>CM073927.1:28687993-29931193 GCA_037179545.1 Sesamia inferens
AAATTTGGGGAAGTTGGAATAATTCTCAGAAAAAAAATATTATTTAAAAATTCATTAATATTGTTACTATAACGATTATGTGAAATTTCATATTTTATTTGGTCATGTGTTTATCTAACCTTTATTATCCTTATGGGTCGGACGGGGTTTTCTTTACATATCTATACTTCTATACTAATATATAAAGCTGAAGAGTTTGTTTGTTTGAACGAGCTAATCTCGGGAATTACTGCTCTGATTTGGAAAATTCTTTTTGCGTTAGATAGCCCATTTATCCAGGAAGGCTCTAGGCTATGTAACATCAAGCTGTGACCAATAGGGGTGGAGCATGACAAAAATTTAAAATATATGCTGTATATTTTGGGGCTAAAATAAAATGTTAAAATAACTAACTCGACGCGAACGAAGTAGTCGAGTTGTATATATACATCGAACATCTGATGGTTACTGGGAAGATGGATAGACGACGTTCTAAAGTCACAGTCCAATAAGGTGGACTGAATTGAATGTGGTGTGGTGAATTTATTTTTACCATTTATATACAATTGTTACAATTGTACACACATATACATAAGCAGGCAAGAAAAAATAAAACATAAAAAGGTACCTATACAGGATATACTTATTTCATAAGAAATCTCTTAAAGCATCCTTGCAATAAGAGAATAGTTACAGAAATATATGTAGACAGCATGTGAAAAAGTAAGTGATGCAAAAATAATACATAAAAATGAAAACAATTCTTACAAACAAAAATTATGTTATCAGAATATACTAACAAAAAAAGTGATCAGTGATTATACTTGGATAATAATGATAAAAGATTTCATTTCATTTTATTTCATAACAAACCTAAAAAATACATACTTCTAAAATAAATATCACTAAAACCACAAAAATTGTTACCATACTCAAAATAAATAAATAAAAAAAAAAAGAAATGGAAAGATAGTGCTCTTTTATTCTTCTTTAAAAACTGCAACTTTTTTGACCCAAAATTCTGCAATGAAGACAGAACTAATGCAGTTATTTTTGTTTATGTGACAGAACATGCGTGAGCCATTATCTGTGGAGAGACAACTTATAGACATCGCAGGACAGATAGTCCTGGCTGGGGCCTACTTGGGTACTAGACTTCCTATTCAAGGTTTTTCAAGTAGGTCGCGGATATAAATTTCATGAATTGAACATTGAAGAGACACTGGCGCCGATTCTGTTGTTCACAAACTAAACTAATTTTAAGTTATGTGCATCTTTTTCTTTCCATTTCGTTAAGAAAAGGATAGAAGATATCATTTTAATTTAAACCTGTCAAATTCAGATATTCCATAGACAGTTTAGACGCGGTTATAAACATGACGACTAAAAATACGCCAGTTTACGTCAGAAGCGCAATAATTGACAGGTCTAAACTGACATTTTATCTTCTGTCCTTTTCTTAATGAAATGGAAAGAAAAAGAAGCACATAACTTAAAATTAGTTTAGTTTGTGAACAACAGAATCGGCGCCATTATATATTTATCACTTTAAATTTTTTTTTAAATTTAAAGCTAATTTATTCTGTACGGTCTTATCCATAAAAATGTTAAAAAAAAACTACATCTATGGTTTGATCTCATTTTTGCGTCTCATTTATTCTGTTATTTAGGTACAACCGCATCCACCAGCTAAGCTCCGTATCGTTGTAAGTTTTCTTTCATTACGCCTACGGTCTACTTTGCAAATTTGTAAAACCTAGGAATCCTTATGACTTCCGAGATGAATATCAATATTTATGAAATGGTCCAACCTTCCTTTGATGACGACAAATTGTAATTAGAATACCAATACTTATCTGTAGGAGCTGGAATAGGTACGCTATTACACCATGTTGTAAAAATCCTCCTATATTATTTTTGTACCTACATTTTTTAAAAGTATATAAGTACAACGTTATTTTTTGTTTATGCGAAACCTGAATACAGTTTGTTCAGAATAAGTAACTGAATCAATTCGAGATGTTTGTGCCAAATACATTTATATTGTTGCAGTGTGGATAACGAGCGCGCGCACGCTGCTTACGGTAGATCATCAACTTGCGCGCGGTCAACTGCTGACGCCAGAGGTCAATGCACCGCGCTTGTCCGCTTGAGCGGAGCTTTGACCATGTTATTTTTGTTGGGACAACCAAGTAGAATAGCAAGCTCATAACTCTGGGATTTTTCGTTATATCTTTTTGATTCTTACATAAAACTACCGCAGACAAGTTTCGGGTTCCTATGGCTTAACCACTATTTCGTGGGCCTAAAAGTGTACCTACTAAACAGCATTATTTTTTAGTTATTTAAGATAGAATTTGTGTATGAATACATAGGTATTCTTTATAGATTCACAGTCTCTAGAAGTAATAACTTAAACTCCTTCCCTTCCCTTCTCCTTGTGCCTGTGGCTTGTGAGTAAGTGTTACTTCATTATTAGTCAAGCCAAATTTTCTAAGTATATACTGAGTTATTTAAAAAGTTCTGCAATGCCCCGAAAAGCACGGTAAGCCCAATGAGTCTCAGCTGTTATTCGTAGATATAGAACAGTTATTACTGGGATGTTTTGATGCTCCACTTCTTCCCAGCGAAAGTCTTCCTAGTGCTTTCGCTACTGTGAAAAGCAGACGTTTTGGGGGGACTGTCTTCTGTAATAACATTCTGAAAGTGCTGATTCTCAGCCTAACTAGAATATTGATTTTCAAAAGCTCAAAAGTGGGACAACCACTCGGTGGTAGGCCGTAGCAGAAGTTACCACCACCCACCAGACAAAGTCCTGACGCCAAGCGATTCGTCGTATTCAGGCATGACGTCTAGTGAAGCCGTACGAAGGACGGGTCTTAGCAGTTGTGTAGCGACGCCCCAAATGTGTCGGGAGTTTAGTCGTGGAGGGTCTCCAGATTAATCTTCCACTGGCGCAGTATCGTTGGTCGTGTTGTTGAGTTCAACATTACATCACCTCGCACAACTGCCGTCTTCCTTCCTATTCACTCAGATTTTTTGAGTGAATAGACTCTTAATAAACTAGTGCGCTTTACTATCAACGATTACATTACTGCTTACCATAAGACAGGATTCAGGTCAAGTACGAGTTTATAATTATAAAAAAATCAGCTGAGTTTAATAGACTATAATTAACACTGAAATAGCTGGTTGATAGACATGCATCACTCATCACAGTCATCACACAGACGGGCCGCACCATACGTTTTTGTTCTAAAAAATCATGCACTGTGACACTACGTGGCTGTAATGTCCGTTCAGCTTAATACTGTAGTTTTACGAGACGTAATACGTACAGTTTTTTATCACTCGTTTCCCTTACCTAAGCTCTAGATATTTCTTCAGTCTATTAACCCTACCGTCGTCAGTTAGTCGTTAAGCTCCTCGCCTGAGTAACACCGGGCTCCTACTAATCTGTAGCTTTTGCTGCCTTTGTCAACGTCTACCCTAAGAGCTGCCATTAACTACGTCAAGTTGTCTAGTCTAGTTGACATTATATATCTGAAGTTAGATTTTTGACTTGAATGTAATGTTTGCTTGTGGTTTTACGTGGAGAAATAGTGACTGACAGAAGTCGTTTGTTAAAAAATAACGGACATGGTCAAGTATAGCTGCCTACTGATATACTGCTGGTGTAAATACAGAACCTCAAAAAGGAGTTTCTGCGTCCATCTATCTGCCACAGGGCTATATTTTTTTAACTGTACTAGATAGACACTTGAAATAAAACTCTTTTGTGCGAGTCCGAACTACACCTGGCCTCATTTTAGAAAAAAAAATAATATTTTAAGCAAAGTAAGCGACGAGCATTAATAATTTATGCAAAGTAGAGCAATAGGTACGATTTATTGTAAAATAATTATAATTAAAATATTCTTTTTATCTGTTACTTTGCCACTGAAATAATTAAAGAGAATGCTACTTTCCAATCAGTGTTTACAGGGTCAGACAAAACGTGTTCTTGAATGAAGATCATGGATTGAAAGCCGTAAGGTAGGGCGTCCTCCCGTAGCAAACGGGATACGACGCGGCATACGCTGGAAGAGTGTCCGGCGCTAGGCGGGAGCGATCTCTCGCTTCCGGCTGTCTGCAAAGCCATGGTCGGGATCGTCGCCTTCTGCGAAGCAGTAATGCAAGCAAAAGAGATGGCCGAGAGGGAGAGTGAGGCACAGAGTTCTCTCCCTTTCCGGCGACGGCGCGGGGGTCGCCGTCGCAGGGCCGAGGCCGACCTTCTGCCTCCATGATAATGGCCGACGGGCGAAGGGCCCTGGGAGTCCAGCGTCCGTCACATGGCCGAGTTGACGTTGTGACGCGTTCGCACACGCCACTCAGATGAGGAGAGCAGCCGGCTGCTCGCGGGAGAAGAGACCTATCGAACTAGCGACGACAGGTCAAGGCCTGCCGGGGGTACCGTAGAATTGGGAGGACAATCTCTCTCGACCTCACTCTCGACCCTCAAAAATTAGTTAGGTACTCCACGACCTCCTTAGATTTCGTGTAGTGGTGCAGTCTGGATAAATACAGCAGCGGCGTTTGACTATGACATAACTAATTCTTCAGGGATTACAGGAGTGAAGATATGTTGCCAAAAACGTTAAAGACAACACACATCGAAGTTCTGAACACTTAAAAGTTCCGTCTACAGATGCTTATAAGAAATTACTATTCTAGGTTCCCAGGACTTAAAGTAAACTCTATTCTGAATAATATACAGCCTGGAAACTCGACGAGTAACTTGTGTCTAAATTCATAACTTGAGAACCTACAACTTAACAATAATAATTATTTATCACGGAAGGTAATTTAAGTTTCTCTAGACAAGGAGAGCAAATGGCGTTTTAATTATTAAACCACCTCGGGCATGAAACGTTATTGCAATAGCTTGACGACAAGACGCTGATGTGTCACATACAACTGTAATATGGATGTATGCGCACCGTGCGTCTAGATGGTGCTACAAGTAGCGAGAACCCATATCCTGCCATTGCGATTCTGCGACCCGCAGCCGAATCGGCGAACACATTTTTGTCAAATGATTGCGACTAGTTGGGACCGCAGTTGACATTATTTTACACTAAAATTATATCAACTGCGGTCCAAACGATCCTAACTAGTCAAAAATGTGTTCGTCGATTAGGCTGCAGCACCCTAATTGCATAACACACTAAGACTATCAATTGGAATCATTTTGAAACCAATTTCTAAACCGTTGCTCCTTATGTTAGTATAATATGTTTGCTCAACAACGTAAATAACGCAATTAATGTTGTTGAACATTCTTGTTTGATAGTGTGTTACGCAATTACCCCGCTGATGCATGTATTCCATTTTGAATAAAATTAGACATCTAACATATACGAGTAACAAACCTTTCTTACAGTCCGTTCAATCGATTTTGAATTCTGTAACGTTGGTGTCATGACATACGGTAGTTGCAGTAAATAGTTGGTATTGTTACCAATGTTTTCTTTTAATGTCATTCTTATGCCCATGGAATAGATATCAAAATCGGCTTACAGCTTCGTTCGCGTGAAATTTCTTGTTCTCGCATCGCATCGCTTGTCCTCTATATTACTTTAATTTTGCTTAGCATTTTTTCTCCTTTTCCCAATACAAATGTTATCTGCTATATGCTTTGAAATGCAAATATTTTTTAATATCTGACTATTTCCAAAGATTAACAGATTGGCAGGTTCAAAAAAAATCAGTTTTATTACTAGTACGGCAGGGTACTTGGGTAGTAACATACTGTCAGTATCAAAGGGTTTCATTTTGGCAATTCAATAATATTCATTGCGTTATTTATGTTCTTGGAGAAACACATTATTCGAACACATGGAGCAATGGATAAAAATATACTTCAAAGAGCAACATCACCAAAAGTGGATCGTATTTGTAAAAACAAAGTTCAAGAATATAGTGCTTGAATAAAAAAAAACTTTTTACAAAAAAATAGAAACCGACTTCAAAAAAACATTTAAAAGGAAAAAAATAATTTTACTTTTATCATGGATCTAGAAGCGAGCGAGCTAAACAACAGAAACCTCGAGATACCGACTTCTAGAGCTATTTTTGCTTCTATTTTTTTGTAAAAAGTTTTATTTCATGCTTTTCAGTGTCTTAGCCGAAATTCAAAAATTACATTTTTCACCTTATAAAAACAGTGGCAGCCACAACCCATGTTAGAATAAGTTCTCATCAATACGAAAAAAAATCCCTATCGCAAAAACTACTTAACTGATATAGATGAAACCTATAGTATTCTCTAAGTTGAATAATACATAGTATAACAAAAAAAGAATAACTTAAATCGGACTTGTAGTTCCAGAAATATGCGCGCACAAACATAAAAACATACATACATACACTTGAAATTCGGCTTACATACATACGGGTCGAATTTATAATCTCCTTTTTTTTGAAGTCGGTTAAAAAAGAAAAAACTACATAATATGTAAAAAGTTAATAAAACCATGTTTCTGAATGATGCAAATTGTTGAGCCATAGCGTGTGAAACAATTGAGGCTCTGATATGGAAGATCGTCACTAACCCTGCTATTACAAATTACGCCACTCTGCAATTAATTTACGCCTGACGTTAATCTACGTATTTTAGTCGCCTATGTTAATTTTATAGGACTAGTTTAGAATATAAGACAACATATTAATGTTATCTTCTATACTAAACTTAATGAAATAAATAGAAAGAAATAACGCGTAGCACTCGGGGAATAGCGCAGTAAAGCTATGGCATAGCATTATTTATAAGTTGCTATTTCATAGAATAATTTTGGGCTATTCATAGCAGCACGAATAATGCTGTAGTAATGACCATCACAAATATTATCTAAAATTTATCAAAACTATAAGAAAACGTTAAGTTAGTAGTATTTAGAAGAGATAGAACAAGTTATGCAATTAGCAGCAACTAGCAGCTAGTCTACACGCATACGTCTAGTCGCACAAAAACACCGTGCCGAAGTCTGCCGAACTGAAACGACGTTAGACGATGCACGGCTTTCAACGCCACGTCGCTGTGCCAATCGGAGTGGGGAATGTTAGGTTTTATTTTGGTTACGGAATTTCTTGATACGGTAGCCGTTCTCAAAGCCTGCGATAAAAGCTACGCACTAACTTAAATGATGTACTGAACTGGAAATTAGTTTAATTGTGATCCGGACGAAGGGTATCGCATTGTCTTTTATTATACTACGTACATCAAAAAACTGGAACAATCTGCCATTTTTTTTCTATAATTATAAACTAGTCTCACCGCAATCCCGCCAGATGGTAAGCAGTGATGGTAATTAAGAGCTTATTCACTCAAAAAAACTGAATGAATAGGAAGGAAGACGGCAGTTGAGCGAGGTGATGCAATATTAAACCCACATGACCAACGATGCTGTGCCAGAGGGAGATTGATGAGACACTCCACGACGCAACATTTGGCGCATCGTACCCGGAACACATCGCAACACAACTGCCGGCAGCCGATGTTATGGCCTACCACCTAACCTAACACGTAGCAGAACGCACAAGTTCACAAATCTTAAGTACATTTTTTTGTACCGTCTGATATTGCAGGTGTTATCCCAACAATGAAATATAACAGTTGGCCAGAGTTGCCGTAAAACTGAAATTAACTAAACTCAGTAGGGACTGTTAATTTAATTAGCTGGTTAGCGTAGCGAATACTTTTTGTTGAATATAATTCCTGTTAGCTTCATACTTTTGGGGTTCTTCGAATAATATTGCCAAAGGTAAAAATATGGGGTGACGGAGACCTAAGGTAGGAATAAAAAAAAGTTGAAACGCCAATGGGGAAAATTAAATAATTTACGTGTACGTCTTCCTTGCCAATAACTTGAAAAGCATTGTATTTTTATAGAAATATATTCAACTGTTACTGTTACTGAAGAGTTATTAAAATTTATTTAATTAAAAAAATATGGATCCATGGTTTTCTTTCGGAAAATATTCCCCCGTATTCATAAGCGTTGTTCAAAGATAACTAGTAAGTAGCGATTCTTTAACCATACATTTTTGACCTTTTAACGTCACTTAACTGTAATCATAGTTTATGACTAAACACCACAATGTTTAAGGGGTTACACAAAAGTAAAACTTCTTTAACTACATAGACATATTACGTATTTAATTCAACATTCGCCCTTTGTACAACGAATAAAGCCAGGTCAAATCACCTCCATAAGAGGTAAAATCTGATTATCACCCCAATATACGTTTATCACAGTCAATAAAGATTACTTCAGCAGTAAAATAAAGCACTACGGAACCCTCATTACTTTAATTTGCAACATCTTCAGCTCCTAACGAACAGCAGGAAATCGTCTGGAAATAAAAAAGTGTCCCTCTTTCCCTTACCTTTTAATATATTGTTCACACTCAAATTTTATATTTCGTAATTTTCTTGCAGTATTTAAATTATTAAATGTTCCCTCGTCTTGGATAAACTTTAGCGGAATTGTTTCACAGTAAATCTTGAGAATGTGCAATGTAAATTTTATTAACAATTTCACAATCAGTGGATAGGTAGTTGGCGTTAAAATATATATATATATATATTTTGTTAATGTGTGAGGTCAATCGATATTACAAAAATGGATATAATTGGTGTCATAAAGGATAAACACAATCCATAAATGTTAAACACTTATAAGAATATTTTACTAAGGTGGTGTCAATATAGAATATAAAATAAAAAACCGGTCTAGTGCGAGTCTGACTCGCACACGGAAGGTTTCGTACGTAATCTAAAATAATATCTTCTGTTGCATGGGAGCTCATATTAAATATGTATTCGTATTTTTGCTGTGGTAGCAGCAGAAATACATCATCTGTGAAAATTTTAACTTTATATAATATGTAATGAAATAATATTTCATTAATTTAAATTTGCCGCGCTTCGCGCGTTTTTTAACTGTCATTGAAGGTTGGTAGAGGGCGCAGCGTTCGGGAGACGTGTGATTCAATGGCGGATAAGATTATTCTGTGTGTTTTTGATTGGTATAAAAACTTATAAATTTAGATAAAGAAAATAATTGAGGAGACGATATTAGTGAACTTTAAATGCCGTTTCTTTGTATTTTCATCTAAGAAGTGTAATTGTGTTAGTTAAACGATATATGTTGTAATACTGTAACGGCTTGTTAAATAAAACAGAACTTTGTATTTTCAGAGAAACAAATTTTGGTTTATTTCGAAAATCTTCAATAACATATCTTATATATATATCACGGTTCATGAGAAACATCTTGATGATAGACGGGAAGTGACACTAACTATCACTGTCTGTCTGTCAATGTTGCCTTTTCTTTAAACAACTCTATGTTTTAGCTTTTATTAGAAGGATATAAAATTTATATTATAAGCACTAAAATACGTCGAATACTTCTAATAATTGAGAAAAGTTTAACACATCAAACTAATTATATGTTCTCTATAAAATCTCTGCAATAGTTAATTTGTTGAACATTGTTTTGCTCCGAGTTTGAAATTGTTATAACTTATGAAGGAAAATAAATAGCCGTAACGTGGAAGACACTGTTAATTTTTTTAATTTTTTTTTTATTAATTTATAGACCAGCGCTTGACCGCAATCCCCCCTGATGGTAAGCAGTGACGCAGTCGTTGATGGTAAAGCGCACTAGTTTATTAAGAGCCTATTCACTCTAGCCTTGAAGACACTCAAATTGTAGTCGCCGCAGGCAAATTGTTCCAGTCCCTCGATGTACGCGGTATAAAGGAGGAGGCGAAACGCTTCGTCCGGATCGTAGAGGTGTTAACAACATAAGGGTGGAAACTCGCCGTACGACGGGTCGTCCGATGGTGGAACGGAGATGGGGGAATTAAATCATGCAATTCCCTCGCACACTCCCAAAAATGTATCCTATAGAACACCGAAAGGCTGGCTACTCTACGCCAGTGCTCTAGGCTTTAAAAACCAACTGAACTAACTAACTAAACTAGTACTTGACAGTGATTCCGCTGATGGTAATCAGTGATGCAATTGTTGTTGGTAAAGTGTGAAATTTGTATTCTGAATAATTAAATATTTGTTTTTTTATAATCCATGAATCGTTGTGAAACGATTGCCATAAATTCCAGCAAATTTTATTGACGTTGATTTTTGTTGGTTTCACCAAACAAAATACTATTTATGTTAAAGAGAAACAAAAAAACTGCAACAATGACATGCAAAATCGTTGTTATTAAAAAAAAAAAACAGATTTCTGTCCACTACTTCCTCGCACCTTTCGTAATATCTGACTCCAAAATTATGTACAACAAAAATGTGCACCACCTACGTCTTCAGTTGTTGATAAAGACTGATAGCTCAAGCTTCACTCTTGGGGATTATCTCCTGTGCACTAAATTGTTGAGGTCCTTCTTTTTCGTCCCTGAAACGAGCACAAGCGAGGAGTAAGCTATCAAACATCTTCAGTCTTTAAATTAAAAATACATCTTTGCCACAAAACATAATGTTCGACAAGTGAAGTTTTTAAAACCTAAGATTATTATTGTTATTAGAATTCCAGCGGTGACCTAAATCCTAATCGAAAATATCCCACACGGAATTTCCCAATTCCCAACTTCACATGCTTATCACACCTCGTACTTTTCCCCACAAAACGGTTTTCCTTCCCCAAAGAAAACTTCCCGAGAAAAGTTCTCACGGTTTTAAAATAACGTCGTACAATGGCGAACTATTTTATTTCTAGCTACGGCACGTCGCGGAGTTCAATCATCACATGTATGGTCTCCGAGGAGGGTGGGGTAGAAAGAGTTTGAATTACCACAGTCACCTCACGGGATTACTGGATCACTACCATTTGTTTCTATAAAGGTAACGTGTTTATGTTTCGTAGATATTATATCACATTGGCTCTTAATAAACTAGTGCGCTTTTCCATCAACGATTGCATCACTGCTATCAGGCGGGATTGCGGTCAAATACTAGTTTATAATATAAAAAAATGGCGCCGCTTCCCTTGTTTACTAATTAAACTAAATTTAAGTTCAGTTTTTATTTCATAAAGAATAAAAGGACAGGAGGTAAATATTACTGATTAATTTCATCTCAGTGGTAGGCAAAAGTTACCACCCACCAGACCAAGTCTTATCTGGTGAAGCCGTATGGATGACGGGTCTGAGCAGTTGTGTTGCGATGTGTGTCGGGTACGATGCGTCAAATGTTTTTGTGTCGGAAGTTTGTTCGTGGAGGGTCTCCAGATCAATCTTTCTGTTGTTCGCAGCATCGTTGTTGGGATTAAAATTGCATCACCTCGCTCAACTGCCGTCTTCCTTCCTATTCAACCAGTTTTTTTTTTTGAGCGAATAGGCTCTAGTTTATAATTATAATAAAAATAAGTATGTTTGGATCTGACGGTAATATTTTTCTGTTCTTTTTCACCAAATCGAAACGTATGCAAAAATATTTGAAGCTTATTAAGCACTACGATATTTCGAGTAAAATAGAAAACAAGGAAAAAACCAATCAGCAATTCTATTCAATATATTTTCAGCGTCCAGCGTCCGTAATTGACCAATACCAAAAAATGTTCACAAAGATGAATGCGAACTCATAGTACGCTAAAGTAGACCACAGTCCGTGAGAATTTTAACTCGGCTATAAATGCTCCGTGGCAATGATCGTAAAGCATTTTCACGGTATTGCGCAGCGAACATTGATCCAGATCAAACTGTTCTGAATAGGTTCAGACCAGTTGAAAGCGGTTCAAAGCGGTTCCGGGTAACTGTCGAGTATTTAAATGGACTTTGAGCGGGAAGTCACGTTCAAAATCAGTTTGGTTTTGGCATATTTTGTTACATTTCTAACTCAATACCTTATTTAAAGGCTTTGGTGCTGATGTCGTTTTTTTGAAATGTTTAAACAGTAGATATATTAATTATAACTTAATTCAATTATTTCTTTAGTGTCATGCATTTACTGTACAAACAGTTCGGCTATGGAATGACTTACCCGTATCCATAAGGCGTGCTCAAACTCTGTCCACTTTTAAAACTATGATAAAAAAGCACTTCCTCTCTCTTTAAATGTATCATTTATTTTTTTTATTTTGCTCTTGTATGATGTTTATTAATTAGATGTATATATTTATTTAAACTAGTATGATACATTAAAGTACATATTTATTGTATATTCTATGTAAATAGTACACTGTAGACTACCTACACTATTTCTCTCTCCTTCCCCTTAGTATTCCATCCAAAGGTTGTCTGTAAAAGATCGCTCTTAGCGTTAAGACCGCCCATTGTGTCACCCTTTGTAAAATCTTTATATTTGTATTCTGTGTGTTTATAAGGTGTACATAAAAAAGAGTCTTCTTCTTCTTCTTCAGCCTATGGATGTCCACTGCTGGACAAAGGCCTCCTCCAAGGCTTTCCACGCTGACCAGTCTTGTGCTGCCCGCATCCATCGGCTTCCGGCGACCTTCACCAGGTCATCGGTCCACCTTGTTGGGGGCCTCCCTTCGCTGCATCTTCTAGTAATCTAGTACGTGGCCGCCACTCCAGAACCTTACTGCCCCATCGGCCATCGGTTCTACGAGCAATGTGCCCTGCCCACTGCCACTTTAGTTTAGCGACTCGCAGAGCTATGTCGGTGACTTTGGTTCCACGTTCCACGTTTAATAAAGAGTATTCTATTCTATTCTATGATTTGTTGATGTGAAGATATTGAAAATAATGTTAATAAGGCAATTAAAACAGTGTGAATATGCTCAATGTGTTTAATAATGCTGCGTTTAATATTGAACGCGATTCCCTTCTTCACAAACTAAAGTAATTTTAAGCCCAGCGCTTTTTTTTCCTTCTATTTCGTTCAGAAAAAGATGTAACGTATAAAAATCATAAAAACTGGTAAACGAAATAAGTAGCCACATCTAGCGGCAAATGGTGGAAAGAACTAAAAATCGCTGCCATGGATTCGTATAGATGGCGTTGCTAACTAATCGATTTCTTTAAGATAATAATAATTTAAATTAGATAAATGCATAATAGATGCATTTATTGATGCAGTAATAAAATGACTAAAAGGGTTTTAAACTTAAGTGTTAAACTTTATTATTGTGAAAAATATAATATTGTGTGGTCGTTAGGCTGCAGACTATTTTTGTAAAGAGATTTTTTTTTTATTAAACTCTTATAATGATTATATTATATTAAAAGTCACGTGAGAGGAAGGGAATCAGTCCTAAAATGAAAAACAGTGTTAGAGATTGGACCACGATGTGTACGTATAATGTCGATTTAACTCTTACTGTAATGCGGTTGGAAACATGTGCATTGGGAAACTTTCATATAAATAAATAAATATATACGGACAAATCACACAGATTGAGCTAGCCCCAAAGTAAGTTCGAGACTTGTGTTATGGGATACTAACTCAACGATACTATATTTATAATAGATACATATATAGATAAACATCCAAGACCCAGGCCAATCAGGAAAAGATCGTTTTCCATCATGACCTGGCCGGGGATCGAACCCAGGGCCTCTACGTCGCAGGCAGGCGTGTTGACCGCTGCGCCACGGAGACCGTTGATATGATCTTTTTTGTTCACAGGGTTCAATTAACTATTATATTAGTTTATTTTAAAGTCATTTAAAGAAAATAAGGTCTCCTCAAGAATGATTTACGGCTGCGTATAGGCCTATTGACAGTTTGCAACATTGAGGTGAGCCAACAGGCAGATGCAAAATCTATAAGGATCACTGTCTGCGACGTCGAGTCCATGGATTGATCTACATTGGGGTAACCTGAACCTTCTGATGAACTGCTAAAATCATAGTGTCAGACTAGTTTACGCCTTGTATCCATTAAAATTCTTGAGAAGAATAATCCATACTAATATTATAAATGTGAAAGTGTGTTTGTTTGTTTGTTTGTCCTTCCTTCACGCCGTAGCTAAGCAATCAATCGACCTGATTTTTGGCATACAGTTAGTTAAAAAGATGGAGAGGAACATAGGCTACTTTTGGTCCTAAAAAAACATCAAGTTCCCAAGGGAGATTACTGGAATTTTTGTATGTGTACACCAAATATCCTAATATTATAAATCGGAAAGTGAGTTTGTTTGTTCCGCTTTCACGCCCTAACTACAAAGCCGATTGTTTTGAAATTTTGCAGACGTAGAGTTAGAAGTCCGAATTAAATAATAGGGTACTTTTTTATCCCGGAAAAAAATTATATTCACGAGGGAAATCTAAAAGCGCGATATAACCGATCTCCACGCGAGCGAAGCCGCGGGCGGAAAGCTAGTTATCAATAATAAAATAAATCCCAATTTGTTTATTTCCAATCAAGACCGCATGGGTAACATACCCAAGTCTCATGAAAGTGCTCCGATGAGCCAAGCCGGTGGTAACTGACCCCTAGGTTGTTACAAAGACAGAAGATATAATAGTAGTTTAGTCATCTTAAATTTAAATATAAAATAGACAGTTTAGACGTGATTAAAACATGGCTTCTAAATATACGCCAAGCGCGCACTAATTTGACAGGACTAAACCTAATATTTATCTTCTGGCCTTTCCATAATTTCTCGGTGGTATGCCACACCATCGGCTGCCGGCAGAAGTTACCACCCACCAGACAAAATCTTGCCGCCAAGCGATTCCTCGTGTTCCGGTATGATGTCTGTTGAAGCCACACGGAGGACAGGTCTGAGCAGTTGTGTTGGGATGTGTGCCGGGTACGCCAATTGTTGTTGTGTCAGAAGTTTGGTCGTGGAGGGAGAGAGCCAGTGCCAGAGGGAGATTGTTCTGGAGACCCCAGAACAATCTCCCTCTGGCGCAGCATCGTTGGTCGTGTTGTTGAGTTTAACATCACCTCGCTCAACTGCCTTCTTCATTCCTATTCACTCAGTTTTTTTTTTAGTGAATAGGCTATTAATAAATTAGCGTGCTTTACCATCAACGATTGCATCACTGCTTACCATCAGGCCGGGTTATGGTCAAGCACTAGTTTATAATAATAAAAAAAAAAATACGAGTGTGCTTATGACCACACGACAGAAGTGAAACTTCTTTCACTCCATCTGTATGTATATATATATATATATATACATGTGTACAATATATACATGTATACCTACACATATACATATGTTAATTTTCTATAAATATTTAAATTTATTTCATGGTTTCATTGGTAAATTAATATTTTTGCATAGATCTTCTATTTTTATTGAAAAAAAAAAAAATATTAGCATAGATCTTCTATTTTTATTGAAAAAAAAAACTCGTTGTAGACCTTGTAGTACCAAGCTCGCGTCACGGGCGCCTCTGTGCTTATATCCCCCACTTAACTTCCTTTCGCCTTGCCCGATCACTTTTCGTAACGCTTACGTCACGCGTTCGCCAGCTTACTCCCCAAGTCAAGCGTGCGTAAAGAAGTTTCACTTCAAAAATCCGGGCTAAACTTAAAAAAAATACCCCTAAAAAAATTAATATTATTTCGCATAAAGAGTTAACGTAATACATGTGCGGTATGCAACCCTGACGCGGGCGGCGGGAGGCAGGGCACGCGGCATGTTGGCGCATCGCTTATAATAATACCGTCAAAATAGTGTTGTCACTTTTTACAAATTACCGAATTTCGGGAAAGTTGGAATTAATTCGCGGGAAAAAAAGATTATTTCAAAATACATTAATATTGTTACTATGATGATTACGTAAAATTTTATATTATATTTCATCAACAATCATGCTATATTTGTGAACTTCTTAAATTCGCCGCATTATTAGAAGCTGTGCTTGTTCGGCCTAAAAATTTGAATGAAATTACACGCCCACGTACGCAAAGATTATGCACACAAGCAAATAATTTTATTCACAGACGCGTATGGAAGAGGCACATTAGTAACTGCTTATGTCGCTACGCGAACTGGCGCGAGCGTCGTGACGAAGTTGAGTTGCGCGGACAGCATTGTAATGTGTGTTAGTAGTTTGCATTAGCCCCAATAGATGGCAGTGTTATCAACAGTCTTTCAGTTTTAAGTTTGTAGTATATAAATTATTTTAATGTAATTATTATATATTTTTTTAGAAAATTATTAGGGTATGCAATGCTTATCTGCTTCTAAGGAGCGCACGCGCCTGCTCGAAAGCAATTTGTACTTTGTGTCCAATTATCGTATTGTGACGATATCTTCAAACTTCTATACTTTCAATTATATCAGAAATGTTCAGCAAAAATATATAAAACAATATAAAGGCCAGAACAGAACGAAATTTATAAATTATTTGTGCTCTTAGGTAATCAATTGTTAACAAATCTTAAAAAGATCCAAAAAATATATATTGCCTTCGGCGAGATGCGAACTCACAACTTCATACTCGACTCAATTGTTAACAAATCTTAAAAAGATCCAAAAAATATACATTATCTTCGGCGAGATGCGAACCCACAACTTTATACACGGCATGTCATGCAATATTTACATGTGCCAACTGCTTCGTTGTATTACAGACGAAATAGGACTATACTTTGCTTTCCGTTCGCCTTGCCCGATCATTTTTGTAATATTTTTCGTAACGCTTTCGCGAGTTTACTCCCCAAGTCAAGCGTGCCTAAAGAAGTTTCACTTCAAAAAATAGAAAGAGTTAGATACACTAAACTTAAATTTAGTTTTGTTTGTGAGCAAGTGAAAGGGTACCATTGTTATAATTATGAAGAAAAATTAAAACGTTCATCTAAAGATAAAGGACATAGATCTACGAGTAATTACTAAATTAGAAGCTTACTTATAGTATAATTCTGTCCTTAGCCTAACTTAATTCGAACAATATTTCAAAAGAATTAGAACGATGCCTGAAAAACGTTCGAACCACATTCCAACCATCCGAAATACTCCACCTTTTTCAATGTCCGATTTCTATAATACACTTCGTTTTTCCTTCAATGTGAGCGTGCAAATGCCATCTGATTGGTGGTAAAACGTTTTCAGTAAAAAAATAAAAAATAAAACACCCTCCATTTTTTAACGTCGTCCTTTTTTGTAATTGATGCCTTGTCAGCGTGCTGCTCTTTATTTTTTGTATTATGTACTATTTGGTTGTGTTTTAAGTTTCCATTGTTCGAAGCATAGTAAAACATTGGTAGCTTGCTTTGAGGACCTGGAAAAATAAACAAAAAGTTTTTTAATAACTGAGTTTGAATGTGTGCCCTGCAACAACATTCATTGCGTTACTTACGTTGTTGAGCAGACACGTTTTTCGAATATATGAAGCAATGGATTAGTAATATGCTTCAAAATGATTAAAAGTAATAGCAATAGTGTGTTGATTATAATTTTGCCTGTCTCGAATTCTCATTTATAAGGGACATTGAATTTTGGGCCATAATATGTAGGTAATTGTAGGAAATGAGTAGAAAATTATCAAACAGGTTCGAAGAGGAAGATTCATTTGATTTTGGTTTTGAAATAGTTCCAGAGCTTGTCTTTTTTTTGGCAGAACTATATTCGCGTTAAGATTTTTTTTTAAAGTATTTTTTTTTTTACTTCCGTCGCCATTTGTCATTTCACCAAAGTAATACAACTCAAAATCGATTGGGAGGAGACGTGTGCCCAGCAGATACAATAAGGACGATAAAAAAGGTTGTTGATGATGATTATGATGAAGACAGTCATTCCCTATATAAACTTATATTATTATTTAAGCAACACGATACTAATAATAACACTATACTTCCGTTGTGTCCTAGATTTTTACGTACAACTTTTATTGTTACTAACTAGCAGCCGCCAGCGACTTCGTGCACGTGACGTTAGTTATGCTCCGCTCCTATTGGTCGCAGCGTGATGTTATATAGCGTAAAGCGTTCCTGGATTAATGGGCTATCCAACGCAAAAATAATTTTTCAAATGAGACCAGTAGCTCCTGAGATTAGCGCGAGATTTTTTTTGGTGGAATTTCTCGATTACATTTAAAAAGGTATAAAATCAGGACCTTTGCAATAACGCCAAGTTTCCTGGCAGCCACCTGGCTTTGGACTCAATGAACTGAATGAATAAGTATGTGTAAAATTTGAATTAATTACTAATTACAACAATTTTGATTTTTGCATTGATACTGTGTGTTACGGGCTAGTTAAAATTATTATAAAAATACTGTACAAAGCTGAGAAATAAACAATTTATTATTTATTGACAGTAAGTTCGCTTTACTTCATTTTTCATAATGAGATTATCACAGAATCGATCGACTGTGATAAATATCTGCGTTAAAGAATACAGAGGTGATATTGTCATGTTACTGTATGGTTAAAAGTTAATTGTCTTACCGAGGTCATTGTCACAAGAGACAGGTCAGTTCCCAATGCCGTCTTGACCCTGAATTCTTTGTTAATGTAACTGATAATAATGAGGTAGTTCTTTTGATCTTTGAGACTCATACTTGTCCAATCAAACTCGATTAAAGCCATGTAAAATTCAGTTCCCTGTAAGAAAGTAACAAAATTCGGGTTAAAGTGTTATATAACAACTACTGTGGAGCAAAATACAGGCTGGTAAGGCTGGATATAGTGTCATCGAAGCACAACCTGTTACCATAGATTCAGTAAGTACATGATCCTGAACATTGATGATTTTAGAATCATCAGTTGAAAGTTTTTTTTTTCTTTCTTTTATGGCTACGCACGTTTTGTGCATTTAGCCAATGTCACGTAATGAATTGTAGACGGATCACGCCGCCGTACTTTTCGACATAAACTTATGTCGAAAAGTACGGCGGCGTGATCCGTCTTACGATGGAGGTTTGAGACAAAGTCATGATATGGCCACTATGCTGCGACATTTCACTGTTCTTTATGAATTATTTACTGAATGCACTTTTTACTACATAAATCACGCACTTTTATTTAGTAAACAACACTATAAATAATTTTAAAAGTCCGATGAAAAATGAACGTGACACTCAGCTTGACTTTCCCGCCAAAACCTCCCAGTTGAAAGTTTTCAACAAGTGTTAAAAAAATCAGAGGACATATACTAATGGGCATGCCTTAGAGATGAGAAATTGTGGCACTCCGAAAGAAAGAGAGTTTCGTCTACCTTATCTCTCAAAATAACCAATCATCTATGAGGAAAGAGATAGTGCTAGACCGAAAGCTTAGGCCATCACTCTTACTCTTTTTAAACCAAAAAGAATGCTGCAGATTATCCCCCTTATTCATAAACGCTGCTTAAAGTTAACTAGTGATTAGCGATTCCTTAACCATACATTTTTGTCCTTTTAACGTCAATTAACTTTAATCATCCCACCCCCTTAAAAACTGTGGTGTTTATTTGTAAAGGATGATTTAAGTTAAGTGACATTAAAAGGTCAAAATTGTATAGTTAAAGAATAGCTAATCACTAGTTAACTTTCAGCAGCGTTTATGAATAAGGGCCAGGGGGTTTATGCGTCCGGCATGTCCTTTAGTATTATATCTATGTTTTGACAGCGCTAGTGGATGATCTTGTCTATGAACAAGTTTTTTTTTTAATAATTATAAACTAGCGCTTGACCGCAATCCCGCCTGATGGTAAGCAGTGATGCGATCGTTGATGGTAAAGCGCGCTAGTTTATTAAGAGCCTATTCACTCAGAAAAACTGAGTGAATAGGAAGACGGCAGTTGAGTGAGGTGATGCAATGTTTTGGAGGGATGGGTTGGGCGCCGGCATGGCAGCCTCACCTTCCGTCTGGTGCAGGTACGTGCAGTGGCACGGCGCCTAGGCCTTCGGGCCGGCCCCGTGACACTCTCAACACAGGGCCCGACGGTAACCGAGTGGTTTTAGTGGGTATTCCCGGCTCCGGCTGGGCGAGTCCCACACACGTCCGTCGCCTAGCTAGCGGCGGGTATGGTGCGTAAAGGCATTTCCACTCTCGTTAAAAAAAAAAAAAAAAACAACTGTTATATATTTTTGTAAACTGAATAGTTTTGAATCGTGTGCTGAATTCATAGTTACATTTTCGATAATACCATGTGCAAGTGTAGTTAAGGTGCTATATTTTTTACTGTACACACAAATAGAAAGCACATTTTAGAACATTGCAAAGACAAAATTGCTTATCTCACCTTATTTTTTACTTGTTCACCAAGAATGTTGTAGGCAACTATTTCTATAATTATTGGAACTAAGTTAGTTAGAAACATCCATTGGATTCGCTAGAAAAAACGATCAAAAATCAAAACATTTTATTTCACATAACCTATATAGACAAGAAAACCCATAATGTTTTTTTTTTTTATTTTTGAATCCATTTATAATTTTGAGGGAGACAGCATTTGATGATCTGTAGTAAAAATTAATTTAAAAGATAAAATAATAATAATAATTTAGCTAACGGCGAGTTTTAGCTAGGGTTATCCACTAGCAACTTGCTTTGAAACATAATCTTGTGGATTCTGAGGTACCGTATTATAAGTATGTGCCCGACCCAGTTCTTGAAAATGACCATTTCACGTTATACTGGGATCGGTCTATCATTACTGACAGGACTATTGTAGCCAATAAGCCTGATATAGTGGTGATAGATCGATTAGCGCGCCTCGCAATGATTGTCGATGATACCATTCCACATCACGGGAATTTCGTGAAAGATGAGAAAGAGAAACAAATTAAATATCTCGACTTGGCTCACGAGATTGTTGGCATGTGGAATGTGAACTCAGCCATCATTGTGCCGATTGTCGTATCGGCCAATGGTTTGATAGCCAAGTGCCTCGACCAACATCTATTGAGGCTCTCGTTAGGCAGTTGGATCAAAGATCTGATTCAAAAGGCAGTACTCCTCGATACGGCCCGCATCGTGAGGAGGTTCCTGTCTCTGGGGCCCTAACCACAGGTAGCTTGGACCCTGCTCCCGTCATCAGTGGAACACTATTTTTTTATATTTTTAAATGTATTTGTATGGATTTTTTAAAACTATATTTTTAAAAATGTAACTAAATGTGAAAGAAGATAAATAAAGGAAATAATAATAAGTATTTATTTCACAAAACATACATAGCACTTTACACTGTTACATGAAAGGAAAGTTTATAATTACTATGCAATAGTAGACTGGATCTTTGAAATAGGACTCGCCTGTGCCTGTGCGTGTGCGTGTGCGTGTGCGTGTGCGTGCGCGTGCGCGTGCGCGTGCGCGTGCGCGTGCGCGTGCGCGTGCGCGTGTGCGTGTGCGTGTGCGTGTGCGTGTGCGTGTGCGTGTGCGTGTGCGTGTGCGTGTGCGTGTGCGTGTGCGTGTGCGTGTGCGTGTGCGTGTGCGTGTGCGTGTGCGTGTGCGTGTGCGTGTGCGTGTGCGTGTGTGTGTGCGTGTGTGTGTGTGTAAGTTAACAGATTCTCTGTCGCTACATAGTCCTCATCTAATAGCCATTGACTTATTTCTTTCTTTAACTTATATCTATTTAAGTCCAGTACAAGCTGTTAATGTAGATTTTTATATAAACGTTTACTTAAAACGTAAAATTGTTGTTGGGCAAAAGAAGTTTTATGCGTTACGCCAGATGAGATATTAGAGCGCTATTTGGGGTTTGATTTGGGCATGGTTTTATGAGTCCTGAAGGCCGATTGCAGAATGAACCGTTGTCTAACTGTTAGGACCCCACAGTCTTTATAGAGTTATTTCGTTGGATATCTGTATGGCTTTTTGCACATAACCTTTAGTACGGCTCTTTGAGCTCTCACAGCTCTCAACAAGTAGGTTTTAGATGCACCACCCCACACAGTAATGAAATATCCTATTATAGATGACACCGTGCAAAATGTAAAATACGCTATCTTCAGCGTGCCCAAATCAGCAGGTTCTCTTAGTGGTTTGAAAACGTAGAAGAGTCGCAGTATTCTGGAAGTTATCATATCGAGCTGCTTGTCCCATCTAAGGCATTCGTCAATTTGCAAACCTAGATAATTGACACTATTGCATCTGTCCAGTGTAGGGCAAGTACATATTTCACATGAACCAGATGATTTTTGGCACGAGTGAGCCATTATTGTAAAATCCCTAGAGAAGTATTTCATCTGATAGCAAAAGGAACATAACACGTTTTGCCTGACTTGAGGGTTAGTAGGCTATCGTGAAACCAGCTCATGAACTTGCTTAAATTGCAGTGTCATCAGCATAAGCATATATTTTACAGTGCGGGAGAATCACTTTTCAAAGATCACTAATATAAATTAGGAACATGATGAGCCCTAATATGCTTCCCTGAGGCACGCCATAGATCACAGTTTCCTCTTCACTGAAATGATCACCTATCCTGACTATCTGAAAGCGAGTTTTAAGATAATCCTTAAATATTCCCAGTGCGGAGCCTCTCACACCTAAACGCTCCATCCTTGCTAAGAGTTAATCTGAGATCCTTACTAAATCTATTAATAAAATAAAAATATAGATAATGTACCTACCTCAGACATACACAGAAGTATCAAACAAATTGCGCATAAGACGCTCACGAGAGGAATTACCGTCTGCCACTTGTACATATTCCTGGTGATATTAAAGTATCTGAAACAAAATATGGAGCCGAATGTAAGGGTCTTGAGAGCATGGTGATATAAACGACAAACGTTTACTACAGTATTTTTGTCTTACGAACCAACGCACTTTACTTGTGATACGCACAAACTTACGAATTCACCATTTCCTTAGACGGCACTGACGGCTTCTGCACTTGCACACACATTGATAGCGTGTAGATACACTTGGTAACCACAAGTAAAGCGCTTCGCTTCTAAGATAAAAAAATTATAATTTTCGTTGAATTTTGTTCTCCCTGATTTCCGTAACAGCCTTAAATCTCAAACTGTATTTACTGTATTTTTTAGTAATTTTTATCTAAATATAACATAATATTTACACACTATCTACAGAAAATAACATTGACTTTACAAAATTGAAAAGCATACATAACTCTATTTCTAGATAATAATTAGATAACAATTACAAACATTATTTGCATAAAAATATTTGTTTAATATGTAATGCATTTAGTATAATGCTAAAACTTCCTAATGTTATAATTGTGCTTTTCCGTTAAATCTACCGGCTAAATAGTCCAGGAGTGAATTTGAATTGTTAATATATTAATAGATGATACTTACTCCATCAAAATCGAATGATTTTTATAAAACTCTCTGAGCGTATTCTTCAAACGATCCATATATTCCAAGTTTGTTTCATTAGAGCCTTTACTCTTCACCTTTAATCCAGTTAACACACTGTCACTGGCCATACAGAAAGTAAACATTAGTGTTGCAAACCACAGATCTATCACACAATAAGTAATTGCCATCTCGAACAAATAAATTGTATGCAGGATCAATCCGATTTCGTAGTAAGGGGTCGTCATTGGCATCAAAATCGACGTCGTTTTCGACAAAGTCACTTTCGTGCCAGAAATATAATTCCAAAACGCATACACAAGGTACATAAAAACTGGGCAAAGTACCCCAGCAAACAATATTCTGACAACAATTTTTACTTTTGCCAACAAATCTTTTGATTTATCAATTGAATCTGCCTTTATCATGTCCAAAAGCGACGTTTTGGCAATCACGTACGATTTTCGAAAAGTTTCGCGGCTGTATATGAAACACGCGTATTTCAGCGAAAAAAATAAGGTTATTTGGAACGTGTAGTAAGCTTCGCCAATGACTATAATATCTGTCGCATCTTTGAGAAACTCCTTGGTGCCTAAAATCACGTATATGATTAAGGCGATAATGAAAATGTGTTTCGTCATTCTGGTTCTTAAATTCCAACTAGGATTCAAGACATTTTGGCCGAGGATTTCTTGGGTAAACAGCGGCAATGTCATGGCCCTGTCAAATTCATTCATTTCTCCAACGGTTTTAAAATAGTCCTTTGTGATGTTGGAAAATATTTTCATTTTCGCAAAAACGTTTTCAGCGCGCGCTGCAGTTAAGAATTGTGATTCGAGTCGGTGTGAAAGTACTATCGTCGCGAGGAGTGGAATGAAATATATTATTTGAGAACGTGAAGTTTAGCGTAGTCCAGACAAGTAATGTAGATTGCGAAGTTATAGTTTGCGTTCTGGTATTTACTTGGAGTGCCTTCTGACCGCTTGTATTCGAATACAAATAGAGAGTTATTAGTTTATTTGTCAAACATCTCCTTAAACAATGGTTTACGGTCCCCATGGGACGTGATTCGAACTTCACTTCGTGAGTTTTGGATAGTTATAATTCTGAATTTAATACGTATGGTGCGGCATGATGTGGTATTATGAAGAATTGTTACACCTAGGTAATAAGCAGGTGCAGTGGTGGCCAAGTGGCAATAGTCATAGCTTACGAGTTCAATATAATGGATCTGAAGCCACGATGACGGTCGTGTTGACTGCTGTCAAAACATTGAGAAAGTGAAACACCTTCGCAAACATGTAACATGTAACAACGCACTGCACTCTCTCTTTACAGAGAGAAGTTCTGTGTCCCAGTAGTAAGAAAATGGTAGGCTGATTTTGCTAAGTATGTATATTATATTGTATTTTACGGAATTGTAGATAAGATTTAAAATTGTAAAACTTTTTTTCAAAGTTGATTATCACGACATATGTTTAGGCATTTTGTAATAGATGAAGAGAGAGAAAGAATCACAGTGCTGTTCTTTAATTGAATGTCATTTCGGTTTCGATTTTGATAAAGTATCTAAGACTAGCCGTGCACCGGAGTTTCATACGCATAGGTTCCGATCTCGTGGGAATAGAGGGAAAAAAAGTATCCTGTGTATTTCTGGTTATAAATTATCTGTGTACCAAAATTTCATTCTGATTCATTCAGTAGTTTTTGCGTGTAAAGAGTTTTGGAAGGGTAACAAATATCAATACATACATACTCAATTCTTCACAAACTTTCGTATTTATTATACAATATGTAAAAAAACCCTGTCCGTTCCATGAAGGTATTGTTAGGTATTGATAACCGATTCTACTAATGCCTACAAAGCCGGGCTAAACTTAAAAAAATCTCCCTAAAAAATAAATATTATTTCGCAATAGGAGGTAACTTAATACATGTGCGGTAGGTAATACATGTGCGGGCGAAGGGGGAAGGGCACGCGGTACGCGGTCGCATCGCTCATAATAATACCGTCGAAAATGGTGTTGTCATTTTTTTTTAAATACCAAATTTTGGGGTAGTTGGAATTAATTCTCGGAAAAAAGATTATTTCAAAATTCATTAATATTGTTACTATGATGATTATGTACAAGTTCATATTTTATTTGCTCAAGTGTTTACCTAACCTTTATTATCATTATGGGTCGGACGGGGTTTTCTTTACGTATTGCATATTAAGTAAAAGTGTTAATCGACTTTTGTTGTTGATTGTAACATAGATAATAATTGGCGTCATTATTCAATCAGCGAAATTAATCTTTTACCGCCTTAGTTCTGTAACGTAACCGTTCTATGCAATTTAAGACAGTTCAGTTAGGAATTATCGCAATCATGAAGACATGAATAATATAAAGTCGTTTGTTAAACGAACCGACACTTTAGCACAAGTAGTTAAGTTCTAGTTTCGCGTGAAATCTTGGCCAATTTTACGGTTAATTACAGCGAATCAAAAGCCATTTCTCTAATTAGGCTGAGAACTTCAAAATTGTGCAATAATAGTTTTCCTTCGTAATAAAATGGCCATTAAAAGGAAGATTTATATGCTGAAGGCGCAGTTCCAAGAGTTTTCTATTTTGTTATTACTTAAAACATTTTGGTCTTAAGTCGTTTAAATTTTATGATTGAAGTTAATAGTCGATCATAAAATAAAATTGTGCACACGCCATCTTCGACTTAAACTGGTGACTTAATTAAATTGTCTCTTTATACTTGTCATGTATTTCGTAACTGATAGGTAATATAAATGTTGCCCTCCTAAAGATTTAATTCCCCTATCTCCGTTCCTTCATCAGACGACCTGTCGCACGGCGAGTTTCCACCCTTACGTTGTTGAAACTACAACGATCTAAACAAAGCGTTTCGCCTCTTCTTTTGCACTGCATACATCGAGGGACTGGAACTATTCGGCAGCGGCCGTGTTTCCGTTGAACTACAGAATAAGTGTCTTCAAGGCTAGAGTAGGCTCTTAATAAACTAGCGTGCTTTACCATCAACGCTGCCCTGCACTGCACTGCTTACCACCAGGCGGGATTGCGGTCAAGCGCTAGGTTGTAATTTATAAAAAAAAAAACTTTTTATTTCCATGCGTAGATAAAATTATACTTTTGCATTAAAACTTTTACTATTAACTTATAACGTCTTTTTACATTTGACACTATATTATGATATAAAAGCTTATAGCGACATTTACTTGAATACGGATACGGGAAGCATGACGAGTCGAAACCAGGGGACTAGGGTCCAAGGGACTAGACTAGGGGACTAAGGTCTACTATTACAATAGTGTCAGAATGGTCGGTCAATGATCTCATAATTAACGATTTGATTTGGACAAGTTTCGTAATCTACTAACAAAATGACATCATTATGTATGTCGTGGTGGCCTAGTGGTTTAAAAGACCAGCCTCTCAAGTATGAGTGCGCGGGTTCGATTCCAGGTCAGGCAAGTACCAATGTAACTTTTCTGAAGTTATATGTACTTTCTAAGTATATCTTGGACACCAATGACTGAAGGTGAAGGAAAACATCTTGAGGAAACCTGGACTTTAAGTCTGAAATCGCCAACCCGCATTGAGCAAGCGTGGTGATTACGCTCAATCCTTCTCTGCATGAGAGGAGACCTGTGCCCAGCAGTGGGACGATTAAAAGGTCGATGATGATGTATTTCCAGTGGTCAATCACTGACACTCCACTTCATATGAATAAATGAACAAATTGAATAGTAGTTTTTAGAAGAGCATTTCTATTAAAGGGTTTTATAACATTGGGTATACGGCAATGTCATTCTATTACCATTCCATTACGAGGCAACTGACTGAATTGATCGATCATTATGAATTTAGCAGATTTCGAATGATTTAGAACAATGACAATGGAATGAAAAAGGAATTGTGTTGGAATGATTAAAAGTAACAGACTAGGGTCCCAAAGACTAATGAAAGCAGCGGAATTCACTCCAAACTATGGATATATTGTAGATTCTGTCCTACATTACGGAGTCATATTTTGGGATAACTCCTGCAATAAGGGTATGGTGAGCAAAGCGCAAAAAAGAAGTATTAGAACTATTACCGATATTAATATGACCGATAGCAGCAAGATTTAAATATATTATTAAAAATAATAAGTTTTCCTTACTTGTACATTGTACATATTTCACACTGGTTTGTTTTGCTTGCTGCAACGATTGTGTCACTGCTTACCATCAAGTGGGATTACTGTCAAGCACTAGTTTATAATCATTAGAAAAAAAAAAAAACATTTTAAACCATTTCATTCATTATTTCAGCCGAAAGACGTCAACTGCTGGACATAGCGGTCCCCCAAAGTTCTCCACGATGACCGGTCCTGCGTGTCCACCTTGTCGTGGGCCTACCCACGCTGCGTCTTCCAGTGCGTGGTCGCCACTCGAGAACCCGTCGGCCCCATCGGGCATCGGTCCTATGGGCAATGTGCCCGGTCCACTGCCACTTTAGTGTTGCAATTCTTCGGGCTATGTCGGTTAGTCTCGTTCTTCTGCGGATCTCCTCATTCCTGATTCGATCGCGCAGTGAAACCCCAAGCATAGCCCTCTCCATTTAATTATGTATATCAAGTTAAATATCATAATAATTAAATATGAACTCAATAATTACCCTAAAATAAATTTAACAACCTACGTGATTAAAAATGCTACTACAGCACGCTACAGCTACTCTACTATGATTGTTCGACAATCGGTCGCATGCTACCGTTAGCGTGTCAATTAAGAGGACCATAAAACTCTTAAATGGGTATGACGTCACGAAATAATAGTTAAAACTTCTAATTAAAAATAGGCCGTAAAGCGCACGGTTTAAAGCTTTTTATGGGGCGTATTATTTACTTTTAAAATAATGAATTTTTAATTGTTCGGAAATATAACTAGAGTTATATAATGACAGTTGATAAAGCCGAGAGACTCTTGTACGCACGGTAACACATTGGCATCCCATTGTACGAAAAACCTATTCAGTGCAAGATCAGATACAAGTGGAAACAAATACTAATACTTGATGTATTTGCTGTACAAAAATTGAGTAGCCGTGTGTACCTTCTACCTGTCATTCCATTTTTTAAGACTGGATAACCATTCCAGCCGATCGATTCTCTAGAAATCTCACCAAGAAAAGTTAGGTGATGTGAGCTTGGACTGAATTGTTAACAGTGTCAATCCCTAACAATAGTTGGAGGCGTGCGAAAAGGCTAATTGGCGACCCAGATTTAACTCAAAACTGTCTCCAAAGCCTGGAGCACAAGCGCAGAGCAGCCAGCCTGTCGGTGTTCTATAGGATGCATTTTCGAGAGTCATCATCATCATCTCAGCGTATTCCCGGTTGCATCTGCGGCTTTCGCGTTGGAGCCTGGGGTCCGCATTTTGGAGAGCGTGCGAGGAAATTGCGTGATTTAATCTCCGTACCATCATCGGACATCCGGTCGTTCGGCGAGTATCCACCCTTACGTTGTTGATACCGTAACGATCCGAACGAAGCCTTTCGCCTCGTCTTTTATACCGCGTATGTCGTGGGACTAGAACAATTAGCCAGTGGCGGTGTTTCCGTCGGACTACAATTCAACTGTCTTGAAGGCTAGAGTGAAGGCTCTTAATAAACTAGCGCGCTTTACCATCAACGATTTCATCACTGCTTGCCATCAGGTGGGATTGCGGTCAAGCATTAGTTTATTACTACATATTATAAAACAAAGTCACTTTCTCTTTCCCGATGTCCCTTTGTATGATTAATTCTTTAAAACTGCGCAACGGATTTTGATGCGTTTTTTCTAATAGATAGAGTGATTAAAGAGGAAGGTATTTATAATAACATCCATTAAATAGTGGAGAAATACTATTATTTTTGAGGTTTCTAATATGATGTCGTAAATAATTATATTTTTTCCGCGTTTGCAGTGAACGCAGGCCTACGAGATTGATCAAAATAATGTCTAAATATTGTACACATTGAAAAGGTCTACAAAAAAGTCGGCGATGGTCTATCTCTTATGGATATCCCACAATATTTTTTTTGTCATTTACTTTTTAGGACAAATACCGGCTAATTTTCGAAGCGATTTTAACCAATATAGTGTTAATCCTTATCGAATTTGATACCTTAAATACATTGTTGCTTTAATTTAGATCTATATCACCCTTTACAGCATATGATTTAAATGAATATTTTTGAAGATATTACAGATTTAAAAATTGCGGTGTTGCGTTACACGCGCGGCTTTCGTGGGTGCTTTTTATACAACGTTCAGAGTTTTTCTTTAGTAAAGCCGGGGCGGATCGCTAGTAATTTATATAAAAAAGAAAGAAATGACAGCCCACTCCGTGCTCCCTAGAACTCAGTTTACACAGTGAGATGATTAGTTTCCCAGCAGTGAGATTATAGGTTAAAAACTACAGTTATTATATTGGGCAACAATTATTATATTAGGCAACGATTATTATAATCGGCAACAATAATCATATTATTCAATAATTATTATGCTAGACAACGATTATTATATTGGTCTACAATTATTATATTCGGCAACAATTATTATATTAGCCAACAATTATTACATTAGGCAATTATAGCAACAATTATTATATTGGTCAACAATTATTATATTCGGCAACATTTATTATGTTAGGCAACAGTTATTATACTACGCAATTAGCAATTACAACTTTGTTAAAGATGTCGTACCCTTATTTTATATTTTTATGACATCACAAAGTTAATAATGGCGGTCTGTATAGAAGCGTTGAAAATTTTATATGCTTTTTGTAATAACAACTTTAAACTCCAAATACATAATATTTGAAGTGGTACATAATAATTATAAGTGTACTTTATAAGTGGTTGAGGTAGCGAGTAATACAATTTCATTACTCGGTCCTTTACGGTGTCGTAAAGTAAATAATACGAGGCACTGTAAACATTACTCGTTAGTGGAAGACTTTCTGCTTCAGAGAAACCTCCTTAGTGCGTCGTCAGTAAAAGGAAAATGTCAATCAGGTAAGTTGACATTAGCTTGACAAGTATTATGACTAGGCACTCGTTTTATCGTAAAAGAGTCGTGAGTAGTTTATAATATATGTAGTGTGTATATTGTAGTCAGAAGCTATTTTAGTTGTATACTTCGATGTGCAAACCTTTTTTTTTTGTTCTGAATGGGAAATCATCAAATGATCTCTTCCACTCTGGTCGGAAGGTAAGGGCGTGTCAGACTTTTACTGACTAAAACCCACCCGTGTTCCTTCATTTGCCGGTGCGCCAGGGCCACGGTTTTTTTTTAACTAACCGGTCTTCGTGGATCCCGTCACGATGTGCTGGCATGTCTTTGAGGCACCCGTGAAACACAACGCGCCGTCGACCCGGGCCTGGTTCTTACCGGGCGGCGAGGTGCTCACTGCTTGTCGTCCTCAAGCCCGCGCCTACGGTGGCCGGGACTTCGATGTTGTCTCCCGACCCCATTTCTTTTAGTTTCCCTTTTGTTTGGAATACGAGCAAATTTTTTTTTACACTACTAACAACTAATCTGGCTTGTACTTGTTGCGACGCGACAGTTGCGGCTTTGGGCGTAACTGTCGCCTATCAATCCGTTACAATGCAAGCGCGCGTACTACTACAAAAAGTTGCCGGCTAACCAATTACCGGTCAATCTAAAAATTAGCAAAAGAAAGTGTCGTTGTTGTCACTACTATGTTCGCATTTTTTTTTTAATTATAAATTATAAACTAGCGCTTGACCGCAACCCCGCCTGATGGTAAGCAGTGACGCAATCATTGATGGAAGCGCACTAGTTTATTAAGAGCCTATTCACTCTAGCCTTGGAGACACTAAAATTGTAGTCCGACGGAAACACCGACGCTGGCATATTGTTCCAGTCCCTTGATGTACGCGGTATAAAGGAGGAGGCGAAACGCTTCGTCCGGATCGTAGTGGTGTTAACAACGTAAGGGTGGAAACACGCCGGACGACGGGACGTCCGATGGTGGAACGGAGATGGGGGAATTAAATCATGCAATTCCCTCGCACACTCCCCAAAATGCATCCTATATAACACCGAAAGACTAGCTATTCTACGCCTGTACTCTAGGCTGTTACCCCTTTGAAGTTAAATCGTTACAAAGTTCACTTATACATAATTATATCATTTGGAACCTCACTGCAAAACACTGTCTCTTAAGATATAGGTTACCCTAGTTTAACGAGACAGAGTATAGTTGCATTGTGTATAATTCTACAGCATCTAAAAAAATTATATAAACCTTTTCTACCCCATGTTCAAAAATTGAAAACTTAAGTACCTAACATTATTTGTGTTTAAAAGAAATATATAGAGTAAAGGAGATAGAAAAGAGAACTTTTTCCACCCGTTGAAGACGAGTGGAAAAAAGTCCATAAACCACCCTTCTAAATACTTATCGATGATGATAACGATAGCCGGGAATCCGCTGGTTGCAGGCGGCGATAATATTGTGGAAGCTTATGACCATTCATACGCTTCCACAATATTATCGCCGCCTGCAACCAGCGGGCGGGCGTTTCAAGCAGTGTATGAATACTGCTTGAAATAAGTATAAATAAGTAAGAAGACGAAGCTGTACGGAGGACGGGTCTGAGCAGTTGTGTTGCGATGTGTGCCGGGTACGATGCGCCTAATGTTGTGTTGGGAGTTTGATCGTGGAGGTTCTTCAGATCAATCTCCCTTTGACGCAGCATCTTTGGTCGTGTTGTTGGGTTTAACATTTGCATCACCTCGCTCAACTGCCGTCTTCCTTCCTAATCGCTCAGTTTTTCTGAGTGAATAGGCTCTTAATAAACTAGCGCGCTTTACTATCAACGATCGCATCACTGCTTACCATCAGGCGGGATTGCGGTCAAGTGCTAGTTTATGATTATTAAAAAAAAAAAATAGGTATAAGAAAAATTCCATAAAGGAACACGCATTAATTTGCCCTTAAAACAATTAAAGAATTACATCAATTTCTCAAAGTAAACGGAACCAAACGCTAACCATAGTGTTATAAACTGGCGGTCAGTACCGGCCCGCTGTTTACCTCCGCAATATATTTAATCGTGTCTCCTATTACACTGGACCTTTCAATTATGGCTGCAGTAAGCCGACCAACTCTAGTAAAAGTTTAATTATTTTCATACTAGTATGATAAAGTTATACAGTTATAAAATAACTAGCTGCGCCACGCCTTTTTTTAATGCCCCGCTCCTATTGGTCGCAGTATAATGTTATATAGCCTAAAGCCTTCAAGGATTAATGGGCTATCCGACGCAAAAAAAAAAAAACAAATCGGACCAGTAGTTCCTGAGATTAGCGCTTTCAAACAAACAAACTCTTCAGCTTTATGTATTAGTATAGATTGGTGAAAAATATAAATAAAAGAGGGTATTAAGCTATACATAATTACTCACAAGATCAGTTGCCACATTTTGCGACAAATAACTGGCCATATGAAATGTCAGATGTCTGCTTCAAAACTAGGACTGATGGTAATGAACGCTCATTATTCCAAATTCTAAAACTTATCTTACTGTGGGTTTACATTGGGTCGTTATTCTTCGTCCGGCTGGTCGTTTACCAAATTGACTAACAAGCTGTATCTCCAACCTATTTACACAGATCGATGAAAATCGCTTATGACTTGTCCATTTTACATCAATAGTTCCACCCACCAGACAAAGCCTTGCCGCCAAGCGATTTGTCGTGTTCCGGCATGGTGTCGGGTGAGGCCGTACGGAGGACGGGTCTGAGCAGTTGTGCTGCGATGCGTGCCGGGTACGATGCGCCAAATGTTGTATAATATCTTAGTACAGATTGGCGTTTATCTTATAATCAACTTACATCATCATCATCAACACATCCGCTTAGCCTTTTCCCGTCTATGTTGGAGTTGACTCTCAGTATATTCAGTGTACATAATACCCCAAGTAGAAACCGTGGTCCTGGCCTATAGGCAAGTGAAGGAACACGGGCGGGATTTAGTCAGTAAAAGTCTGACACGCCCTTCGCGGGCTCCGTCCAGACCGGGAGAGGTCATTTGATGAATAAGGATGTTTCCTGGGTAAAAAAATGATTCTATTTAGTCCGTCATTAAGATTATAGAAAAATATTGGATATGTATATTTTGTTTTATCAAATTAATAAAAAATTGACAAATATAAAAGACATCAAAGATCAGGAGTGGTGGGTGGTGACGTCACTGCTCGCTAAAAAGTGTTTTTAAAAGAAAGAATTAAGTGTTTTTAGTGTATTTCAAAGGACATCTATTTTGTTGATATTTGAATAATAATGATAATGTAGCAGTACCTACAAACGCCACATGGAACATCGCGTCATACTGACGTCACACGAATTCTACATCTCGCAATCAGAGTTTACCGTGCAACTAGCATACATACAACTTGCCAATTTTGTGGAGGATGAGTGAAGTTTACTCCCTGTTCCTCATGCCTCCACAATAATGATAATTATCTATAAAGTTCGAAAAAGTCTGCTCAACAACGTAAATTAGCAATTAATGTTATTAAATAGCTTGTTAATTAAATCGCATGAATTTACTCGAAAAAAGGGTAGGAATCAATATATTATTCAAACACAATTATACTTATTCATTCGAGTTGAGTTGATATAAAAAAAATAATAATAATCTAGAAAATGGCGCCGATTCTGTTGTTCACAACCTAAACAAATTTTAAGTGCATCTTTTTCTTTCTATTTCATTAGGAAAAGGACAAAAGATAAAATTTCATTTTAGACCTGTCAAATTAGTGCGCTTCTGACATAAACTAGCGTATTTTTAGTCGCCATGTTTTTAATCGCGTCTAAACTGTCTATGGAATATCTTAATTTGACAGAATTAAACTAAAATTTTATCTTCTATCCTTTTATTATTGTATTATAAAGAAAAACATGCACTAATCTTTTTTTCTTTTCTTTAGAGTGAATACTAGGTACTTCAACTCTTCAATGGCCTTTGTGGTTAGATACCACGATTTTGCCAATAACACGTAAGAAATTATAGAAATTCTTTAAACAATTTATTTCACAATAATGGCGGATATCGCCAATGACAGTTGAAAAAACGGCCGCGTGAGCCGACTTCTAGGAGATTTGATGTAAAGCCATGATGTGGCCACTATGCTCCGATATTTCAATGTTCTTTATGAATTATTCACTGAATGCACTTTATACTACATAAATCACGCGCTTTTATTTAGTAAACGACACTATAAAAATTTTTAAAAGTCCAATGAAAAATGCGCGTGACACTCATCTTAGCTTTCCTGTCAAAAAAAAGTCACTAATCTTAAAATTAGTTTAGTTTGTGAACCACAGAAACGGCGCCATTGCCTTTTATCTGTTCTGTGTTATTTATAGTCACTTTCGCCCGTTTCAGTTGAGCGAAATCGTTCAAATGTTGTACCTAGATATTAATAAGCCTGTTGAACTTTCAAAATGAAAACCTTACTTTTAGTGTGTAACGCTACTACTCCGCAGGTGAGTAGAGTCGGCAAAAATGGAACAACCCCCGGTATCAGGGATCTACTTCACGAAATTGAAGTCAGATTGGGAACATCGAAAAAGGTATTTCAAATATTTTTTACGCCCCGTATTGTTTGTGTAAGCTCAAACTGTTTGCAATTCCAATATTGAAAATCAAAGGTTCTTTATAGAATCAACTTTTCATTTGACACAAAAGAATGATATTTTTGTGCATATAAAAAATAATAAATAAAAATATTGAAAACAAAGCTCACTTTTCTTTTTCAAGTGCTTGTTTTTAATATTTTTCAACGGTCCCTCTTTTATTTACAGTTATATTTTTATAAAGGTGTTTATTTTGTACTGAAATAATTTAGTATTAATAACTTCCAATTAAGGGCATTACTACGTCGTAATTAAAGTGTCATCTGTAATTATGACCGTCTGACCTGGCAACCTTTACGACTTTCAAGTTAGTATTTAAAAAATAACTAAGTAAGATTTTGTTTCATAAATGTACCATAATTAGCCTTTTTTTCAGAATGGGAAAACATCATACGACCTCTCCCGCTCTAGCCGGAGCGGAAGGGCGTGTCACATTTTTACTAACTGAAAAGCACCCGTGTTTATTCACTTGCCTGTGGACCAGAATGTCTCCTACGGCGACTAGATTTTTTTCTGATTGTAATGACGCGGGCGTTAAAAAACGTAAAACGACCAAATGCGAGATAACGGCATTATGGCTGGTCTTTTTGCGTTTCATGTTGGTTTTCTCGCGATATTTCCCTTCACCTTTTTGAGAGCTGGTCAGGGTCAATATTATGTATCGGGAGTGTCACCACTTTGTGGATCGTCCTGAAGACATGGTGGTTTGGGTGGAGCAACCGTGATTTCGTGGCGGCGGCGATCTGTCGCGTTCGGCCATGGTCCAGGTCCGGAGCTTGATTGCATGGCAGGGTGTCACCAGCTTCTGCGAAGCAATAATGCTCGCAAAGGGGGAGCCGAAGCGCGTGGAGAAGCAGTTTATGGGCCCTCACACTCCTGGTCGCCGCATCAGAGATGCTCTCGTCATCGGGAGACTGACACCAACTCCTGGCCACCATAGGCATTTGGGAGGCTAGCTTCCCACTACTGACCGCCTGATAAGGACCGGGCCCAGACCCAAATATTTAAAACCCATTTTCCTTTTAGACGTTGTTCTAAATAGTAACAGATCAACTTAGCGCAGCACAAACAGACATATCAATAAAAATACATACTTTTATAAAAATAAATCATAATTAACGAAAACGTTTACGCTCTCATGAACTTATTAAAACAATTAACGAAATAAATATGAAATCTGTGTCGTCTTCAATCTTAGGTTCAATTACCCAATGAAAAGCGTTCCTGATTCGATCTCTTTGACGAACTCACTATGGATGACAAATTCTACGTTGTACATGATTTATAGTAGTCTTATTAATATTATTTGGATGAGTGCTTCAACTGAAATGATTATTATTTGTTTATTATATTACTTTCGGATCGTCGCGTTATCATTTATATAACAAATCATTACATTACTACATTTTAACCTGCCTATAATATTATTTGTATTAACATGAATGTTTAATTTTCATTATGTTGATTTTATGTTAATTTTATTTTATTTTATGTTTCTAATTTTATGATTTGCACTCATCATAATTTTTCACTAATTGTATCGTGTTTAGACCTAGTTATAACGGCAAGCTGTGGTCTTCTATAATTGAAGGCGCACACGTGTAAGAGCCTTACTGATTTATTGTAATATTCAATTGTATTTGTGTATCCTTTGTTGGAGATCCCAATAAATAAATAAAATAAAATTACACCTGCATTCTGTGATGGATTAGGCAGCCGTATAACTATCAAACATAGTTTGGTAAAAAAAACAAAAACTGAAACACAAAATAACACAACTGATAAATGTACTTCATAAAAACAAAACAACACAAATACACCAGATGAAACAAAACAACAACACAAAATACACTACATAAAAACTGTTTTTTCTTTCTTTCAAATGTCGATCTTGATGACACGACTATTTCACTAATTGAGTCTCGTGTAATTGGGGGTGAGCCTGTTGCCATCACAAATCCAGACTCTTGGTTGTCATTGAAAAAATCCAGATGGTAAAAGCCAATAACAAAATGCCGGTCCCGGGAAACGCCGACCTTACCTAGACGTGCGGCACTTTGAATGCGGCATCCTTTTCGTTATGGTACGGTGTAGAAATCACATATCTGCGTACAAGTTTCCATAGTGATCCATACAACAATGACGACAAGCACCCTAATTTATTTTGAAGCATAATCCTTTGCTCCATATGTTCGAAAATCATCAGCATCTTTTTTTATGCTTTGGAGTCTGGGGTCCGCTTTACCAGTCTAACTGCTGTTTTTGGCTAAACTTCATTATTTTCCATGAAGCGACTGCCGCCTGACCTCCACAACTCGAAAGCGATATCGAAGCATTGCAGTTAGACCAATTGTTGAACTTTTGAGGGCTCCAGCAACCCGTAACAACTGCAATTAGATGTTCATATGGCAAGCGGGACCAACGGCTTAACGTGCTTTCCTAGGCACGACCAGACCAGTGCAAATATTCATATTCATGCATACAAATATTTGGATACCGCGGGGATCGAAACCGCGCCTCCTTGCGCAGCGGCCGCGTTCGCTAACGCTTCGCCACGGATGCTGTTTATATGTTCGAAAATAACGCATTGAATGTTGTTTAACTATCAAAATGATACTCATTACTTCTGATAGTGTGTTGCGCAATTACCTTACAGATCTACACACGGTGAATAAATCGTATTGTATCGTGGTACGAGTTGTTGCCAGTAGGTGTTAAAAATTCTAAGAGCCAAGTGTTTCTAAAACGTTTTTTTAATATTAGTAAGCTTGTGATGTCCCACACCAGGGTAATGTTCGCCCTACTCACCTTCCACTTCTTTCTGAGGAACAGTTCTTCTTGATGGAGTCACTCAGTCAGTCTCAAAATGTCAGAAGTCGCATGCTACTAAAAGGAACCCATTGGGTTGTAAGATTGGCCTATTCGTCGTCTGACACGCGGCAGATGTATCCAGCTCTGATTCATTTTAGTGTGGCATCGTCCCAAATGACGTTAGTTATCTTTGTGATGGAACTGATGGTCGTATTCCTAACCTTTCTTTTTTTTTGTCGCTGTGGAAATGCCTTCACGCACCAGACCCCGAAGTGCGTGTGTGGGACTCGCCCAGCCGTAGCCGAGAAAACCCACTAAAACCACAGCGGCACAACAACATCGCCTGAGTAGCGGAGTCTTGGGAAATAGCAGAACCTGCACTACCAATCCCCCGCCGACGATTCCCACCTAAAAAGCAGGCCCACAGTGGTTCCCCCATACGGAGGGGCCGGGCTGGGTACGTCTTCTAGTGCGAGAAGACGCAGCAGCCAAGGGTTATTTAGCGAGGTGTCCTTCCTCTTGGCCCCACTTGTTTGCATGTATGCAAACGGGGCCCCAGCTCCTCTCAATGAGGAGACCGGGTTGCCCGACGGCGACCCGGAGTTCGGGTCACGTCAGCCACCTGGAGTGGTGGCCGACCCGCCGCACGTGTGACCGCCGAAGCGGTCCCCATTACTGGTTTTGGTCCGCGTCGGTAAACCGGTAACCCCCACATTTGGGGGCCGTTCCCCTACCTGGGGACGTGTCCGATGGCAGGCCAGAAACTGCACACAGAGTCGTATTCCTAACCTGGCCTAACCTTTCATCTATACTAATATATAAAGCTGAAGAGTTTGTTTATTCGAACGCGCTAATCTCAGGAACTAATGGTCCGATTTGAAAAAAATTGCGTTAGATAGCTCTAAATAAGAGCGAATAATATAAAAAGATAATCGTACCGAAACCTACGCGAGTGAAACCACAAGGCGCAGCTAGTACAGACATAAAATTATTTATCACTACTGGCTGCCCGTGATTTCGTTCGCGTGGAGTTAGTTATTTGAACAGTTTATTTTAAGCTCAAAAGAGTTTTTTTCAAATTGTAGTATCTTATAAGATGTTAATCGAAATTAAGTGGTGTCAAGGACAATTTCGTTCATAATTAAATACTGCCTATTAATTTATTTGGATAAGGATTAATATTTGTTTTCTTTTTATATGCACCTCTCCTATTGGTCGCAGCGCGATGTTATATAGCCTAAAGCCTTCCTGGATTAATGGGCTATTCAACGCAAAAAGATTTTTTCAAATGAGACCAATAGTTCGTGAGATTAGCGTGTTCAAACAAACAAACTCTTCAGCTTTATACAATTAAGTATAGATTAGATTGAATCAGATCCGTACTCAAAGTGCTAATTCTAGTTATTGGGAGAACTTTCTTTGTAATTGTTCAGTCTAAATCTGACAAAAAATCGCATCACTGCTTACCATCAGGCGGGATCGCGGTCAAGTACCTACTAATTTAAAATATTAAACAATGAACTTATGCAAAAACGATCCTCGAATTTCCCTACATTTCGAAAAGCTTTTGATATAAGTAATGATCTTTGTCGCCGAGATGACACTGCGGCTACACTACTACATTTGACTACAATTTGAAAGTTTTAAATTACAAGAATTGGCTCAGGTGTACGCTAAAGCATTTCGAGAAAATTAACAAGCACACCCTTTGTGGGCTATCTACTACAACCACCTCTATTTCCCGGTAGTAACCACGGACTTTATTAATATGAGTTACCCAAAACATAAAAGGGATATCGGAAATAGTTAGTATAATTAATGAAAGAGTTGCCCAGAACTTTCAAAGTACTGATGGCTGTTCAGAACTTTGACATAGGGATCGACAAACTCTGCAAAATTGTTAAAATATCTGACTACACTGGGTGTTACAATCAAGTTTGTGAAACCCAAGTAACTGGTTTCTGACCTATCGAGCGGTATGCCACTTTCAAAATTATGACCATTTATTTTCCAGGTCATAAAATACTTTTTTCTTTTATATACGTAATTATAAACTAGTGCCTGACTGCAATCCTGACTGGTAAGTAGTGATGCTATCGTTGATGGTAAACGCGCTAGTTTATTAAGACCCTATTCACTCAAAAAACTGAACGAATAGGAAGGAATAGGGAAGGGGTATGAATGGGGGCTTAAAATAAAATGCTAAAATAACTTACTCCACGCGAACGAAGTTGCGGACGGCCGCTAGTAACATATAATACCTACCCATTATATCTACCTACTGTAAAATCCATTATTTATGATAATATATTATAAATGTAGTTTATTTACCTATGCCTAAAATATAGCCTTTCTAAACAATCTGAACTAAACAATACAATAGGTACGAAGATAAACTCGACTATTCATCATGCGACGGAGTCACACCTCAGCTATCCGCACAATAGTTGCAGCAACCAGTCGCAGTCGCTAACAATGCTTGCGGAATGTTAATTGCTGTCGTTTGTCGCAAGACACTGATAAATGTTGACGCTTGTCAGTTGGAGATTTGGGATGGACGCACTGAGTTGGATTAACGTGGCGGATTTTGTGCAAACTTTTGAGACTCAACAGTATATTTCTTGTGCAAAATAGTAAAATCAAAATTTAGAATTGCTTTATTGTTTTGTGGGAGTAATGTAAAAAATATACGTTTTTAACATTGTCACATATCTACGTGCTTAATTTCTAATAACTTAACACTAGAAGCGCGGGCGTCCCAAATTAGACCCATTACGATGTTCTTACTGCCCTATTTAATGTTTTATTGTGCATAGAATCCTTATTTTTTATGACTTTTTATGAAATATGATCATTATTATATGAGACTTTAACCACGTAATTGCAATAAATATATATTTTTTAATCAAATTTACCCTAAAGCGCGGTTGGGTCAATTTTGACCCAGTAATGCATGTCAGTTTAACTTCATTTTACTAGCTTCGTCTTCGTCTAGGGGATTACATAATAAAAAAAATTATGCCGCTATGCCTAAACAAAGGAAGAACTGTCACTTGCGATAACTTTTACACGTCTCTGTCCCTTGCTGAAACTCTAAAATCAAACGGAACAAGTATTTTTGGTACCACGTCAATCAAGCAAAAGAAGAATTATACTGTACGGTGTTATTGTAAAAAGACGATATCATTTTGACAGTATCTCAAGGAAAGCGTAAAAAAATGTTCTTCTCCTTAGCACTATGCACCCAGATATTCAAATAATAACTGGTACAAAAAAGAAACCGGATTTAGTATCATTTTACAATAGTTCAAAGTATGGGGTAGGCATTCTGAATCAAATGGCTCGCAAATATTCTGTAAAAGCCCCATCTAGACGTTGGCCAATTCACACTTTTTATAATTTGCTAGACTTTGCAGCAATAAATGCTTGGATCTTATATCGTGACCCGTGTGAATGAAAAAAACATCAGCAGAAGAGAGTTTATTTTACAGTTAGGAGAAGAACTAGCTGATGCATACGCAAATATTAGGAAAACGTCTAATAGTCGTGTCACTGTATAAAACGAAATACCTGAGCGTCAATGTTCTCGTTGTCAGATGAAGTCTTCTTGTGCCGGTAACAAATCGCGTGTGAAATGCCGAGCTTGTAAAAAAATCGTTTGCAAGAATTAACATCGAAGGAGTTTTCCATTTGCTCATTATGTGAATCAGAAGAGTAATTGCACTGCCTTTTTTATAATTTTATCTAATTTTTAACTTGAATTATTTGTCAACATTAGTCTATTTACGTCCCCACCGCTGGGGTACGGCCCTCCCTGATCCCTCTAGAACATAAAGGGGAAATGCGGGAATTATTTGTAATTGTGATTTATTATTATTCTATTTTAAGCCAAAGTACACCAAATAAATGTGTAATCTATAATAAAAACATTGTATTTTAATTACGAGTTTTATTTGTATACACATTTTCAAATTAATGTAGCAAAATAAAAAATTGGTCAAAATTGACCCATCCGCGCTTCTAGGGGTGTCAAGTTTAAGGCCCGGGTTTAAAACATTTCTTCATTTGAAACTTCATACCGACAACGCTAAGGTTAAAAGTACAAAAAATGACGTTACGACTGAGTCTAAGTTGTCAATTATCTCTTAAAAACTTTACCTTTCTCGGAATGAATATTGACATACAATGACAGGCAAGATAGTTTGAGCTCATAATAAAATAAGAAATCTTTATCGTAATAAGGCCGTAAGGATTGGAGTGACGATAATGTTTCGTAGATTGTCTAACTGATAATCTCTTTGGTACTCGTCCCCAGTGGCCCAGTTGACAGATGTCAGACGACTAATGTCAAAAACAGTACTCGTCGTGTGTTTCTCATACGGCTTCTAGAACATTCTAGAAACCGTGGTAGGGACAGCTCTTATTGGAAGCCGTTAATTTATATCTAAAAAATATAACTCACACCTACAGACGAAAATATTATAACCTTCTCTTTTTCGAAGTCTGTAAATTATCTATATCTATCTAATATAATAATACCTTTAGTAGAAGTTTCTAAAATATTATAAAACTATTCAAAGTTCAATAGCTGTACAAAGCTTTCAAAATATAATGAATACACACATTATTACTATGTTGAAATATCAGCATTGGAGGTATTATTAGTAATTCTATGTCCCATTAGTAAAATCATTTTGTTTTTGCTTTAGTAAATACATAGCGTTGAAGTACAATACCCTCTTTCCTTAACGATAGGGATGGGTACTCAACATCAAAGTTCTAGTAACATGATAAGGTCAGATAGGGACTATTTATAAAGCGCTTATAAATAGAGAAATGTGAAGGTCGGGTCAACCACTAACCAGTTAGGTATAATCAAGAACTATGTGTAATGAATCATTTTGAAGACCTTAGGCATTTTCCTCCCTTTTTCCGCCAGGGATTTTTAAAGTGTATTTATCACACTTATATTTTCTAACTACAACATTCCACCTTACAAAGCAAGCCTATAGCTATAATTTTTTTTCCTGTCGATGGTTCGTCTTCGATATATCGCACTTTTAGATTTCCCTCGAGAATATCAATTATTTTTTTCGGGATAAAAAGTAACCTATTATTTAATCCGGACTTCTAACTTTACTTCTGCAAATTTCAAAGCAATCGGTTCAGTAGTTACGGTGTGAAAGCGGAACAAACAAATAAACAAACTCACTTTCCCATTTATAATAATAGTAAGGGTGAGCCTAATAAGGTGGCCACGTTGACTTTTTCATCAGTGGCATTCATCAAGTCACCCGAGATGCAGGTGACGCAATATAGACTAATAATAATCAATACTGAAAACAGATGCAAAATTCAAATTCCAAAAAACAGACAAACAAGATTAAGAGGAGATTTACGATACCTACACATTATTTCTAAGCTATGGGCAGGTACTGAATTTTTTTTGACACATATCTCGAGTGACATATTGCCATGATCAATAATCAAAACTAAGACAAAGAAAAACGGTTTTTATTTCCAGGGATCGAAATAATATATACATTTTTTTAACATTTTAAAACGCGCTGTCAAACTGCAACATTAAACGCACTGAGTGCGTAAAACATTCCGCGATCTTGTCTGGAATATAATCTTGTGAACAGAGCAAGATTCACCGCAAACGTCTTGCAGGCATCTCTGCAATTTGATAGAGCAGGCGAGATGATATTTTTAATAGAGTTAACCTCCCAGTGGGACATATTGAAGTAATTTCACCATTTTATTGTTGTTTGACGAAATTTTGTTGAAATAAAAGTAAGAGATTGCGCCGAGGTGGAGCAGTTTTATAGCAAAGTTTAGAAGTTTTGTGTCTTGTGATCTTTTCTTTTGAGATTTGAGCTTAAAAGTGTGGTTTGAGAGTGAAGAGACGTTTTATAATATATGTTTTTGGTACATTTTGCTATCACAAGGAAGATTGTGAATGAAGAAATTAATAGAAATTATGAACATAAACAACTTTATTCATATACATGCATGCTTAAAGCTAAGAAGTGGATATTTATATCAATATCAGCATTTTTTGTAAATAATCCTCTAGCATTCAGCTACCTGAATTTTAAAAATTATAGACCATTACTCACTCGTGGGATATTTGGATTTAATGAAATTCGAAATAATTTATTAGCTTGTTATACAGAAAAGAATGAATAGGTGATATGTTTATAAAAATATAAAACAAAAATATTACATTAGTTAAAAATTTATTCTCATTTTGGTTAATGATAATAAATTTTTACTACAACATTTTGTGAAAATCCTGAACAAAATTCATATAGAAGTTACAGAGATCGCACGGACACAGCCGCGGTGGGTTACTTTGTATTAATTAACTAACAAATTGTTTTAATTAACCCAGATCTCGTTTTGCTTTAGCTCTTTAAGTAAAGAAAGAAACGAAAATTTGCGAGATTACTTAAAAAGTTCTTATTCAGAAGTCTGTAAGCAATTCAGTAAGACGTAATATCTGTAAATTATGTAATTTCTTTGCTAGATACTAATTTCAATATCCGCGCTAGTAATAATTAAATATTGTTGATACACTGTTTGTTCCATTGCCCCGTGAAAACGGTTTTGTGGGGCATGGCTTTTATCTGAATGTTTTGTAAACTTGGTTAAGAAAATAAATAAATAAATATAAAGAAGAAAAATGATTCATCCTTTTCAGCTAAAAGACATCCACTACTGGACATAAATCTATCACAGCTACTGTACTGTGACTGATTCTGTCCAGCAGATTCCTGCATCTTTCGCAAGGACATCACGACCCTGATGTTAATTACATATTCTTCCCAGCGAGAGCATAAGATGTGATGCATTTAGGGGACTATGTGTTGTTATTTTGGGGACTATGTGTTGTTATTTTGATGTTCGAAAAGTGCTAATTCTCAGCCTAATTTGAATAAATGTTTTTTATTTTAGATTTTACAGGATATGATCCAGAATCTTTCGACTCATCGTCCATCTTTAAACAATGTGCCCTGCCCACTGCCAAATAAGTTGGGCAATGCTTAGGGCTATGTTGGTTACCTTCATTTATCATACTTATATTATACCTAAAAGCGGTTTGTGAGTGTGTGTGTTTGTTACGTCTTCACGTCAATTTGTTAAATTTTGCACACAGGTGGTTTAAAACTAGAATTAATATCATCATCAACCTTTTTATCATCCCATTACACAGGTCTCCTCTCATACAGAGAAGGATTGAGCGTAATCACCACGCTTGTTCAATGCGGTTTGGCGATTTCAGACTAATTAAAGTCCACGTTTACTCAAGATGTTTTCCTTCACCCTTTGATCGATATTCCCGAGAGATTGAAAAAAATAAGGGTGAAACCTCAGAGCCTCAGAGACTTTATTTAATATTTTGAACACAAATGTACAGAGTTGTACTTAATGCCATAGGCCTAGGAAGGAGGTTCTCTAGCGGGACGTTCTCTCCCTTTAGGTCTGATTCTATCTCGTAGGAATAATCTAGGCATAGCCCTCTTCATTCCCCTTTTGGTGATTTGAAGCCTTGTCATAAGGTCCATTGTGAGTGCCATATAACACACACTGGTCAAAGACTTTCGTCTTGAAACACTGCGGTATGTCATCATCATTCATCATCATTTCAGCCGAAAGACGTCCACTGCTGGACATAGGCCTCCCCCAAGGTTCTCCACGACGACCGGTCCTGCGCCTCCCGCATCCAGCGGTTTCCCGCGACCTTCACCAGGTCGTCGGTCCACCTTGTCGGGGGCCTACCCACGCTACGTCTTCCGGTGCGTGGTCGCCACTCGAGAACCCGTCGGCCCCATCGGGCATCGGTCCTACGGGCAATGTGTCCAGCCCATTGCCACTTCAGTGTTGCAATTCTTCGGGCTATGTCGGTTACTCTCGTTCTTCTGCGGATCTCCTCATTCCTGATTCGATCGCGCAGTGAAACCCCAAGCATAGCCCTCTCCATTGCCCTTTGAGCGACTTTGAGCCTTCTTATAAGGCCCATTGTTAGCGACCACGTCTCAATTCCATAAGTCATCACTGGCAACACACACTGGTCGAAGACTTTTGTCTTGAGACACTGCGGTATTTCGGACGAGAAGATTCTACGTAGCTTCCCGAAAGCAGCCCAGCCGAGTTGGATTCGACGATTGACCTCTTTCTCGAAGTTGGACCTTCCTAACTGGATAGTTTGTCCCAGGTACACGTAGCTGTCAACAACTTCGAGAACAGAGTCTCCAATCTTTATAGGAGTCGGTACAACATGGGCATTAGACATGACTTTCGTCTTGCCCATGTTCATTTTAAGACCGACTCGCTTGGAGGCCCTACTGAGGTCTTCGAGCATTGTACTCAGGTCCTCCGCGGTCTCAGTCATGACTACGATATCATCAGCAAACCGAAGGTGTGTCATGTACTCACCATTGATGTTGATGCCCAGTCCTTTCCAGTCCAGAACCTTGAAGACATCCTCCAATGCAGCGGTGAACAGTTTCGGAGAGATAACATCTCCCTGTCTGACACCACGCTGCAGAGGTATTGGTTTCGAGGTCTGGTCCTGTATTCGGACTGACATGGTGGCGTTTTCGTACAAACCCTTCAGCGCTTCAATATATCGATAGTCTACTTGGCACCGCTGGAGAGACTGCAGTACAGCCCAGGTCTCGATCGAATCAAAGGCTTTTTCGTAGTCCACAAACGCCAAGCAAAGGGGTAGGTTATACTCCTCGGCCTTCTGTATAACCTGCCGCAGCGTATGTATGTGGTCTACTGTGCTGTAGCCTTTTCGGAAACCGGCTTGTTCGGGCGGCTGGAAGTCGTCAAACCTGCAGGCGAGACGATTTGTGAGGACTCTTGAAAATAACTTATAGACATGACTCAGAAGTGAGATGGGTCTGTAGTTTTTCAAAAGGGTGTTGTCACCCTTTTTGAAAAAGTGTACCACCACACTTCTGTGCCATGCCTGTGGCGTTTTTCCCTTATCTATGACGGAATTAAATAACTTCTGAAGGGCCCTAAGGATCGGTTCACCACCCGCCTTCAGTAGCTCTGCCGTTATTCCGTCATCGCCTGGCGCCTTGTTGTATTTAAGCTGTTTCAGAGCCAATCGAATCTCCTGCAGGCTGACGTCCGGGATATCTTCAGTGTAGTGTCGGGTTAATCTTGCTCTAGGGTCTTCAGCAAGATTTAATGCGGGTCTTGTCGTTGAAGTGTAGAGCTGTCCATAGAAATTCTCGACTTCCCTCAAAAGCTCGGGCCCGGACGTTAAGATCTTGCCGTCGTCAGTCTTAAGCTTGCTTAGCCGGCTATGCCCAATAGTCAGATCTCTAGCGAAAACTTTAGAGCCTCTGTTTCGCTCTATAGCCTCCGTTATACGCTCGGTATTATACCGACGTAGGTCGCGCTTCAGAGACTTTGAGATCTGCTTATTGAGCTGCCGGTATCTGCAAGCATCACTTGACGAACGCAAAATCATCTCACGTCTGTCCTCCATGAGCTCGAGAGTGTAGTCCGAGAGCTTTTTAGTTCTATTTGTACGGCGGGTCCTAAAATACTTAGTCCCGACCGTACGGACAGCTTCTACAAACCCGTCATTATATTCATCCACGTCGCCACTTAGGCATTCGAAGCGATTTTGGAGCTCGAGCTGGAAACCCTCGGAGTTGTGGATCTGAATGGGTGCTGGCCGGAGCGTGGACTTCATCAGGCGAGATCTTTCGGACACTATGTTCAGATTCAATGTGCCTCTGACCATACGGTGATCGCTGCCGCATTTGAGCGAGTTGATCACTGAGACATCATTGAATATGTGCCTTTTTGTCGTCAAAATGAAGTCTATCTCATTCTTAGTGACCCCGTCGGGACTGATCCAAGTCCACTTTCGCTGTTCACGCTTTTTGAAGAAGGAGTTCATCATAAAGAGTCCCTCCTTCTCCATGAAGCCAGCTAACATATGGCCTCGGTGGTTCCGACGCCCAAATCCAAAATTTCCCAGTCCGAGCTCTTCACCACTCCGTTTACCAAGTTTAGCGTTGAAGTCCCCCATGATAACGCTGTAGTGAGTTTTAGAGCTATGTATGGCTTTAGAGATGTCCTCATACATAGTCTCTACTTCATCGTCGGAGTGTGTCGAGGTCGGGGCGTATACCTGAATGACCTTCAGCGAATACCGTTTGGTTATTCTGAGTATCAGGAACGCCACCCTGGTCGACACACTCTCGATCTTCACCACATTGTCGACAAGGGACCTGTGGACGAGGAACCCGATACCACCTTGGGACTGATGGTCGCCCTCCCGGAAATAGAGCAAGTTACCGGATTTAAGGATTATCGAGTCCTCACCCTCTCTTCGGACTTCAGATAATCCCAGGACACCCCATCGCAACTTGCTCAATTCTTCCTCCAGTTCAATAACCCTCTCGTCGGTCCGCAGTGTGCGCATGTTTAGTGTTGCCAGGTCGATCCGTCGTTGCTTGTGGTAGCCGGATCTCTTCCGGAGATTCTTCGCACCCCTTGCCCCGCCGTTACCTTGGCCGCTACCACAATGACCAGGAATAGCGGAGCTGCCGGGGACTAGGGGCCTTGGCTTAGTCGTGTGCAACATTTGGGGGGGTTTGCCATAATCCCCACGCTTGGCAGGCGGGTTGGGGATCGCAGGATTTCATATTCCACAGAAGAAGCGCTGCTGCCCGCTTCCCTGGTGAGAGTTCCCTTAGTCGCCTCTTACGACACCCACGGGAGGATATGGGTTGGTACTATTCTAAGCCCGGTACCACACGGGGCGGTATGTAAAACATGAATATTTTCTGCAGCATACTAGATTCTGACCATCCGAGTCGGATTCGATGATTGAACTCTTTCTCAAAGTTGGACTTACCTAACTGGACAGTTTTTTCTAGGTTAGTCCAGTCTAAAAATTCGAGTGTTATCACATTGGTCATAGAAAAAATAAGTTTCTAGAAAATCTATTTCAACATTCATCACAAGCAAATTCCTTCAGCAAAATCTGCAAAATATGTCAGTCGCCCAACAATTGCTTTACTGAGCTAACAGGTAATATATTTCACTCCCACATACCTAGTTATGTGGCTTATTCTAAATATGGAACAAAAGTAATGTGTGTGAATTCGACATTGAATTTTGTGAACGTTAAAGGTCACATTGCTATATAATTTCCTAGACGAACGATGGTGTTCTAATGCAGGCTTTACACATGTGATTATAGCCAAATGATTATGATTACTTTGTGGTGGTTTAAATGGCAATTCGGCTAAGCCACAGGAGACTAAAATCACATTTTTCAAAATAGAGGTTTCGATTTTTATCATGCGACCGACAGGTAACTTGGTGCATAGCTTATAAGAGACACTCTATCACACTCTATTACATTACAGTCCATTCCTGTTCACACTCTTGTATTACGTCATTGTACACGTCAAATACATTGTACCCTTTTACATTCGTGCAATACACAAAGTTCGATTTATCTGAGTTTTAATTACGCGACACGTAACTTTTCTAAGTTATGTGTACTTTATAAGTATATTTTGGACACCAATGACTGATTACAAGGTGAAGGAAAACATCTTGAGGAAATTTGGACTTTAAGTCTGAAATAGACAACACCCATTGAGCAAGTGTGATGATTACACTCAATCTTTCTCTGTGTGAGATGAGACCTGTACCAATAGTGGGACGATAAAAAAGGTTGCTGATAAAATGATGGTGATGGCCGACAAGTCGCATATAAATGCGTTTCAAACCATCGCATGAAAGTCGAACTTTTGATGTACAATAAACAAGTCATAAGCGATTTTCATCGATCTCTGTAAATGGGGTGGAGATTCAACTTGTTAGCCAATTTGGTAAGCGACCAGCCGGACGGAGAATAACGACCCAGTGTAAACCCACAATAAGATAAGTTTTAGAATTTGGAATAATGAGCGTTCATTACCATCATTCCTAGCTTTGAAGCAGATATCTGACATTTCATATGGCCAGTTATTTGTCACAAAATGTGGCAACTGTTTTTGTGAGTAATTATGTATAGCTTGATACCCTCTTTTATTTATATTTTTCACAAATCTATACTAATACATAAAGCTAGAGTTTATTTGTTTGAACGCGCTTATCTCAGGAACTACTGGTTGGATTTAAAAAATTCTTATTGCATTAGATAGCCCATTAATCCAAGAAGGATTTATATAACATCAAGCTGCGACTAATAGGAGCGGAGCATATAAACTAAACATACCGAAAGCGCTCGGCGCAGCTAGTTAGTTATATATACTTTATTTCTTTAATGAATTTTTTTTTGTATCGTGAGTTTGTTTACGAACATTAAAACGCACGTACACTAACAGCTATATTACATACATACAACACATCATTACGTCTATTATTCTTGAATGATGAGCCAGAGGTGTGGCCTGGTAGACCCTCATTTATACCACTAGCAATTTTTTTTTTAATTTCAATGTAGTTGGCAGCTATTGAAATATTTAGCACAGGAAACTCAGTAATTCTGACCGACCTGCGTATAAATAGTGCTTGCAACAGCTACATCAGCGAGGCAATCTATATTTTTGTAAGTTGTAAGTAAAGAGCAGATTTTTCCAACGCCAGATAATTTTATTCGAGGAAATGATTTTGAATTTTTCACAATTATTTTCTACCCATACTGCTAAACGTCAAAATTAAAATCAAAGCATTTATTTTAAATACATAATTACCCGTAGTTTTGTGTATATTATTATTTTGAATATTAATCAGTAAGATTATCACTAAAGCTATCGCTTCATCTCCCGTTTCAAAGTGCCTATTGTTCGAATTAAATTTATATATATTCTATATACTATCTATGGAGATATCAACACTAAGTTCTATATGATTTTACTACAAACGTCTTTCCCTATAAACTTTTACATTGAAATAAAAGAAGTACATTTGGAAAGTGACAATTATAATAAAGTACCTAACGCAAAAAACCAAGCAATTTTCAATTTTGCGTCAGCAACTCAGCATATTAAATAAATAAATATATATGGACAAATCACACAGATTGAGCTAGCCCCAAAGTAAGTTCGAGACTTGTGTTATGGAGTACTAACTCAACGATACTACACACATCAAAAGTGTCTAGGGATCAAGCATTTTTATGCGGATTTCTTGAGATTGAGATGTGGCTTTGTAATAAATTTATGATTTTATAAATTTATATGGATCCTTTTTGGTGCATTTCATAATTTGAATCAGGAACTGTGAATCAAATTCGAGTAAAAGATGAAAATCAGCTGTCAATATTTTCCCTATAAAAACATACAACGCATTGAAGACATTATTAGTGCTACTGTTTCCCTACTACTGATTAAAACCAACGTTATTATGGAGCGGCGACGTCATTTAAGCAGGGAATAAATGCTCAGAGCCGTGGGAATGATAGAAGCTGGTTCCCGGCAACGTACTGTGGCTTTAGCTCTGAATACAAGTCAGAGTGTTATCAGTCGACTTTGGACACGTTACCGAAGCACTGGTACCGTGGCTGAGCGCCATGGAGGACGGTATCGCTGCACCACACGGAGACAAGACCGATACATTCAAATCTTAACTCGAAGAGCTCCAACAATAACCGCCATGATGTTAGCCGTGAGGCTTCATCACTCTTCAGGGAACTTAATTAGCGACCAAACGGTCAGAAACCGCTTGTATGAAGTGAACCTTCATTCCCGAAGACCGCTACGGGTACCACCTATAGCAATGCACAATCGTAGGATTCGATATCAATAGGCTCTTGAACTCAGAAATTGGGCAGAAGAACAATGGCGTTTCGTGTGCTTTTCTGATGAGTCTCGTTTTGGTATGAGACCGGATACAAGACGTATACGACACTGGAGAACCCCTGGACGCCAACAGCGATTAAAATCCTGCCAGGAAGTCCATCCTTATAGTGGTGGAACCATCATGGTATGGGTGGGTATTTGGATCGGCGGAAGAACTGAGTTGATTTGGATCAGAGGCAACCTCAACGCTCAAATTTATGCTGAGACGATTGTATCAGACGTCATCGTTCCTCTACAAGTGCAAATCGGTCCCTTATTTCAGTTAATGCATGATAATGCACGACCGCACACCGCAAGAGTTGTAAGACAGACTCTCGCCGCAGCTAACATCAATGTCCTGCCCTGGCCCGCTCAGTCGCCAGACTTGAACCCGATTGAGCATGCATGGGATATGCTACAGAGAAGAGCTCTGCCGAATATGGAGGGTATCCAGTCGCAAGAAGACCTTTTTTTGTTGCTGCAACGAACATGGGCGGCCATTCCACAGCGTGATTTGGATGAACTCATTTTGAGTATGCCAAACCGATGTTCTTGTGTTGTTAGTGTTCGCGGTAGAAACACGGATTATTAATTGTTTAAGTTACCCAATAAAATTTTAGAGAAAACTGTTATTTCAGTCTTTTTTTCGAACTTTTGTGTTAGTGGTTCAAATGTCAAATATCCCTTTATTAGGAAAATGGCAAATTTCTTTATTAATGCAAAGGTGACTTGGTTTATCGTTACTGTGACAAACGAAAACACTTTATTTGATGAATCCTTAAAGAAAATTTTAATTAATATCAGTCAGGAGAAAAGTTATTGCAAAAATATATGTTGATCCCTAGACACTTTTGATGTGTGTATTATTTAAAATAGATACATATGTAGATAAGTTAATCCAAGTCGCAGGCCAATCAGGAAAAGATCTTTTTTTTTTAATAGCTATAAACTAGCACTTGACCGCATTCCCGTCTGATGGTAAGCAGTGATGCGATCGTTGATGGTAAAGCGCGCTAGTTTATTAAGAGCCTATTCACTCAGAAAAACTGAGCGAATAGGAAGGAAGACTGCAGTTGAGCGAGGTGATGCAATGTTAAACCCAACAACACGACCAACGATGCTGCGCCAAAGGGAGATTGATCTGAAGACCCTCCACGACCAAACTCCCAACACAACAACATTAGGCGCATCGTACCCGGCACACATCGCAACACAACTGCTCAGACCCGTCCTCTGAACGGTGGTCTGGTGAAGACCAGACATCATGCCGGAACACGACAAATCGCTTGGCGGCAAGGCTTTGTTTGGTGGTCCATCATGACCTGGCCGGGGATCGAACTCGGGGCCTCCACATCGCAGGCAGGCATGTTGACCGCTGCGCCACGGAGGACGACATATTGTGAGATGTATAAACATAATATAATATAAACAACATTATCTTAAATTATTTACTCTTACTGTAATACACAAGGGGTGCCTTAACCCTCCACGGAGCATTAGCTATAAAACTAGTACAGTATTCCACATAGTTCGGCATAATGTAGCATGTAACACGCCGGAGAGGTAATGTCTCTGCAAAGGAACTTTTTCACTGCTTTTTACCTAAAGACTAAAGTGTAGTTGGAAACTTTTTAGAACGGTAGCACGGGAGATGGGAGCGATATCGTTAAAAAAATGTAGTAAGTAAAGAAAGAAAAATGCGTTTATTGACAGCATTTTTTTCAGGATGGGAAACCATGAAAAGACCTCTCTTGCTCTGGGTGGAGCGGAAGGGCGTAGGGGGAGTTGGGGTACATTGATACAAGGGGCACATAGATACAGTCAATATTCATCGAAAACAAAACACGTTAGAAGAGCCATCCGCCACCGATAAGAAGGTATATAATAAAGCCTACACGCACACTAGCGCAAAGTAACGTTCACTCGACGACTAGCGATTGGCACGTATAAAACTGTTTCTGATGTTCGCAACAAAATTCTTCTTTCGGATGTGATTCTTCTAATTTATTTAGTGTTACCTGTGTTATATTAAGACATTTGGTAAGTACATATCTGTCATCACATTAAATAAACTTAAATGTTTTGATTATTTATTGCTTTACTTTTTAAAAAATGTTGATTTCGATTGTAGTAGGCAGGGGCACATAGATGCAAGTGCTCTTGGGGCACATTGATACCCCGATATTTTGTTAAATATATGTGTATGTGAGACTTTTCTTTACAGAAAAATGGTTTGAAGATTTAAACGCAAGATCAATGAAATTTCCGTGGCTTCTGTAATATCTGACGTGTTGGAAGGAAAATTATCAATGACAAAAGCAGCGAATACATATAATTTAAAATAATTAATAACTGAATGTCAGAAAAATCAATAAAACTTGTTTAATTTGTAGAAATATTTCTATAAACCAAAGTGCCACTGTATGTACCAATGTACCCCATATGTGGGGGTACATTGATACAAATTTCATTTTTAGTAAATAGGCTCTAATACGTTTTGTAATTAAATCTATCAGTTGTTAATTCGTAACAACTTAAATGAATATATATTGAATATATTATAGTTATTAAATTGGATGTAACTAACATTAGATCGTCTTTTATTGGGTCTAAGTAGAAATCGTATCAAGGTGCCCCGTCTCCCCCTATCAGACTTTTACTGACTAAAACCAACCCGTGTTTCTTCATTTGCCTATATGCTAGGGCTACAGCATCTCTTTCAAACAACCCGCAGGCCAGCAGAGTAATAAGGATTAATAACAGAGTAATTAAAGTAGCTTTTTAGTTAATTACAATCTTATAATAATAAAAAAAATAAATGAAAGTGGACGACAGTACAGTGTTTATCCCTTACAGTCTCTCAACCTCAAGCAGCTCTTAAAAATAATTATGATAAAAATCAAATCGTGGTGGTCTAGTGGTTAAAACACCAGCCTCTCAAGTATGAGTATGCGGCTTCGATTCAAGGTCAGGCAAGTACCAATGTAACTTTTCTAAGGTATATGTACTTTCTAAGTATATCTTGGACGACAGTGGCTGATTACAAGCTGAAGGAAAACATCTTGAGGAAACCTGGACTTTAAGTCTGAAATCGCCAACACGCATTAAGCAAGCGTGGTGATTACGAGAGGAGACCTGTAGACCTAGTATGAGTTTTCATTACGAAACTCGATCGTCGATATCGAGCGCGTTTAACTTATCGATTGGCCAGCTTCAAGGTTGTAATAACTCTCAACCAATGAGAGCGCCAGACGCGCTTGATATCGACGATCGAGTTTCGTAATGAAAACTCATACTAGGCCTACAGTGCCTAACAGTGGGACGATATAAAAAAGGTTAATCAATCAAATATTAAGAAAAATGCCACAATAATCCTACTTAATATTACAAATTTTTAATGAATGGGTTTATTGAAAGGTTGTTACTCTTTCACTAAAACTACTGAACAGATTTAGATGAAATTGGTAAACAAATAGTTATTTGTAGCTTTGTTGAATACTTTTACCTCTATAATCTTACGGAATCGCAACTTATGCACGTAAAACCATGAAGCGTAGTTAGTACTTTTATAACTTGAATTAAATTTTGAAGTAGATATGCACATAAAATCAAGTTGTAAGAATTTATAAGCTAAATCACAGTCATATTTAAATTTATTAAAATTATTTTTATCTTTAAATTACTTAAATTGATAAAAACATAAACTAAAATTCTTTAAGAACATAAAACGATGGTAATCTATAGACATTTTTTAATAATTATAAACTAGCGCTTGACCGCAATCCCGCCTGATGGTAAGCAGTGATGCGATCGTTGATGGTAAAGCGCGCTAGTTTATTAAGAGCCTATTCACTCAGAAGAAAACTGAGCGAATAGGAAGGAAGACGGCAGTTGAGCGTGGTGATGCAATGTTAAATCCCAACAACACGAACAACGATGCTGCGCCAGGGAGAATGATCTGAAGACCCTCCACGGCCAAACTCCCAACACAACAACAATTGGCGCATCGTACCCGGCACACATCGTAACACAACTGCTCAGACCCGTCCTGCGTACGGCTTCACCAGACATCATGCCGGAACACGACAAATCGCTTGGCGGCAAGGCTTTGTCTGGTGGGTGGTAACTTCTGCCGGCACCCACATGAGTTAAACAGAAATGCTCTCACATTCAACTTTATTTTTCTATCTTAGAAATTATACGTAAGCAACAGATTGAAATGGAGGACGAAGGTCTAAAATTACGTGAGATGGGACTTATAGAAGATGATGCACAAGACCGAAATAAATGGCGTCGCATGATTAAGAAAGCCGGCCGCGTAATGGAATAAAGGGAAAAAGTAGAAGAAAGAAAAAACATCTATCTACACGGATCAGAGTTTCTCATTTCATCCAAAGACTCTCAAATAATCCACAAATATATTCATCTTTTTATATGGTCATACAAAAAACCACAAACAAAAAAGTGTTCCAAAAAATATTGGTACATTTATTTTCGTTCCGACTCCTGTCCCAAATGTTTTATGTAATGCCGTCAAGGGGTTGGGACATCCAAACTCCTCGCTTCACGACTGTACAACGGAACTCCATTACTTGGCCCACCTTGGTCCGTCCCTGGACCTTTTTAGGAGATTAATGGCAATATAGCATTATTTTTCACGTCAACCTTTTTAGGCAAATATTTTGATTAAAAATGCTGATTTTCCATTAATGACTTATGAGTTGGGTTGGGTTGTGGATGCTAAGTGTTTTGTGCGATATGTTATGTCATAAGGTATTTTATATTGTAGTTTACATACATCATTCATCATCAGTAGTCGTGGTGGCCTAGTGGTTAAAACGCGAGCCTCTCAAGTATGAGTGTGCAGGTTCGATTCCAGGTCAGGCAAATATCAATGTAATTTTTCTAAGTTATATATACTTTCTAAGTATATCTTGGATACCAATGACTGATTACAAGGTGAAGGAAAACATCTTGAGGAAACCTAAACTTTAAGTCCAGAATCGCAAGTGTGGTGATTACGTTCAATCCTTCTCTGTATGAGAGGAGACCTGTGCCCAGCAGTGTGACGATAAAAAGGTCGATGATGATGATACATCATAGATTTGGATGGAGCAAATCTAAGGTCAACGGTAAACTTACTTCTAAAAAATATTAAATTACTTTAAATGAATAATAATTACTAAAGGTGAAACATGAAAGGTGAAGGACAATGCAGGTTATGGTAGTCCACGACCTCAGTTGTCCTTCTCACCTTTCGTGTTTCATCCATTCTTCTTTGTTTATTCAGGTGGTCTTTCTTTGAATGCGTTAACTTAGAACATCAGTCGATCGACTCTGTGAAAGAAAATTTCATCGAGAAAAATTGAAGTGAGTTTGAAATGTGTGAGTGTCTAGAATTAATTGGAATTACAGCTTACTTCACCTAAGTTATCTCGTTATCACGGTGACATGATTATAGAATGGGCATTGGACAATTTTTTCGATCGTCAATTTTATTTAAGAATTCGATAATATAGAGCATTCTGAGAAACTGATTTGAATATTTTTTATATTTATCTTGTCATTATATTTCTATTAATTATTTTAAATTAGGGATTGTATGATTGTTCGGTTGGTAAATATTAAAGACTTTAGATAATTAGACTGGTTTATTTTTCTTGTAGAATTATTATATTGGAAACGACCTCTTCTAGGTCAGATCCTAAGTTACAATGACAAGACAATAGACTATATTCATAGACACTAATACATAGAGATGGTATTAGTTACTCGACTACAGAGTAGTGATGTATGATACAACATCCCCCCTGTTTAAGTTTAAATTAACCCTTGACAAACAATATTATAGAAACCTGACTTAGTTACAATTTAGACAATGACTTAAGACTATGGTTAGGTCTTAATCTAGGATACAATGTTCTACTTAATCTATTTCATCAATTAGCCTTCTGGTTGGCTTTACAACTCTTCCAGAACGAGTTACATGTTGACTGACTGAGGATTGAGATGAGAGCTCTTGAGGTCTAGACTCCTGCCTGTTACCTTCCTCTCTCCCCTGCGACGAATTGGATAGCATAGGAGAATATTTGTGTCTTAAATGAACCCTATTCCTCCTATACCTAACTCCATTGACATCCTCAACGACATATGACCTATTATTAGCCAACCTTAGCTTGACAATGGCTTGTTCCCAATTGCTATCAGGCTTTCTTTTAAAGTATACATGATCATTGGGATACAGTAATGACAATGACTTTGTATTTCTATTATAATATTTAGACTTATTTTTATTATTTTGCTTGACACATTCTTCATAATTTTTGAATGTAACCACTTTAGGTTTTAATTTCTTATAAGACATAGGAATGTTATTTCTTAAATTCCTGGACATTAACAATTGAGCTGGAGATGGTAAATTATTCTTAGGTGTGTTTCTATACTGTAATAAAGCTATGTATGGATCAGATGAGTTTCTTTTACATTTTTTTAACATATTTTTGATAATTTTGACTGAACTCTCTGCTTGACCATTTGACTGTGGATGATATGGGCTAGTTACAATGTGTTCTATGTCCCATTCATGCATAAAATTCTTAAATTCTAATGACTGAAAAGGAGGACCACCATCAGACACTAAAGATAAAGGTATTCCATGACGAGCAAAAATGGACTTTAAATGTGTTATTACATTCTTTGCTGTACTGTTTTTATTTAACAAAGCTATTTCTATAAATTTAGAATAATAATCTGTGACAATTAAATAAGTAAGGTTATCAAAATACATCAAATCAACACCTACTTGTTGCCATGGATATTTATTTATTTCAAAATTTTTTAGTGGTTCCTTTGGATTATTAGGTTTAAATTGTGCACATACATAACATTGTTCTACCAAGTTTTTAATATCAGCTGACATGCTTGGCCAGTACAAATACTCTCTAGCCAGTTTTAAGCATTTATTTATACCTTGGTGACCTTCATGAATTTTACCTAACATTTCCTTATACATTGACTGTGGTACTATTAATTTTGACCCTTTGAACAACAAATCTTTGACTACATGAATTTCAGCTTGTATGTTCCAAAATGGTTTTATTGACAGACTGACATTATTTTTATTTTTTGGCCAACCTTCATAATAATACTTTTTTAACAATTGCAAAGTATCATATTTCTTAGTGTTCTGTAACAATTTTGTACAGTACTCCTTTGTGACTGCTAGACTTGAATGCATTAAATTGACATGACAAGATATTTCTGACTCATTCTCAGGTATATAATGTTCTTTCAATGCTGCTCTAGACAGAGTGTCAGATATAAACATTTCTTTACCTGGAACATGTATAACTTCCAAATCATATTTTTGTAAAGTTAACATCATACGTTGCAATCTTGCTGGTACATCATGTAATGGCTTTTTAAAAAGATAGACTAAAGGTTTATGATCAGTATGAACAGTTACTTTATGACCGTACACATACTGGTGAAATTTTTCACAACCAAACTGAATGGCTAACAATTCTTTCTCAATTTGAGCATACCTTGACTGAGTTTGAGTTAATGTTTTTGAACTATAAGCAATAGGTTTATTATTCTGCATAATGACTGCTCCTAATGCTGACTTTGACGAATCGACTGACAAGACTAATGGTACATTGGGATTATAATGAGCTAAAACTGGTGAATTTGTAATTTCATCGATTAAACTCTTAAGACATTGACTATGATTTTCATCCCAAGTCCAGACTGAATCTTTCTTCAAAAGATTTCTTAAAATTTGAGTTTTTTGAGACAAATTGCTAATAAAGGGACCTAAATAATTGATCATACCTAATATTCTTTGCAATTCTTTGACATTTTTTGGTGTGGGCATATTGACAATTGCTTTTACTTTCTCTTCATCAACCCTAGCACCATCTTTACTAAAAACATACCCTAAAAAACAGACTTCTGATACTAAAAATTTACATTTAGACCTATTGAACTTTAAATTGACTTCACGTGCTCGTTGCATGACTTTATGTACTCTCTCATTATGTACTGACTCGTTTGGTCCATATACCAAAATATCATCGATGAATATTAGAACTCCTTCTAAATCACCGAACAAATTCATCATGACTCTTTGAAAAATTTCAGACGATGCATTAATACCAAAAGGTAACCTTAAATATTTATATCTACCGAAAGGTGTTTGAAATGTACATAAATCAGAACTATATTCATCTAGTTTAAGCATCCAAAATCCTGAAAATGCATCTAAATGAGAAAAACAAACAGCTCCTGCTAGTTGAGATCTGATCTCATCTATTGACTTTAGTGGATAAATTTCCCTTATAATATTCTTATTCAAATTTCTAGGATCTAAACAAATTCGTAACTGACCCGTGCTTTTGACTGTTATCACTATACTGTTCACCCATTCTGTAGGTTTAAAAACCTTTTCAATGACCTGCATTTTCTCCATGCGATCCAATTCATCGCGCAGTTTGTTCAGTAAAGCGAAGGGTACTCTTCTCGGAGCATCCACGCATGGCACTGCTTCAGGTTTGAGTTTCAGGCGACAGACTTGAGGTAGACATCCAAGACCCTGAAATACATCATTGTATTGTGTAAGAATTTGTTCACTAAAATTTTGTTGAGACACAGAGAAAACTCTTTGAATTATACCTAATTTTTCACAAGTTGGTAGACCTAAAACATTCGGACAAACTAAATCTGCGACTATAAACACTATATTTACACTAATAGTGCTATTATTTAAAGATAAACTACATTTTACATTGACTTTGCCCATAATGGGTATTGATATACCACCAAACCCACTAACGTTTATTTGACATTTCTCAAGTGACATTTGACTTTGACATTTCAAAGATTGAAAAGTTTTCTTTGACATAATATTGATATCAGCTCCTGAATCAATAATGCAATTAATTTGTGTATGACCAACTAAAATGTTTATGTTCCATGACTGTTTAGAATAGTATTTGTTTTCTTTTGACTCGACTGTATTGACCTGTTTACTATGTGTTGACTTTGCTGTAATAATTCTACAAGTGTTTGTTGTGTGAGATTCCTCAGACTTGTGTCTGTACTCATCATTAAGATATGAATCTCGGCTAAGACTTTTTGACTTTTTTGACTTGACTGTGAATCTCTCAGACTGTTTAGTGTTTTCATCATTGAGATATGACATATGACAAGAGTCTTCATTGGATCTCTCAGACCTATCAGTCACCAGCCTTTTTTCATCACTGAGGCATTTTTTATTAGACCTCTCAGATATGGCATTATCACCACTTTCATCACAGAAATATGACACAGGATATTTTTTATGACAAGATGAGTCTTCATGAGATCTCTTAGACATTGACTGCGACTGGCCTATGTGCGACCTGACCGTTGATTGTAACTTAGGATGTGACTGGGTGTATGACAACCTGCTATGTCTGTAATGATTTTGATTGTGATGACTTTGTGACTCTAAATGACAATTATATTGACTATACTTATGACTATGACTGATTTTATGACAATTTAAAATTCCAACAAAATTATCTTGACTACCAGTTGAACTAAAAGACTCTAAATGACTGACTTTTTTATTATTGGAGTAACAAAATTTTGCAAAATGACCATAAGAGTTACATGACCTGCATTTAGCTCCCTGCGCTGGACATTTGTAGCGGTGGTGTTGTCCACAGCGGCTACACGTCTTCGAGCGCTTCTCAGGACTGGGACTTGACTTTGACCTCCCTGCGCTGGATCCCTGCTGACTGACTGGTGAAGCTCGCCGTCGCTGACGCTCCGCTCGACCACGGCTCCTCCGACGCAGATGCATGACTTTTTCAGACTCATGACTAGTGGACCTCTTGACAATTTGGTCTGCATCCTGCTGTGCGACGATGAGTGTCCTAGCTAGCTCTCGCATCCTCTGATATGTCAGATCAGGTTCCTGCAGCAGTCTCTGACGTACATGTGCTAAGTCCAAACTCAAGTTGGCGATAAAAATATCTCTGATAAGAGATTCTCTGAGCGTTCCAAATTCGCAATCTTGGCTCTTATTTTCGAGATCGGTTAAGAAATCCTCGATGCTTTCCGATTTCTGTTGACGTGTGGTAAAAAACATGTAACGATACATGGTAATATTTTTTCTGGGTTGGAAAAATTCGTCGAATTTGGCTTTGACGTCATGTAATGTGCTTTCTCCAATATTTATGTTGAATGTGTTGAAAATATTTAAGCATTTTTCACCAATGTGATGTAATAAAATGGCGATCTTGCGTTTCTCACCGGACTTGTCCAAACCCGTTGCCAACAAGTATAATTCGAACTGTTGCCACCAGCGCTTCCAGGTTTCGTAATTGTTGTTTGTTGCATCTGACGATATTTTAAGCGCCTTCAAGCCACTGTTCATTGCAGCTCCGGTGTCATGGCCGCCACCGACGCCATCCGACTTTTGCATTTTATGAATTTTCTTTCTTCGTATTGGGTTTTTTCACTCTTCTGACACCATGTATGATTGTTCGGTTGGTAAATATTAAAGACTTTAGATAATTAGACTGGTTTATTTTTCTTGTAGAATTATTATATTGGAAACGACCTCTTCTAGGTCAGATCCTAAGTTACAATGACAAGACAATAGACTATATTCATAGACACTAATACATAGAGATGGTATTAGTTACTCGACTACAGAGTAGTGATGTATGATACAACAGGGATAACTTCGTCAAGTTTACGTCATCATTGGCATAATATTTACGTGCCTTTACCCTTTTACCAAAAATAATTTCTTTTACGTTAGACAAATTTCAATAGTGTCATGTCAGTGTCAGCCATATGTGTCAACAAAAATTTTATCTGCACTATTTTTGAATCAATTTTACAGGTTGGAAGGAAGCACTTCGTATATTCTATCTTTATTTGCTGGTAACTTCGATAGACGCTAAGTATTATAATCGAATGTTTGCAGAATTTGAGGTTATATTTATTGTTCATGGTTTAACGTATAAAAACGAACAAAATCAAGACCTCATGCATATCATACCCTGGTCTCATAAAAGTGCTCCGATGAGCCAACCCGGTGGTAATTGACCCCGTGGTTATTACATGACCTGTCAGGTTAGATGTAGTCGTTTTGTTATTGTGCTTCTAGCCAAATAGCTTAATTAGTTAATACACATAGTGCTTAGATTAAACGAATCTAAGGAATGGAGGAGTGATTTAAGGAATATTGAGTCTGAAGGAGTTCTGACTGTCTCAACTGTTGTTAAGGATCATGTGGGAATTCTTAATGTACATATTGTACATGGTAATGAAATAAACTACAAAATTTTTAATCGTGGAAAGATGTATTGTAACGTATAAAAATTAGAAAAGTTAGTATCAAGATCTTATGCGTATAACCAAGTCTCATCAAAGTGCTCCGACGAGCCAAGTCGGTGGTAACTGACCCCGTAGTTGTTATAATGGTTATGTTTAGGGTTATGTTTTTTTTTTTGATATGGCATTTCGTAGTTGAACATTAGAGGCCGTGACTACTTAACCGAACTATCCTGTGGATGCCTTAATTAAAATTAAAGGCGGGAAGGATCCGCCGCCTGGGCTTGAGGACTGGCGCTCCACAAAACGGAGGCCGTGTTCTTTCACAGCCCCCGGCAGCGCCCCCCACCTGACGTTCACATTTCCATGGAGGGCATCAGGATTGGGGTCGAGGCCCAGATGGAGTATCTGGGCCTCATATTGGACAGCAGGTGGCACTTCGGCCCGCACTTCAGCAGGATGTCGACGCGCCTGCTGAAAGCAGCGGACGCCCTCTCATGGCTCATGCCTAATTTAGGAGGGCCAAGCACGCTATGCCGGCGTCTACACGGCATACTGCGGAGTATGACCCTTTATAGGCCCCCCATTTGGGCGGACTCCCTCCATAGAAGGGAGAACGTCTCCGCTCTTAGGGCGCCCCAAAGGGCCATCGCCCAACGGGCCTACCGGACGGTAAGCTTCGCAGCGGCGTGCGCTCTGGTGGGCACCCCGCCTTGGGAGCTCGAGGCGTGGGTGCTCGTCAGAGTGTACTAGTGGACGGCGGGGCGCCGGGCGTTAGGCGTGCGTCCGGCCCCAAAAGAGGCCGTCCGGTGGGAGGCGAGGACGCCATCGTCCAACATTGGACGCAAGACCACGCCTCCGCCGTGTTTGGCCGTCGCACCATTGACGTCCTCGGGCCGGACCTGAGGGACTGGCTCGACAGGCGTCACGTCTCTTTCCGTTTGATGCAGGTACTCTCCGGTCACGGCTGCTTCGGCAGGTACCTGCACGGCATAGGACGAGAGGAAACACCATCGTGCCATGGTTGCGGCGTGGCGGAGGACACGGCGGAACACACCCTTGCGGTGTGCCCGTCGTGGGCCGTGCCGCGCCGCGATCTTGTCGCGGCGGTAGGAGGGGTAGGAGGGTAGGATCTGCCCGCCATCGTCAGAGCGATGGTGGGGAGCGACGAGGCCTGGGCGGCGATGGCCTCCTTCTGCGAAGACGTAATGTCGCAGAAGGAGACCGCGGAGCGCGAGCGGGAGGAGGATCCCCTCGCTCGGGCGCTCCACAGGCGGCGTAGGGGCAGGAGAAGGCGGATGTTTGGCCGCCTTCTCCCTCCCTGAGGTGAGCGGCGGGCGTGAGGCACGGGGGTGCCCGCGCCCGCTACGCGCTCACCATGAGGGAGGCTAGGCCATGGCCCCTCCCTGTGGAGGGGCAAATGAGGGCCCGCCGCATTAGGCGGGTATCGCCGGCGGGGGAGTGGTAGCTCAGGCTCCGCTAGTTTACCATTCCCTCTCCACTAAGGGAATGCGGAGTGCCGCTGGGGTTTTAGTGGGTATACCGGGAGGCTATCTCCCGGAATTGACATTTTCCCCAGCGACAACAACAATTGCCGCTCTGTATCCAAAGAAGCCATAATTGGAGGTAAAATGAAGGTTATTTACTTTTAACGATAAATAACGAGAATCCGTGATAGTCACGAGTCAAGAGTAACCTACCTAACCAATAGGTTAGGTTACCTCGAAATGGATATCATATTAACTCATTTAAAAAAAAAATGAACAATCCCCATTGCACTACAGAGGACGTAGTCTGCTATTACAATAGTGTCAGAATAGTCGATCATCATCATCATTAACTTTTGTATCGTCCCACTGCTGGGCACAGGTCTCCTCTCGTACAGAGAAGGATTGAACGTAATCACTACACTTGCTCAATGCGGGTTGGCGATTTCAGACTCAAAGTCCAGGTTTCCTCAAGATGTTTTCCTTCACCTTGCAGCAGTGGGACGATAAAAAAAGGTTGATGATGATTCTTTAGTTCCGATATTCAAACTGGTTCATTTATACAGGTGAATCCACAGGGCGCAGCTGCTAAATAAATAAAGTTATTTTACTCCAGCGAAAAAATAAACCGAATCCGCGGACCTTGCTTGAACACCAAAAGCTGAACATTTTCATAAATATAACCACCAAAAACACTACAAAATGAACAGTTTCACTAGAAACTCGCTCACTGCTACAAACCGGGCTTTATCAAAGGCTTCTGAATTCTGCGTTGTCAAGCCACAACATACAGAGATAACTCTGTCCATTACAAAGCAGTTGGTGGGACATTGTATGAAGGAAATAGTTGACGGTCATAGCGCCCTCTGGCGGTCGCGTGATACGCTTAGTTTGGGTTGTGTTTAAAGTAAGAGGATTTCAATTTATGTTTATTTTTGAGAAAACAAGCGTTAATATTGTGATATGGATTTTTTTTATGTTTATAAACTAGTGCTTGACAGCAATCCCACCTGATGGTAAGCAGTGATGTAATCGTTGATGGTAAAGCGCGCTAGTTTATTAAGGGCTTCTTCACTCAAAAAAAAAAAACTGGGTGCATAATAAGGAAGACGGCAGTTGAGCAAGGTGATGCAATGTTAAGCCCAACAACACGATCAACGACGCTGCGCCAGAGGTTTAGGTAAAGGGTAGAATTGATGTGGAGACCCTCCATGACTAAACTCCCGACACAGCAACATTTGACATACTTTGTCTGGTGGGTGGGAACTTCTGCCAGCAGCCGATGTTATGGCCTACCATCAAGTTTCATGTTACAAAAGGAATTTAAATATCTTCTTTTTTCCACCAAGCCGTACTGGGACTGTCATGGATTAAGACAGGTCAACTCCTTCTCAAAGCGAAATTAGTGCATTGTAGGTCGACTAGTAGAACTTCGCAGTTTTACTCGCATAAGTTTCGGTTCTGTTAAAATATCTGAATAAAAACTAACCTATATGTTAGAAATTGTTATAAACTCTGTGTGTGCTAAATTTATTTAAAACCCGTTCAGTAGTTTTCGCGTAAAAGAGTAGGAAATATACAGTATGTTAAGAAAACCCTGTCCGACCCGTGAAGGTGTTGTTAGGTATCGATAACTGATTCTACTAATGCATACAAAACCGGGCTAAATTAAAAAAAAAAAATCCACCTAAAAAAATAAATATTATTTCGCAAAAAGAGGTAACTTAATAAATCTGCCTTATCCACCCTTCCGCAAACGGCGGCGGAGGCGGCGGAGGCGGCGGGCGGCAGGGCACGCGGCACATGGTCGCATCGCTATTCGCTCATAATAATACCGGTGTTGTCACTTTTTAAAAAATACCAAATTTCGGAGAAGTTGGAATTAATTCGCGGGAAAAAAAGATTATTTCAAAATTCATTTGTATTGGTACTATGATGATTACGTAAAATTTTATATTATATTTGGTCATGTGTTTACCTAACCTTTATTATCCTTATGGGTCGGACAGGGTTTTCTTAACATACTGTACATATATAGATAGAAATTTTCACATTTATAATATTACTAGATGTTGACCATGATTTCGTGTGCGATCGAGGATAAAAAGCAGCTTATGTCTTTCTCTGAGTTTCATCTAAATCCAACCAGCACTCTCAACGTAATATTAGTAAAATAGGAAGTACCTACATTACGAATTATCTTTACTTTTAGCGATAAGACCGATCATTGCACCACCTTTTGTAATATTTCTACATTTATATATGTGTTTTATGGTGTACATAATAAAGAGTAATCTACTGTATCCTCCAAAAAAAGAGTTTTATAGTTTTTTCTTGCAAGCTGTGTGCCTGCAGCACATTTCCTTTTTTAGTATGATGAGATCACAAGACTCACGTTACTCAATTACAGATAGGAAGATTTATAAAGTCAGTCGGTCAATAAACCTTTGTACACATTGTATGTGTCTCAAATATAAATAGTTATGCGTTTACGGAGTTTCATTGAAGACTCCATGGTACACAACTTATAATAATATAAGGGGACACAACACTAAATGCCCCTGTCATATAAGTGTTTTGTCCGGGATTTTATTTCGCGCTAGATCCTTCATCCGCCGCAAAAGCTGAGAAGGTTTCTGGTCGCCGAGTTGAATCTCAGAGAGCAGTTTCTGTAATTGTCGATTTTCGGACTCTTCATATACTGCCAATAAACGAGTCTTCAACGCTTCAAACTTTTTAACCGACTTCAAAAAGGAGAAAGTTTCTCAATTCGACCGTATATATGCTTTCTTTATGTTTGTTCGCGGATAACGTCGTCGTTTATGAACCGATTTTGATAATTCTTTTTCTGTTGGAAAGAAGGTATTCCCAAGGTGGTCCCGTGATAAGGACATCAGGATTTGATGGTGGAAGACCAGAGAAATCAAGGGGAACTTTCAAAAAAATCGTAGGGGCAACCACTGCGTTTGTAAGTTTTTTCATTAAGTATTTTAGCGTCAGCATTCAGTCTAACCGGATGCAGCTGAATAGTACTTTTCACAACTAAAAAGTGTAGAATAAAAACTTTTTTTTTTACAAAAATATCTAATTTCGGAAGTCAGTGTCTTTGGTTTTTTTGCATATTATTTTGTATATTATTAGTTTTTGACACCGACTTCCGAAATCAGTTATTTTTCACTTAGTAGTGTTTTCTGGAAGTCGGTTGTTTTTTTTTGTAAAAAAAAGTTTTTTTCTCTTCCGGATGATTTAAAAAAATGTCGCTAACTTGCTGGAATACATCTTTGCCAAGTTTACAACTAAGTTGAATCTTGCATCATCACTAAGTTTTTGTGGTCCGACACTGCACAAACCATAATCTGGGCTGATCACAACAAAATTCAGGGATCCTGGAGGAGACTGTTACCGTTGCCAACTCGACAACTTCATGTTGGAACGTTGTAGCACTCGCCGTCGTACTTTGTTGACTTACAGCGTAATTTGGATTATTCATGGTTCTGTTGAGTCGACATTGTATACAATAAAGTAAAGTATAATGTAAAGAAAACCCTGTCCGACCCATAATGATAATAAAGGTTAGGTAAACACATGATCAAATATAATATAAAATTTTACGTAATCATCATAGTACCAATATTAATGAATTTGGAAATAATCTTTTTTTCCCGCGAATTAATTCCAATTTCCCCGAAATTTGGTAATTTTTAAAAAGTGACAACACCATTTTGACGGTATTATTATAAGAACGATGCGACCACGTGATGCGTGCCCTGCCCCCCGCCACCCGCGGAGGGGTTGCCTACCGCACATGTCGCACACCTAGATCTAAACGGAGCTAACTCAAAAAAGCACTTTTTTTCAGAAAAGCCGAAAAACTGATTACCGTTTCCCTGAGTACCGTAGGAGTTGCCTGAATAAATCTATGCTGTTCAAGTGCAGCTGAATGAAAAATGTTATAGGAATTTTCTGTTTAAGTCGTTTATTGGCCCTAAAATTTGAATTTTCAGAGTTATTCCTCTATTGCTTAGGAAGTGTGAATATGTTTTTTTTATTATTTAAAGTTGAGCCTGTTTTGGTGAATTACGTTATCGAGTTGACTCGGTTTTGAAGAGATAGATGTAAATTTAAAATCTTATAGAATTGAGTATTATTTCTAATTAGTCCATTCCATAGCGCAGCCTGTGTCCAACAGCAGGAGTATGAATGCTGTTGAATTAGAAAAAAACAAAGAAGTACTCAAATCAAACAATATCGTTTTATTAATAATACTATAAAAAAGTAACAATTACTGCCTTTCGTATCAATTAATTATGAAAATGTATAAACAAATAAAACCTCCTTACAAATTGTAACATAATGTAAATATAGTAGTTTGTGGTAAACAATTTTAAAAGAACATCTAAAATCACATTTTTCTCTTTATATGTTACATGTTACACAATAACTCACATGAGTTATTGTGTAACATGTAATAAAGTTACATTATATATAATAAGTTACTTAGACTAATTGATATTGTTGCTTAGACTAAGAATTAAGTACCCACTTAATTCTTGGTCTAAGTAACAATATCAATATCAATATGAATATTTTTATAATGTGTATATTTAGAATTTAGTTTATACGGCCAATCTGTCGCATTGGATCATGGATCTGTAATGATAGAGATAGGTGAGAATAAATAAATAAATAAATAAATGAGTAGGTACACTGATAAATCAACTTCAAACTTATGAATACAATTTAAAATTTAAATAGATACTAATATTGACACTGAGATCACTTTTATTAAATCACGAATTATTTTACTTACTTAAATAATAAGTACTTTTACTTGAAAATACTTAATTAATACACAGTTGCATGTAAAACATATTTAGTGAATATTTGTTTGCTAATCTAATGAGGTAATCAACAATTTAAACTTTTTAATAGCAATGAAACTCAAATCTTAATCACCTAATAACTATATCACATAATCATCATTATCAACCTTTTTATCGCCCCACTGCTGGGCACAGGTCTCCTCTCATACAGGGAAGGATTGAGCGTAATCACCACGCTTGCTCAATGCGGGTGGCGATTTTAGACTTAAAGTACAGGTTTCCTCAAGATGTTTTCCTTCACCTTCAGTCATTGGTGTCCAAGATATACTTAGAGAGTACATAAACTTTAGAATAGTTACATTGGTACTTGCCTGACCTGGAATCGAACCCGCGCACTCATACTTGAGAGGCTGGTATTTTAACCTCAAGGCCACTACGACACTATCATAATAAGATTTTGGAATAACGTTTTTATTAATCAATTCTTTTATATCTTTTTTTTGCGTCTGGCAAAAAAAAAAAAATTAACATTGGTGAAATGAAATAGGTTTGAACAGGGTTCTGTTGTTTCGATGTGCTTGGAATAGATTCGTTCACCACATTTAAGACGGCATGATTTTCTTTAGATGAGACTTCATCACTTGATGAAATCTTGGGGTCATCTTCTAGAGTTTCATATTGAGTAGGTACGATAGGAATCGAGTGATGATTTCTGTGCCCCTTTCTTCAATCATATTTACTAAAAATCGTCCACGTTTCATGGTTATCTGGAATAGAAAACGTAAATTGCATTTTACTATAGAATCTTGTGCACGAAATCGTAATAATAACCCATAGATTTTACGTTTTGGACTCATAAATTATGTAAATAAAACTTATTTAGTGGAGCCCGTCAAAAGAGGTCTAAGTCAAAACTGATTTGTTAAAACGGAATAAACTGTGTAGATTCTACAACAAAATCAAATCAAATTAAAATGAAAAGGTTTCTAGCGCCACTGGCAAAATGATTCAATTTCATTGATGTTTCAAAGAAATATAGCAGTTTAAAGAATTATTTAACAACACAGGCTCAACTACAAATTCAAAAATATTTCATGAATACGTTAACAATTCTAAATAAAATAAAAAAACTTTCCAGCAATACGGGTACAACTTAAAATATTGCCTTTATTTACTCAACACTAACCATCAAAATGGCGACAACTCATTATTTTGAGTTGTCGCCATTTTAATAAAAGTATAAATTTTCAACAATACGGATACAACACAAAATAACTTCACTTTGTTTATAAGGGATATGTCCGCTCAGGTTGTAATACTGGTTGCAACTAGCAATGTTCCTATTTTGGTGGGGGGAAGAGGGGCTCGCTCATTCAACAATAAAGGCTTATGGCGACTTCTAGCAGCGAGTAGTAGAAATTTTTTTAATTCTGTTTTGTTGGTAGATAGGGACGGAGTTAAGGAATTCGATAGTGAGCCTATCTCTAAAATCACAATTTTTGAGTTAGCTCTGTTTAGATCTAGGTGTGCGATGTATTAAGTTACCTATTTTTGTGAAATAATATTTATATTGTCAGGGGGATTTTTTTTTAAGTTTAGCACGGCTTTGTATCCATTAGTAGAATCAATTACCGCTTCCTAATAATACCTTCACGGATCGGACAGGGTTTTCTTTACATATTGTACAGTCTACGATCTTCCTCTTAAGGATGTCGGTGGTCGGGATCACCAGTGTTGTGTCCTCTTATATTAGTATAAGTTGTGTACCATAGACTCTTCAATGAAACTCCGTAAACGCATAACTATTTATATTTGAGACACATACAGTCTGTACAGAGGTTTATTGGTCGACTGACTTTATAAATCTCTATCTGTAATTGAGTAACGTAAGTCTTGTGATCTCATCATACTAAAAAAGGAAATGTGCTGCAGGCACAGCTTCTTTGAAAGGTTTGTCATTTATAGTAAAGTATTTACACTTTCAACCATCTGGCTCAAGTTAAAACTTTTATGATTAATCTACGAACAAAGGCACCTACTCATACATATTCCATTAGTCTTCTAAGCTTCTAGAATGAAATTACCGAAGTGTAATCAAGTGTAACATAACATACTCCAAAATTAACCCAACACAGGGCATAGTATTACAACTTGGAGCGGAACCTACGGAACTATGTTTACGGTCAATTTGTAACATGGGCTGGCACTAAGAGGCATCGCGTCACGGTGGCTGACACGGGCACAAGTTAAATTGTGCGGCTGCTCTGCCACTGTAAGCTCGTACGTATATTATGAGGACGGTGCTCCCGTTGGTGTTGTCGAGTTGGAGTTGTGTGAAATTATATAATAATTATTACATTTGGGCTGGTGCTTTTTTTTTTTTAATGGGACAAAACGCGCCACACTTTTCCCACTCACTGCAACTCCTGAAACTCAGAATCAACAGTGGAGACCGCCAGAAAAACGCCGAGCAATGAAGCTCGACGAGTCCCGGAGAAACGATTCAACTGTCTTGGGCCCCGCAACGAAATTAATCAGAAAAGAATAGCGGAGGAGTAAGAAAAAATATATTTTTTCCACTTCCCTCCATAACAACCAGGAGACAGAACAGAACTAGGCCAATCGGCACAAAGAGACATTATTGCAACTGGGAGAAGTCTAGATTGCCAAGCACCACGAAATAAAATTTGATTAAGTTAATGGGTCCTAAGTAGGTATTAGCTGTTACAATTGATTCCAATAATATGTATGACAAAAGCGCCTGAACGCACGGAAATTGGTTCTAGTTTCTACAAGGTCCGTATAATAAATGACTCCGGATGTAACTTGTACACTATCCAACATAATATTGCGTTCATTCTGCCAAAGAACACACTCCCACAAGATGTGATGTGCGGACTGTTCAAATTCACAATTCGATGTAGAACACTGACACAAAGGGAAAGGAACAAGTTTAAAAGAATACAGTTTTGGGCTGGTGCTGCGAAATGTCACCTGGCTACTTTAGATTCAGTGGAGAGGCGTGCGAGGAGGCTGATTGGCGACCCAGATTTAACTCGAAACGGTCTCCAAAGCCTGGAGTTCAGGCGTAGAGTAGCCAACCTTTCGGTCTTCTATAGAATGCATTCTGGTTAGTGTGCAAGGGAATTGCATGATTTAATTCCCCCATCTCCGTTCCACCATCGGACGACCCGTCGTACGGCGACTTTCCACCCTTACGTTGTTAATACTATTACGATCCAGACGAAGCATTTCGGTTCCTCTTTTATACCGCGTACATCGAGGGACTAGAATAATTTGCCAGCGGCGGTTTTTCCGTCTACTACTACTACAATTTGAGTGCCTTCAAGGATACAGTGAATAGGCTCTTAATAAATTAGCGCGCTTTACCATACTAAGAACGGTTGGACGCGGCTTGCATCCAGCGCTTCCCTGCGATTTTGGTCAGATTAGCTATTTTATTATATTATTCAATAGCTATTTATAGTAGTAATATTCATATAGCTATTTTTTTATATTATTCAACTTATTATCCCCTATTGAGAATTCAGTATTCAGCAAATAACACCGGCTTGTTGTAGTTAATCTCTCGTCCTTAACGAGGATTACAAACAAGCAATAATTAAAGACGCGGTACCTACGTCAAAATGATGACTAAAGTACAGTGTAATGTATTAAATTATCTCTCTGACCATATTATACACTCAGTAATGTAACCAGCGAAACGTAATTGAGTTTTTAGTAATTTGCCATTTCATGTTGATGAAATATACGAGAAGGGTTGTTTGGCTGAGAACATGCCAGTCTGTCCACTTAATGTTTTTGACATCACACTACGCTTTTTAATAAGGTTGGTAGAAACTAGAGGGGTATGGAAATTGCCTGGCTATACTATAGGTAATACGTAATCATATTTTTTCGTATTCGTATAAAAAGTATTCTATTCTATTGTAGATTTTTTTGTCTATTATTAAAATAACAAATCAGCTGTTTCATACAAAATACACATAATAAATTATTTATTTCCTGAACGTAGCGTTGTACAAACGCTTTAACAAGTCAGTGATTCACACTATTTTGAATACATATTTATACCCATACATGGCAACATTCAAGCACTTCTTTTACAGGTGGTGCACTTAACCACTTTTTATGCACTTAACCACTCTATATACATATCTTCTAGGCTCGGGGAATACGACCGTTGCCGAACAGTGACGAAGATTTCTATGCGCATTATCACTTTGGGAGACCTGTACGTTCGATCATCTGGCCATAGCTACCTGCGAGTACAGACGCAAGCACAATAAACCATAAATAACGATATGTAAATTTCGTTAGCAGATTTTCAAGTTTATTACTAAAGCATTAAGGTTCAAGTTTGGGACAAATTTCTGCCGGCGTCTGTACCTGACCTACGGTATTATTAAACCTGTTATTTAAGGTAAGTAAATAAATAAATAAATTAGCAGTGTTTACTGATAATATTATATATTTGTGTTGAAACATATTTTTTTTTTAATTATTTAAACTAGCGCTTGACCGCAATCCCGCCTGATGGTAGCAGTGATGCGATCGTTGATGGTAAAGTGCGCTAGTTTATTAAGAGCCTATTCACTCAGAAAAACTGAGCGAATAGGAAGGAAGACGGCAGTTGAGCGAGGTTAAACCCAACAACACGACCAACTATGCTGCGCCAAAGGAAGATTGATCTGAAGACCTTCCACGACCAAACTCCCAAGACAACAACATTAGGCGCATCGTACCCGGCACATATCGCATCACAACTGCTCAGACCCGTCCTCCGTACGGCTTCACCAGTCATCATGCCGAATGACAAATCGCTTGGCGGCAAGGCTTTGTCTGGTAGGTGGTAACTTCTGCCGGCGGCCGATGTTATGGCCTACCACTGAGAGAAATGTCTAAATAAGTATTTATTGAAATTATGAATAATTTTGCTCATTGTTATAATTTGTAGTTTTCGGGGTTGGTTTATCAACTAGTCAATAAAAGTTTGAAACGCCCCTCCTCAGAGCGGGAAGGTCATTTGAAGATTTCCCATCTTGAAAATAAAGGGTTGATCAATTTATTATTCATATTGATGGGTTGAATAACCCTTTCAAAGTTTTCGATTATGGCTGTAGCTGGCAATTATATAATATTATTTTATTACTGTGTGGATTAATTACTGCTGCCAATGATGGAATTACATAATTTAAATAATTTTGCTCATTGTAATTACGCACAGTAAACTATATTATTTGAAACTGGATATGTTACGAAATATAACATTTCTAGTTACGAATTCAATGCTCCAGTAAAATTAATTAAATAACTTGTCGGAATTTGTACGTGTATAGTCAACAGAATAACACACCAGCTACCAAATGAGTTTTTTTTATTAATTCATATTTAATGTTCTCCGAAGTAAGGCTTGGCTGTAGAAACTTTTTTAATATCCTGGAAAAAATGTTCGAAAGAGTGTATATGTAAACACAAAATAAATACGCCTCTTTCAATAGAAACTAAAGCTAGGAAAATTTACATAAAAAAAAAACTACAATAATATTTATTTCATCTAAACATTGTATCATACATAAATTGACGCAGCTCCAGAAAGTTAAAATAGTAGTGTCTCGCTCTCCCATTATATATTATCTTAACAATGGAAGTGATGAAGCTAATAATTACAGAAAAGAAAATAAAAAAAGTAAATATTAAAAATAATAATAAAAATAATTAGGCAGCTCTAGATTCGTGAAGAATGCATAGGTTTTCGTAGCGGTGTACGAGTACCTATATGTAGTGTATGTGTGTGTGTGGCGACTACTTTGTGTGGTGAGTCTGTATGTGTTTGGTGTAAGGTATGTCTGGTTAGGGTATCCAGCATGTTACCTCACCCTGATCAGAAGGTTTTCTGTTTCTTCATACGTTACGAAACTTAACCAGGTCCCTATTGTTACCTAAACTTACCTATTGGGACCTAAACTTCTCACGAAAACGATCATTCATGCAAAATGAACGAAGGAAAATAAATTGGACGTAGGTGTTGGAGGAAATCTCGAATGGCAACACATTACTGTATAAACATCATCCAAGTCGGCCTGGTGCGAGATTTATTGAAGTTTAACGAAACGTGTGCGTAAGTCCAAAAGTTTTGAGGTAACCCTATGAGGTGGTGTTCAAGGAACGAGCGGAGGCGTTTTGAGGCAACAGTGCACTAAAAACCACAATGAAATACATTTATTTAGCACAGATTAAAAGCCAACAAGAAAGCCATCAGGGCGATGTAAGAAAATAGCAGGAAAGTGTTATCATGGCTCCACAAAAAGAAAAGTTAAGCCAGCAAAAATGCTAGCTAGACATCCAAGGTCTGGCTTTGATTTTAAACTGACCCTGATCTGTGGGTGAATTAATCAGTTTTACATTGCAAAGTGACACGTGTAACTAAATTTTTGTATCCTAATTGTTGTCCTACTGCTGAGCAAAGACCTCCATTTTTTTCTTCTAAACCTCCCTGTCTTGTGCTACCTCTGGCTATGTTGTGTGTACCTAAATAAAATAAATTAATATCTGTAAGATAAAAAATAGTATCGAAATATGTTCATGAATAGTGTGTGTTTTATAAAACAAAACACGATTTACTGACCACTTCTATTCTATTTTTTTTTAAACCGTTGCTCTGCATTAGAAATTTTTACTATATCGTGTGTTTACAATCAAATTCATAGACACAAAAAGCCAGACTTAGAATTAAGATTAATGTACTAATTTTGTGTCATTATATCACAGGAACATCATCATCATTAACAACATTTTTATCGTCCCACTGCTGGGCACAGGCCTCCTCTCATAAAGAAAAGGATTGAGCGTAATCACCACGCTTGCTCAAGATGTTTTCCTTCACCTTCAGTCATTGGTGTCCAAGATATACTTAGAAAGTACATATAACTTTTAGAAAACAGCAGGAACATACAGTTGTTCAGAGGAACATACCTTAATATAATTTTTGGGTTTGTTAGTGGGTGTCCAAGCCTGCCTGGTTATTTACGAATAAATAGTTTTTACTGAAGACACATTTACCCCGAAGGATTTTTTTGTATTCATCGTCTGCGCTAAGTTTACGGATGTACACGGATTTTCTTTCTTTTTTTCTAGGCTTGCGGTTGTTTTAACTACAATATCTTACTAGAAAAAGAAGAAAATATTATTTACTTGTGGTAAATATGGCGCAAAAATTTAAAAAACGAATGGTTGAGGAAAACATGCACGCACAACGGCTCAACTACTCACTCATTATTGCAATCATCATATTCTTATGACCAAATGGTTGTCTTAAAGACAAGCTCTATATAGCTCTAATAATTCTTGTAACTTAGACCAACTACCTAAGGTCTTAAGGGACCGTCATACATTATAGTTGCGTATAAACAACGTCGTTTGCTGAAATTTTGAGTACTACGTCACCGTTCGACGAGGTCATAATTTAATTTGTTTCGTGACGTCACCAGTGAAGTATCTACATAATAAATTGTATGGAGATGAAGACTAATTTATGGACAAGGGTATATTGTTATGTGTCATATACAATATGTTATTGCTGCTATCTTAGGGATCATGACAGAGGGTCGCATAGCATTCCATTTGATGGATGTGTGAGGGTTGATATGAATTTGTTAAAGGCTTATTGTTTTAAATGGTGGATATTTTATGGCGGCTATCGATAGGGTTAGTTTTCGGCAAAGTGAAATGGTGACCTATTTTTGATGTATCGCTTTCACGAAACTTCAGAATTGTTTACTGACTCTTATGGACTCTACTTGTATACTTATTAAAGTAACATTTTTATAGTGAAACTTTTATTACATCGTCTCAAACTTTTTCGTCTGTGTTTTGCATGTCGCGTGACGGTCGGCTGCGGAATAGGGATAACGTGAGGGGCGCTCCTCAGAGCAGCTAAGGCCAATATGGCGGCGCCTATAGTTTGCAGCAGCTGACCGTGTAGTGTATAGACTATTACAACCTTGAACCTATATAAATTTCTCTTTTACCGTGGTTTCATAAAACCAAACAATCCCTTTTTTTTAATTTAAGTTTGTATCCAATCTTTACAAATGAACCTTTTTACGTGTTACTAAAGTCAGTAATAAAACCAAGAAATAAGCCTATTTTTATCAGTCAGTCATATACAGTATGTTAAGAAAACCCTGTCCGACCCGTGAAGGTGTTGTTAGGTATCGATAACTGATTCTACTAATGGATACAAAACCGGGCTAAACTTAAAAAAAAATCCCCCTAAAAAAATAAATATTATTTCGCAAAAAGAGGTAACTTAATAAATGTGCGTAAGCACCCTTCCGCGGGCGGCGGGCGGCAGGGCACGCGGCACGTGGTCGCATCGCTATTCGCTCATAATAATACCGGTGTTGTCACCTTTTTAAAAACGACCAAATTTCGGGGAAGTTGGAATTAATTCGCGGGAAAAAAAGATTATTTCAAAATTCATTTGTATTGGTACTATGATGATTACGTAAAATTTTATATTATATTTGGTCATGTGTTTACCTAACCTTTATTATCCTTATGGGTCGGACAGGGTTTTCTTAACATACTCGTACTGAATACCTACAGACTCCAGGCTGGAAGATGGATAAACACTTTGCCCAACTGGTCATCTCTCCCAGGGGCCTCATACTCAGCAATAGTACTTGCGACCTACATCAACGACGAATACTTTTTAGGGTTCCGTAGCCAAATGGCAAAAAACGAACCCTTGAACCCTTATAGATTCGTCATGTGTCTGTCCGTCTGTCCGTCCGTATGTCACAGCCATTTTTTTTTCCGAAACTATAAGAGCTATACTGTTGAAACTTGGTAGGTAGATGTATTCTATGAACTGCATTTAGATTTTGAAGCAAAAATTAAAAAAAAAATATTTGGGCTCCCCATATTTAGACTGAGACTCAATTTTTTTTTCTTCAAACACATACATATGGGATATCTATGGATAGGTCTTCAAAAATGACATTGAGGTTTCTAAAATATTTTTTTTCTAAACCGAATAGTTTGCGTGACAGACTCTTCCAAAGTGGAAAAAAGTTGGTCCCCCTCCATCTAACTTCTAAAATAAGAAAATGAAAAATCTAAAAAAAAACATATGATGTACATTACTATAAAAACTACCAAGGAAAATTGTTTTGAACGAGATCTAGTACGTAGTTTTTTTTAATACCTCGTAAATCGTAACCTTCGGTTTTCTGATGATATCGTAGTCATGGCTGAGACCGCGGAGGACCTGAGTACAATGCTCGAAGACCTCAGTAGAGCCTCCGAGCGAGTCGGTTTTAAAATGAACATGGACAAGATGAAAGTCATGTCTAATGCCCATGTTGTACCGGCTTCTATTAAGATTGGAGACTCTATTCTCGAAGTTGTTAACAGCTATGTGTACCTGGGACAAACTATCTAGTTAGGAAAGTCCAATTTCGAGAAAGAGGTCAATCGTCGAATCCAACTCGACTGGGCTGCATTCGGGAAGCTACGTAAAATCTTATCGTCCGAAATACCGCAGTGTCTCAAGACAAAAGTCTTCGACCAGTGTGTGTTGCCAGTGATGACTTATGGAATTGAGACGTGGTCGCTAACAATGGGCCTTATAACAAGGCTCAATGTCATTCAAAGGGCAACGGAGAGGGCTATGCTTTGGGTTTCACTGCGCGATCGAATCAGGAATGAGGAGATCCGTAGAAGATCCAGAGTAACCGACATAGCCCGAAGAATTGCAACACTAAAGTGGCAGTGGGCTGGACACATTGCCCGTAGGACCGATGACCGATGGGGCCGACGGGTTCTCGAGTAGCGACCACGCACCGGAAGACTTGGTGAAGGTCGCGGGAAACCGCTAGATACGGGGGGCGCAGGGCCGGTCGTCGTGGAGAACCTTGGGGGAGGCCTATGACCAGCAGTGGACGTCTTTCAGCTGAAATGATGATGATGATGACGATGAAGTTTGTATGGTTGGATGGATAGATGTGTGATGGGATGGATATGGATGCAACGATAGATTCATGGTTGGATGGATGAATATTTGTGACTCATTCATGCTAAAACCACTGAACGGATTTGAATTAAATTTAGAACATAGATTGTTTATAAACAGGATTACCATAAAATAATGTTTTCATCTCGATAGTCAGAGGAGACCGAAACTTACGCAGGTAACCACCTTTCGAAGCTAGTATACAAATAGGTCTTGAGATTCCAGATACTGTCATACAGGTACTTAATATGTACCAAACAGTTATCTTCGCCGTTACTCAGATAATATCGGCCGGCTTTGCTAGTTGTGATAAGTTAGGCTCCCCAATAATTGATACATAACGTGAAAGGTTATACAAATTGGGATCAACTCTAGGGAATTGGTCGAGATTATGATAAACTACATAGCTTCATCTAATTGTTTACTTCCTAATCAGTTTGGAGGTAAACTTGTAGGTAATATTCATCTAAAATTGGTTAACTCTATTCAACTAAGTTATATGAAAATTGTCTGTTTATGTTATTGATAAAGCTGGAGAGTTTGTTTATTCAAACTGGCTAGTCTCTGGAACTACCAGTTGGCATTTGATTACTTGAGGAAGACTTCAATAATAAGTAAGTGTCAAGGAAATATAAAAATATTAGATAAAATCATTCTATTTCGAGTATCATTAACTCATAATAGAAGTAATACACTCCTACGAGTATACATAATGGGTATTTATTTATTTATTTATTGAATTAAGGTTCGCCAACAGTTGCTACAGATATTTCACACATTACAAATACACACAAATTATTGACTTAAATCTAACTGCATAACCAATTACAGGCAAACACCATATGCTAAGTGCTCTTTGTAATTTTAATGTAATTGCTTATATTCTAACCAGACTGGATTCTCAACAGAACTAACACACTAATGATGTCTGACAAATGTCGATATTGAGTCAGCGTGGACGTCAACCAGGTCGCTGCGTTCGTTTAATAGTTTGCACATGCGAGGTACAGGTGAATTAGCACCAGACACTGTATGGCGAAAAGGTGGAGTTAAGGGTGTTATGGGTTTACGAGGTGGTCTACGTGGTACTCTGAAGTTGAATCTACATACTAATTGTGGGCAGTCAATGGCGTTATTAAGCAGTTTATATGCGAATCTCAAATCCAAGACTTCCCTTCGATGGGTGTACATAATTTTGGGAGTAGTCCCATTATGTATACAAAACTCAAAATTTCACAACAATTTACCCAAAAAAAATTTAAAATATTGGAAAGGACAAAAATAAAAACAACTGATTGTTCCCGGGAGCGCCGGCAAAAGTAAATATAAATAAATAAATAAATATATACGGACAAATCACACAGATTGAGCTAGCCCCAAAGTAAGTTCGAGACTTGTGTTATGGGATACTAACTCAACGATACTATATTTTTATTATAGATAAATATATAGATAAACATCCAAGACCCAGGTCAATCAGGAAAAGATCGTTTCCCGTCATGACCTGGCCGGGGATCGAACCCGGGGCCTCCACGTCACAGGCAGGCGTGTTGACCGCTGCGCCACGGAGACCGACAATAATAATAAAAAATATTTGAACATATCTTCTCAGCCACCCTATAGGCAGAGAAGATATGTTCACTGCTGGAAAAAGGCCTCCCCCAAGCATTGGGAAGGTTTGCCATAATCGGGGCGGGTTGAGGATCGCAGTAATTTGATATTCCACAGGAGAAGCGCTGCTGCCCGCTTCCCTAGTGAGAGTTCCCTTAGTCGCCTCTTACGAAACCCACGGGAGGATATAGGTTGGTACTGGGACTTTTTTTTTAATAATTATACTAAACTAGTGTTTGATCGTAATCCCGCCTGATGGTAAGCAGAGATGCAATCGTTGATGGTAAAGCGCACTAGTTTATTAAGCCTATTCACTCAAAAAACTTCGTGAATAAAAAGGAAGAAGGCAGTTGAGCGAGGTGATGCAATGTTGAATCCAACAATGTGACCAACGATGCTGCGCCAGAGGGAGGTTGATCTGGAGACCCTCCACGGCCACACTCCCGACACAACAACTTTTTAGTGCATCGTTCCCGGCACATATCGGAACACAACTGCTCAGACCTGTACGAACATATTATTCAGACAAAATTTAATGCAAAATCCATACTAATATTATAAATGCGATAGTATCTCTGCCTGTCTGTCTGTCCGGCTTTCACGCCAAAATTACTGAACCGATTGTAATGAAATTTGGTACACAGATAGTCTAGAGCCATAGCGGGATGTTATATATAACATCCCGCTATGGCTACGAACGCGGTCATACATATTGCTCCCACTATTTTAACAGGCGCTTATTTTATAAATCAACTGAGCTCCTGTAAACTGAAGTCCACGCGGACGGAGTCGCGGGCAACAGCTAGTGTTTTTATAATTTCAGTCAGGTAATACAAATTTTTAGTTATTAATGGCTCGTGGCTAAATAATAAAAGCCACATAGGTAGATCGATTAGGTTAAGTCACGCTTGCCACGCTTGGTCTGCGGATGTGGTGACCGTCTATAGTTACAGTAAGGGTCAAAAGTGCATTACCGCTTTTGAACTTTATTGCACTACCAATAAGTGTCAAAAGTGGTACTCCACTTTTGGACCCTTACTGTACAGTAAGGGTCAAAAGGTGAGGTGAGTCGTGGTGGCCTAGTGGTTAAAACACCAGCCTCTCAAGTATGAGTGCGCGGGTTCGATTCCAGGTCAGGCAAGTACCAATGTAACTTTTCTAAAGTTATATGTACTTTCTAAGTATATCTTGGACACCAATGACTGAAGGTGAAGGAAAACATCTTGAGGAAACCTGGATTTTTAAGTCTGAAATCGCTAACCCGCATTGAGCAAGCGTGGTGATTACGCTCAATCTTTCTCTGTATGGGAGGGGACCTGTACCCAGCAGTGGGACGATAAATAGGTTGATGATGATGATGATGAAGGGTCAAAAGTGCATTACCGCTTTTGAACTTTATTGCACTAACAATAAGTGTCAAAAGTGGTACTCCAGTTTTGACCCTTACTGTACATGCCGAGATTTCTCCATGCCAAGGAAAGCACGTTAAGTCGTTGGTTCCAGATATCAATCATAGGTCTTTGGCAGTGGTTACGGGTCTTCAGAAGTCCGAAAGTCTGACACCAGTATTAGCAAGGAGTATCGTATTACCCTGTAATTGTCGTCCTCCGTGGCGCAGCGGCGTGATTTGTCCGAAAAAATAAAATAACTGAGTTGTTTTTTTCAGTTAATCAGCTGAATGCCAGTACTTTTTTTTTATATAAAACGTTACCCCACACTTGAAATTTCTCATGTATCTCGTGCGTTTACAAACATATACCTCACATAGCCAAAGAACCAGACCCGGAACAACTACTTGTAGGTAACACAAGTATTTGTTCCGTGCGGGAATCGAAACCGCAACACTCAGTGCAGTAGTCAACAGCTCACCATTGCGCTAACCGTGCAGCCATTTCAATCTTCTTCTTCTTAGCCTGTAAAGGTCCACTGTTGGACAAAGGCTTTCATTCCATTGGGGGGCATTGTCATAATCCCCACGCCTGGCAGGCGGGGTCATTCAAACTACTGGCATCCAGCTGGATCTGGTTTGACTGAAACCCTACCCCAATATCGTTGGGAAAAGGCTAAGTAAGTAGATGATGATAAATTTTTGGTTAACACATACCTATTAACGTCCTCTCCTACTCCGCGCCGGTGGTCTAGTCTCCCTCGTCTTACAAATCTTTGATCAGGTCACATGACACTGATGCCAGTTAAAAAAAAAAACATTGGTCCTAAAGAGTGCACAACGCCACTAAAAAAGGTTTCACTTCAGAAAAGTCTGAAGAATCCGTGGTTTGGAGCCAAAGATTTTACACCGAAGAAGTCACTGGTAGAAGCTATGAGTTTGAATGTTTGATATTCATAAACACAAGGTCACGCCTGTAATCCCAGAACGATTAGGCAGTGGTGTAGGTACTTAAAGTAAACCCACATTTAGCCCGTTATAATCAAATCCCATTTCATAGCGGGCGGGCTTATTAGCATGAACCGGGTACAAATGCAGCCTCCAGGTTACTAGCTACTGATAAATTGCCTATAAAATCCTTGCCCACACTGAAAATTGAAACCAGGACCTAATACTCAGCTGACGCACTTGCGAACATTTGATCACAGAATGTCTGAAACAATCACACAAAAACGGAATGATCATTGCTTTCTATTGTTTATACTTATTTTTGAGTGATCTCCTTTTGCCGCTTTGTGCACTTTTTTGGAATAGGTAATAACGTTATATTCGCGTCAAATCACGTGATCTGATCGAAAATTCGTAATAGAGTACACCGCTGGCATGATGAAAATGAAGAAGTAATAAACCCATCTCTTTCTATCTAGCGGCGAATATGTTTACCTGCTCCTGCTGTTTCATTTAAGTGGCGCAGGGTGCTTGTGTGTTTGTACGCTCCCTGATACGATGAAATACAGATGAAACTTCAGTTTTCTAAAAGATGAACTTTTTAATAATTCTAATAATATACTCGTACCTACATAGTTCTGTGTTAATTATTTTTTGTAATATTAATTGTCATGTTTGTGTGCGATAGCGCAATAAATGAATAGTATGGATTTTCCGCAATAATGATTCATATCATCGGCTGTAATGCCAATAAATACATTTTTCTTTTTTTCTACTTTTAAGACTAAACGGATAAAAATATTTTGGTTGTTCGCACAACACGATATCAGGTACTTTTAATTTTGTCATATGATAAAAGCCTGCCCAAGGTACTAGTAAAAAAAATACTCAATGAAATATTGTTATGATTTAATAGTTAAGGGAATATAACAATACTACGGTAGAAACTCCTGTAACATGGCTGTCAATAGCAGATATACGTAAGAATCTCCGGAACAACGCCGCGTGACTTGTCCGTCGATTGTCTTTGACGGGTTGTGTATTGTCTGTCTTAGTAACCCAAGTAGACGGTCATGTCACCGGTAACTATCAATGGAATACATTTCAATAATGTTCATTTGTTTTGAAGATTGCAGATTGTCATTTGTTTATGGTGGACTTAATTGAATGACTTAGCTTTTAGGATATGAATCAGCAAACAATTTTGGAAAAACGTATGTACTATGTTTTTTTTTACACTCATTCATTCTACTCATTCATTCCAGTTCTCGCTCGTATGCCCCTCATACTTTTATTTCTCATACTATCTCTTTCTTTCATTCATCATATCTTTCGCTTCTATCACTTTTGGGAAACGTCTATAGTATGTGACATCTAACGTATGTACTATTATAAATATACATATGTTTATTTGTGCGAAGTAAGTTGCGGGAAAGTATACATCATTCACGCGAAATGCATATAATTTGACGGCACAGTTGATGCAGTGGTTAAGTTTTTGACTGCTGCGCTGCGTGTCGCGTGTTCGATTCACACACGGAACAAATATTTGTATGACCTACAAGTAGTTGTTTAGTTGTTTCGGGTCTGGTTGTTTGTGTATGTGAGTTTATATGTTCGTAAACGCATCCACGATACAGGAGAAATTACTAGGGGGGCAATGTTTAAAAAAAAATAGCATAATGCATTATGAACGCGCCCCAGTACAGCACGTACATTTACCGCGATCGGTCACGGCTTACACAACGAAGAAATCTCCGACCACACTCCACAACAAAACTAAGGAACTTACCTAGGACACTGTGTGTTCCGTCGTGGGATGAAATACCGGAGAGCCGGCGCGCGTGCTGACTTACAACGCTGTCCGATGGCTTCCAACACACTAATTGTCCAATACCAGTAGACATTAAAGTTCCTCCATGAGAACAACCAAAGCTCACCAGCATAAAAAACCGTTATTTAGCAGCGTCAATCCACGCCCGACAAACAATCAGCAATGAAACCACGTTTCAGATTCAAATTCAACTCAATTTAAAGGCGGCACTGTTACGGTTTATAATCCAAGTAAATACTTCAAACACACGGGCAACAAAACGCGAGAACTGTCCAAAACCGCGGCCCGGGACTATACTTCCCGAAAATCAATCGTCAAACCGCACCCCGCGTGCGCGATGATTTTCTCAAGACTTCTCGAAACGTTCTGCTCCGCGCGTCACCGACCACCCACCAGATTATAATACATTACGCTAGCCCGTACCGGTCGCGCCATCTATCAAACAGTCGTCGAACTAACGATTGGAACCGACCGATAAACGAGCGTAAACACATTATATATTCATGTCTCGCATAGTTTTGTAAACTATGCGAGACAGAGCTCCAGAGCCGGTTTTCAGTAATGGGCTGACGTGATGACATCATAACGGTCCAGTATGCGAAGAGTTATAAATAACACAGTGAGAAACAAAACAATTTTAGTTCTACCGTTAGATGTAAGCTTCTCCACTATCGATTACCTTGTAATAACTGTCAGATGGGGTTCAAAAGTGGAGATCGCGGAGTCAGGACGATCTTCGTAGGATAGCAGCTGGATAAGAAGTGTGAAATTTTGAAAGCCATGTCCTGCACCCTGATTGAAAACACACTATTAATTTCAATTTTAATCATTTTGAAGCATATTATTTATCTATTGCTCCATGTGTTCGAAAAATTGATCTTCTCAACAACGTAGATAAGGCAATGAATGCTGTTGAACTGTCAAAAAGGAACCCATTGCTATTGAAAGTGTGTTACGCATTTATCCTTCAGACTAGGTATCCAGCTGTAGGCTAATGATAACCTTATTTCAACTGAAAGACGTCCATTGCAGGAAATAAGCCTCCCCCAAGGATCTACACGATGACCGGTCCTTCACCTCGCGCATCTAACGATTTCGTTCTACCTTCACCAGGTCGTCGGCCCAACTTGTCGGGGGCCTACCCACGCTGCGTCTTCCGATGCATGGTCGCCAGTCGAGAACTAATACACTCGAAGCGATGTGCCCGGCCCACTTAAGTGTTGCGATTCTTCGGGTTATGTCGGGTACTATCGTTCTTATGCGAATCTCCTCATTCCTGATTTGATCACGCAGTGAAACCCCAAGCATGGCTTTGAGTGACCTTGAGCTTTCTCATAATGCCCATTGTTAGCGACCATGTCTCAGTTCCATAAGTCATCAATGGCAACACACGCTGGTCTTAGACTTTTGTCTTGAGCCACAATGATAACCTATTGTCTACATAATTACTTCTACTCTTTTTCTTCTAGAGCAATTTGTTATTAACATAAATGATCTTATTATAATAACAGGGGACGGCTGCCCGTGACGGCTCTGAGACAAAGCAAAACGTGAACAGTTGTCTTCGACAGTTGCCCCACTTTACTGCTTTGTTTAATATGGGTTTCAATGACGTCAAGTATTATTAATATCTTGTGCTATTACTATTAATAATTTATAAGTCAAGCTTTTACAATCGTTGTGTTAAATGATAAATTATTATTTATCTCTAAGTAGGCTTGTATGTACATGTACATACATCATTCATACTTTTTTAAACTAAATGAAATCTTGCGGCTGAACTCAAAACTTGATGAGTTCAAAAACGAGTGTGCTTATGACCACACGACTGAAGTGAAACTTCTTTCGCACCATCTGTATGTATATATATATATATATATATATATATATATATATATATATATATATATATATATATATATATATGTGTACAATATATACATGTATACACATATACATATTAATTTTCTATAAATATTTAAATTTATTTCATGCTTTCATTTATAACTTAATATTTTTGCATAGACCTCCAATTAAAATAAAAAAAAAAAAAGTGGATTCCCTCGGGGCCAAAAGGTCGGGCTCTTCCTCCTGAATCAGGGGACCCCAAACTCGGGTAGTCCACGACCTCTGGTTCCCGAGATAATCCTCGGGGGGGTGAGGTAATCAATGAGGAGGGTCGGGGGGTGTTCGCAGCGTCATGTTCTCGAAGAAATTCATAGTTCTTAATCAATCAAGGTACTTAGCTTAATAATTGAGCTTATGAGGCTCGAAAGCAATTTGTACTTTGTGTCCAATTATCGTATTGTGACGATATCTTCTTCTATACTTTCAATTATATCAGAAATGTTCAGCAAAAATATATAAAACAATATAAAAGCCAGAACAGAACGAAATTTATAAATTATTTGTGCTCTTAGGTAATCAATTGTTAACAAATCTTAAAAAGATCCAAAAAATATATATTGCCTTCGGCGAGATGCGAACTCACAACTTCATACTCGACTCAATTATTAACAAATCTTAAAAAGATCCAAAAAATATATATTGCCTTCGGCGAGATGCGAACTCACAACTTCATACTCAACATGTCATGCAATATTTACATGAGCCAACTCCTTGGTTGCAGTACAGACGAAATAGGACTATACTTTGCTTCCGTTCGCCTTGCCCGATCATTTTTCGTAACATTTTTCGTAACGCTTTCGCCAGTTTACTCCCCAAGTCAAGCGTGCCTAAAGAAGTTTCACTTCAACAATATGACGGACAATTCCAAAGAAAACAGATTTGAGTTGGCTGCGTGAATTACTTAAATTACTAAATATTGATTAAAACTAACAGTCAGAAAGAAAAAAAACGGAAAAAAGAAATGACCCACAACCATTTTTTGTGAATGTAAGAACGTGTGTGTTTTAAAAACATTTAGTCTTACATACACAAACAGCCAGACCCGGAACAACTACTTGAAGGTCATATCAATATTTGTGTGAGGATCGAACCCGTGACACGCCGCGCAGCAGTGGACAGCTCACACAATATCACATCACCACATTATAAACTTAAACGTTTTTACGGACGTATGTTCACTCTTTCATGTAACTGCTACTACGGTTTTGTATGAAATTTGGCACAAACTCAGGCGGTTTGGTTAAAACTCAGGGGCTCGTGGCTAAAAGAATAACAACCGCAGATATAGTTTGATCAGGTTAAGTTGCGCTTGCCGCAGTTGGTCTAAGGAAGGGTTCCGTCTTCCGCGAGAAATCGCGGTACGGCGGACAGAGCGCCGGCGGGATCTCATGGCGACATGGAGAGTGCGATTGTCGCAACCCAGTGCAGGGCACGCCATAATAGCGGCGTGAGTCTCCTCTTTGAGGAGTGGCTAGAGAGGCGCCACGGCGCCTTCACCTTTCGCCTGAACGCAGGTCCTCACCGGACACGGTTGTTTCGGGAGGTTCCTGTTCCGTATTAGGCAGGAGGAAACGCCAGGATGTCAGCATTGTGTGGATCGCCCTGAGGACACGGTGGAGCATATGGTGGAGGTCTGCTCGGCTTAGGTAGAACACCGCCGTGTCCTTGTAGCGGCGATCGGCGCCGATATCTCGCGTCCGACCCTGGTCCAGGCCAAGGTCCGGAGCGAGAGTGCATGGCAGGCCGGCAGTAATGCTGGCAAAGGCGGAGACGGAGCGCCTGAGGCGGCGGGAATCCCAGCGCCCTCACGCCACTAGCCGCCGCAGGAGATGCCCTGATCGGGAGACGACACCGAACTCCCAGCTACCGTAGGCGCGGGCCTGCGGGGGGTGAGCAGTGGACAGCCGCCGCCCGGTAAGGACCAGGCCCGAGTCGACGGCGCGTCGTGTTTCACGCGCGCCTCAAAGAGATGTCAGCACATCGTGACGGGGTCCACAAAGACCGATGCCTCCTGGGTCAGGGTTGCGGGTTGGTTAGTCTATCAAACTCAGGGATCATCGTCTTTTTTCAAGTCCAGGCATTAAAAATGAAAATGTTTACAATGATTTACGTTATAATTACGCATATTGCTTAATAACAATGCTTAACAGAGCGAGCAGCTCAGTCCCAAGCTTTTATGTCTTCTAAATAATCTACCACACGGTACCACATGGTTCTGAAAAGCTGAACAAAGTTTGTTCGTCGATGTTTCTGCCACTCTGTATACAAAACCAATGTTATTTATATACCTACCTATCGAGACTAGAATTACACTAGGCGTTATGTGAGTCACGTGTTACGTTCACGTAATTTTATTACTTAATTCTTTAGACCAAGAGTTAAAAATGAAAAAGAACGATTGCTAATCGCAGAGAAAATCGCACAAAAACTGCGAAGAATGTATATGACTGCCAATTTTTAGATACTTAAAATATTCTCTACAAAATAACGTAATAACAAAACTAAGTTAGTCAAAACTTAATTTTGCTATCACTTTATTGAGAACATACGACAACGTTATGCAAACACATTTAACCAATAGGTACCTACACCCTTCCAATCATAAACTTTCAATTAATACATTAATATCAACAATTTCACACGAACTGACATCATCAAACTCGATATTAATTTTAAGACCAACTCTCGAGTTTGTTGTACAAGAACGGGCTTCCAAAACTTTAAAGCGAAATTAGCATTTACGGAATAGACAGTAGTGCAAACACTAAGATGCTGAACACTGAGATGCTGAAGTTAGACGCCAGCTTTATACCCAGTCACCCACCTATGCACGAACTAAAGTGGCCTCCATAAATTCAGACGGTGTAAGTTTAAACGGAGATTCTGGAGTTAACGAAAATGGAAATGGTTGTACAATCGGTAATCAAATCCAAAAATTAAAATCAAAAGTGATCTACTCAAATTAGGCTAAGAATCGGCACTTTTTGAACGCTGAACGAACATATTATTGCAGTGGATAATCGTAATATATATAATGTTTTTTCTTAAAGACCAAACCATGTATTCGATTGCATTGTTTTCAATACAAACTTAAATCCCACTCCAAAGGATATTTTTTTTTAAATATAGTAACTATTAGTATTGCTCATTTTCATTGAAGTTGAAACTTTTGTATAAATTTCTTCATGCACTTATTTCTAGCTCCAGTGTTTAGGCGATAGATAGTTCATCGAATGAATGATTTTAAGAGTCTCATTACTGGACTTGATTTTGATCTTGATGTGGGGATTTCAAAATCTCAGATTCTAATGTTCCTTCCAAGTAGATAGTTGGAGGGATATCCAGAAGAGCATACCTTTTGACTGTGACTAGATTTGTGTAGAATCTTTAAGGGGGCGAAAACCAACATTAGGTTTTCAGGTATGCCATAATTATTACTTTTATTATAAAACAATGATAGAGAGAGAAAAGTATGAGAGTCACGCTTCAGTTAGTTTACGTCAATAAGTTGTTAATGAAATACATAGGTACAAACTGTTGTCACCGCATCGTTTAATGAATTATCATCATAATTTCTCTGCCATATTAATGGTCATTGCAAGTCTCATGTTCACTAACGAATGTTGACGGAGTGAAACTTTACTATACTAATGACTGTTAATATTCTTTAATTATTAAACAAGACAGGGTCTGAACTTAGGTTTAATACAATCCATTTTGTCAGTACCATCATCGGATATGAAAATATTGCTTAATTACGGTTCTATATGAATAGCTCTGTTCTTTTTTTAAATTATTTTTTTTATATTTATCTTATTAGATTTTATACTGTTTTAGTAAGATCAGTGTAGGTAAAGGGTACACTGGGGCTGACATATCCCTATAAAAGCCACAAAATAACTTTATACACAACTGTCCCAAAGAACCGTAATTTAGGTCCGTCAACCTAAAGAAGGTGGCTAGGGTAGACTGAATGCTAAAGGTGAAGAAAACGGTTTTGTGGTGTAGCTTGGGTGTGGTCCATGCCCAACTGTGGACTGCGGTAGGCTCAGTTGACATACAACCGTGCGAACCACATCCAGTAATCTGACATCTTCTCCGTAACTTTTCCCCGAAGGCGTATATTTCTCTATACACGGGTGTCTGTGTCTAATAAAGTGGTCACAGTCGAAGCAAGATTAACAGCGTCTCTTTATTATTGTTTGCGTTCGGGCGCGCGCATAATGGAACCATGGAAAAGTATGGCGGATTGGGAATCGAAGAGTATTGGTATTATTATGATGAATGAGTTTTGTGGTATGTTGGCGTAGGAAAGGTTTTCGTTCTGCACTGCGAATAGAATTTTGTTTTGAGTGGTTTTTCTTTATTTTATTTAAATAAAGTAATTTTGTTGGGATAACCATATCGTCTAAAAGGATCAAAGATTGTTGGCACGTCTGCTTTATTAGAGAACAAGGGTTTGCTCTCCATTTTCTTTACCTTAAGCCTTTGTTTTTATAAGATTTTTATTAGCTTGCAATGTAAGTATGTATGGGTGTTTTTTGCAACTCAATTTTGAATCAAATATCTTTAACCGATTTAGCTGAAATTTTTTATACACGTTCAGTTTGGATGACAATGTGTGGTTAATGGTGTGTTGTAAAAATCCAATATGGCGGCATACCCAAGATGGCGGACAAATTTTTAAATCAAAGTGCAATAAAAATACTAACTATTTTTATTGCACTTTGCATTAAAAAAATTGTCTACAATATGGGTATCAAATTAAAGCGCTTGCTAAAACACGAAAAATAATGTAATGTCAGTCCTAATCTAATGTCGGACGTCTAAAACTTAACAAATAATTAAGAAGTATGTATCTTTAACCGGTTGTGCTGACATTTTGTATACAAGTTTAATTTGTATGACTATGCGTGGTTATTCGCGAAAAACTTTGATATTATATAAATTGTTTAAAATGTAAAATAACTTAATACGTTAACAGTATAAGTTTTTGTGTTAAAGTTATTCTTTTTCTTTTTAGTGCTTTTCTAGATAGGATTTTTTAAAAAGGTTTTTTACTTTTAACTAATTGTCATTGTAGTATGTCGTGGACACGCTTTTCGTACGCAATAAAAATTTATTTGATCTACAGGTAGATGTTCTCGGTCTAGCTGTTTATATCATCATCATCAACCTCTACTCGTCCACTGCTGGACATAGGCCTATATATGATAATTCAAATATTTGTCGTTTCAAATTAAATTTTACCGATTAAGCCATGGCATGGCATATATTGAACGCTTTTCCGTGAATTATTCTTAGTATTCACAATTGAAAGCAAAAAGTATACATGCAATAGCCGAAATATAAGAATTGGAAAATAAAACTTTATTATGTTTAGGAGAATCTCGGAAAAATATGTCAAGCATCCGAGAATTTCCGAATAAAATATGTATAGTGATGAAAATATAGTGCAAACTTTCACCGGTGGAGTTCCGGCGTTAGGCGAGGGTGAGTATTAATAGAGGCGGTTGCACAACGTGGCCGATGCACTGCGCGTGCGCCGACAGCGACGCTGTCGACTGGGTTTAACACTAACTACAGTTTAGTGTGATGTTAACTAGTCGTTTTGCATCGAAGCTTTGATTGCTGAACTATCTATACTTCAGTTAGATACATTTAAGGCTTTAGATCTCGCCAGCTGCGCCTTGCAGTTTTAACTGTTTAAGTTTAAGTTATTACTGGCTATGAATTACCTATGAGCCAAATATGCCAATCCGTTCAGTATTGTTTGGATGTGTTTGGTAATAAACATACACCAATCCTCACATTTTTTTAAATTGTTTAGCCTGTAAACAACACCAGCTTATTTTTGCAAGATCAGAAACAAGTATAAGTAGTTTATAATAAAATCGTATGGAGACACTTTAAATGTATCGATATTACTGGTAAGGCGCACAGGTCTGGCTCGACAAGGCGACACTTCCGCCTTATGTACTGGCTATGTATAGTGTCATGTATATGTGCTTCCAATGTCGTCCACTATTCTTTTTTCCAACCTTGGTGACTCGGCTCCGACATGCGATGTTCAATAAATTGGAATGTATGGAAATTCTAGTGTTAGTACCTGACCTATAGTAATGTTTGGGGTCATGTCTAGTTATAATCTGCTAAAGACTCTTTGGTATTTATGCTATCCTGGTAACTTTCAAAGCAAAAAATAAGCTTAACCCGAAATGAGGCAGATATGGCAAGCAGGAGTGAAAAATGTGAAACTCTCTTGAGCAATAGACTCTCTTCTACCTACCTATATTGGTAATATTTTTTATATCCATGGCAGAAGCAGTTGCAGTCATCAAGAAAAGTCGACGGCTGCCTTTAAGAACATGATGCAGTTCGCGTATTTAAGCACTGTACTCAAATACAAGCGATACGTTAGCGAGGGCAGCTGCAGACACTTGACTGCAGTTGCATCCGCAGGTTACACGTAACACTTAAACTGTGTGTATAAGCACTAGGCAAGCGTTGAAGCACTAAGCAAGCGTTGAGCTCTCATTCAGGTAATCACAAACTGGAAATTGAATATTATTTTTAAAGCCTATCAACATGGACACTCAATCGAAAAAGGAACCCTTTTTTCAATTTAACAAAAATAATCGATTCGCCACATAATATCATTGCCATGAAACATTGAAAAACAAATTTCGACCATCGCAAAATAGGGTTCCATTTCCTGCCTGTTATCTCACCATTGGGGGCTATTATTCGATGCCTTTTCAAATTATATTCGTGAATAGGGACAAAGGGACATGTCTAAATTTGTTATTAGGTGTTTGTAAAGAGTAGGCTATGTTTGTGCTCTGATGGTGGACTGACTCTGGATTTTTGAAAGAGAGTGGTGGCTGATATTGATAATAATTAGTGGAACAGTTCTCATAGTTAAAAACTTTTTAAAATCTAGCCGCTATCTCATCTCAGCGAAAATTGATTGTCAAAAAATTAGGGAAATTAGAAGTATTTTGACATAATAAGACTTGGATTAGCACTTGAATCTCCTCATATAACCCCTCAGCTGAAATCTTAATCTGATAGTTGCTTAGAAAATATTCCAAATGATGGTCTTACTTCATCATCTTAGCTTGAGTGCTTTGGTTTGTGGTGACAGATACCCCTAAAATGTTTCAAAGGTATCAGGTAAATCATTTAGCTAGAAAATATATCAGCTACAAAGATAGATTGGGGCACTATAAAATCGTCTCATTTGCACACAAACGAAACACGGCAGACCTGGTACTGCTGCACAAGAATAGAATAGAATACTTTTTATTATGTACACCATATAGATTACAGAACATAAATATAAAGAATGGAGTCATAGACTGCAGCAAACGTTAAGCAAACTGCATTTGAACGCGCCTTCTCGTCTGCCGCGAAAAGCAGCTATAACTTATTTTACGTGTCAGGATCCAGTACTAATCTGGGACATTTCACCGCCCTCCCTAGACTCTGCAGGCGGTACAATGACTTGGCAAAGCGTTGTGACCTGGACATTACCCTGCCCATTTTTAAATACAAAAAGAATTTAGCCACTGCAAAATAACCAAGTTTACAATAATATTTATTATCATTTCACTACAATTCTAACATATTCAATCTTGCCATCAGATCTTATATTTTTTCAATGTTTTTTCTCAATTTAAATTTTCAATTTTTGTTTTTTGCAATTTTTGTTTTTATCTTGTATTTTAATCATGCCTATATGTACTATTTATAATATGAATGCTTAATTTTGATTATGTTGATTTTATGATAATTTTATTTTGTGTTTCTACTTTTATAATTTGCACTGATCATTACCAAACATCGTATTATGTTTAGACCTAGTTATATGTCATGCCGTGTCTTCTGTAATTGAAAGAACACACGTGAAACTGCCTTCCACTATTGTTGTAATTTTTATTGTGTTTCATCATCATTATCATTTCAGCCGAAAGACGTCCACTGTTGGACATAGCCCTCCCCCAAGGCTCCACGACAACCGGTCATGCGCCTCCCGCATCCAGCGGTTTCCTACGACCTTCACCAGGTCGTCGGTCCACCTTGTCGGGGGCCTACCCACGCTACGTCTTCCGGTGCGTGGTCGCCACTCGAGAACCCGTCGGCCCCATCGGGCATCGGTCCTACGGGCAATGTGTCCAGCCCACTGCCACTTTAGTGTTGCAATTCTTCGGGCTATGTCGGTTACTCTCGGTCTTCTGCGTCCTCATTCCTGATTCGATCGCGCAGCGAAACCCCAAGCATAGCCCTCTCCATTGCCCTTTGAGTGACTTTGAGCCATTGTATAAGAAATCCTTATATCCTTTATTGGATATCCAAATAAATAAATATAATATACCCACTTACTGGAACACAGGCCTCCTTTCGAAGAGAGTGAGATTGGTAGTGCATTTTGGTAGATATAATATTTTAGCTCTAGAACATTTCGGCCGGTTCCCCCACGATTTTTTCCGTCACCGTTTTAGAACAGTGGTGATAAAATATTTAACATAAAGTAAACAATTTGTAACTAGCGGCCAATATCACTAGACTACCGCTACAGGTACCCACTCGGTGGTAGGCCATAACATCGGCCGTCGGCAGAAAATACCACCCACCAGACAAAGTCTTGCCGCCAAGCTATTTGTCGTGTTCCGGCATGATGTCTGGTGAAGCCGTACGGAGGACGGGTCTGAGTAGTTGGGTTGCGATGTGTGCCGGGTACGATACGCCTAATGTTGTTGTGTTGGGAGTTTGGTCGTGGAGAGTCTTCAGATCAATCTCCCTTTGGCGCAGCATCATTGATCGTGTTGTTATGTTTACATTGCATTACCTCTCTCAACAGCCGTCTTCTTTCCTATTTGCTCAGTTTTTCTGAGTGCATAGGCTCTTAATAAACTAGCGCGCTTTACTGTGCCAGATCGATCTCCCTCTGGCACAGCATCATTGGTCGTATTGTTGGTAAACCCAGCAATGCGAATTGCATCACTTCGCTCAACTGCCGTCTTCCTTCCTATTCACTAAGTTTTGTTAAGTGAATAGGCTTAATAAACTAGTACTTTACCATCAACGATTGCGTTACTGCTTTCCATCAGGCGGGACTGCAGTCAAGCGCTAGTTTATAATTTATAAAAAATAAGAATTCGGGATTTTTCTTACATTGGTACGATGACCTAAATCTGCTTCACCTGTATTTTTTTTTAATACCACCAATGATGCTGTGGCAGAGGGCGATTGATCTGGAGACCCTCCACGACTAAACTTCCGACACAATAACATTTGGCGCATCTTACCCGGCACACTTCGCAACACAACTGCTCAGACCCGTCCTCCATACGGCTTCACCAATCATTTTTTTAATGGGGCAAAACCCGCCACACTTGTTCCCACCCACTGCAACTCCTGAAAGCCAGAATCAACAGTGGAGACCGCCAGAAAAACGCCGAGCAATGAAGCTCGACGAGTCCCGGAGAAAAGATTCAACTGTCTTGGGTCCCGCAACGAAATTAATCAGAAAAGAATAGCGGAGGAGTAAGAAAAAATATATTTTTTAGGCCAATTGGCACAAAGGGACATTATTGCAACTGGGAGAAGCCCAGATTGCCAAGCACCACGGAATAAAATTTGATTAAGTTAATGGGTCCTAAGTAGGTATGTGCTGTTACAATTGATTCCAATAATAGGTATGGCAAAAGCGCCTGAACACACGGAAATTGGTTCTGATTTCTACAAGGTCCGTATAATAAACGACTCCGGATGTAACTTGTACACTATCCAACATAACATTGAGTTCATTCTGCCAAAGAACACACTCCCACAAGATGTGATGTGCGGACTGTTCAAATTCACAGTTCGATGTAGAACATTGACAAAAAGGCGAAGGAACAAGTTTAACAGAATACAGTTTACTTATAAAGTTGCCATGACCTGTGAGAAATTGGGCAACGTAGTGGTCATTATGGTCACCAGTCATTATGGAACACGACGAACCGCTTGGCGGCAAGACTATATCTGGTGGGTGGTAATTTCTGCCGGCAGCCGATAGTATGGCCTAACCCCGAGAGAAATTATTTATAATTTCTTATATAATTAAATTATTCAGATTGAGCCCAATCCAATTGAAAAACAAAAGCCATTATCAGCCACTATGTGCACACCTTAACAAGCGCACCATTTGGGAGTAAATTTGTATAAATTAAATGAAAATGGTACAAATGAAAGAATTTATCATTTTGTACGTGGCCCGACTTCTATCGGGTATCGCTTTTCTTTATTTAATTTGTGCCTGTCTGTCCTGGGGAATTTCATTTTCTTTACACATACGTGACAAGTTATTGGTTTCGTGTGACGTTTCGGTATATTTAAATTGAAACCGTGACATGAGCTTTCTGAAGGCGGTGTTATAGACGAGTGTAATATGCGTCGTTTTGTTGGCTCTTAATATTCGGTTAAGAAAATATTTGGTCTACCAGCTGATTATTACTCGGCATTTTTTCTGGGAACTCAATATACAAGATATATGGGGAAAGTCAATGAACTACATATCGATGGCCCCACAGAATAAACGTGTAAGTCAAAAACGACAACTTTTCAGGAAAAAATAAAAATGATAAAACTTGAATAACTGTTGTTTGGTAGTATATAGGGTTCAACATATTATACCAAATTAAAGATTAAAAAAATATATTATTACATTAGATATATAGTCATTAAATAGACTTCTGCTAAAAAATAAGAAGAAAATAACGAGGATTTTACGAGCGCTCGGCGCGGCTTGATACCGATCGCGCGCTTGGATGTACAACGCATTCCCAGCTGTCACATCGGGACGTTCAAGAGGTTATTCGTGTAAAATAAACAATCCGATTAAATACCATAGGAGGTAATGTAATACATTAATATTTATAAATAAAAATTATTTCAAAACTTTCATTCACACGACAAGAATAAACATTGTATATTTTATCAACATGATTAAACGTGTAAGCTCCTATTATACAAACTCGAAGAAGTGCGCAAGACTTCTCAAAAGGTGTGCTTGTTTTAACTCATTTATTCGGATGAACTCGGGGACCCAAAAAGCATTTTTTTTATAGCATATACTTTTATACTTGTGATATAATTCCACGATTTTTCCTCAGTATAGACAAGTCAAATGATATAATACTCGTAGATGTACTTTGAGTAAAAAAAAAAACTTAGAAGGTGGTCAATGGAACGAAAAATGCAAGAAAAAACAAATTTGTGTAAGAGGTCTTGTACGTTTATTCTGTGCGGCCATCAATGTATTAGTAAAAAACAGGCTCGGTAATAAAAGTCGTGTATCAGAAATGCATGCTTGTACATATTTGCATTTGAAATTTAAGGGTGTGATCCCATAAAACTGAACAAGTTGTTCTGTTGCAGCATCATTTTCATTTAATATAAATAATTAAGTTTTTTTATACAAAATTACATACTTAATGTAAATGTCCTTTAACAGTTCACGATTTTGTTTGGATGGATATACCACGCTTAATGAACACACAATTCCGATACCCGCTATATCCCCTTTACATTATAGGAATGAAAGTTGGTTTAAGTTTAGGAAGCATGGAAGGGATTGCTAAGCTTTATTTTAGACTCTGATCGCATGAACAGATACGACCCTCGTCCATCAAATAAAAAATCCCTTTAATTATTATCGATAGGTAGCATTTTGGAGAGTCTGCGCGGAAATTCTCCGTTCCGTCATACGGCGAGTATCCACCCTTACATAGTTGACATCCGATCCGGATGAAGCGTTTCGCCTCGTGTTTTATACCGGGTACATTGAAGGACTGGAACACTTTGCCTACAGCGGTTTTTTGTCTGACTACAATTTAAGTGTCTTCAAGGCTAAGGTGAATAGGCTTTTAATAAACTAGCGCGGCTTACCATCAACAATTTCATCACTGCTTACCATCAGGCGGGATGGGGGTCAAGCACTAGTTTATAAAGTAAAAAAATGCTAGTTTGTCTATGAACTGGAAAAACAATTAACAAATATTTATTTTGCTTCTGACAGAACCACAAACTCTCATTTAAACATCTCAAAAACAATATAACAAAACGAAAGTAAATGCAGAACGTAATACAAATTCCCACCGACCTTTTCCTCGTCTTTTTTAAAACGAAAATATCAAAACAATGCCGTGGACGATGGGTTTTTTATTAATTTACTTTAATTAAAACTGACTTTTGCTAAAATAACTTTATTACAACGCTGGGGAACGTTACAAAAAAACGTTATTACAAAACACTTCGGCACAAAAGGAATTCTCATTCTTTCGATTATACAGAGTTTCAGTGAAATGTTTTTGTAATAAATTGCTTGAAATAGTAGAGTATTTTAGCTGGTCTGTCTTTTCTTCCAGGTATTATGAAGACGCTTGTTTTAATTACTTAGACGAGTTTGTAATGTTTTAATATTCACTCTGCCTAATAAAACAATGTACTAAAAACTATCTTGCCTTTTCTCTCCCTAAAGTGGTGATGTTTCAACGACAATTATTTTTTATTCATTGATTTCTCTCGGTGGAAATCATTCATAACATCGGCTGCCGACACAAGTTACCAACCACCAGACGTAGTCTTGCCGCTAAGCGATTCATCGTTTTCCGGCATGATGTCTGGTGAAGCCGTACGGAAGACAGGTCTGAGCAGCTGCTTTGCTATGTATGTCTGGTAAGATATGCCAAATGTTGTTGTGTCTGGAGTTTGGTCATACTTTGCAAAATTATGGAGCGTGTATTGAACTCGCGCCTCTTGGCATACCTGGAAGGTAACGATCTCCTCAGTGACCGACAGTACGGGTTTCGCCGCAATCGGTCAACTGGGGACCTACTAGTGTATGCCACTCACTTGTGGGGCGAGGCACTCGAGAGGAATGGGGAAGCAATTGCTGTCTCCCTTGATGTCTCGAAGGCCTTCGACCGGGTATGGCACGCTGGCCTTTTGAGTAAGCTTCCAGCGTACGGCATTTCCCCTAGCCTGACTGGCTGGGTAAAAGACTTCCTGACTGAACGGTCCCTCCGAGTTGTTGTCGACGGTTGCTCATCTGAGCCCATGTCGACTAATGCCGGTGTTCCTCAGGGGTCTGTTCTCTCTGCAACTCTGTTTCTGCTACATATTAACGATCTGCTGATGCCCGGTATCTATGGGTATGCAGATGACAGCACAGTTGTGGAGAGATACCTGCCGGATGCTCGGGCTAGTAGGGAATCAATCCGGTCCGAAAGAGAGGCCATGGTAGAGCGAACGAGTGTTGCACTTCAGGCAGTCTCCGAATGGGGCAATGCCAATCTTGTAGCATTCAATGCCGCCAAAACGCAGGCGTGTCTTTTCACCGCCAAAAGGAGCCCGTTCACCTTGGCTCCTACTTTTCGGAATGTATCCTTGGAGTGTACCGACCGCCTTCAGCTTTTGGGTATTGAGATTTCCTCGAACCTAAACTTTGGGCGATTCATTGAGTCCAAGGCCAAGGTGGCTGCCAGAAAACTTGGTGTAATCGCAAAGGTCCGGCGGTACTTCACACCAGGGCAGCTTCTAATGTTGTACAAAGCACAGGTCCGTTCGTGTGTGGAGTACTGCAGCCACATTTGGGCTGGTGCTGCTAAGTGTCACCTGGCCACTTTGGATTCAGTGGAGAGGCGCGCGAAGAGGCTGATTGGTGACCCTGATTTAACTCGAGTTGGTCTCCAAAGCCTAGAGCACAGGCGTAGAGTAGCCAGCCTTTCGGTGTTCTATAGGATACATTCTGGGGAGTGTGCGAGGGAATTGCACGATTTAATTCCCCCATCCCCGTTCCACCATCGGACGACCCGTCGTACGGCGAGTTTCCACCCTTATGTTGTTAACACCTCTACGATCCGGACGAAGCGTTTCGCCTCCTCCTTTGTACCGCGTACATCGAGGGACTGGAACAATCTGCCGGCGGCGGTGTTTCCGTCGGACTACAATTTGAGTGTCTTCAAGGCTAGAGTGAATAGGCTCTTAATAAACTAGTGCGCTTTACCATCAACGATTGCGTCACTGCTTACCATCAGGCAGGATTGCGGTCAAGCGCTGGTTTATACATTAATAAAAAAAAAAAAAAAAAGATCAATCTCACTCTGGCGCAGCATCGTTGGTCGTATAGAAAATTCAGAATGAAATTTTCTGGCCTTAGAATCAGTACTAAATATAAAAAAGATTCATTACTTTAATTATGATCATGAGTCATTTACGCCGGCAACTTTGGAGTCTCTATTCAAACTTGTATAGTTTGTTAATATTTCGTCATCAATATCATTATTTAAATAATTACAGCCGCAAAACTACCTTAGCTTCTTTAGGTATGTTTCTTTTTCTCTTTTCAGCAAATAGTAAATCTTGGTCTGCACTATTTAATCAACGCATTGACTTACTACCTGCAACTTATTAGTCGCTATACTTAATTATTAAAGGCGGTAATTTCGACGTTAAATCGGGTCAATTGGAATAATATCCCTTACATTAATGTCAACTAAACTTTCATTTTGAGTGAGAATTCTAACCAGACCCTTTTGCCCATATAAGACCATCCTTCAGAATCCTCCTATAACCGGAGATCTAAGGGCGGTATCACACATTGGCTATATCGTTCTAAAATAAGGTCCGATCTACATACTCCCGCTAGGTGGGACACATGTTTTACATGAAAAAGGAATGGTCCTCTATGGGAAAAAGCAATATCGTGTTAGTGCTTGTGTTTTGGTTTTGGTCCAAGTTTTGAGAATATAGAGACTATAAAAGAAATACAGAGAAAAATGTCTCATGTAGTCTCAAATATTCTCAAACAATTACTTTTTAAAACACAGAGACCTTTCTAAAACAAATACTGAAAAAGTAAAACAAATTCCCTTCATCTTTGTTATGAGGCTACAATGGCGTAGCACGGCTACGCTGTTGCTACGGCGTAGCTGGAATTTGCTAGCCTTTGAGTAGCGTAGCTCATACAAGTCACTATTTTTGTAAAAAAATCGTTGTTTTAGACCAATTTGACGGGTGACTGAACCATCACATTATACTGCATAACTTTCGATAAACCTTCAAAAAACCATCTAAAATTTTATTTAGGCCCATTAAGCGATTTTTGGTAGAGGAAAAACTTATAGGATTGCGTCATTGACAAGCTGTTAATAGTATATCTTTAGGCATGAGTATCACGCATTGCGCTTGGCAAGCAGATACTTTTTACATTTTTACTTCTGGCTGCCGTCCCTGTCAGTGTCTACATATAGAAAGAAAGATTGAAAATTCTGTTATATGTGTTTAAAAAGAACACAAGAATAAAAAACTACACACACACACACACACACACACACACACACACACGCAGAAACACTAACACCAGACACACGCCTGGTGGTGTCTATACAACACATAACACACACAAACTTAATTCACACTATTATTATTTTAATTCTATTGGGATACGTACCGCGAGGGCTAGTTTAAGATGATGCCGGGAAAGAATTCCTGGAAAAATTTAGTGAAAGCAAAGGTTTTAGCCCAGCAGTGGGATACTATAACTACTATCTACTATAAACTATCTTTGCATTCTGTAGATTCAATTTCTTAGTATTGTATAATTGCATGGCACACGTGTGAGCACAATGTACTTGCTGTAAAGCATCTATTTGTTGGGTTAGTCTTTTTTTGTTGTTGTTTTTTTTGTGTGTTTTCCATAGTGGACTCTAGTCATAGTTCTCACACGGTTGATTTCAAAATGAATGATGTAATTAAGTATTTGTATCAATAGCTTGATAATTTAAAAGAGTGTCCATGGAGTTTCTTGCCCGTTATTCTCTATAGGTACCTCTACTCTCTCACTACTCTTTGGAATGGGCGACTAACTTCACCTTACTGACTGACCGACCTTCTGACAATTCAAAAGTCCCTGTAATTGGTTTATTTGAAATAAATGCTTTGATTTTTATAAACAAACGAAAAAATAAAAAAACTTTCCTACCCGTGATTCCCTAATAACTACACCACAACCCAAGTGCACTTGTGATAAAACGATACTTTGTTCTGTAGGGTCATTGTGAAAGTATAGCAACAATGTGTGTCGCAAAATAGTGTACCGGTATGTTCACACTGCTAATGGGAACGAAATATTTTGAAAAACAGCCTAATCTTAGTTTTTTTTACATGATTTTACTATGGCGCCGACTCTTGGTAATTTTAGCTTTTTGCTCGTTTCTATATTTTTTTATTAATTACCACATCTATTATACCTTCTAATAATATAGTGTTCCTATACAGTAAGGGTTAAAAGTGCAGTACCACTTTTGAACTTTATTGCTCTAACAATAAGTGTCAAAAGTGCTACTCCACTTTTGGACCCTTACTGCGCTTCACCATGAAGGATTCCGTCACGGCTTGGCATAAGGCGGGATCGCATTCAAGAACTTGTGTTTGATATGTGTAGATACTTACCTCCTTGCAATTTTAATTAAAAATATTAAAAAGCTATTAAAATATTAATACTCGTATTACCTGGCAAGATTTTACTATGGCGCCGACTCTTGGTAATTTTAGCTTTTTGCTCGTTAATATATTTTTTTATTTATTACTACATCTATTATACCTTCTAATAACTATATAACTTCTACTCGGATGAGCATCATTCGGGAAGCTACACAGTATCTTTTGACATCTCAAACCGCAATGTGCCCACCAACAGGGAGCCCAGTGATAACCCATGACACTGAAACGGGCTGCTCATAAAGGGCCTTTTTAGAATACTAAAAGTTACGTAGAGCACAATGGAGAGGGTTATGCTCGAAATTTCACTACGTGATCGAATCAGAAATGAAAAGACTCACAGGAGAACAAACTAAAAATAAATCAGACAGAGTCATCTGTGAATCTCCACCTGTACAGGTTTCTCTTGCTTCAACCAACTTGGGCCCGGAGCTGTTAAAAGTCTTCAAGACAGTAAAAGTTTTCTTATATCCAAATGGGAGATCTTCAGCAGGTGAAACGAATGGAATCTTTAATATAAATACTTACACGTGGCTCAGTCAGCACTTAACCTATAGATTTTTTTTAAAACTTTAGCCCCACTCTAGGATTTTTTCCTGTATCGTTGGTACGTTTACAAATATATGTATTTATAAAGATAGACATAAACAGCCATACCCGGAACAAATACGTACATGTAGGTCATAAAAAATCTGTTCCATGCGGGAATCGAACCAGCAACACGCAACGCAGCAGTCAATTACTTAACCACTGGGCCAAACGTGCCGTTGAATAAAGTTTTCCTATTAAAATTAACAGTAAAATCGTGTTTCTTTTTCATAAACACAACTCAGTATCACATTGTACGACCCAATCTCCAAAACGTGTCCCTTTTCAATCCTATCACGAAAACAAAGCAAAGTTTCCAAGTTATCTCAGTTTGGCCTGACAGTTGCACGACGTAACGAATGTTACTTCTCATAGTAATTCCTAATCTAATGTAGCGACACCACTTTAGCAGAAAGATAATGCTTTGTCATCTCCATTATTCAGCCTCTTTTGGTAGTGAGTTAGAGTTGTTACATAACAGTGATTATTTTTTGATAAGTGCACAGTTTTTGGGCGTCCCGTCCTAATTTACACAAATCTGTTAAAGGTAGCTTCCATTTTGTTGTGGAGATTGAAGTCAATATAGAGGATTTTCTCGAATAATTATCTTTTAAATGTAAGTCTTAAAGGTCGCTTGTTTGAAATTTTCATTACAAGTAATTGAATTCGCTGGGAAATTCAAGGAAAGAAAATGTTTTGACTAACGTACTAAGTGAAATTCTAAGCAGAGGATAATTACCATTACCTAGTAATAAATGAAACGTTTGAATAATAATAACTTATTAATTTATAGTAAATAAAACTATATAGAATTCTTAATAACTCACAGAGAATATAATAATTTAGAAGACTTTTTATTTTATTTAGCTAGAGCAGTGGTTTCTAACCTGGGGGTAATTATCCCTGCAGGCTTAACACTCCAAGATTAACTTAGATGTATCAATATTTACACAACTAAGTGATCAATTAGTAAATAATAAATAAGATAAAATCACGTTTGAAAATTGCGTGGCTCAACATTTAACTGCCGTTATACGACTCACTGTAGCAATATTTTTGGGACATGGTCAGTGTCGGTCAGCAGAGTTAGTCAAAACATTCGTGAGTCCTACTCCTGGATTTTAAGACCATTTTCTACTTGTGTAGATATTTTCAAAGACGAAGATGTGTAGCGAAATACAGTTTCTCGGACTACGGGAGAAAAACTAATTAAAATTTTCATAATGATAAACTCAGCACATTATGGCGAAAAAGCAGCTGCAGAGTAACCTATGTTCAGAATATAAAGACCAGTCTCGCAGTTTGGTAGGCAACCCAGCGTTGGCACTGGCTGCCGCCGCGCGACTCGAGCGCGAGGCAGACCGAATACATTACTGACCGAGGGTGGACGCGGCTTTCGCCCGGGCGAAAGAGACCGAATTCGGACCTGCCGCGTTTGGACACGGGAGCGGGTCAGTTGGAACCGAGTTTGTCTTTTTGGCCTTTGCAAGCCCTGTGATCAGCAGGCACTTTAGAATCAGTTAACGATGCCTAATAATACCTTCACGGATTGGACAGGGTTTTCTTTACATATTGTATATTACTTTACTAGTTACCTAAAAGTGCAATTTCGTACATAATAAACATATTTTCATTCGAATTTGTGTTGATTGCATCACTGCTTACCATCAGGCGGGATTGCGATGACTCTCTAGTTTATCTATATCTATAATGAAAAAGAAAGTCGTGTTAGTTACACTATTTATAACTTAAGAACGGCTTAACCATTTTGGCTCAAAATTGGCAGGGAAGTAGCTAAGAACTGGGAGAAGGTCGTAGGCTACTTTTCATCTCGTTCCCGTATGACGTGACATAAATCGTGGTATAACAAAATGCAACTGACATGGAATAACAAAACAAGTCAGTCAAAGGATAAGTTAGCGCTTCATTTGTTAAAAATGGTATAACAAAAAGTAACTGACAGCTGAACATATTTAATAAAATCTTACCGGTCGAATGTTGATGCATTCATTTTAAGCAAGGAATATAAATACTGCGAAGCAGTGATGCTGGCAAAGGAGGAGGCGGAGCGCGTGATGAAGCAGGAATCCCAGTGCCCCCACGCCTAAAACCACCGCAGGAAGCGCCCTGGTCATCATCACAACATCGAACTCCCGGCTACCGTAGGCGCGGGTTTGCGGGCAGCGAGGGATAGGCAGCTCGCCATCTGGTAAGAACCAGGCCCGGGTTGAAGGCGCGTTATGTTTCACGTGTGCTTCAAAGAGATGTCAGCATACCGTGACGGAGTCCACGAGGGCCCGACCGATGCCTCCTGGGCCAGGGTTGGTTAAAAAGACACCGTGGTACTGGCCATTGCACAGGCAAGTAAAGGAACACAAATGAGTTTTAGTCAGTAAAAGTCTGACACGCCCTTCCGCTCCGCCCAGAGCGGTAGAGGTCATTTGATGATTTCCCATCCAAAACAAAAAAAGCACTGAAGAAGAGCAAGAAATTGCACGTGAAGAGCGCCGCCTTAGTATGGCTCGACTTTGTGCTTCTCACTCACCAGAGCAAAGGGAGACAGCCCGTGAAACGGCTCGGTTGGCAATGCGAAATCTTCGAGCAAACCTCAGAGAACAACAGCTAGATAATTTACGAAGCACAAGAAGAAATTCATCAAATACTGATTTGAATCGGGAAGCGTTTCAATGAAATTTTAGTACTGATTACTGCTTGCATACTAGCGTTCGCATTGGGTCAATGGACGTTGTTTGCGAGTATTGTGGCACATTAAAGTTTTTCGGAGAACCATCAGTTTCTTTTGATGTATATTTTCTTTTATTTATAATTATCCTAATTTAAAAAATAGAAAAATGTGATCATGTGATTGCCTTTAAGGCGGAACAAAGTTCGCCGGGTCAACTAGTAATAATATGTAAAAGAAAAAGAATCAAGGATTCACAATAGTTGTACACAATAATGATATAATTTTGAAGGCTCACCTATATTTTACAATTGTGCATGCACACATTTAAATTATTTACAAAATATGTAGATATAAGCGATAACACATCAAGCTGCTGTAATCTATGAAACTTCTTTATTAGATTTTAAACTTTATCGCTAAAGAATTAAGGCTCAAGCAAGATTGACTGGGAATACTATACTGTTTCGGATAGTTTGACCTACTGTTGTCCGTACAATACATTTTAAAACTAATTATCATTTAAACGTAAAACACCGCCTATTCGATGTTATTTCAAATATAGATAAGAATAGAGATAAGCTATGTTAAAAGTCCATTTTAAACCAATTTCAAAAGCCAATTCATACAGAATACTAGAAACAGTTTAGGTGTTACTAAGACCTCAATTTAAAGCATCCCAAAATATATACATATTTTAGTGTGACCCAAACTAAATTATATCAACAAACTAAATAAGCGCCCATTACTAAGCCGAAAGCAAAATTACTAAAGGCCAAAGCTAATCAAGATCTATTGGACTCATTAGTGGCTAACGAGAACTTAAGTAGGGTCATCCCTGTGGGCTTCTACCCTAAAAGCTGAGGTAAGTTATTCTTATTGTAGACCCACGATTAGTGATGCACGCAATGTTAATTTTGTTTTTTTTATTTAGTTCTAAGGACTTCTCTGTTTACCCAGCACCTGGAGGTCAGCTAAAAGTAAAAAAAAAAGCCATTTTGTCGCCATCGAATAATAAATCTAATCCTAAGTTATCTGAATCTATTAACCTATTGGAATCTACTACCCCAGTCCTATTTATCTGTCAGGAAGAGTGTCGACGAGAGACTAGGCTGATACTTGGCAGTTTTTAAACGTCAAAGTTACATAATACAGTCCCCTAAAATGCCCATTCTTCACCACTTCCTATTGCTTGAGCTGGAAAGAAAAAAATAAATCGTATTTAGAACTTAATGCCCAATAAGAATCAATAAGAGCCTCCAAGCATAAAAGGCGTGCCCGAATTTGACGTCACAAATCAAATAAAACTTTCGACGTTAGCTTAAAAACGATCAGCAAGACGATTATTTACCATAAGTAGGGTTCCCAGATCGAAAACTCGAAATTCCGGAGCAAATTCTGGACATTAGACGACATTTCGGATTTGTTCGCAATAAATCGTGCATATGTAAAGCGAAACAAATTTTTGCATTTTTGTTGTTTGACCTCACAACACAAGTGTGCCGTGACTAAGATTGTGAAAGATGAACGATTAACATGAACGGAGAAGGGAGAGGAGTGCAGCGCCTCTCCTTTGCTTCGCAGCACTAAATACGAGAAATAAAAAAAAATGATTTGTTAAGGTTTTTATTTTGGTTTTTACTTAATTTGTAGAAATTTCTTGCGGCTTAAGATTACCCCCGCATTCCGGACAAAGCACTATAATACCGGACATGTCCGGAAAATTCCGGACGTATGGCAACCCTAATCATAAGTAGCACTCGCTCACGTGCATAACGCAAAGATCAGTCGTTACCGCAAGTAGCATATTAGAGGAAAAGAGTACAGGCAGTAGCTACAGTACGACAATGGTAATCAGCTGCATCCAGTAGCACTGAAAGCAGATTCTAACATTATATTCGGTAAAATGTCAAGTTGATTGATTGTACTGTTCTATTTATTTAAAGGACCGTAGTTCATGGTGAGATAATTTGTAAGAGCCCGGGGCGATAATGATGCTCGCTTTCGCCAATCCTTAAGTGTTAGTGTGCCTAGGATTTGGCCATTGAATTGAAGAATTTAACGGCGAAATGCGTGTTGGTAATTCGAGAAGCGTGGGTGGTAAGCGTGCAGGAACTCAAAATTAAAAGTTATTTATTCAAATTAGGCTGTAGCCCAGTCATATTAGGTAAAAAAAGGGGTCAACCTCGGAATGAAAGATAATAAGCTGCAAATTGGTATGAACCTTTGTTTTGTCATTCTAAATGTTGTCTCAAAAGTCACAATCGTTATCGTGTCCGCGTCTCAAGATATTCAAGGTCAAAGGTCACAAAAATCGGTTTTTCGCGAATATCTGGCTTCCTATCGGTTAAATGAGATTTGCATTTATTATAAAAGTTGTAGGCTATAAAATTCCCTACAACTTTTGTTTAAACTTTTTTTTCATACGACCAACCGTTTTGAAGGTAGAGCGCGAAGAGTACACATCGTACAGTCATATACGGCCTAATGCAAGGTCAAGCGTGAGTTATGGTTATCAGTACGTTATAAAGTCAATTATTTACTTGGAAATTATAATTATTAAACAATGCCCATTATTTATGTACTAACTATTAATTATTTATATTTAATTAAAGTAAGTAACTTGATTATTTATATATAATTATTCATATTTAACTATTTAAGTAAAAAATATTATTGATTCTGGATTATATATTTTAGTTTGTAGGCTACTTACCTAACCTACATACCTACCTACTTACCTAAAGCTTTACCCACACTATCCAACAAACCTACCTAAATACCTAAACCCTATACCTACACTATCTAACATACCTACCTAAATACCTAAACCCTATACCTACACTATCTAACATACCTACCTAAATACCTAAACCCTATACCTACACTATCTTACATACTTACCTACTTTACCTAATCACGAAGACGAAGTACGACTAACGACGAAGAAGAAGAAGATAATTAGCTTCCATTTCCAATTTCATTACAATTAAAATCAACAAAGATACTTTTGCTATTTGAACTCACATTTTGATAAATGTATATTATGCCGTATTTAATAATAAATAAAAATATGTGTAAAATATATACTCTTACTATCATTTTAACTTAAAATAAAACTAAAATATATAATCCAGAATTAATAATATTTTATACTTAAATAGTTAAATATGAATAATTATATATAAATAATCAAGTTACTTACTTTAATTAAATATAAATAATTAATAGTTAGTACATAAATAATGGGCATTGTTTAATAATTATAATTTCCAAGTAAATAATTGACTTTATAACGTACTGATAACCATAACTCACGCTTGACCTTGCATTAGGTCGTATATGACTGTACGATGTGCACTCTTCGCGCTCTACCTTCAAAACGGTTGGTCGTATGAAAAAAAAGTTTAAACAAAAGTTGTAGGGAATTTTATAGCCTACAACTTTTATAATAAATGCAAATCTCATTTAACCGATAGGAAGCCAGATATTCGCGAAAAACCGATTTTTGTGACCTTTGACCTTGAATATCTTGAGACGCGGACACGATAACGATTGTGACTTTTGAGACAACATTTAGAATGACAAAACAAAGGTTCATACCAATTTGCAGCTTATTATCTTTCATTCCGAGGTGAAAGCCCTAATATGACTGGGCTACTGATAATGTTCGCTTTTTGGTCGTCAAAATTACCTTCACCACTTTCTAGTGCTTTTACACTGGTTGCCCATCGAGTGATATCAGGGAATACTGTGTCAGTTCCTATAAACGAAAAGGAATAATTTTGCTTCTTCCATATGGAAGGGTCTACTATGCCAAGCTATGAGTTATTTTTTCAATTATTGGTTTTAAGTATATTAATAATTATAATATATAATTTTATATTATACTAGCGGCTCGATACGTGCTTCGTTACGTATGAAGTGAAATAATAAAAATAAATTTATTGGATCATCAAAATTATTTATCCAAACATAAAATACTTTTTTTAGTGCTAGCAATTTTATAACTTAATCCAAAACATTTAGATTATTAAACAAACGACTGGGGGTACCGACTCTCGAACAGGCAACATAAAGTTGGCCATTTGAAAAATATGATTCCTCCAAATTCAGACCACAAACGTGAAATAATTGCCCTTGGGCTTTGTTGATGGACATAGCAAATAATAAACGCACAGGATATTGTAATCGTTTGAACTCAAACGGCATATCAGTTGGGATCATAGGGATACGCGGTATCAAACAAACTTCTTTTGATTTACCAGTTAAGATCGTAGCTTCAATTAAATTTGGCAATAAGTTTTACACTGCCAATCTGGGGCAATTAGACAGTTTTGGTGGATTATAAAATTACAAAGAAAGTGGCATTGATTTTTATATATACAGATGAGATGAATGTCCACCGTTCATTGAATTCATTTGTTACAAAAAATGTGATAAATGAAGAACCGCTCGACCGATTCTGTTCAAACTTCACCCAAACCATCTACTAATTAGTCAAAACAAAGTCTAAACGTTTAGTTTGGATAGGTGAGTCCGTTCTTGAGTTATAAAATTACAAAGAAAGTGGCATTGATTTTTACATACATATATAGATTAGATTATGATCCACCGTTCATTGAATTCATTTGTTACAAAAAATGTGATAAATGAAGAACCGCTGGAAAGATTCTGTTCAAACTTCACATAAACCATCATTCATCAACACAAAGCCAGAATATTTGATTTGGATAGGTGCGTCCGTTCTTGAGTTATAAAATTACAAAGAAAGTGGCATTAATTTTTATATATATATATATATAGATTATAATTTTAACCAATAAAGGTCCATAAATTATATGTATCAATTACTGAGGAGAAGAAAACAGAAAAGAGGTGTTGCTAGAACAAGATAATGAGCAATGTGATATCGTTGATGGTAAAGCGCAATAATTTATTAAGAGCCTATTTACTCTAGCCTTGAAGACACTTAAATTGTAATTATACGGCAAGACCGCCGCAGGCACATTGTTCCAGTGCCGCGATGTACTCGGTGTAAAAGACGAGGTAAAGCGCTTTGTTCAGATCGTAGTGTTGTCAACAACGTAAGGGTGGATACTCGCCGTACGAAGGGTCTTCTGATGATGGAACAATGATGTCGGAATCATGTCATGTAATTTTTGTTACTATTTTTTATAAAAAAAAAGTCTCGAAATTTTATTTTAATTTGTATTATATATTATGAATTTCCGAATATTACATTTTAATTTGACATTGATTTGCTTATTATTATTTGACATTATATTTATGACATTGTATTTATTTTTATTTGTGATTTGTATTTGTACCATGGATCCAGTATATGATTCTGAACCACCCACAGGTGGAATTTTTCGTCGGCTTTTTCATGATTTAAAAAAAATAATTAGCAGTTTTTTTTTTTTACTTTAAACCGTTCATAATTGCTATACTTTTATAACCCAATATAATAAATTTTAAAGTAATAAATAATTATTTCGCTAAATACACAAAAAAAAAACGCTATGTGAACAAGACTCGAAAAACTATCCTAGCAGCTGATTTAATAGAGTTCACATCAGGGGTCAACGTCATACCCACAAACACGCGCGGCGGCACGCTTGCAACGTCCAAAGGCCGAGCCGACACATTTTTTTAAACAATGTTATTTCTGTAACGGCTCATTAACGATATAAATGACTATCATAATTTTATTAGTGGCATGCGGTGTAGCCTTCTCGCGAAGTTTGTGTTACGATGTAAGATACACCCTGTATAATTATAGGTAACATCGTTATCTGTTACTCATTAATTAGTGAGAGCAAAATGCTTTAATAAACCCCTTACAAAAGTTTCTATAGCTCTTTAGTTTGAAATTATTACTTAGAGTTCGGATTTGCAGAAAACAATAAATAACCAAAAAATCAAGTGAAGCGTACATTGGTACACCAGACTTTTTATTTACCCTAAGTACTTATTGTATTATATATTATTATATTGGTACTTATCCTTCGTGTGGTTAGTAGTTACTTAAGTAAATGTCGTCTCCCTAATATATAATACATCCTAAGTGGTATCTCTAGTTGAGATTTCCTATTAATTAATTCCCATATCAATTATGCACTAAGAGCTATTGATTTATTGGAATTGAATTCTCTATCTTATGATATATGTAGTAGAGAACATAATTCTTTCAAAAAGCAGGCAAACGACTTTTTATTTTTACGTTACATTTTTTTTATTAAATGTTTAGATTTTTTTTTGCGCAATGAATTGTAATAAATATTGCATCTTATATAACGTGTGGCAGTTTCAGTGAGTAATAATATATAACATTATTTTTGTATATGCGACACCCGACACATGTGTCCAGTATTTTTAAATAAAGAATCTATGTACAAAATTTCAAAAATATATCATGAAAAATCACAAAGCTTGCTATATTATCTGGTTGTTCTTACAAAAAAATGGTCAACGTACCGCTCGCCCGCCCGCGCCCACAACGGCGCGGCGCGAGGCGGAGCCTGTCGCGCTACAGTACTATGATCTACCATCAACACGTTGTTGTGCGCGTGGTAAACTTTTTTTTTTATTTTGCTAGGTGGAAATCCTCATAGGATGTCCGCCGCCCTGAGGTGGGTGACGGGGTCTGTCAGACTTTTACCTAAAACCACCCCGGTGTCTCTTCTACCACGAGCGCGCGTGGGGCCGCGGGAGTCTTAAATTCTCCCACGACCCCACAATCTCGTGCTGGCCCGGTCTGTCCAGGCCTCGTCTCCTGCACGGGGTAGTGGGGTTTTAAACTACCCCATGCATCGCCTCAGAGGCGCGCGCCGAAACTCGCGCGCGCCTCCGCCTCGGGGTCCATCGATAGGGGGCGGGGACTTCCCCATGTCCCTTGCCCCTGGAGCGCGTGGTAACCATACCGCAAATATTTCTAAATGTAGGTATTTGGGAAAAAATATCATATGTTAGAATCGATTCAGTTGGTTTTTTCAGAACAAACTATATTCAGGTTTAGTATAAAAAATAACGTTATATATTATGTGTATGCGTGTATGTGTGTATTTATGCGTGAACCACCACTTTGGTCAGTGGATTCTGTAAAGTGTCAACGTAAAAAGTTTACACGTTAGGTAAAGTGAGCTATACCAGCAGCATGGTTTGTTTTATTGGTCCATAGATGGGTGACCGTTCATATGTACCAAAACATCTGTCTTTAATTTAGGTAACTAATTCCCATACTCTTTTCACCACTGCATGTACATACGGTGAGATAGATAGTTATAGAATCCCACTTCAGGTATCTCCTGCTTATATACTTAGGATCAACAAACTTTTGTACAGACGCCAGCACCTTAATCTGAATGTTTTCTGTTTCTTCATATGTTAGGGATCTTAAACAAACCTCTGTTGCTTTTTTACAGTTGTATAGCAAAGGCAAACGTGGTCGCTCATAATGGGCCTCATACGAAAGCTCAGAGTCACACAAAGGGCGATGGAAAGAGCTATGCTCGAAGTTTCACTGCGCGATCGAATCAGAAATGAGGAGATCCACAGAAGAACCAAAGTCACCGACATAGCTCTTCGAGTCGCTAAAATTAAGTGGCAATGGGCGGGGTACATTGCTCGCAGAACAGATGGCCGATGGGGCAGTAAGGTTCTGGAGTGGCGGCTACGTACCGGACGATGCAGCGTAGGGAGGCCCCCAACAAGGTGGATTGATGACCGATGTGGGCAGCAAAAGGCCTGTACATGTGGAAAGCTTTGGGGGAGACCTTTGTCAAGTAGTGGACTGAAGAAGAAGATTTCAAAGGCTTTTTCACAAGACTTTTTTATAATCATCTGCCTAGCTTTTCCCAACCTTAGGTCAGCTTCCAGTCCAACCGGATTCGGCTAAATACCAGTATTTTACAAGGAACAATTGCCTATCTGACCTCAACAACCCAGTTACTGGGTAACGAGGTCTACCTTACGTTTATAACCTCAAAATTAATCAGCAAATTATGAATACCTCTAATGAATATTGCAATGAGCAGAAAATCAGTAACGAATTCAAATTTGCGGGCGTGCGGCCGGCGACCACATCATTTGCAGGGGGTTCTGTGCGTATTTGTGCGGTTCTCTATTTACGCCCAACGAACCCTGATTACGGGTACTGCTAATGGTAAGCGGTCGGTGCGGTAAAGAGATGGTATTTTGATTTGTTTAACTGACATGGTATGGTAACAATTACATCAGTTTAAACGTGACTAATAAATTAAACGTATAAGTGTTTGTTTTGAATGGGAAATTAACTAAACTTTATTTTGGTGAAATTCATTGAGGTAAAGCTTAAGAGGTTCATGGCTAAATATTAACTAATAATTGGGTATTTGACTAAAAAAAAAAAACTAATTAGTCCGTCAGTCAGATTTCCAAAATTACTAGACACGTATTTTTTGTTTTATCAAAACAATAAAAATTGACATATATAAAAGGCATCAAAGATCAGGAGTGGTGGCTGGTGACGTCACTGGTCGCTAAAAAGTGTAGCGTGGAGTGTCATCATACGGGTTTTCAACGCACTGTGTCGTCTTCATTTTTTGTTTATATGAAAAAAGAAAAAAACGTATCTAGTAATTTTTGGAAATCTGTCTGACGGACTAATTAGTTTTTTTCAGTCATATACACTATTATAAAATGTGAAGCTTTCCTTTTTTTACGTTAAAAACTTGTACTTGTTTGCAATCCTGCCTTATGGTAAGCATGATGCAGTCGTTGACGGTAAAGGGAACTAGTTTATTATTATTATATACCTGTTCACTCTAGCCTTGAAGATAATAATATTAATAAAATTTATTTAGACACGTTTTGATGACAAAATACGCACAACAGATAAAAGACAGCAAAACATAGATTAAAATAAATATTAAATGACCTCCTCCGTGTCGCAGCGGTCAATACGCCTGCCTGCGACGTGGAGGCCGTGGAGGGGTTTGATCCCCGGCCAGTTTATGATAGAAAACGATCTTTTCCTGATTGGCCTGGGTCTTGGATGTTTATCTATATATGTATATATTATAAATATAGTATCGTTGAGTTAGTATCCCATAACACAAGTCTCGAACTTACTTGGGCTAGCTCAATCTGTGTAATTTGTCAAAAAAAAAAAAATGTCTTGCAATGAAGTAGCGCTAGACCCCACACTAGTATACCCTGTAACTATTTCGTAGTTGAAGACACATCATATGTGCGAGATGCTTAAATTATATGCATGTAATTATTTTACTTATTTTTTAATGATAAACTAGTGTTTGATCACAATCCCTCCTGATGGTAAGCACGCTTTACCATCCACGATTTCATCACGCAATCGTTGATGGTAAAGCGCTCTAGTTTATTAAGACCCAATTCACTCTAGCCTTGAAGACACTTAAAGTGTAGGTAGTCAGGCGGAAACACCGCCGCTGGCAAATTGTTCCAGTCCTTTGAAGTAAGCGGTATAAAAGGATCAAGTGAACTTTCACATGAACTTTTTTATGTTTCCTAATATTCATTTAATCTATTTATTACAGTCATAAATGCAAAATTAATTATAGACAGTTTAATAACGAAAATAAGTTTTATCGGGTACCTAATGCTTCGAAAACATTTTATCGGATAATTTTGATAAACCATCTTTAAATAATAATGTACTGTTCTATCATGGGCAAGTATTATAAGAGATGCGCGGTTTTATATGAATAAGAAGGCTAGGCTTTTTTATTAGAAAAATGTTTTTATTTAGCATCACGGGCGGGCAATGACAACCATTGGAAGGAACCAGAAACCATAGATACAAGTCATGTTATAAGTTTGGATACGTAAGAGGCTAATTTTATTAAATAATAAAAAACTTGTTTTACTGTTTATAAAAATACTAGCTGTTGCCCGTGACTCCATCCGCGTGTTGATATAAAATAAGCGCCTGTTAAAATAATGGGAGCAATATCTACGCGTTACTGCTCTGCTCCTATTGGTCGTAGCGGGATGTTATACGGCCTATGTCCTTTGTCATGCTCTCGACTATCTGTGTACCAAATTTTATTACAATCGGTTCAGTAGTTTTGGCGTGAAAGCCGGACAGACAGACAGACAGACAGAGATAAATAATAATAAATAAATAATAATAAATAAATTTATTCACCAATAAATATACGAACTACAAAACAACATAAAACATAGTAACTATATAGGTAATACATACGCTACATAATAGGAGCATCTGCAACCGAACTAGGTAAAACCTGTATCTCGGTGTGCAGCGCCAAACCTCTCAGTAAGTTAATATCTTAAGAAATTAAGCTAACGCGAGCAGCATTATGTCAATAAAAGGAAAAGCAAAATAAAACAAAATAAAGTTAACTAAGCTAAAAACTAAGTTTGTTACAACAATTTTACATAAAACAAAATACAGTAAATTAAGCTCAAACTTAGTGAGTTAAAACAAATACAAGGAAAGCTAAGTGAGTTGATGTATATGTATGGAGAAGGGTGCATGAATGTGTAAACGGTGGTGAATGTTAGAGTGTGTGTGTTTGGTGTGGAATGTTGAGTGTACTCAGGTGTTTAAGTAATATGAAGATGAAGAGTAAAAAAGAAAAAAACAAAAAATAAATATATACTTTCGCATTTATAATATTAATGTGGATTATTTCTTACTTACGTGTCAAGATGAATATTAGATTACAAAATCAGCTAATATTGTTCCCACTACTGGGACCCATTCCTCGTCTCGGTGAGAGGGAGTGGGCCAAAATCTACCACGCTGGTGTATGCCAGCGTGTGTTGGTAGATTTCACATGTCTTCGAAGTTATCTATACATATATGCCTCTAGGACATGTCGATTTCCTCACAATTTTACTCGGTGGTAGGCCATAACATCGGCTGCCGGCAGAAGTTACCACCCACCAGACAAGGTCTTGCCGCCAAGCGATTCGTCGTGTTCCAGCATGATGTCTGACGAAGCCATACGGAGGACGGGTCTCAGCAGTTGTTTGCGATGTATGCTGGGTACGATGCGCCAAATGTTGTTGTGTCAGGAGTTTGGTCGTGGAGAGTCTCCAGTTCAATCTCCCTCTGGCGCAGCATCGTTAGTCGTGTTGGTCTTGGATTTAACATGGCATCACCTCGCTCAACTGCCGTCATCCTTCTTATTCCTAAGTTGTTTAATTGAATAGGCTTAATAAACTAGTGCGCTTTACCATCAACGATTGCATCACTGCTTACCATCAGGCGGGATTGCAGTCAAGCACTAGTTGATAAATATAAAAAAAAAAAACAATATTTTTTTCACAGTTTTTGAGTGATTGGGGATGAAATAATTTACACAAAATAATGCTCCTGATGATGATTACGCTCAATCCCTTCTCTGTATGAGAAAAGGCATGTGCCCCGCAGTGGGACGATAAAAAAGTTGATGATGATGATGAAAGCGCCTGATGAGGTTCGAACTACGATCTACAGCTTGTAAGTCGCGGCCGATACCACGAGGCCATCACTGCTCTACTTCCCAACTACTTATCTATTCATAAAAAATATTATTGCTTACTTACGTGCTTAAATTACTTTGGTCTTATAAAATCAGAAAGCGCATGACGTAAATTGACATGTTTTTAGTCTCCATGTTTTTAATCACGTCTAAACTATCTAGGGACTATTTTTGGATTAAAATAGTCCATAGAACAGGACTAAACTAATATGTACTAAGATGTATACTACGATGGGGCAGTAACGTACCGGACGACGCAGCATAGGGAGGCCTCCAATAAGGTGGACCGATGACCTGGGGAAGGTCGCGGAAGCCGATGGATGCAGGCAGCACAAGGCATCATGGGATGCCTTGGGGGACGCCTATGTCTAGCAGTGGACCTCTATAGACTGAAGAAGAAATTAATATTTATCTACTGTCCCTTTCTTGCTACGTTTTAAGTTCAGATGCTTATACATTATGTTAAGAAAACCCTGTCCGACCCATAAGGATAATAAAGGTTAGGTAAACACATGACCAAATATAATATAAAATTTTACGTAATCATCATAGTACCAATACAAATGAATTTTGAAATAATCTTTTTTTCCCGCGAATTAATTCCAACTTCCCCGAAATTTGGTAATTTTTAAAAAGTGACAACACCGTTATTATTATGAGCGAATAGCGATGCGACCACGTGCTGCGTGCCCTGCCGCCCGGCCCCCGCGGTAGTGTGCATAACGCACGTTTATTAAGTTACCTCTTTTTGCGAAATAATATTTATTTTTTTAGGGGGATTTTTTTTTTAAGTTTAGCCCGGTTTTGTATGCATTAATAGAATCAGTTATCGATACCTAACAACACCTTCACGGGTCGGACAGGGTTTTCTTAACATACTGTATATACTAAAATTTAGTTTAGATTAAACAAACTACACTAAACTAAGTTAGTTTTGATTTAAGTTTTTAGAGATAGAAGGAACAGTGTGTAAAGTTCATAGAAAAGGGAGGATCTTCCGAACAGGCGGGTGTCGTGCCTGGCGGGCACTTGCCCAACGGTTGTTGTCGTAAAATTGTATGTTTGTTAGTCGAACGAAACTCGAACTCTACTTGCGTGATGCAGCATTTGCATGACGTCAGTATGACGAGTATTTTTAGTACAAGTTCATTCCTAAGTTTCAATTTGAAAAACCTATAAAAAAGAACATACATATGGTACCGCAGTGTCTCAAGACAAAAGTCTTCGAACCGACATAGCCCGAAGAATTGCAACACTAAAGTGGCAGTGGGCCGGGCACATTGCCCGTAGGACCGATGCCCGATGGAGCCGACGGGTTGTCGTGTGGCGACCACGCACCGGAAGACGCAGCGTGGGTAGGCCCCCGACAAGGTGGACCGACGACTTGGTGAAAGTCGCAGGAAACCGCTGGATGCGGGAGGCGCAGGACCGGTCGTCGTGAAGATCCTTGGTGAGGCCTGTGGCTAAATGATGATGCTTCATGTATTCTACATATTTATATATTTGTGTAACTAAATTTAAGTTGTTTTTTTTGTGTATTATTGTTCTTATCAACCAAAGCACTGGCCATCTAATCTGTTCATCACCCTGGGTTGACTAGTCCACTCATGATACCATTTTGTGCGTAAATTTTAAATAAAATAAATACGAACTCACGCTTTCTTCCCATGGGGGTAGGTAGAAATAGGTACCAAAACATCATCTACGAGCCTTATCTATACAATATGTAAAGAAAACCCTGTCCGATCCGTAAAGGTATTGTTAGGTATCGATAACTGATTTTACTAATGGATACAAAGCCTTTTTTTTATAATTATAAACTAGCGCTTGACCGCAATCCCACCTGATGGTAAGCAGTGATGCGATCGTTGATGGTAAAGCGCGCTAGTTTATTAAGAGCCTATTCACTCAGAAAAACTGAGCGAATAGGAAGGAAGACGGCAGTTGAGCGAGGTGATGCAATGTTAAACCCAACAACACGACCAACGATGCTGCGCTAAAGGGAGATTGATCTGAAGACCCTCCACGACCAAACTCCCAACACAACAACATTAGGCGCATCGTACCCGGCACACATCGCAACACAACTGCTCAGACCCGTCCTCCGTACGGCTTCACCAGACATCATGCCGGAACACGACAAATCGCTTGGCGGCAAGGCTTTGTCTGGTGGGTGGTAACTTCTGCCCGCGGCCGATGTTATGGCCTACCACCGAAAGAAAGCCGAGCTAAAGTTAAAAAAAACCCTAAAAAATAAATATTATTTCGCAAAAAGTGGTAACTTAATACATGTGCGGTAGACAACCCTCCGCGGGCGACGGGGGGCAGGGCACGCCGCACGTGGTCGCATCGCTTATAATAATACCGTCAAAATAGTGTTGTCACTATTTTAAATTACCAAATTTCGGGGTAGTTGGATTTAATTCGCGGGAAAAAAAGATTATTTCAAAATTCATTAATATTGTTACTATGATGATTACGTAAACTTTTATATTATACTTGGTCATGTGTTTACCTAACCTTTATTATCCTTATGGGTCGGACAGGGTTTTCTTTACATATTGTATATATGTACCTTTTGCCTTGTTCAGTAAAAACCATGAAATAAAATAAAAAGGTTATTTGATCAATATTGCGGTCTGTGAATCACCACATATCCATATCAGTTAAACCTATTCATTGAAACAAAAAAACTGAAAAAACTCTAAAAGAGGCTTCATCAATATTCACATAAAATGTTTTCGATAAATACGTACGATTCTGTATCATTTACATTGGGACAATGGAAACATGGACTTTTTACGGGAGCTTTTAATTTCAACTTTTTCAGAGCTCGGGAACACTGAAGGTTATTGATCATCGGACCGTATTAAAACGCAAACACGGGGGTCTTAATTTGCATGTCTCTGTAGGGTTGGTGATGCGAAGCTTTCTGCTATTGTATTTTTCTTTGTGGCCGTTGTTCTTTTTTTGTGTGTAAATCGATAGTTGTTTGCCCGTGAATAATATGCTGACTTTTGTAGTTTCAGAGTGGTTGATGACTAAAGAGGCGCTTAACACATGGCACCGCGCACCGCCTATATAGGCGGTGTCGCGGATCTCATGTCACATTGCCCTCTATTAAATCCGTAGATAGATACATAACACACATACGTCGCTCGACCGCGCCGTCAAGCGGTATTCTCGCCGTCACCGCCCCTCCGCGCTGCCGTCTGCGCGGTGGAGCCTTGCGAACACGGGGTGTCGCATAATCGCGCGGGTCATCGCGGGTTCAGGACGAAAATCGGAAGATTTTTGCCAGTGTCTATGAATAAACTGATCACATCCGTATTAAATCCATCCGCGCGGACAGGCTCGTAAGCCGCCTTACCGCGCGGAGCACCACTACGAAATCCGCTTTACAGTTTCCGTCGTCTGCGGCGGTACGCGGTGCCGTGTGATAATCGCCAAAATGTGATAATTTAATTGACACGCTTGTATCGCCTCTCATTTAGGTCTGGTATAGTGCCAAGTCCTGGAAGCTTGCCAACGTGCAACCCGTGCCCAAAAATGGTAGTCGTGTCGATCCTATCAACTATCGGCTGATTTCGATCACTTCCATACTTTGCAAAATTATGGAGCGTGTGTTGAACTCGCGCCTCTTGGCATACCTGGAAGGTAACGATTTCCTCCTGACTCACTTGTGGGGCGAGGCCCTCGAGAGAAATGGGGAAGCGATTGCTGTCTCCCTTAACGTCTCAAAGGCTGGTTGGCCGGGTATGGCACGCTGGCCTTTTGAGTAAGCTTCCAGCGTACGGCATTTCCCCTGGCCTGACTGGCTGGGTAAAAGGCTTCCTGACTGAACGGTCCCTCCGAGTCGTTGTCGACGGATGCTCCTCTGAGCCCATGTCAACTAATGCCGGTGTTCCTCAGGGGTCTGTTCTCTCTGCAACTCTGTTCCTGCTGCATATTAACGACCTGCTGATGCCCGATATCTATGAGTATGCAGATGACAGCACAGTTGTGGATTGTTGGACTTGCCAGATGCTCGGGATAGTAGAGAATCAATCCGGTCCGAAAGAGAGGCTATGGTAGAGCGAACGAATGTTGCACTCTTCGAATGGGGCAATGCCAATCTTGTAGCATTCAATGCCGCCAAAACACAGGCGTGTCTTTTTACCGCCAAAAGGAGCCTGTTCCCTTGGCTCCTACTTTTCGAACTGTATCCTTGGAGTGTACCGACCGCCTTCAGCTTTTGGGAGTTGAGATTTCCTTGAACCTAAACTTTGGGTGGCTTATTGAGTCCAACGCCAAGGTGGCTGCCAGGAAACTTGGTGTTATCGCAAAGGCCCGGCGGTACTTCACACCAGGGCAGCTTCTAATTTTTTTATTTATTTTTTTTGACTCAGGCAACAAAGGCCCATAATAAAATATGATAATACTATACAATAAAATGAAACAATAAAACTTAAAAATACTGTAAATACATATAAAATAACAACTAAAACTACTGTACACGGATCATCGGCGTCGTGTTTTGCTGACTGGTGTCAAGCAGCCGGCCACGAAACCGGTACACAACACCCTTCGGCCATAGCTCTTCTTCCAGGAACTTGTCGAGATCATGTGTCAGAACACGTACCACGAACGACTTGAAGTAAGTGCTGTGGCGTGGCTCCAATGATGTACAAAGCACAGGTCCGTTCGTGTGTGGAGTACTGCAGCCACATTTGGGCTGGTGCTGCTAAGTGTCACCTGGCCACTTTGGATTCAGTGGAGAGGCGGGCGAAGAGGCTGATTGGTGACCCTGATTTAACTCGAGACGGTCTATAATGCCTAGAGGACAGGCGTAGAGTAGCCAGCCTTTCGGTGTTCTATAGGATACATTTTGGGGAGTGTGCGAGGGAATTGGATGATTTAATTCCCCCATCTCCGTTCCACCATCGAACGTCCCCTCGTACGGCGAGTTTCCACCCTTACGTTGTTAACACCACTACGATCCAGACGAAGCGTTTCGCCTCCTCCTTTATACCGCGTACATCGAGGGACTGGAACAATTTGCCAGCGGCGGTGTTTCCTTCGGACTACAATTTGAGTGTCTTCAAGGGTAGAGTGTATAGACTCTTAATAAACTAGTGCGCTTTATCATCTACGATTGCGTCACTGCTTACCAAACACTAGATCATAATGTTAAAAAGGCACTATTCATACACCATTAGCTTAGCTATGATGATAATAGTTGAAACAATAAACACGCTTCTTTAATGTTAGGATTTGAGAGTACATGATTCCGAAACGCAATTTGTCCAGATCCATTTTTTTTAACAACTCTCTCTCTGTATTCAATTAAACACATTCCATCAACAAAATGGTGTAGATCATTTATTATTCCTCAATTGACTCAAACATTTACAACAAAACCAATTGTAATTACTTAATCCGATTGTTACAACGGCTAATTTTTGTAACAAAATTATTCATGCGCCAACCCTGGAAAATGAATATGTAACGAGTATATATTAAAATATCAAGTGTTATTTACAGCGGGCCAGAGCTGTGCGTGTAGGTAAGTTATTCCATGTCTGCTGTCGACAACGGCTTAGTGGGTCGTGATGTTTATTATAAACAGTAGATTTTACTATGGGTAAAGCTTTTTTTTTTTACTCATTTTCTGTTTTTCAACTATCCATATCTATTTTAACTAGTCATATTTGGCTGGTGAAAGAAAAAAGTCAAGGGAAATAAAATAAATTACTTAAGATCCCTTTGTAGATCTCGAGCGGTCAGTGATGGAAAAATGGGCTCTCGAAGCGAATTACTCGAGACACTACAACGAGGCTAAGGATCAATTAAAAAAAAGCCGGTTTTATTTTTCAGTACACGTATTGAATACAGATTTTTGACACTCACTAGAGGGGCTAAACTCGTAATTTGAAGAACTTAGAACGATCAGGTTCTGAATGAGAAATCATCAAAAGACCTCTCCTGCCCTGCGCGGAGCGGAAGGGCGTGTAAGACTTTTACTGACTTAAACCTACCCGTGTTTTTTCACTTTTCTGTGCGCCAGGGCCACGGTTTCTAACGATCAGATTCTAGAGTAGCGGACACGTATCAGAAGACGCAGCGTAGGGAGGCCTCCAACAAGGTGGACCGATGACCTGGTGAAGGTCGCGGAAGCCGATGGATCACACAAGACCAGTCATTGTGGCAAGTCTTGAGGGAGGCGTTTGTTCAATAGTGAATCTCTATAGGATGAAGAAGAAGAAGAAGAACAATCCTAGACTCAAACTGCCAAAAATAACTACAAATTAAAAAGTAGCTCCAAATTCAAAATACCTGCATATTCAAAAACACCTCTAAATTCAAAAATTGACGTTGACTGTCGCCGAGATGAGATTGCGACTAGATTTTGAACGTCTTTAATTACGGTAATTGGTCTTTTGAAGTGATCACGTGTCGGCAAGCGTAGCGTGTGACCCAACAAAATGGACTGACGAAAAATTGATTACGAAAGGCGGAGGACAGAGTGTTGTGGCATAGTTTGGAAGACAGCTGAAACTGCCATAGGCTTTGTTCATTATAATTACGTTACGTTTCAATTGGGAACAAACGGATTACTTGACTCAAATAAGATGAAATCTTGGCAATCTAGCTAATATATATTATAAGCCGTAAAAAACAGGTGTTATTTGCAAATGTGGCGGTATTTTTATCCATTTATAGCCCGGAATCTGAAAATAGGACAGTTTCTTGTTTTGTTTTTTATTCAAGATTCCAGGGAGCAATTCTCATAAGTTTAAGAACGTTTAACGGAAAATTAACAGTAAGTCTACTATGCCCATTTATCAATCAGTTAGTTAACAGTAAGTCTACTATATGCATTTATCAATCAGTTAGTTAACAGTAAGTCTACTATATCCGTTTATCAATCAGTTAGTTAACAGTAAGTCTACTATATCTATTTATCAATCAGTTAGTTAACAGGAAGTCTACTATATCTATTTATCAATCAGTTAGTTAACAGTAAGTCTACTATATCCATTTACCAATCAGTTAGTTAACAGTAAGTCTACTATATCCATTTATCAATCAGTTAGTTAACAGTAAGTCTATTATATCCATTTATCAATCAGTTAGTTAACAGTAAGTCTACTATATCCATTTATCAATCAGTTAGTTAACAGGAAGTCTACTATATCCATTTATCAATCAGTTAGTTAACAGTAAGTCTACTATATCCATTTATCAATCAGTTAGTTAACAGTAAGTCTACTATATCCATTTATCAATCAGTTAGCCCATAATGTTCTCACTCCTGTGACACAGGCCTTCTCTCGGTGAGAGAAAGTAGACCGTAATCTACGTAACGTAATGCGGCTTTTTTTTTACTACGAGTACTACCTCCAACATAATCGGAGCCTGTACTAAGCTTCACTTTCATTCAAGTTCTCGCGTTTATGCCTCTCGTACTTTCATGCCTCATACTTAATCTTTCTATCATTCCTCCTCATTCGCGTCTATACTGGGTGGGATTCCTATCTATGATATCTATCTACTTAGTTATTTATTTTTATTTATAAGTTTTAGGATGTACACAGTAAATGGGACCAGTTTTTAACAAATTTCTTCTTTTGCCTACCGACTTATTCGATCCTTACATCTATTTTACACATTTTGTATTTAATTTAATTTTTATTTACTTACTATTTCTTATTTTCTTTTCTACTCAAATTTACAGACAAGAAAGAATATATTATTTTAATACAGCGTTTACTTACTAGTTACATTTTATTATTCTAAACTTATTTTTATGTATACAAGTTGCAAGATATTACAAAGCTATTCTCACATAATGCTAGTCTATAATATAACACACTATATTATGATAGCATTTTTTCTTATGCGGTTTTGTAACGATCTGTTACTATTTTTGCGACATATTGGCAGTAATAACGTATATATTTATTGTATAAAATTATTTTTTTATCCTTCCCCTTAGAATTCCATCCAAAGGTTGTCTGTAAAAGATCGTTCTTAGCGATAAGACCGCCCATTGTGTCACCGTTTGTAAAATATTTTTATTATTTATGTTCTGTAATCTATATGGTGTACATAATAAAGAGTATTCTATCTATCTAATATTTTCGCAATTTTGCTCATCATTATGTCTTTGACGCTTACAGCTGTTATGTTCGTGTCTAAGGTAGTTTCAATGTTAAATCGGCGTTTTGCGAACTGTGGACAATCGAGTAAAATATGTGAGACCGTTTCGCTTACGTGTTGGTCACAAATACACGATGGGCTCTCTTTGCGCCTGATGCGATCCAGGTGCTCGGAGAAGGCACCGTGCCCCGTCATTATTTGCGTGTTTAAGCCGCTCGCACCTCATTTTCCTAATGACACCATAAGCTTCCCGCACATCTGGGAAAAACAGTTTAGTAATTGATGCGGTGTCGTTAGACTTGTATCTATGATTCCATTCATCAAGCGTTGCCTTGTGTAGGCTTCGCTTGATGAATGAAATCGGACACCGATCGTAGTCTGGTTACGTTTGGAGTTATCAGTGGCCTCTTTCGCTAGTTGGTCAGCCCTCTCCTTACCTAGAAGTCCAATGCGGGTTGGTAGATATGACATATTTTCGAAGTTTTTGCACCTAGGACATGCCGATTTCTTCACGATTTTTTTAATTGCTGACGAAGTGGTCAAGCTGTTGACTGCTGCGCTGCGTGTTGTGGGTTGGATTTCCGCACTCAACAAATATTTTTATGATCTGCAAGTAGTTCTTTAGAGTCTAGCTGTTGGTGTGTGTGAATTTTAATGTTTGTAAACGCACCCACGTTACAGGAGAAATACCTGGTGTGGCGCAAAGTAAAAAAAAAAACATTTTTGGCAACGCTTTGATATTGATTATTTCTGAGATTGCGTTTATGTAGATCTTGAAGGTTTTTACTTTGTGAACTGCATTCAGATTAAAAATCACCACGATGTATTATTATTTTTTATCAAATACTATAGCCTATAGTTTCAATACAGCCTTTTATTTACACGTCAAATTATGGATACGCTGTTCACAATTTATGATTTAAAGTATAACTTCAAAAGTCTCAGAATGACTCAGCAATGACATAATAACAGGCAAAACGAACAAAAACGAATGAAATGGTTACTCCAAAATATAAACAGGGATCTGCTTGACATTAAAAGATTTCCATCAGAATAATTGTACGTATTATTTGAGGCTGTCCTACTTCCAGTTCTGTTAACAAGTCCTTCTCATCAATTCCAAGTATTTAAGATTTAGTCTGCGGCAAAGCAACTCGACTTAATAGCTCAACTTGGCAACTTCTAAGACTCAACAACACCTGTAATGTGGATATTGTTATAAATTATGTTTACTTGTTACTTAATAATGTAGGAGTAAGGCCACTTCTACAGTATGTTACGAAAACCCTGTCCGACCCATAAGGATAATAGAGGTTAGGTAAACACATGACCAAATATAATATAAAATTTTACGTATTCATCATAGTACCAATACAAATGAATTTTGAAATAATCTTTTTTTCCAACGAATTAATTCCAATTTCCCCGAAATTTGGTAATTTTTAAAAAGTGACAACACCGGTATTATTATGAGCGAATAGCGATGCGGCCACGTGCCGCGTGTCCTGCCGCCCGCCCCCCGCGGTCGGCAGGCGAAGGGTGGACAACGCACATTTAATAAGTTACCTCCTTTTGCGAAATAATATTTATTTTTTTTAGGGGGATTTTTTTTAAAGTAAAGCCCGGTTTTGTATGCATTAGTAGAATCAGTTATCGATACCTAACAACACCTTCACGGGTCGGACAGGGTTTTCGTAACATACTGTATATAACTTAGTGTTCTTTGTGATTGTTGTGTAGGTACCTTAAGTAAACGAATAATGTATAAAATTGTTTATTAGACATTTAAACTAATAGCTGACTTCAAATTAATTTCGGTAGTGTTTAGAATGAAAAAAGAGTTGCTGTAATATCCCAAGTATTTATTTTAAACTAAAATAATTTATTCAACAGGATTGTGATCCCGATTCCCTTGTTCTCAAACTAAACTGAATTAATTTAAGTTCAGTCCATCTTTTTATATATTTCATTAAGAAAAGTACAGAAGAAAATATGTTAGTTTTTTGGTCAGCATGTTTATAATCGCGTTTAAACTATGTTATGGAATATCTTAATTTGACAGGAATAAACTGAAATTTTATTCTGTCTTTTATTAATGATATAGAAAGTAAAAGACGCAGTGGATTTAAAATTAGTTTAGTTTGCAAACAAAGGAATCGGCGACATTAGTAGGTACACTTATCAATGACAATACAATCTTTAGGTTTGATCACCCGATTAAGTAATTTGAATATAAATCACCCATTATAATATTTAGGTACACAAAATACAGAATAATAACATAATTATTACCTTAGGTATTATTGTCACACTACGCAAATTATTTTATAAGAAGTTCACTTGGAGACTATCAAAGAACGACTGGCGAATAAGCCGGGCTGCTATCGTTGTAGTTTCTAATGCCCGCCATTTCAATAGTAAAAAGGGCGTGTTCTTCTATTCTATTTTTGTTTATGGCAATGATGCCGATGTCGACAATTCTGCCAATATCTAATGTGATATGAGAAAACGTGCGAAGGCGAAGGAATTAACAATAAAATAAAAAATAATAAAATACAATTCTAATTCAACAATAATTTGATAACACTGTGTTCAATGTGAGACTTAGGCGTGTTCATGTGTTTGATTAGTTTTTAACCAGAGACGACGGCTGTGAGTGTTGCCAATTAATAAAATAGTAGTAGTACGGATGACAGCACATCCAGCTACTGCAATCTGTCAGATATCTAGAGCACATGCGTAGAGTAGCCAGCCTTTCGGTGTTCTATAGGATACATATTGGGGAGTGTGCGAGGGAATTCCATGATTTAATTCCCCCATCTCCGTTCCACCACCGGACGACCCGTCGTACGACGAGACACCCTTATGTTGTTAACACCACTACGATCCAGACGAAGCGTTTCGCCTCCTCCTTTATACCGCGTACATCGAGGGACTGGAACAATTTGCCAGCTGCAGTGTTTCCGCCGGACTACAATTTGAGTGTCTTTAAGGCTAGAGTGAATAGGCTCTTAATAAGCTAGTGCGCTTTACCATCAACGATTGCGTCACTGCTTACCATCAGGCGGGATTGCGGTCAAACGCTACTTTATAATTTAATAATAAAAAAAAAACCATTAAGGCTTAAGTTTGATTGGAACTATTTGACAGTTTCGGGTAGCTTGACCTGTATCTGTACCTGTAAGGTAATAATTATGTTTTTTCTTACTCCTGCGCTATTCTTTTCTGATTAATTTCGTTGCGGGACCCAAGACAGTTGAATCGTTTCTCCGGGACTCGTCGAGCTTCATTGCTCGGCGTTTTTCTGGCAGTCTTCACTGTTGATTTTGGCTTTCAGGAGTTGCAGTGGGTGGGAAAAGTGTGGCGAGTTTTGTCCCAATAAAAAAAAAATAGCTTGACCTGAGTGGAGTGGAAGCTGCGTAATAGACTATTACTATCAGTTGGAATCATTTGAAGCTTATGTCTATTCCATAGCTCCATATGTTCCAAAATGCGTCTGCTCAAAAACTTAAATAACGCAATGAATATTGTTGAACTATCAAAACGAAACCCATTTCTTCTGATAGTGCGTTACGTAGTTACCTAGCTTGGCAATATTGAACATAGATTTATGATTAATGAAAGTTGACGATTCAACCTAGGGTTAATAGTTTAAGGTCTACGAGATTGCGTTCACACCAAAATCTAATGTGAGCACGTTTTCCTTATGTACATAAGAGGTTGGTTATATTCTACGTGGTCTGGTCACAAGTAGCCGTGCATGCAAACCACACGGGACCATTAGTTGTGACAATTTGTGGGGCGCTTACGTCCTTGGTACACATCTTAGCTAACGGCATAAGGTAGCATGCATGTGGAAATGGGAGTTTGGGGACGTGGGGGAAACTCGGAGATTATGTCATTAGGGTTCCTAACCCTTATGACATACGCTGTTTCCCAGCAGTGAGCTGCTGTATTATAATTAAAACAAACTCAATCAGGCAAGAGTTCCTTTATTAAAAAAAAAAAACAGTTTTCATTTGTTTGTAAATATGTATTATCCTATGAGTTCTGTTTGGAGAGTACAGTACCATAGTCTTTTAATGGCAATGGTTTATAATTTATAAAAAAGGCAACCTTATTATCACGAGATTAAAGTTCAGTCTTATATTGACAAAGATGCAAAATCAGTGGAGAACTGGGAATGGATTATACTTCTTTGTTGGACCTAAATAACTTGTGGAGGCATGTTCACTCATCTTCCATAGAAAAGGGAGGATCCTCCGACCAAACGGTTGTTATATCTGGCAGGCTCTTGCCCATCGGTTGATGTTGGGAAATTATATGTGTGCTAGTTACACAGTAAACTTTTCTTGCGAGATGTAGAATCCGTATGAGGTCAGTATGACGTGTTGTTTATTTGTGGCCTTTTTAGGCACCGCAAAAAACTGATTTACTTATTTCATAAAATCCAACAAGGTAGTCTCATACTGGACTACTTAAACAAACGTCACACTGCACAAAAATATTTGCAGTGCAATGTTTCGCCTTCCCTATCAATACAGTAAAAGCACTTCAAACTCATTACCAAAATGATGAATATCTGTATAGTAGTATTATTGCAACAAGGCACGTAACGTTATCCCGAAAACCGATTTATTAAGTTATAACGAGATATTAATAAAAACCCGTTCGCTGTAATACGAGATCCCAATTATTTACCAAGTTAAAATGGTCTAATGAAACATAAGCATCATGCTTGGTAGGGTTTATTTTACACTATTAATTTTATGTAGCTGTGGGAATTAAAGTGATGTGGTGGTGAAATGGGTTAGGGGGAGCAGCTGCCCCCCCCCCCCCCCCCTGGAAACTAATTACTAATCAAAGTATAAACGAGAACTTATACAAGATCATTTGCGTCTATTTGCCTTATACACTACACTACAAATACCTATAGTGTTTTATGTAGATGTGCTTATGTACTTGTGTAGTTTGTAAGAGAAAATAGCCGGGCATAATATATTAGTCGAACTAAAAAGGAGCCATTTTTGTTTTAACTGCGAACACAGTTGTGCAGTGTGTGTTCATTTACACGGGATTTTGTTTTCCAACTAGTGAATATAAGTATATAAAGTACAAACGGCAGCACATCAAACTATTAAAATCTATCAGATTTCTATATTAGATTTCCGCCTTTATCTCTAAAGTATTAAGGCTCAGGAATCATTCGTCATCATTTCAGCAGTGAGACATCCACTGCGTGAAATAGGCCTCCCCCAAGGGTCTATACGACGATCGGTCCTGCGCCTCCCGCACCCAGCGGTTTCCCGCGACCTTCACCTGATTGTCGGTCCACCTTGTCGGGAGCCTACACATGCTGCGTCTTCCGCTGCGTGGACGCCACTCGAGAACCTGTCCGGGCATCGGTCCTACGAGCAATGTGCGCGGCCCACTCCACTTCAGTATTTCAATTCTTCGGGCTATGTCGGTTAATCTCGTTCTTCTGCGGATCTTCTCATTTCTGATTTGATCACGCAGTGAAACCCCAAGATTGGTTGGGAATATTTGACAGTTTAGGGTAGCTTGACCGGGTGTCGTCCGTACATTGTAGTTTGACCTGGATTATGGTCAGCCATGTGTGAGTTTTGTTACTAGGAATCTAGTGTTACTTTTCTATAAGTAATAATGTCTTACCTTCATATTTAGGGCTCCGTATCTACCTAAAGGGTGAAAAAGGAACCCTATTACACGCACTTCACTGGTTGTCTGTTTATTACCAGGCTGTATCTAATGACGTATCAAATGAAGTATTTCTGTGGCTGCTTTAACAACATATATTAAAACCAGATCTTTTTGAAGTGAAACTTCTTTACACACGCTTGACTTGGGGAGTAAGCTGGCGAACGCGTGACGTAAGCGTTACGAAAAGTGATCGGGCAAGGCGAACGGAAGTTAAGTGGGGGATATAAGCACAGAGGCGCCCGTGGCGCGAGCTTGGTACTACAAGGTCTACGAGTTTTTTTTTTTTTCAATAAAAATAGAAGATCTATGCAAAATTTTTTTTTTTTTTTCAATAAAAATAGAAGATCTATGCAAAAATATTAATTTACCAATGAAACCATGAAATAAATTTAAATATTTATAGAAAATTAATATACAGTATGTTACGAAAACCCTGTCCGACCCACAAGGATAATAAGGGTTAGGTAAACAAATGACCAAATAAAATATAAAATTTTGCATAATCATCATAGTAACAATACTAATGAATTTTGAAATAATCTTTTTTACCAGCGAATTTACTGTAACTTCCCCAAAATTCGGGAAATTTAAAAAAGTGTAAACACCATTTTAGACCTTGAAACTGTCGGCGGCGTCAGTGTGTCTAGCCGCCGACGCGCAAAGGAATAATTAGAGCTGTACTAGTTTTTACGTAATATCGTTTTGTTTTTGTCGATACTAACTGCTCGAATGATTTGTTGTAAAAACGCAGATTACCTAATGGTAAAAGTACTTTTTTTGATTATCGATTAATTATTCATAACAATATTGTAACACAAGTACCTATTATTAGTAAATAGGAACTAGAAAGGTCTTATGAAATACGATTTTAGGAGAATATTTTAAACAATTTAAAGCATTTAAGTTCACCTGATTTAAGTTATGTGAAAGTTCTAAAATCTAAAGAATGCCATGCGATGTTGAATCGATGCGTGAAATTCTGAAATACAAAATTGATAGCAAAAATCGATACGAGAAATATTTTGAATACTTTCACACCTCTAGTCAAAGGGCACCGCCGTGCAGTTAGAGTACCTATTTTTATGAAATAAAAATCATTTTTATTTTAAATTTATTAGTTTCGCGTAGACATTGAGTCCGTGTAGACGTATCGTTTATTGTGTGATCATAATAGTTTTCTAACGTAATGTAACCTGCTGATGGAAGGTACCTAGTAAAAATGCAATTGTGTTGTGTTGTGATCAGGTGTTGAACGATTCGGATGTGACTACTTCTTGGTCAATGTGGTTCCAGCATGACGGTGCCCCATCATATTTTTGCCGACCTGTACGTGAGTACCTCCACTATCAGTTCGGCGAGCAGTGGATTGGTAGGAGTGGACTAACGTTGTGAAACACCGTGCTAATCTCGTGGGACGGTGCCGGTATCGTTCTTAGTGAACGAAATATGGAACAACATTTCCGCCACAGCCATTTAGCTCATCGAATGAAATTCGAAGATACATTCGGAGGGTCAGACGACCTTCCTACTTAAAAAAAAGTTCTTTTCACGAGCTGCGTAAGTAGGTATCATTGTTTCTTTCTAGAGTCGATAAACGTGGTTAGACTACCAATACCTACATGCATGAGGTCAACTGAGGTCATGGCCTGTGCCTGTGTTGCCATGAAATTACTTATTTATTTTATTTAAGTTATTTATTTTTAAGGGGGTATTTTTTTTTTTAGTTTAGCCAGGTTATGTACGCATTAGTAGAATCAGCTAACGATACCTAACAACACCTTCACGGGTCGGACAGGGTTTTTGTAACATACTGTATGTATATGTGTATACATGTATATATTGTACACACACATATATATACATACAGATGGAGCGAAAGAAGTTTCACTTCAGTCGTGTGGTCATAAGCACACTCGTATTTTATTTTGTATAAGCTTTTTGTTCACTCATTCTTCATAGAGAAGTGAAGATCAGAAGGGAATCAAATGTTGTTTTGTCGGGAGTTTGGTCGTGGAGGGTCTCCAGATCAATCTGTCTCTGGCGCAACATTGTTGATCGTGTTGTTGGTTTCAACATTGCATCACCTCGCTCAATTGCCTTCTTCCTTTCTATTCACGAAGTTTTTTTGAGTGAATAGGTTTAATAAACTAGCGCGCTTTACCATCAATGATTTCATCACTGCTTATTACCAGGCGGGATTACGGTCAAGCACAACTTTATAATTATGAAATTGTCATAATCTTTTTTTCCCGCGAATTAATTCCATCTTCCCCTAAATTTCGTGATGTTTAAAAAAGTGACAACACCGGTATTATTATGAGCGAATAGCGATGCGACCACGTGCCGCGTGCCCTGTCCCCACCCGCCCGCGGAAGGGTTGTTTACCGCAAATGTATTAAGTTACCTCTTTTTGCGAAATAATATTTATTTTTTTAGGAGGATTTTTTTTAAGTTTAGCCCGGTTTTGTATCCATTAGTAGAATCAGTTTTCGATACCTAACAACACTTTCACGGGTCGGACAGGGTTTTCTTAACATACTGTATTTATGTAATTCTTCGTGCGCAATTCCGATTTGTAGATACTTGGCCGCTTTTTTTTCAATATTCGTTATTTATTCATATCGAGTCAGCTTCAATTTGCATGGATAAAGCAAAGGGAGAGACGCCTTTACCCTGCAGTGGGGCTATACAGGAAAGCAAATAAATAAATAATTATTTTGAACGAAGTTCTTTATCGGAACTTGATGAGAGTAACTGGTAAAAACCGAAATTACGAAATGTAAAAGCGTTGTTCCATGCGACTTTTTATTATTTATTTTGTACTATTAACTTTTATTATTTAACTCTTTCTCTTTAACACAGAAAGTGTTAGACAGAAAGAGAGACAGTAGATAGTTATTATGACTTTCGAGGGTGCTGATGCTAACAGTGAAGTCTGAATGAAAATCCAAGATGGCGGCTCTGAAACTATTCAAGTTTTCCATTATAGGTTTGTTTTTCTTGCTTTCAAGGGTGTTGAAGACAATAATGAGGCGCTACCATAGATTTTTGTTCGTGAGACAGGTCATTTGATGATTTCCTATCCTAAAGAAAAATAAAAAAGCATTAAGTAATTACATACATACATAGACGGACAAATCACACAGATTGAGCTAGCCCCAAAGTAAGTTCGAGACTTGTGTTATGGGATACTAACTCAACGATACTATATTTACAATAGATACATATATAGATAAACATCCAAGACCCAGGCCAATCAGGAAAAGATCGTTTTCCATCATGACCTGGCCGGGGATCGAACCCGGGGCCTCCACATCACAGGCAGGTGTGTTGACCGCTGCTCCACGGAGGACGACGTAATTGTATATATATATATATATTTTAAATTATAAACTAGCACTTGACCGCAATCCCGCCTGACGGTAAGCAATGATGCGATCGTTGATGGTAAAGCGCGCTAGTTTATTAAGAGCCTATCATAACTTATGCTTACTAATATTTTAATTAATATGAATGTGAGTTTGTTCGTTTCGCTTTCACCCAAAATCTACTAAACGGATTTGGATGCAATTTGACACACATAATCAAAATAAAAATCTTTTATTCAAATTAAGCTGAGGATCAGCACTTTTTGAACGTCAATATTACATAAGACAGTTCCCCCAAAACGCCCACCCTTCGCCACTTCCTAATACTTCCGCTGGGAAGAAGAAATGGCGGAACAAACTACCCAGCAGAACAGCTGTCTGTTCAAACGAAAGTTAAACATATATTGAATAAGAGGGTATCCCCCTTACTCATAAACGTTGCATAAAGTTAACTAGTGATTAGCGATTTTTTAAACATACATTTTAGACGTTTGTGCGTCAATTAACTTTAATCATTGTTTATGAATAAACCCATTAAACCCTGTGGCTTTTAATCATAAAGGATGATTTAAGTTAAGTGACGTTAAAATGTCAAAAATGTATGGTTCAAGAAACTCTAATCACTAGTTAACTTTAAGCAGCGTTTATAAATAATGGGGGCAAGTTTATAACCAGGAAATAACTCGAAGGAGTTTTCATCCCAATATAATCACGGGATTGAAACATACACGGAAAAATAATGTTATAACTTAAAGATTTCTTTATCGTACGAGCCTGTTAGCTAACAAAGGGCTTGATCCTAAAGTTACCCTCTTAACAAACCTGTGAAAAAATACAAAAGCTTTCTTATCCCACCCAACAGATTTAAACATAAATAAATAAAATATCGTAACCTAAATCTGATACAAAGCCGTGAGTATATCTTGCTCAGTTTATCTGAGGTGGCTTATAACGGCTTAATTATCTCATAAAGATAAAGATTTGGTGCAAAGACAAAGACGTTTATTCATCGGATATGTTAGGAACAAAGACGGTTGGTACATATAGATAAGATCCACACATCCGCCGCTAATGCGGATTATAAACATAATGTACTACCACTTATACTTACTTACCACTTATATTTCTACTCTAATATACAATATGTAAAGAAAACCCTATCCGATCCGTGTAGGTATTGCTAGGTATTGATAACTGATTCTACTAATGGATACAAAGCCGGGCTAAACTTAAAAAAAAACCCCTAAAAAAATAAATATTGCTTCGCAAAAAGAGGTAACTTAAGATATTTGCGATAAGCAACCCTTCCGGGGGCAGCGGGGGGCAGGGCACGCGGCACGTGGTCGCATCGCTCTACGCTCATAATAATACCGGTGTTGTCACTTTTTTAAAAATTACCAAATTTCGGGGGAGTTGGAATTAATTCGCGGGAAAAAAAGATTATTTCAAAATTCATTAGTATTGTTTCTATGATGATTACGTAAAATTTTATATTATATTTGGTCAAGTGTTGACCGAACCTTTATTATCCTTATGGGTCGGACAGGGTTTTCTTTACATATTGTATAATCTAAGAAATTAAAATATAACATAAAAATTATAACAATATTATTTTATTATGAAACCTTATTAAAAACTCTTTTAAGGTATTAAAATTTCTTTGAAAAAAATTTTGACGTTTCTTTTTTTTTTTGAAAATGGCAGCGCCCTTTTTTTTCGTGTTTGGAATATTAAGCCGAAAACAATGGATTCTAAATATCGGATTTCGCGAATCTTTTTTTCGGCTACTGTGGAGAAGAATCTTCTTCTTCTTTAGCCTATAGAAGTCTACTACTGGACAAAGGCCTACCCAAGACTTTCCACGATGAACGGTTTTGTGCTGCCTGCATCCATCGCCTTCCCGCATCTTCACCAGGTCATCGGTCCACCTTGTTGGTAGCCTCCGTATGCTGCGTTTTTCGGTGAGAGCTTTGTCTGGTGGGTAAATTCTGCCGACAGCCGGTGTTATGGCCTAGCACCGAGAATATATTCCGTTTATTTGTTGTATATATTCCGTTTATTTTTCTATAAATACATATTTATTTAATTTTTATATATTTCAACATAAAAAACGTTTAAAATAAAATAAACCGATCCACTAATATCGGATTCAGAATCCAAGCTACCGATGCAGGTGGCTAGGGCTACTCCAGAGACACGAACCTCCTCACGATGCGGGCCGTATCGAGGAGTATTGCCTTTTGAACTAGGCCTTGATCCAGCTGCCTAACGAGATGTGTGCCTCTCTAGATTTTGGTCGAGGCTTTCGGCTATCAGACCATTGGCCAATACGATATTCCGCACAAGAACAGCCGAGTCCACATTCCACATGTCAACAACCTCGTCTGCTAAGTCGATATATTCAATAGTATACAATATGTAAAGAAAACCCTGTCCAATCCGTGAAGATATTGTTAGGTATCGATATCTGATTCTATTAATTCCAGGCTAAATAAAAAAATATCCCCTAAAAAATAAATAATCATCATCATCATCATCTCAGCGTTAATCCCAGTCGCATCCAAAGCTTTTTCAGTCTGGGGTCCGCTTTTACCAGTCTAATTACTGATTTTGACTAAACTTAGATATTTTCCATGAAGCGACTTCCGTCTGACCTCCACAACCCGAAGGCGATATCGAAACATTGCAGTTAGACTAATTGTTGGACTTTTGAGGGCTCCAACAACCCGTAACGACTGCCATTAGATGTTCGTATGACAACCGGGACCAACGGCTTAACGTGCTTTCCAAGGCACGACCAGACCAGTGCAAATATTCATATTCATGCATATAAATATTTGCACTGTGCGGGGATCGAACACGCATCTCCTTGCGCAGCGGCCGCGTTCGCTACCACTACGCCACGGAGGCTGTTCATATGCTCGAAAATAACGCATTGAATAATAGTAATAATGTTTATTTCATCAAGAAAGGATCAGATTTCACATAGTTATACATGGTTTATACCTACATACATATAACTGATCTGTATACCAAAAGAGGAAACTCTGCCTCTCAAACTAGACTGTAGCCTGTATTTTGAGAGACAGTGATTCATCGCTTTAACTAATAATACAATAGTGGACTGGGTCGATCAACCTGAATGTTTGGTCGTGATATTGCCAAACATTTCAATTTCCTACGCTACGAGTATTTATGTGTGTGTGCGTGTTTGTGTGCATGTGTGGATGTGTGTGTGTGTGTGTGTGTGTGTGTCTGTGGGGGGGAGGGAGGTGAGGGTGAGTGTAATGGAGAAATTTAGGAAGTTAGGTGACATACTTGAGTAAATATTCCGTTTCTAGATAGTCACGCTCCAGTAGCCATTCCATCAATTTATAAATAAATAATATTTCGCAAAATTACATGGCAAAACAGGGGTGGGCGGGCGTATTGAGGAGGGCAGGGCACGCGGCACGCGATTGCATCGCTTATCCGTAGCAGTGTCGAAAGGTCATGAACTCAGTTAACCTCATGCATCCATAGTCATTTTCTTTTAAGATCTTCCACACTTGCAAATGGTTAGTGCCCAGCCCTCGTGCCACAGAACGAGTACTCAGAGCGGAGTCATCGTTCAATAACTCGAGCACCTGCTCTTCAGTATCCGGATCCTGGGTGCGAGGTCCCCCTGCATCAGCATTATGCAGGAAATGAACACTGCCGGTTACGTAGACGTGATTGTACAGAGATTGTATTTGAGAAATATTGAGACCGCAACTCATTTTTTTCATAACAAATTACGACTGTTCACTAAACGAAACCAATGTCTACTAAGTGTAATGTAAACAAGCTAAACAGTAACCACTTATTCAGAATTCATTATAAATAAAAACAAAAGTATCTTTATTATTTTGAAGAAATCTTTGTTTACTATTCTTATCGCTGCTTTTATATGTCGTCACATTGACGGTATGCAGTATTTGTAGGTATTTGTAAAAGAATCTCATATACAACATATAGTTTAATATATTTTTATATAGATTTAGCATAACAATATCAAATTAGGAAAAGTCATAAAATATAAAAAGAAACAAAGATATAGTTTGTAAAATATTTAAAAATTGAATCGCCGTGCGGCCAAATTGACGGCCTTGGCCTTTCTAGTGTTAAACCGTTGGTCCCGGTTGCATCTGCAGTCGTTAAAACCTAACTATCCACACTAGGCCCGTGTGGTGAGTTATGGCCCAGAATGGGCACCGTGTTTATCCGTAGGGGAGGCTAGTGCCCCAGCAGTCTGGTCATTAATAGGCTGATGATGAAGTTCGTCTTTCGATGAGACAAAAATACAGAAATTATATGTTTATTTCTCATTTTCTGTTTGACAAATCCCGGGGCGAATCAAATCTAAAGAAGTTGGGTTCACGGTTGTTCCAAAAGTACAAAAACTGCTCACCTACATTATGTTTTCGCAAAGTTATAGCAATTTAATTTAACTTTGTGCTGATGGGTCGAAAAAGACCTACCACGCGCTGGCGGAAAAATCATGGGGGGCACAATTTGGCCCGTCGAAGCAACAGACGAAAGTTTATGATTTTACTTGCCACAGTCAACGTGTTAAAATGCTTTACGTTAGAAAACGACATGATCACACAATACACGGAAAGTCTACACGGAAGCAATATTTATGTGAAACTGATAATTTAAAGTAAAAATGATTATATTATTTCATAAAAATAGGTAAACAGGTGCATCCTACCCTTTGACTTGGGATGTGCAAGTACTCAAAATATTGATGAATCGATAGATACTCGTAACTATTTTTGGTATCGATTTAGTATTGCAGATCCACATTCATCGATTCAACATCGCATGCAATAGTGATGTATCCAAGGTATAAAATCAAAAAATAATTAGTCCGACTTATAGATAATAAAAAAAATTAAGACCCGTATTTTTTATTTTGTCGTAATTACCAAAAACTACTAAGATATAGCGTATTAAAGTTACAGAGTGGGGGCTAAACGCGTCACGCCGTGCTATATTTTGCACCATGGCGTGACGTCATGCGACATTTGAAATCAATATGTCTTCCTAAGTATTTGAATGTAAGAAAAAATAAAAATACGTGTTCAATATTTTTTATAGATCTATCTGACGGATATTAAATTATTTTTTAGGATACAAACCAATTGTTTAGAACTTTCACAAAACTCAAATTACCTATGTAGACAACTGTAAATGAAGATCTTGCTTTGCTGCAATGCAATAACATGCCAAAATTTTAATTTCAGTTTCTGTTTCACTTTACTAAAATCGTGTTTCTTAAGACCTCCTTTCTGTTTACTAATACTTGTGTTACGAGTATTAGTAATTAATTGATCATGAAACGAAAGTACTTTTACCATTAGGTAATCTGCGTTTATCGAAACTATTGATTAATAGCGACAGAATACGTTATTACACAAAAAAATGTACATCTCTATTTATTACTTTGAGGTTGACCGCGCCGGTTGGCGGCGTCGTCAACAAAATGCCACCAATATTGTACATTCATTCAAATTTTGGGGAAGTTGGAGTTAATTCACAAAAAAAAAAGATTATTTCAAAATTCATTAGTTTACTATGATGATTATGTAAAGTTTTGAATTTAATTTGGTCGTGTGATTACCTAGCCTTTATTATCCTTATCGGTGGGACGCGGTTATCTTTACATAAGTTGTATATACTCTTATAGTTTTATTTTTGTGAAGCGTTTTGTGTATGTATTATACACTTCTGGACACATCTATTGGCTCACCTTAGAGTTTAGGTTTTGGTGGCCCCTACCGAAATATGATTGCTAGATTGAACATAAACTATTGATGCAGTTTTAAACCTGATACATTTTACTTTTTTTTCGATCGTATTGTTTTAAATTTGAATTCAGAATACCATACGACATGGACCTATGTCTAAGAAGTCGGATATGCGCCTTGTTAAAGATAATTGATTTTTGAATAAAAAACATGCTTTATCAAATAAAGGTTTAATTTAATAACGCATATTACCTCCATGGGCATCTACCACAGCTCTCATACGATTGGGCATAGAGTTTATCAACCGCTCTATGAAATTTTGAGGGATCATCTCCCATTCCTCTTCTATGGCAGTTTTCATCTCCTGCATCATCTGGGCAACTGGCTGACGAGCCCTAACACGTCTTTTCAGCTCGTCCCACATGTGCTCAATGGGGTTCATGTCTGGGCTTCTGGCTGGCCAGTCCATAACTGTGATGTTGACATCCCGAAGATATTCCCTGACGATGCCGATGACTTGCATTATCATGCATAAAAAGAAAAGGAGACGGGCGAAATTGGGCCTGAACTGTACACAAATGAATTATATGTCAATAATTTTCATTTATTTTTTTGTTTTCAATCATTTATTACTAATTCTATTTTCCGCGTAATAAAAAAGATAATAATTAATGAAATAATACTGACTTTCTTTACTTTCACTTTTCAACAATGTTACCAGATGAAATGCGAATCGTTAATAAGTTATAATCGATAAATCAAATTATTACAAAGATAAAAATAAAATTAAAAATGAATCAGTATATTTCTACAGATTCGGTTTAGAAAATCTTTTAATATGAGGTCTTAATTATATTATATATTATTTACTTATTTAAAAAAACATCTTAAAACAAATTGATCAACGGATCGATTTGATAGTCGATCAATTATACTTTTTATTATACAGGCAACGCAGTAAAACTTCTGTCAATTTAACATCAACGTCAAACGAAACATACTCGTTATTGTATTTATGGTTTTATTTTCGTAAATTCGTGTGCTTTTATACTTATTTTCAATGTATCAACTGCGGTATATCGCAGGATCCTCCTGTTGGGTTACGACAAATAGAAGAGGAAAGCATTCTTTCAATTATAGAGCACAGTCAGTTAGAGATATGTGTTGAACCTCAAGAATAGAATAGAATAGAATACTCTTTATTATGTACACCATATAGATTACAGAACATAAATAAAAATATTTTGCAAAGGGTGACACAATGGGTGGTCTTATCGCTAAGAGCGATCTTTTACAGACAAGTCTTTTACTCAAGTGGTAAGTACATAGTTTATTTCATTAAAACTTCTTGTTGTGATATTTTTAAGTCCCTTCCAGCAAAGATACCTATATATTGGTATATTATTGTAATAAGTTTCAATAATAATATACCTGAATCACTCTAATGCCTTTGATTTATTTGAATTCCAAGTAAGATTTACAATTTGATTATTAATTACGGAAGATAGTTCTTTTTATAAACTTACTTTAACAATTCAGCAATTTAATGAAACAATAGTAACATTAAATAACCATATTTTATTAAAGCATTAATTTACTATAATCCTAGTATTGCCATGATGTCAGTAAGAATCTACATAGATGCAATTCTGAAAGATGTCACTGTAATTATTATTTATGGAAACTGTAAATAACAAACTAATATTGTTGTAGGTCAATAGATCTCATCACATAGCCAAGGATGCAGAGATTTAGTTGTGAATAGCTTCGGCACAGATGAGCAACTTTAATCTCCAATGACTGGACATCGCCAAGTGTGTGTCAAATGTGGATGTTCAGTGTAGCGGACAAGATCTCATTTATTGCACACTGACACCGAACATGAAAGAAGACTTCAGATTCTTCAGAAGTAGTAATTTCTGAATGGATATTGTCTCAGACCGTAAGCTTTTCTTAGGTTTACTTACTTGTTTTGTATTTTATACTACCACAGGGTAATTAATCTTGGGTCAGGGTTGCGGTTGGTTAAAAAAGAAACCATGACCCTGGCTGTCGCACAAGCAAGTGAAGAAACACGGGTGGGCTGAAAGTCTGACACGGCCTTCCACTCCGCCCGGAGTGGGAGACGTCATTTGATGATTTCCCATTACACAAAAAAAAAGGATAATTATTCTATGTATACTACTATATTTATTTTTTCGCACTAATCACTGAAATAGCAGTCAGCTTTAGAGAATCATTTTTTGTAATAGTGTCACATGCATGAGAAAAAATTATATGGAAAAGGAACAAAGGTTACTGTCATATTGTTAGACCAAAAATTAGTGTGTAGTGTAAGTTAGTGTAATAAAACACAAATAATTATATTGCAGCCTTTATTTCACGAAGGTGTAGATTAGAGTAGATTTGCGTTATTCAGGGCTGTTCCTATAGTCATGTATGTATTACTTTTTTTGAAAAAAGACTCATGATATATTTTTTTCCAGATTTCAAGAGCTCCAGCTCTCATATGTCATCGTTGCTGGGTGAGAGCTGATAGAAATGCTCATCATTTAATGACTGGACCATCTGGATCTTCAGCATCAGTAGATGTATCAAGTGAACATGATGAATCAACTTCACAGTCTAATATCGATGTAGCTAACAAACGAATATATAAAAACCAAAGACATCATGATCGTGAACATATGCATTCCTTTTTGCCACCGACTTTCAAAATTCGTTTATCTCACTTTGCAGTGCCTTTTTTTTTTGGAAGTTGGTTGTTATGTTTGTATAAAATACCCTCTGCTTTGCTAGACTTGCCTTACAATGCATTTAAAGCGCAAATCAAATCCAAGCTTTGTTTAAAGGCATATTATTCTGTAAATGACATCGTTCTCCAGAATTTCAGTAAGCTAATTCTGGAGAAATATACGATACATACAAGTTCATATAATTTTCTTTTTCACAATGCATAAATATGTGAGCTGTCACACCCTTTATACCTGGGGCTTATATTTAAGTAATTAGTTTTTACTTATTTACATTTCCATTCTAATGATATTTTATTTTTTATTTTTGCTTTGCTGGTATTTTGGCGTGGCTAGCTGGCATATGATAAATAATTTCATTGTTGTTGTGTTTTCTGGTCTTCATTACTGTACCTACATAGTATTGTATAAAGTCTTGTTTTTTTAAAATGAACAGACAGCTGTGCCGCTGGAGAGTTTGTTCCACCACTTCTTATTCCCAGCGAAAGCACTAGGAAGTGTTGATGGGTGGGCGTTTTGGGGGACTGTCTTATGTAATAACGATGTTAAAAAAGTGCTGATTCTCAGCCTATTTTGAATAATTGATTTTTGATTTTGATTCTTTTTTTTTTTTGTTCACTCCGCATACCCGCGCCTATGGTGGCCGGGAGTTCGATATTGTCTCCCGACCAGGGCTTTTTCTGCTTCGGCTAGAGGCGTGAGGACTCTGAGAGACCCGCTCCCTCACGAGCTTCGCTTCCTTTTCCAGCATTAATTGTATATTAATACGATTAATAAATCAATATAAGAGAAGTGCGATTTTTATTTCCGTTTACTCTTTTCTTTAATTAGATTGTAAATGGTTTTCCTAATTCTTTTTTAACCTCCTTCTTTGTAACATTTAATATGCAGTTACGCGCCGCCGGCCCTTTGGAAACCACACTCACGATGTGTTAATGTAATAAAAATACATTCTGATAAAATCTAGTCTACAAAAAAGTCGGAATAATTACTTAAATATGCCATATGAGCGCTGACAGCTTCTAGGAAAACTTATAAAAAAGCAAATGAGGTTAGTTTTGTGCAAGCTAATAATACCCTATTTCGGTTTTCTCCCATACTGCCCTTATAAATAAAGTTTTATTTTTTAAATAGTAATAATATTGAAATGATTTAATGCAATAATCGTTGCTGTACATTCAGGCCCAACTTTCTATGAACTTTCGCCCGTCTCCTTTGGGCCCACATAGTCCGCGTATGGTATCATTTGAGGTTCTAAGCACTCACGAATGTACCTTTCAGCATTTAATGTTGGCAGCCGTGGTCCTGTAACAACCTCAAGTTGAGTTTTGCCGCTCGCGGATATACCGCCCCAGACAGTCCATGAGCCACCGCCATAAGCAACCCTCTCTTCAAAGCAGCATTGTGCGAAACGCTCTCCCTTACGTCGGTAGAACTTCTTCCTTCCATCATTGCCATGTAACACAATTTTAGACTCATCAGAAAAGAGTACACGGCTCCAATCTTGCTGTGTCCAATTTAAATGAGTGCGTGCGAAATGAAGGCGCGCTGTTCAGTAGGCTCGCGTTACTTTGGGCCCATTAGCAGGGGCGTGCACAGAGATTTTGTTGAAGGTATGCATACATATACCTACTACCCAAATCTCTGTGCTTATATATGGTAAAACTTAAAAAACGTAACGTAGACGTAGTTTCAATTTAACATAGTCGCGTACTTTTTCGCATGTCAACATTGAATTGATGTTTGTGCGTGGCTACAATGAACATCTAAGTATGTGATTGATGATAAGAACAAGTCAAATAAATGATATACGTGGGGTGTTAGGTATTTTTTTTGCCCAAATGAATACAATGAAATCATCATCATCATCTCAGGGTTAATACCAGTCGCATCCAAAGCTTTGGAATCTGGGGCCCGCTTTTCCAGTCTAATTGCTCATTTTGGCAAAATTTCGACATTTTCCGTGAAGCGACTGCCGTCTGACTTGTGGGCTCCAATAACCCGTAACGACTGCCACTAGATGTTCGTATGGCAACCGAAACCAACGGCTTAACGGGCTTTCCGAGGCACGACCAGACCAGTGCAAATATTCATATTCATGCATACAAATATTTACACTGCGCGAGGATCGAACCCGCGCCTCCTTACGCAGCGGCCGCGTTCGCTGCCGCTACGCCATGGAGGCTGTCAAAATACAATGAAATGGTATTACTAACTGAACTGTAAATAAGTAATAATTTATTTTTCAAAAAACTAAAAAAATATATTTTACTATCTATAAATTAAATCAACGCGCCTATCTATTTTTAAATAACTCTGTAAAAATTAAATATATATAAGATCGTTGTGAAATCGCTAAAAGTTCTTTTTAAATGGAAATATAGATAAATCTTTCATAAATATGCGTAATGCACTACTCATTGGAATCATAACTATTAAATTTTGCTAATTTGTAAATTTCAGGAAAATTATTACAATATAAAGTATAGTATTGAAATTCAAAAGCAAGTAGGTTGAAAAATTTAAGGTCTTTTAAGTTTTTATAACGACGAACTGTCAATGCCGTGTTTTAAAATAATATACCTACACGAGAAACAAAGCAATTTATTTGTGTGTACACACTACACAGCCTGCTAACCACATATAATTATCATAATCCATACTAATATTATAAATGTGAAAGTGTGTTTGTTTGTTTGTTTGTCCTTCCTTCACGCCGTAGCTAAGCAATCAATCGACCTGATTTTTGGCATACAGTTAGTTGAAAAGATGGAGAGTAACATAGGCTACTTTTGGTCCCCAAAAAACATCAAGTTCCCAAGGGAGATTACTGGAATATTTGTATGTGTACACCAAATATCGTCCATATATATAACCTAATAAAGTAACGAATCGACTTGATTTTTGGCATATAGTTAGTTGAAAAGATGGAGAGTAACATAGGCTACTTTTGGTCCCCAAAAAACATCAAGTTCCCAAGGGAGATTACTGGAATATTTGTATGTGTACACCAAATATCGTCCATATATATAACCTAATAAAGTAACGAATCGACTTGATTTTTGGCATATAGTTAGTTGAAAAGATGGAGAGTAACATACGCTACTTTTGGTTCTAAAAAAACACCAAGTTACCAAGGGAGATTATTGAAATATTTGTATGTGTAAACCAAATATATCCTTACTAATATTATACATCGGAAAGTGAGTTTGTTTGTACCACTTTCACGCCGAAACTCCTGAACAGATTGCTTTGAAATTTTGCAGACGGAAAGTTAGAAGTCCGGATTAAATAATGGGGTTTTTATCCCGAAAAAAATTGATATTCCCGAGAGAAATCTAAAAAGCGCGATAAAACCGAAATAAACGCGGGCGAAGCCGCGGGCGGAAAGCTAGTACTTTTTATAAAGACAACCTTTCTTTTGTGTTAAACCAAAAACTCTAAAATAAATGAATATTCAATTCCGCTTAAAACAACCAATATCGGTACATATTTAACCAAATACACCAATAATGAAACAACATAAGCTGCTAAAATAAAAAGGTATTTGAACGAACAACAATCATGCTATATTTCTGAACTTCTTAAATTCGTCGCATTATTAGAAGCTGTACTTATCGTGCCATTAAAAGCCAATGAAATTTCACGCACACGTACACAACAATTTAGTCACACAAGCAAATAATTTTATACACAGACAGATACGGAAGAGGCACATTTTGTAACTGCTTACGCCGCTACGAGAAGTGGCGCGGGCGTCGCGACGAATGCCAATGATGTTTCGTAGTTAACACTAGGCCCAATAGATGGCAGTGTTATCACTAACTGATTAACAAAGTCTTTCAGTTTTAAGTTTGTAGTATATAAATTATTATATATTTTTTTAGAAAACTATTAGGGTATGCAGAGCTTTTCTGCTTGTATGGAGCGCACGCGCCTGCCCATTAGCTGGCTTGTGTGGTACCATATCGCGTTCTTTTAACCTTCTCCGAACAGTTCGAGCGCTCACAGATACTCTGTGGAAGTCTTGAAGTTGGTTTTGTATCTCAGTGGAGGTGACGATTTCTCAAGCTGGTCTTCACGATGAATCGATCCTGCCTTTCAGTTGTGACCCGACATCTTGGCCTTCTTTGGCGACGAACAAAGCCGCCAGTCTCCAGGTACCTCCGATGAACATTTCGGACCGCAGATCGACTTAAATTAAGTTGAGCACTCACATTTCTTTGGCTGTGGCCAGCCTGAATAAGTGCCACAGCTTGGGCGGCGACTTCAGGTGAAGTATCCATAGATTATTGATAGAACCTTACCTTAATGTTAAGAATAAGTAATTTTTGTTGCAAAACCAAAGATATCAATCATTTTTTCAAGAATTAATTCCAAGTAAACCAATAAAATAAAGTTTTCTTAGGATTCGATTGTTTGATATCAACAAACAGGCTCCAAATTGTCTTTTGTTTCTTTAAATTCTGTGTTCGAAATTCAAAAAAAGACTATTGAATGAAATTGTGAATGTGTCAGGTTCAAAACTGCATGAAAAATTTTTTACTCGACCTAATATAAAATTTTGGCTAACACCAAACGAAACTGAAAATGCAAGGTGGGCCAATAGATATGTCCAGAAGTGTATTTATTGTTTTTTTTTTCATACGTTTTCTATATCTCTGCAATTGTTGTCCTTTTACAGATATGCTGGAAGATGATTTTTTTGATGAAATAAGCATTACCTCGATACCATTTTTTTCTTCTGTTTTTTCTTGTCTGTTTATATACTCGTGTACTTAAATGGTTTAATAAATAGATAAGTGTGAGTATACGTACCCTACATTACGCAACTGAACAAAAATCCACACCTTTAAACTACTACTTCAGATTTCCACTCATAAATAATACCTAGAATTCTCACTACCGTTCTCCGAGGAATATTAATAAGAAAGAGTTTACAGCTTTCATTACTAGACCAGACCGAACTCTAGTTATGTCTAGGACTGGTCTGCGCATGTCCCGTACTTGATGTTTTCATTAACGGAAAATAGTTTTCAGATAATATCTAGCGTTGGGAATGAGTTTGTGTTATAAGAAAGTTGTGGTATTTAATGAACAGATGTAATAAGTGTGTGTTCAATGTGAAGTTATATATAGTGTCCGACCGAAACTAGTTTTACGACTGAAACTGAAAACGAAAACAAATTGCGGCTACGATCTCCGTTTCGGCTGAATCCGAAACCAAAACATTGTTCCAACGTTCATACTTTTTGGGAAAAATAAAGAAAACGTTAGTGTGATCAGTTGTAGGAAGCAGTGATCGACATATTCATTTATTAATGATCAACATAGGAACCTCTATTAAAGAAATAAAAATAGTTACGCCACAAAAACACTTACAATAGATATTTATTTGAGTGGATAGGCGCTCAATCATTCGAAAACTCGCCACCACAACAAAACAAAACGAACAGCAAATACACAAGCGAATCACGACATTTGCTCCGATGGGATTCATTCATTCATTCAACGCGCCGAACATGACCGAATGTACATTCGGTTGCGGTCGTAGTTTCGGCGAAAACGAAACCCGCGTTTTTGGCGAAACTCAACCGAAACCGAACCTTCCGTCGGACACTAGTTAGGTATCATCATCATCATCAACCTTTTTACACTCCCACTGCTAGACAGGTCTCCTCTCATACAGAGAAGGATTGAGTGTAATGAACACGCTTGCTCATGCGGGTTGGCGATTTCAGACTTAGTCCAGGTTTCCTCAAGATGTTTTCCTTATCTTTGTAATCAGCCATTGGTGTCCATGATATACTTAGAAAGTACATATAACTTTATTTCTTCTTCTTTTTCTTCAGGCTATGGATGTCCACTGCTGGACAAAGGCCTCCCCCAAGGCTTTCCACGCTGACCGGTCCTGTGCTGCCCGCATCCATCGGCTTCCCGCGACCTTCACCAGGTCATCGGTCCACCTTGTTGGGGGCCTCCCTACGCTGCGTCTTCCAGTACGTGGCCGCCACTCCATGGCCATCGGTTCCAATGTGCCCTGCCCACTGCCACTTAAGTTTAGCGACTCGCAGAGCTATGTCGGTGACTTTGGTTCTTCTGCGGATCTCCTCATTTCTGATTCGATCACACAGAGAAACTCCGAGGATAGCTCTTTCCATTGCCCTGTGTGCCATTAACTTTATTTAATTTTGTTTATTATAGTAATATGTATATGATGGAAATTGTATTGTAGTTAATATGCTCGTAAATGTGTAACTAGCATTGTTTTGGTTTGTTCATACGATTTAGTGACAAATAATAGACTAAAGGCTGTTCCCGAATCATTTATCCGTGGAATCAAACTTACGGCAAAAGTTAGATCTACAATAGAACAGAAAAACTGTCAAATTGTTTTACCAGTAAAAGGATTTTTCCGTAAATAGATATTTGGTGCAATTCACATCTCCTGAAAGATTTAATAGCTAATTGATCGTGTGTCACTGATGTCAATTTGTATGGAACAATTGTGGTTCATGTTATCGACACTAGAGGGCGCCACGCCAAGAATAAGTTCAAAATGATCGAATGAGTTTAAAAGTTCGCACTGTTCAACCGCTCTTCTGGTACATTACTGCGCTTTATTGAGTTCTTACAAGAACATATCGCAGGAAACTCAGTACAAAATTATTTTGACAATTAGTGTACAAAAAAACTAAATACTCATATCGTCAAACTATTTTCCTATATTTACTAACATTTATATATAACTGAAATGAAAATGCACTGATCATTCTTCCCGATTTTTTAACTGATGATTAGAGATTGGAAATTACTCAAAATGCCGACGAAATAATAATGTGGATACGCCTTTTAACTAACAATTGTGTAATATATTTTAATTTTTGTATATTTATACAATAGTAAATTTTTCCTTAGAATATTACGAAATACCTCGTTAATCGATAAATTGCGTTAATAAAATAAGTTTTCATTAGTAACTACCGTCCCATTTCCAATGACAGCAAAGGTGTTGGACGGTTCGGGTTTCGTCTTGGACTTTCAACTGAAAGCGCTATTTTGGGACTCAAGCATAGCGTTCAATACTATATTCATTATAGGATGCCGGTGTATGCCTGTTTCCTTGATCTTTCCAGAGCCTTCGATCTTGTCTCGTATAATGTGCTCTGGGAAAAAATGGTAAGTAGAGGTATACGGTATACTTCTACTGACCACCTTCTCCAAAATAGTCCACATATTTCGTCAGGTATATCGTATACCTGCGGAAATATGTGGACTACTTTGGCACTCATATAGTATTCAAACAAATAATGTGAAATGAGATGGTATACTCTCTGAACCGTATAGGTTGCAGTGCGGCGCAAGACAGGAAGGGCTATAGTCATCCAGACTTTTCAACCTCTATGTCAATAACCTTATACTCTTTTATGACTCAGTACTATGCATGTCGGGTGAAGTATTGATGGGGTTAGCATTAACAACATCAGCTATGCTAACGACATGGTGCTGCTGGATCTGTCAGCGGGAGCAATCAGAGAGTTGCTTAAGACTTATGAACCCTATGCTGCTACACATGGATTAATATACAATGTAATGTGTGAGTACATGGTCTTTGAGGTCGGTGGCAAATGCCGTGAAGTGGGGAATATTTCTAAACGGGTCGGTAATTAAAAGGGTATCCATTTTTAAATACCTAGGCCACTTTCATTCTGTCGACCTTAAGGACCGTATAGATATAGAAAGGTTGAACAGGGCACTCGCTTTCCGGTGTAATATGTTGGCCCTTAGAATTGCTCGGTATACGGATCTAGTTGAAATAATTCTTTTTAAGACGTGCTGCCAGAGTCCGTACACGGGTAGTCTACGGATCAATTACGCTAAAAAGTCGCTAGACGTCCTTCTCGTCTAATATAACAATGGCTTCAAGATGTTGTTTGGACGGGTTTCACGCGATAATGCGCATAGAAACAGCGTCACTCCTCTGGAGAGTGAGAGACAGTCCCAATAGTATCCTAAGAACTGTAGCGGAGAGTTTGGGCTCTTCAATTATAAAGCAACTAGCTGCGCCTCGCGGTTTCACTCGTATGGGTTTCAATTTTTTTTTATATGCGCTGCTCCTATTACTCGCAGCGTGATGTTATATAGCCTAAAGCCTTTCTGGATTAATAGGCAATCCATCGCAAAAGGTTTTTTCATATCAGTCCAGTAGTTCCTGAGATTACCGCGTTCAAACAAACAAACAAACTCTTTATATTAGTATAGATTTATACAGAGGGACATTAGGTTATAGGTTATTTTTCTTTTTATTGTTACTAACACTTTGGATTCTCTGGTCCGAAATAAAAGTCTTTATTATTGTTATAACATCAAAAATAGATTTTTCACCATCGGCACTCACACAGTCTGGGATAGGAAATTATCATGAACTGTTTACGGATTATTTATTTATACTACATGTACCGAAAGGCATATCCACATTTTTATCTCGGCAAATCTAGTGATCGGATATTCAGGCGCTCAATTACTTAATTTAAGCGCCGGTATATCGAACCAGTGCTCTTGATACAGCTACATAAATATATTTTTCTTGAAGTTCATCACATATATTCAATCTGTATTATTTCTCATCTTAAAATTCCTTTTAGTATGGTCCAACAATAAAACGAACTTATTTTAATGTGGTAAATTATTCTTTTTTTATTATCGGCCCATTGCACTCATAATGTTGAACTGTAAAGGATAAAACGAACACAGAAACTTTATACTCGTTATTTTATATTAAAATTATTCTAGCAGGTCTAAGAGAATATTATATTTCTTTGCTAATAAAGAGCTAAGTAAGAACAAATTTGAAAATTTAATCTACTGCAAATTCTTTATCATCACTTACATAGATGAGTACCAAGTTGTTATGAGATTAGTTCGTCTTTTAATTTTGCTATCAATTTTTTTCTATTAACATAAAATTGTCTTTTTCTTAATAAATATTGCAGCTCTGAAAACGGACAGTAAACTTCGTGAGGAAATAGGAATGTCTTGGAACCTATAAATGACATAGTTGGCGCAGTGGCTGAGCGATTGACTGCTGCGCTGCGTGTCACGGGTTCGATTCCCGCACGGAACAAATACTAGTTGTTCTGGATCTAGCTGTTTGTGTATGTGAGTTTCAATGTTAGTAAACGCACCCACGACACAGGAGAAATTCCCAGTGTGAAGCAAACGCTGATTATATTGTAGATATGAATAAAACTCAAAACTAGTAAATATTAAGTGTGTATAATATTTTCATTTTATAATCGTCCTCTCCCAAATCCCTTCCAGAAACTCTTTTCCTGTGCCATTTCGAACTAGCCCTTGATATGCATCCATCACAGCTCGCCATCTCTTTTAGGGCCGGCCTCGGGGGCGCTGTTCATTTCCAGGCACTTATTGAAAGAAGAAAGAAAGAAAGAAAAAACGTTTATTTGCAGTAAAACATGACGCAAAAGTTTACAAAAACGCAAAAAATAAGACATAGTTGAGGGAAACATGCGTCACATCCACGCAAAACGGCTGTCGCTCAACTGCATTATACTGCTACTCTTGCAAAACAAAGCCCAGCGCTGGTTTTCAGCCCATTATAGTCATGCATGCGGCGGTTGTGATCCATCCAAGTCATGAGACCAGAACTGATCTTTCCTATAGCCAGGTTTAAACCTGGCACTGTTACCTGACTCTGTTAACACCCGGTGCCAATTTTTTATAGATTAGGTTAAAAAACAAATAGAACTCTTCATGAATCTCTCTTGCAGTGCTTCGCGTATTTGTTTTGTGGATCAATATTTAGTAATAGAGAGTTTGCAAGCAATTAAAACAATGTTCTAACAAAAGCTAACTTAATAACAAAAATATCAAAGAAACCAGTTGAAATCTAAATATAAGCTTCACAGATTCTTCCACTGCAACTAACTTTAGTAACTTTCACGAGAAAGTTGAACGTCTGTTAAAATTTCACAGCTTGGAGATCAAAGGAACTAATCAGAGGCATCAAAGAAACCTTTGCGATTCGCACTGGATTTATAAACGTCTTAAGTGTAATAGACAGAATCCAGGGCCGAATTCACTTGATAGAAGCGTAAAAGAATTTTTTTTAGTTCAACAATTGAAAAAAAAAATGTTTGTTTATTGACACGCATTTTTTTTATGTCACAAAACCCGCCACACTTTTTCCCACCCACAGCAACTCCTGAAAGCCAGAATCAACAGTGGAGACCGCCAGAAAAACGCCGAGCAATGAAGCTCGACGAGTCCCGGAGAAACGATTCAACTGTCTTGGGTCCCCCAACGAAATTAATCAAAAAAGAATAGCGGAGGAGTAAGAAAAAAGTTATTTTTTCCACTTCCCTGCATAACAAGCAAGAGACAGAACAGAACTAGGCCAATCGGCACAAAAGGACATTATTGCAACTGGGAGAAGCCCAGATTGCCAAGCACTACGGAATAAAATTTGATTAAGTTAATGGGTCCTAAGTAGGTATGTGCTGTTACAATTGATTCCAATAATAGGTATGGCAAAAGCGCCTGAACGCACGGAAATTGGTTGTGGTTTCTACAAGGTCCGTATAATAAACGACTCCGGATGTAACTTGTACACTATCCAACATATTATTGCGTTCATTCTGCCAAAGAACACACTCCCACAAGATGTGATGTGCGGACTGTTCAAATTCACAGTTCGATGTAGAACATTGACACAAAGGCGAAGGAACAAGTTTAAAAGAATACAGTTTACTTTTAAAGTTGCCATGACCTGTGAGAAATTGGGCAACGCAGTGGTCAACCTCTAGCCATGTCTAAGCTAGCCGATCGCCAACGGATGGAAAGAATAGATTGAGGTGCCGGCCCTTGATGCCACGCATGTTAAAACCTATCAAATTAAAGTAAGAGCAGTGGTGGTTTAGTGGTATCGGCAGCGACTTACAAGTTGTAGGTCGTGGGTTCAAACCCCATGAGGCGCTTTACTTTGTGAAAATTATTTCATCACCACTGCTCCTAAAACGGTGAAGGAAAACATCGTGAGGAAACCGGCGTGACTAGAGTCAAAAATTTCGAATACATGTGACGTCTGCCAACCCGCACTGGGCCAGCGTGGTAGATTACGGCCGACTCCCTCTTATCAAGAGGAGGCCTTTGTCCCAACAGTGGGAACATTATATGCTAATAATGTAAATTAAAGTCAGATTAGTCATCGTAGCATGATTTTTTAGAAAAATTGCATCGTCGCATGATTTTTTAGAAAAATGGCATCGTAGCATGATTTTTTAGAAAAATTGCACGGTAGCATGATTATTTAGAAAAATTGCATCGAAGCATGATTTTTTAGAAAAAAAATGCACCCTAGCATGATTTTTAAGAAAAATTGCGAGTTCCAGCTACTGAAAGACAAGTGTAAATCTCCTGTTCATTATCCTCCTAGATTTGAAAATGTTATAATATTTCTTTGATTTATAATTTTCTTCAACTGCCACTACCCAAATTTTTCGAATCCTCATCAAAGCATTCTTCCACGCGTAGTCATACTAACTTACAGATAACCGTCGCTAACCGGTTCCTTGCGGAGTGCAGTATTTGTCAACGTCTGGCCTCAAATAGCTCACATTAACATCCGCCGCTGAAACGTTGTGACGATTGCAGGGGAATACTGACGTAAGGGCTGGCGAACAAACTTTTTTATTCAATAACAACCCACTATGCACGACTAGCTGTACCTAAAACTTGTCGGAACTAAAATTAAATTTCATGGATTTAAAATTTTTTCACTTAACTCAAAAAAGATAAAAAAGAAATTTATAACCTCTGTCAATAAGGGTCGGGCCAGCCAGTCCAGTTAATTAGATGACAACCTCCTAAATTAACTTGGAAGGTGACACTCCCAAAATCGACGACAGCACGATTAGCGCATTGGTTAAGCTATTGACTGTAGTTCCGGGTTTAGTGTATGTGAGTTATATGTATATAAACGCACCCACGACACAGGAGAAATTCCTAGAGCGGGGCAAAAAAAAAATGAAAGAAAATATTATGACTCATTCTGTCACATGACTCTTTCTGCATGCATTGAAATGACACAAGCTTTCTAGTCTAGTGATCCGTATGTCCGTATTCTGTATAATGTGCGTAGCTGCGCGTTATACCGTCCTGATCCCATTGAAATGATTGCCTCCTTATATAGAATTATGTGTTTGTGATGTCTACACTTTTTGTTTCTACCACTTCGCGTTTGATTCGGACGTTCACCCTGATTGAAGTATTTGGAATAGCTTTTAACCAGCTTACCTTTTGTAAGTTTCTGCGCAGTGCAAATATTTGTATGCATGAATATGAATATTTGCATTAGTCTGAACATGCCACGGAAAGCATGTTAAGCCGTCGGTCCCGGTTGCCATACGAACATCTAATGGCAGTCGTTACGGGTTTTTGGAGTTCTCAAAAGTCCAAAAATTTCTAACTACAATGCTTCGATATCGCCTTCGGGCTTTGGAGGTCAGACGGTAGTCTCTTCACGGAAAATATCGATGTTTAGCCAAATCATCAGTTAGACTGATACGGGCGGCCCCAGACTCCAAAGCTGAAAAGCTTCGATTGCTACTAGGATTAACGCTGAGACGATGATGATGATCTTCTGTAAGTTTAGGGAAGTAGGATGTGTTTGCGAGTAGGCTTATTTATTGCGTATGTTACGGCAATTTCCAGGTACAGTATTCGCTAGAATAAATTTGAACTAATTGGGGCTATCTTTTTCTTCTAAGCCTATAGAGGTCCATTGTTGGACAAAGGCCTCTCCCAAGGCTTTCCATAATGACCCTTTTTATGCTGCCAGCATCCATCGGCTTCCCGCGACCTTCACCAGGTCATCGGTCCACCTTGTTGGGCGCTTTACTTGGTATAAATTATTTAATAACTCTAATAAAATGTTCTCAAAATGGTGAAGGAAAACATGTTGAGGAAACCATTATCGTGAGAATGTTCAAGAATCAAAGGTTCGAATACTTGTAGTATATATGAAGAAGCCTGTTTTTCACCAGGCCGATTTTTCAAAAATATTGTTAGGTACCTACTTAATAACTCAAGAGCCAAATGTTCTCAAGTTGTCATTAATACCTAATAGCTGAGTTGCTTATATATTTAACTACTAATATAAAATGCTTTATTAATGTTTTCCACCTCCACACTCTTCACTGCTTTTACTTAATCTGTGATTTCCTCGAATACATTTGAACTCATTTGACATAATAAGCTGTGAGAAGAACAAAAACATTTGTAATAATATTTGTTTGGCCTACAAATAGTTTTTCCGGGTCTAGTTGTTTATGTATGTGAGTTTATATGTTTGTAAAAGCACAAACGATACAGGAGAAACTCCTAGTGTGGGGCAACGTTTTTCTTTTTTTAAAAAAAGAGAATGTGATAACACAATCTACATCTACACTACAATCCGCAGAAAATAAATAAAAGAAAATACAGTAGCGTTACTGATTCATTTACCTAAGAGTTTCTTAAGCAATGATGACATAAAAACCTCTATCGCATTTCAGTAGGCCTAAAATACCTATTCAGACCAAAAAAAAAGAACAGAAAAACGTTCTTATTATCCTAAGAAACGAGTTTGTTGCTTTAGTATGCGATAATGTTGGGTGGATTAGCACGAAAAACTGAATTTTTGCGGCCTTCTTTATGGCCGTCATAAAAAACAACGATTTAATTTAGAAGTAAGTTACTTTCAGGCGTTAATTCCGGCTTTTCGAATCAATGCTCGCTCGAATCCGAGTTATACTTTTCAACTTTAACGGGAAACTTTTGGATCGTAAATTTGGAGTAGTTTTATGCGCCAATAAACTAACCCATAGGGGCTTTATTTTTATTCGAGTTATTTTGGACGGAAAATGGAAAAGAATGGGCAGGTGATTACGTGGAAACTGTAGTTTAATTTTGAATAGTAGACTACTTGTATGCTTAGTTATGGAGAAAACAAGTGACTAAGTAATCCAAATACTTAACAATGACCCGCACTAGGTATGTTTAGTGATATTATATTTATATTATTCCTAATTCCAAACAATTTACATATTCTTTTGTTTTTTGACTCAGAATAATTCAACTCATTGTATAAAACACAAACTAGTGCTTGACCGCAATCCTGCCTGATGGTAAGCAGTGATGCAATCATTGATGGTAAAGCGCGCTAGTTTATTAAGAGCCTATTCACTCTAGTCTTGAAAAATATATACAAGTATTATATTAAAATGATAAGTTAAACAAGATATAAACAATGTTTAAGTATTATGACTGACAGTCCCTTCCTATCTCCCTCAACTTGTCTCACAACATACGATTCTTCGTTCTCAACTTCCTGCTTCTGATGATGCCTGATATATGACTGTAATAAATCGTAGGTGTAAATGAAAATATGAGGGACGAAGTCTTATCTTTCAGCCTCCCACAGACACGCGAAATATGCTGTGAAATTGGAGACAGGCGAGAATCATGATAAGTCTGCATGTGTAATAATAGCGTAATATTATTCGTGACTTCATTTATAGGTAAGTTATTTTAAGTCTTCGAACGACTTTCTTGAGGCAGAATGAAAAGAAGAGTAGCTAGCCTATTGGTGTTCAATAGGATGCATTTTGGAGAGTGTGCGCGAGAATTGCATTACTTAATTGTCCCATCTCCAATCCATCATCATCACAATGTTTCGGACGAAGCGTTTCACCTCGTCTTTTATATGCGTACATCAAGGGACTGGAACAATTTGCCAGCGGCGGTGTTTCCTTCTGGCTACAATTTAGGTGTCTTCAAGGCTAGAATGAGGATGTTTTTAATAAACTAGTGCGTTTTACCATGATCTATGGCATCACTGCTTACCTTCAGGCGGGATCACGGCCAAGCAATAAATTATAATGGTTAAAATAAAATAATTGACGTACTACTTCGAGCAACCGAGAACGAATTAAGCCTCATATTAGTTGGGTTTGGGTCTGAGCAGTTGTGTTGCGATGTGTGCCGGGTACGATGCGCCAAATGTTGTCGTGGAGGGTCTTCAGGTCAATCTCCCTTTGGCGCAGCGTCGTTGGTCGTGTTGTTGGGTTTAACATTGCATCACCTCGTTCAACTGCTGTCTTCCTTCCTATTCGCTCAGTTTTTCTGAGTGAATAGGCTCTTAATAAACTAGCGCGCTTTACTATCAACGATCGCATCACTGCTTACCATCAGGCGGGATTGCGGTCAAGCGCTGGTTTATAATTAATAAAAAAAAAGTAGAAGAAGAGATAAAGTCTCACTTTCAACTTATTGTTTAGCAAGCAAAAGATTACATTTGTGATAGAAAAGTAACCCTTTGTAGCGGAACCTCCTAGCACAGGTTATAAATCATTCACTTACTCAATTTTGTTTGCGTGTCTGGATTCATCTGAACAAGTTCTTAGAGTCTTTAGATTCAATTGTGTAGGTACCATTGAAAAGAACTTGTTCAGAAATACAGTATAGTTAATAATACTACTATAGTGAAACTTGGTTAAGTGGGACCTGGATAAGTGAGAAACCGCCATAACTGGAACTCATGCTGAGGTCCCAACAATTTAGCCCTGAATTACGTCTGTTAGTGGGACGAGGTAAGCCTCTATATCTGGGATTTGTTCTTTCGATTTATCATCATAGTTACCTCTATAACTGAGACAGCGAGTAAATTTTATATGCATTAACCTCTGTAACTGAGATAACATTGTTTGTTTACTCATTCTTATTCTACCCACAAATGCCACACGTAATTCCAAGTACGTAAGTACAAATTTTGAGCTTCAATTACCTTCAGTTTTAGTTTCGCTTTCATTCAGATGTTTATTTCAAAAATGCCAAAACGAAAGCTACAATCGTTATCATTACGTGAAAAACTGAAGTTGATATCCGTTTATGAAAGTGGGAAGGATTAATGGAATTATGGCTATTAATGGAACCCTCTGTAAATGAGACAGATATTTATTTATACCTGTATATCTGAGACACTGGGTAAGTGGAATACCTCTATAAGTGAAACGACATTGCAGGTCCCTTGATGTCTCATTTAACCAGGTTTCACTGTATTTCTATCTGCTAGCAACCTGTTACAGCAAGCTATTGATCTTTAAATCCAACAAGTTACTACTTCACATTACTTTGTGGTTCATGGACTAGTGTTTAATTCCACCTGGGACTTCCGAAAGCTAGGAAAATAAGGCTGCATCTAGATGTAGACACTTATCTTGTAGATATAGTGTATACAGAGTTCGCAGTTTCATGTTTTATTTTTTAAGGCTCAGAGTCACACAAAGGGCAATGGAAAGAGCTATTGCTCGGAGTTTCTCTGCGTGATCAAATTAGAAATGAGGAGATCCGCAGAAGAACGAAAGTCACCGACATAGCACTTCGAGTCGCTAAAATTAAGTGGCAGTGGGCAGGGCACATTGCTCGTAGAACCGATGGCCGATGGGGCAGTAAGGTTCTGGAGTGGCGGCCACGTACTGGAAGACACAGCGTAGGGAGGCCCCTTACAAGGTGGACCGATGACCTGGTGAAGATCGCGGGAAGCCGATGGATGCGGGCAGCATAAGACCGGTCATCGTGGAAAGCCTTGGGGAGGCCTTTGTCCAGTAGTGGACATCTATAGCCTGAAGAAGAAGATTTATAAAAGGGAGCAGTAAAAAAAATTTCTTCTGTTTACACCGTGATCTATATATACTTACCTTCGGTGATTACCAGCGGTAATCTATATATACTTACCTTCTTACACTTATGTCATCATCATCATCAACCTTTTTATTGTCCCACTGTTGGGCACAGGTCTCCTCTCATACAGAGAAGGACTGAGCGTAATCACCACGCTTGCTCAATGCGGGTTGGCGATTTCAGACTAAAAGTCCAGGTTTCCTCAAGACGTTTTCCTTCACCTTCAGTCATTGGTGTCCAAGATATACTTAGAAAGTACATATAACTTTAGAAAAGTTACATTGGTACTTGTCTGACCTGGAATCGAACCCGCGCACTCATACTTGAGAGGCTGGTGTTTTAACCACTAGGCCACCACGACATCACTTATGTACCTTCTTCTTATTATGTTTGCATTCAATTGATACATATTCTGTATAGCTAAACATGTGGACATTGGCACCGATTCGCTTGTGCCCAAACTATACTACTCGTATTTTAAGTTCAGCCCATCTTTATCTTTATATTTCATTAAGAAAAGGATAGAAGACAAAATGTTAATTTAGACCTTTCAAATTAGCCCGCTCTTAAAGTAAATTGACTGGGAGTTTTGGCGGGAAAGTCAAGCTGAGTGCACGCTCATTTTTCATTGGGCTTTTAAAATGATTTATAGTGATGTTTACTAAATAAAAGTGCGTGATTTATGTAGTAAAAACTGCATTCAGTAAATAATTCATAAAGAACAGTGAAATATCGCAATATAGTGATCGCATCATGACTTTGTCTCAAACCTCCCTCGTAAGACGGTCCACGCGGCCCTTCTTTTTCGACATGAATACTTCATTACGATTTACATTGGCTAAATGCACAATCAGTGTGAAGCCAAAAAAGAAGGAAAGAAAAAGTAAATGGACGTATTTTTGGTCGCCATGCTTATAATCGCGTCTAAACTATCTATGGAATTCCATTATTATACCATGTTTAAGGCAAATAAAGACCTCTATCTTATAATGGGGGTAAGCAGAAACTATAGAATAGCACGAGCTACATACATATTATATGTGGAATGCTATTCCGTGCTTTTCATGGAACAAACTGCGTGATATTTTATAATAAATAAATTTGTTTCTATTTTACTTTTATTTTAAATTTAAAAATAAATAATATCAACACTCTTTTTATTTTGTTATTATTCATTTTAAAATAACAAAATTTTATTATAATTTAAAAATATGTAATAAATTTGTATAATATGTATTTTTTCGATTATTTTTTTTAATTTACACGTGAAAACACGTTTTCATTATTAAACACACACACATATAGACAGGAACTATAACACTCCTTTATTGTTAGTAAAGTTATTAATTTAGGTAACTTGACGTTGAATAGAAAAGAATAGAATAGAATACTATTTATCACACCATATAAATTACAGAATCTAAATATGAAGATTTTACAAAGGCTGACACAATTGGAGGTCTTATCGCTTTGAGCGATCTTTTATAGAAAACGTTTTGAAAATTTTAAATAATGCAATTTAAAAATTATACTGATCGAATTTGGAAATATCCGCAATACTGTTCCAATTATCTTGCCATAAAAAGTAGTTGAGAGGAAAAGAAATAAAAGGTAAAAATAAAAAACAAATATGGCGGCACCATAGAGTTCTTAGGAGCCATTGTTTAGCTCACTCTTATATCTTAAAGAAGTGTAAAACATTGAAAGCATTTGTAAAGTGTCTACTAACTCTTATTAACGACTTATTTTCTTAAACAGTTAGATGCTTTGTATAACTTTAATATTACTGTAACAGCTTTAAAAAGCGACAAATACTAAGTCATGTAAGTATGTAAGGCATCTACTACCACTTACTAACATCTGGTGATCTTAAATAGAGATAGTAAAATACTTTACACGACTTAACGAGACCTTCGAGCCCTAAGAACGAGTAAGAAATATTAGTGTCATAGAACTGTTTATTATAAACCCTAGAAGCTAGATGGTACAAGAGTACGCTAAAATCCGTCTCTGAAAACAATTTATGTGACGAATATTATTTGACTGCTTCATTTACTCAACAAAACAGAAATATACCAGGTCACTCAGAAAGTATTGTGACAAAAAGTTTTTATGTATGAGAAACTGACCAGTTATAGAAAGAAAGAAATAAAATTTTCAAAGAATTTCTATAATTTTTTACGTGTGTTATTGGCAACATTGTGGTGTTTCTTCCATTGATCAAAGGTTGAAGTTGAAAATTATCGTGCCTCTTTGAAAAATGGATTTGACTGACTGATAGACTTCAAATGGCATTTATGGATAAGGCAACCGTGTATCGGTGGTATAATGAATGTAAGCGCGGTCGACTAACTTTAGGGGATGAAGAAAGAAGTGGTCGCCCTTTGACGGCTGTTTCAGAAGAAAACGTGCTGCTAACATGTTTTATGTTTGATCCAAGACAAAAGACGAATTACATGCCAAGAAATTCAGCATTAAACTGCAGATTGGACCAGAAAGTCTTTACGAGATTCTACACGTGCATCTTCGGTTGCGAAGGATAGTTTCACGTTGGGGCACCCAATCTGATCGATGCTCAGAAGCAGGCACGGGTGGAATGGTGCCATGATATGATAGACAAATTTGAAGCAGGTTTGTCTCGGCGTGTTTACGACATCGTTACAAGTGATGAATCTTGGATTTATAAATACGATCCAGGAACGAAGCGCCAGTCGACGGTTTGGGTGTTTCAAAACGAATCAACGCCAACCAAAGTGAAGCGATCTAGAAACGGGGGGTAAAATTTTGATCGCTAGTTTTTCAGTTTGGCTGGCTACTTGGAGTAAAGATTGTTTTATGAAATCAAAGAATATAAACGCTGAATGTAAATAAAATATGTATGTAATAAAAATACCAAATGCTTGGCAGAAGTTTTCTATGTTGTGAGCAACAAGCGACCAAAAACAGGGCTCCGCGTGTTACTGCTTCACCATGACAATGCCAGCCCACACCGCAATCAAAACGAGGAACTTCCTGGACACTACACCGGTCAAACTCCTGGGTCACCCTCCTTACAGCCCTCGCCTAGCACCGTGTGACTCCTTCTTATTCCCAAAAATAAAAGATCAGCTCAAAGGGAGACAATTTTTATTGCCGGATGATGCGCTGTCAACGTTTGAGCAGGCTGTAAAGAAGGTGTCTACGATGGACTGGAAAAAGTGTTTCGAAAACTGGTTCAGACGTATGAAACTTTGTATAGAGGCTGGTGGAGAGTACTTTGAAAAGATGTAAAAAAAGATATGTACCTATAGGACATTTTTTTGACACTCTTGTCTCTTAAGTCTTGCGATAATACGCAAGACTTTCCGAGTGTCCCACGTATACATCTAATTTGCTACTAAAATTAAATTTTTAAATCAAACTATTATATTATTCTATCAAACTTTAGTAAAAAATTAATGCATCGAATCCTGAACTTTGATGCAGTTTATGAGTCCGTCCGTGTATAATGTCGTGGTGGCCTAGTGGTTAAAACACCAGCCTCTCAAGTATGAGTGCGCGGGTTCGATTCCAGGTCAGGCATGTACCAATGTAACTTTTGTAAGTTATATGTATTTTCTAAGTAGATCTTGGATACTAATTCCTGATTACAAGGTGAGGTAAAACATCTTGAGGAACCCTGGACTTTAAGTCTAAAATCGCCAACCCGCATTGAGCAAAAGAGGTGATTACGCTCAATCCTTCTCTGTATAAGAATAGATCTGTGCCCAACAGTGGTACGATAATATTTGTACAACAAAGGTTGATAATGATGACCAATTCCAAAATATGAGCCATATATTTTCACATATCAGTCTGGAACCTGTACGGAATTTACATACCTCGTAATTTTTTATTGAAGTACACTCGCAGGCCTTCTACGTATTATAACATATGTATGTATTTTAAATGCAACAGACTCTTGCTTCCAACTCCACGCTATAAGCCCCAGTCTGTAGTCCTAATCCCTATACAAACAGAATATCCGTAGAATATTGGTACTAAACTAACAATTCTATTCCACTACTTTGTAAACTGACTTTTATTCTTGTAAATTGTAATATAATGTACATAATCACACTTATTTGCATTTATTTCTGCAGTTCAGAAAAAGCATTCCATGACTATTAGGCGCTATTCCGATTATCAATTGTTCTGATTATCAGGAATGAATAAGTAAGTGTGAGTAACATTACATTCATCATTATCATCAACAACCTTTTTATCGTCCCACTGATGGGCTCAAGTCTCCTCTCCTACAGTGAAGGACTGAGCGTAATCACTACGCTTGCTGAATGAGGGTTGGCGATTACAGACTTAAACTCCAGGTTTCCTCAAGATGTTTTCCTTCATCTTCAGTCATTGGTGTCCGCAGTTTTTCAGCTTTGGAGTCTGGGGTCCACTTTACCAGTCTAATTGCTGATTTTGGCTAAACTTCGATATTTTCTGTGAAACGCCTGCCGTTTGACCTTCAACACGAAGGCGATATCGAAGTATTGCAGTTAGACCAATTGTTGGACATTTGAGGGCTCCAGCAACCGCGATCAACGGCTTAACGTACTTTGCGAGGCACGACCAGACCAGTGCATATATTTATATTCATGCATACAAATATATATACTAATACCTCCTTACGCAGGGGCCGCGTTCGCTGCCGCTACGCCACGAATCAGTCATTGGTGTTCAATATATATATACTTAGAAAGTACATATAACTTAGAAAAGTTATATTGGGACTTGCCTGACCTGGAATCGAACCCGCACACCCATACTTGAGAGGCTGGTGTTTTATCTATTAGACCACCTCGACTGTTACATAACATTACAAAATATATTTTTTTACTTCTAATACATATTTATACAGAATATATTATATATGCCATTTCAAATACTACAACGCCTACCACGTAAGAAATATGTAATTATTTATTTACTTAATAAATATGTAAATAAATAAGTAATAAAATACGACATAATTTTCTGGATCTAAAATGTAATTAGGGTGACATAGCTAACCTTTTACCTTTCCTTTAAATTATAAGTAATTTAATTCCAAATGTTGAAGTCGAAATTTTATAATTATATTTTCAATTTCCACACCTTGGAGTTAATTCTCAAAAGTTATGTTGTATAAACATCGTTATTCTGTCAGATTCTGAAGGTTTCTCATGACGTGAAACTATGTTATTCACTACATAACTTAGAGAATTGATTTACTGAAGTACATCGTGTTGAATCAAACCTCGCTTTGGTTTAGCTGTAGCAATTTTCGTTTGCCGAATTGATTGCAATGAACGACGAGTCAGTCAGTCCCACAGTCCGTACGTACTCGGCTTTGATCCCAAAGGTGTAAATGCAGTTTGCGTCACTAGGGCTAGAATAAGGCGGCCAACATTCTAAAAACTGAATGCAGGAATTTTGTTGAATATATAGAGTTTCGGGGTATTAGGGATTAGTCGATCTAATTACCAAAACACTTAGATAAAAACACAAAACTAAGGTAGAAGTCATTTATTTTTAAAATCATATAATCACCGGAGTGACACTTTTTAACAAGCTCAGGATTTTTTTGAGAATATCATAAAAATCTTCGCAACTGCCCATATTAAATATAAGCAGAGCTCGTAATGTTTCCAATTTTAGTGACGGCTTTTCAGACATCCACAGAGCATTCATCAAAGATAATACTATTTCGGCAGGCGAGTTCGTCCCTGGTAAGCGTTCAGTAGAGAGAAGGAGAACTAGATTAAGCGCGATACGCTTGTCGCTGTTACATGTAACCTGTGTTCCTGCGCTGCTGACCGTGCGCGCATGTGGGAGTATAGAAGTGTGGTAGAAAAATAGGAATGTGGGACTTGCGGGACGCACACAATGTTTTACGGGACTGTTTTAGTAACCATTTCAAAGCGGGATTTCGTCTAGCACTGCAGAATACGGGACAGTTGGCTGCCTTAGACTAGAGTAGCATGGAAAAATTTCCAGTAACAGAACTCGGCACTTGAATAAGTACAAACCTACAGTAGGTTTGCCTTTCAATAAGTCCTGGAAGTGTAAGTCGCGAGCAACCAATTCGATTTTAGTAGACTTTACAATATTTTTACTTGTGCAGGTTTACGATTCTTGCAATGGAGAAAATTTCAGAGAATTTTTAAATGAGTAGTGTTTGGGCCTTTGGGTATTTGGGCAGTTAGAAGAATGAAAGAAATTTTATTTATTAAGGACAGACTAAAAGACACATAATACATCAGATAAAAACATTCATTAAAAAGAAAAGAAAAAATAAAGCAAAAGGTGATTTGTCGTGTTCGGTGTAGCCGTACGGAGGACGGGTCGGAGCAGTTGTGTTGCGATGTGTGCTGGGTACGATGCGCCAAATGTTATTGTGTTGGGAGTTTGGTCGTGGAGGGTCTCCAGATCAATCTCCCCTTGCCGCAGCATCGTTGGTCGTATTGTTGGGTTTAACATTGTATCACCTCGCTCAACTGCCGTCTTCCTTCCTATTCGCTCAGTTTTTCTGAGTGAATAAGCTCTTAATAAACTAGCGCGCTTTACCTTCAACGACCGCATCACTGCTTACCATCAGGCGGGATTGCGGTCAAGCGCTAACTTATAATTATTAAAAAAAGGTGAAAAAACAAATGTAGAAACGCAGCAGGAATGTGTGCCTCCCGGCTGCGCTAAAATGGCCCAGTTCAGCATAAATGCCAAACAAATTGTGCTTGACAGTGTACCGTGCAGTTATATAAATATTATGTAGTCTGTTCTCGGCAATTTGTACTAAATCAAAAATTAAAAATATGATTAACAAAACAAGGGGTTTCTCAGCTGTAGGCCCAACAATATGACCAGTACTTGAACTTAAGGACGATATATTAATCAACTGCACTGATCTGGAAATTACAATATTGTTATTGCTGGACGATTGCCGCCTCTAACATCACTGGTCATGCGTAAAGGAAAACTTCATATAGAAAAAAGAAGGCAGAGAAGGCAATAGGTAAGAATTAAGAAACCACCAATCCAAGCAAAAATTTAAAAAATGGCTATAAGTCCGGACCGCACAGTTAGATCAATTCCGGATAATTAGGTTAGGTTAGGCGAATAAGCACCTTGAAGACTTGCTCGTACATCATAGACTTTATCTATCGCTATACACCAGGCGAGATCGGGATCCAGAGCTGGCTGGCACATTTTGTTTTGGTTTTTAACCGGCTTCAAAAAAGGAGGTTCTCAATTCGTCGGATTTTTTAAAATGTATTTTCGTCACAGATTATCCCTTTTTGCTTCCATATATTAATTACCGTATTCACTACCCAATAGGGATGTATCCAAGGTATGAAAATCAAAAAAATAATTAGTCCGTCTTATAGATAATACAAAAATTAAGACCCGTATTTTTTATTTAGTTGAAATTACCAAAAACTACTGAGATATAGCGTATTAATGTTACGGAGGAGGAGGAGGAGGCTAATTACGTCACGCTGTGGTATATTTTGTACCACGGCGTGGCGTCATGCGACGTTTCAAATCAATATATCTTCCTAAGTATTTGAATGAAAGAAAAAAATAAAAATACGCATTCAATATTTTTATAAATCTATCTGATGGGCATTAAATTAATTTAGGATACAACCCAATTGTCTTCACAAGAGTGGTTGAATAGGCTTCGTACGCCTATGTATGCCACGCAGGCTATCCTGCTGGGGAGTTTGTTCCGCCATTTCTTCTTCCCAGCGAAAGCACTAGGAAGTGTCGAACGGCGGGCGTTTTGGGGAAATGTTTTATGTAATATTAATGTTCAAAAGTGCTGATTCTCAGCCTAATTTGAAAAAATAACTTTTGATTTTGATTGATTTTGAGTATATTAGGAAATAGGATTAGACACAGAGTTTTATTTGTAAACATATTAATAAAGATCAAATAAAATATAAATATATTTATATATAAATATACAAATAGAATGAATATATGTATCGCTCACCTACAAATACATATATTGACAAATCTGTAAAAAATGTGAAAGTGAGTTTATTACATACCCTTAATTTTTATTAATGTCTATAATATTAGTCCCTCAAATCCGTTGAAGACTGCGTTTGGTTACTAGGATAGACATGAATCTGTAAAAAAACATAAAATGGACTCATAAATTAATTTAAAATAGACAGCCTCCGTGGCGTAGCGGTAACGAACGCGGCCGCTGCGCAAAGAGGCGCGGAGTCGATCCCCGCGCTGTGCAAATATTTGTATGTATGAATATGAATATTTGCATTGGTCTGGTCGTGCCTCGGAAAGCACGTTAAGCCGTTGGTCCCGGTTACCATACAAACATCCAATGCAGACGTTACGAGTTGTTGGAGCCCTCAAAAGTCCAACAATTGGTCTAACGGTAATGCTTCGATATCGCCTTCAGGTTGTGGAGGTCAGACGCCAGTCGCTTCACGGAAAATATAGAAGCTTAGCTAAAATCAGTAGTTAGACTGGTAAAGCGGACCCTAGACTCCAAAGCTAAATAAGCTTCGGATGCGACTGGGATTAACGCTGAGATGATGATCATAAATTAATTTAAAATATTTTTGATCCTTCATACTGTGAAATATGAAAAACGTAGATGTGTCAACATAATACTGGGTGAGCAATATACAGTATGTTAAGAAAACCCTGTCCGACCCATAAGGATAATAAAGGTTAGGTAAACACATGACCAAATATAATATAAAATTTTACGTAATCATCATAGTACCAATACAAATGAATTTTGAAATAATCTTTTTTTCCCGCGAATTAATTCCAATTTCCCCGAAATTTGGTAATTTTTTAAAAGTGACAACACCGGTATTATTATGAGCGAATAGCGATGCGACCACGTGCCGCGTGTCCTCCTTTTGCGAAATAATATTGATTTTTTTTAGGGAGATTTTTTTTTTAAAGTTTAGCCCGGTTTTGTATGCATTAGTAGAATCAGTTATCGATACCTAACAACACCTTCACGGGTCGGACAGGGTTTTCTTAACATACTGTCTAGAAAAATGAATAAACCTTTTTGGAAACAAAATTAACAAAATAAAATTAAAGTTTTAAACAACAATTACACCTGCTACGGGACTGTATAAAAAAGTTAATTTCAGCATTAATTATATAGGTGTTATTAACACCTCATTCAGGTAATTCCCCGGCGAATAGGGTGTGGGTTTATTCTAGAAAAGAGTAAATGTAAAAATTATTATCGTAAGCTAATATTGTTACGACATTATGGACTAATAGCCTTCTTATTACGACAATTGAGTCGCAATCGCCCGGAAACCATTAAACGGTTTAGTAATTGAACTATGAAAGCCGATATAATGGCTTTGTAATTTAAAAAAATAATGAATTTCTTGCATCATAGCGGCGCTGATTGTTTTGCACACAAACTAAACTAATTTTAAGTTAAGTGCATCTTTTTCTTTTCATTTCATTAAGAAAAGGATAGAAGGTAACATTTTAGTTTAATCCTGTCAAATTAAGATACTCGCTATTATAAAAATGGCGACTTAAAATACGTCAATTTACGCCACGAGAACACTTATTTGACAGGTCTAATTTCAAAATTTTATCTTCTGTCCTTTTGTGCACGATTGACGCAGTGGCTGAACGATCGACTGCTGCGCTGCGTGTCGCGGGTTCGATTCCCGTACGGAACAAATATTTGTAAGGCCTACAATCAATTGTTCCGGGTCTGGGTGTTTGTGTATGTGACTTTATATGTTTGTAAACGCACCCACGATACAGGAGAAATTCCTAGAGTGGGGCAAAGATTAAAAAAAAAAGTAGTGGGACAAACGCGCTGACGTTAGTTTATAATGGCAGCACGTTGATAGAGTCGTTTTAGAAAGTGAGGATTGTCAAACAGCTACTATATGACCAGGGCACTTCTCCGGGGTGAAAATGTCGGTTTGTCTATTTAAATTGTGTTATTTCCTATTGATTTGACGTCTATAGATTTGAGGGTATATTAATACTTCGTGCTTCAATTCAAAACGCCACCTACGATATGGATCCCTTACCACCACACCAAGATGGGACGACCCTATCGCTCCGCCGTCGCTGTCGTCATCATATTTATTAAAACATGGTCAGCACAACATGTCTTCCCCTTTCATAATCACGTAAGTAGATAGTTTTTATCATTTCAGTAGTTCCTCCGTTTTTAGTTTCAATTTATAATATTTACGCATACCGAGTGTAACTATTTAAAAAAAATATCTATAGATGGTAAAAATGGTAGAGCTACTAAAATACAATTATTTCATTAATAAAACAAAAATAATAAAAAAATATTCGGGCTTTCTTTTTCACATCTATTCCATTAGGTTACGTAATATTTACTGTCATTTAAGCGGAGTAACCATTTTATGAAAAATGTCAGGCAATTACCTTCGTAAAAATATATTAAAAAATCATAGCCATGGCACCTATATATATTATGTTTATCTTAAAATATTTCGTTAATACTCGTATATGAATATATTAGATACTCGTAATAAATCCATTAATGTGATTTTTATTTTTTTGTTTTGTTTATACAATTAGTAAAGAAAACCCTGTCCAATTCGGAAAGGTATTGTTAGGTATGGATAATTGATTCCACTCATTCCTAAAAAGCCTAAAGGCTAAACTTAAAAAAAAATCTCCCTAAAAATAAATATCATTTCGCAAAAAGAGGTAACTTAAAACATGTGCGGTTGGCCATAAATGCGCGGGCGAAGGGGAGCAGGGCACACGGCACGCGGTCGCATCGCTATTTGCTCAGAATTATACCGACAAACATGGTGTTGTCACTTTTAAAAATTGCCAAATTTTAGGGAATTTGGAATTAAATCACGCAAAAAAAGATTATTTTAAAATTCAGTAGTATTGTTACTATGATGGTTATGTGAAATTTTTTATTTTATTTGGTCATGTGTTTACCTAACCTTTAAATTAAACTTATGCTTCGGACGGGGTTTTGTTTATATATTGTATATTTTATGTTTATCTTAAAATGTAAGTATATATTAGATACTCGTAAGAAATACATTAATGTGTTTTTTTAATTTTCTGTTTTGTTTATATATAATAATTTTTTTTCTGAAGATTTCCTCTATAAGGCCATTCATTGTAATGAGTGCAATTATTGCAGAGTCCACGTCCCATATATCTATTTATTTATTTACGATCTCTAACAGAGGATATACACAAATCATAAAAAAAGTAAAAATAGACGACAATATTATAAAGAAAGTGTACTCCTTCACTTACAGGAGACCACAGCATGCATAAAAGAAATTACAACTAAGCAAACAAAATTTAAAAAGTTAAATAATAGGTAGATACATAATAATAAAATCAAAATAAAACATATTTGGTAACATACAGTATGTTAAGAAAACCCTGTCCGACCCATAAGGATAATAAAGGTTAGGTACACACATGACCAAATATAATATAAAATTTTACGTAATCATCATAGTACCAATACAAATGAATTTTGAAATAATCTTTTTTTCCCGCGAATTAATTCCAACTTCCCCGAAATTTGGTAATTTTCAAAAAAGTGACAACACCGGTATTATTATGAGCGAATAGCGATGCAACCACGTGCCGCGTCCCTGCCGCCCGCCGCCCGCGGAAGGGTGCTTAACGCACATTTATTAAGTTACCTCTTTTTGCGAAATAATATTTATTTTTAGGGGATTTTTTTTTAAGTTTAGCCCGGTTTTGTATCCATTAGTAGAATCAGTTATTGATACCTAACAACACCTTCACAACAAAACAAACAAAATACGTACTTTTTATACTTTGCAAAAGGTTCACAAATGTCGAAGTTAGTTGTCTTGGCTAACTTGTTGTATGTCAACCAATAAGTGGAATGTAGAATATCAATCAAAACGCGGTCCGAGGGAGATAGCTTCACAGTAGCTCTCTGTCCTTGTTGTGTAGGGTGACTATTAAAATGGGGACATTATAAGGAATGTACATAAAACATTTTTTTTACTTATATTACCTGATATTTTTGAATGCAAAGTTTTTAATTTTATTATTTTAGAAATTGATAAATAAATTGAAGATGTACTTGTTCTATCGACACAAATATCAAAGAGTATCATCACAACGCTGTGGTTTTTGAATACTGGAAATATGTTATATTTTTAAATTGTTATCAAACATTAAATAAACAATAAATGGTACGCAGCACAGATTCAGGAGCGGCAGATTGGATCACAATATTGCTTAGGACAGTAACTTTTTTTTCTGGTGGTTTAACCTGAAACAAAAATAACGTATTTTTTTAGTTATAATATATAGTAAAAAGCCCACGGTCACGTGAAATGTTAGACGTACGTAGACCTACAGCGCTCATCACCACCACCAATCACCAACAACCTTTTTATCGTCCCACTGCTGGGCACAGGTCTACTCTCATACAGAGAAGGATTGAGGGTAATCACCACGCCTGCTCAATGCGGGTTGGCGATTTCAGACTTATAAAGTCAAGGTTTCCTCAAGATGTTTTCCTTCACCTTCAGTCATTGGTGTCCAAGATATACTTAGAAAGTACATATAACTTTAGAAAAGTTACATTGGTACTTCCCTGACCTGGAATCGAACCCGCGCACTCATACTTGAGAGGCTGGTGTTTTAACCACTAGGCCACCACGACTTACTAGGCCACCACAACTTACTAGGCCACCACGACTTACTAGGCCACCACGACTTTACAGCGCTCGCATCATGAATATGTAAACAAACTGACTGACTGACTAATAATAATATATCAACTCACAGCCTAAACCTCTAGGTCTAGAGGATTGAAATTTTGCACATACTAATATGTGAATGTTACTATGTGCAATATTTGAATTTGAAAATTTGGTGTGATCTCCTGGCTGTATCCCAGAAGATCACACAAAATTTTGCCTCCTCTTGGTGAGATCTGAGCCATAATCTACCACGCGGGCTCACTGCAGGTTATTAGATGTGACGTGTCTTCGAAGTTTTGCTTCTAGAACAAGCCGGTTTCCTCACGATGTTTTTCATAATCATTTTGAGAACAGCAGTGATAAAATAATTTACACAAAAGTAGAGCGCCTGGTGGTATTCGAACCTAAGACCTACATTTTACCCACTGCTCTACGAGTATACTTACAAACTCACTAAGAAATAATTGTTGGAAATTCATCCCCTAATGGGTTAAACAAAGGTTTTTAAAGTTAGGATTTTAAACGCGGACGCGGAGTTAGTTAACTTATAAGTTTGACATTGCTTCCATTAAAGCGTTTTGCTTCCTCCTTTATACCGCGTACATCGAGGGATTGGAACAATTTGCCGGCGTCGGTGTTTCCGTCACATTACGATTTGAGTGTCTTCAAGGCTAGAGTGAATAGGCTCTTAATAAACTAGCGCGCTTTACCATCAACGATCGCGTCACTGCTTACCATCAGGCGGGATTGCGGTCAAGCGCTGGTTTATAATTTATAAAAAAAAAAAAAAATAATATTAAACATTAATACTAAATTACCACAGTGAATATTGACAGGATAGCACTTTTTTAAGTTTTGAAGTAGAAAAATGTTTAACGATATCTTCTGGTCTGAAATGGAGACTTCAAGCAACAGCATAGTTTGGTAGTTCTACTTGTATAACATCAAGCCACTCTTTATTCCTCGTCTTATTACTAGGTAGTCTGCAAGAAAATGTTACACATCTTAGATTGCCGTACACAATCCATGTACCTTTAAATAAATAATATAAATTTATGGGCACCCTACAAACAAACACTATAACTTTTATATGATTACCGAAAAAATACTCACTTAAAGAATGATATTCCGCATCCAGGGTATGACTCACTATGGCAGCCATTAATTGAACACTTTTTCACCATCTTTTTATAACATAAATTGTTGGTTTCAAACAAAATTAAGAAAAAAATGCAACCACTGGATGACTGATGCAACAAATTGAATATTTGCTGCCCTTTTAACCAGCTGAAGGTATTGCCATACTTCGGATGAGTAGTTACTACTATTCGTTATAACTGTATCTGTGGAAAATAAGCAGTTATCAAGAATCTATGTTTATTTGATTATAATATTAGCAATAGAAACAATATAAAAATACTAACATAAATGAATGTATATGACGTATTATATTATAATACTCACATCAATTAAATTTAATATTTTTCCGAACCTGAATTATATTTTATACGGGTATCACTTAGAAAGAGACAGAGGACTACTAGGACGCTCGCTATGATTTTATTTTCGATCGACCTTATTGTTCTTGCAATAGAGTCTTCTTTTAAACAAGAGACTTATGCAAGTACTCATTCCACTTTATATATAAATTCCTTGATGTCAACATCTTCCTGTGATAAGTCAAAATTTTGTATATATCTGAATAATTTTATTATTATTAAATAACAATAGGAAACACTCTTTTACTATATCCCTTATCCTATATCACTTTTACTATAGGTAATTTTAGAAGTTTATACTAAAAGTATAAACTCAGCAACGTTGAAACTGTTTCAGCAAAACCGACCAAGACAGGACGCCACGAGCAATGCCAAATCTTGATTAAAATGCAGCTGTCTCAACTCTTTTCCTCCTTACATGAGTACCATTATACTTGAGTATATCTACAAGTACGTACACATAATGTAACACGCGGTGTCTCCGAGGCAAGCTAAATCTCTTGTAATAAATGACGCAAGTTTTAATTGTTCGGTACGAAGGAGACCGGTCGCGTCTGTTAAAACGCTGTCCCATGATTTGTTCGACGATCTGTTGGACCAAATGTTAGTTCCATTGTTTGACAGTTTGCGTCATACATTTGTCATGCGTTTTGGTGTAAGGGAAGGATTAATTACGGTATGCAGAAAGTGATTTTTCATTTGTGACTGTTTTATAGGCCGGTTTGAGCGTTTGAACTTTTGGATGTTGAAATAAAGTGGAAATAAATGTGTGTTAAATTCATGATGAATAATGAAAAAGTAATTGACAGACTGTAACTTTTTGTTAAGAACTTGTATTGAAATGAAATAAGTTCATTTGCTAGGCGGAGGAAGCTCGGCTGTCAAAAATCAAGTAGTATTATGCTGAGCGATTTTAAGCGTTATACGTGGATATGATGCAAAATTTCCAACAATTTTTTTATTATTTTGTGTTTACGAAGACTGCAAAAAAGAACGTATAAACGTATTTTTTCTTTCTAAACGAATAAAGTTATTATTTTAAAATGTTGATGAAAATAACAAACTCTATTTTGTACTTTTCATTTGGCTGAGTTTAGCAAAACTGAGGAATGAATAGCTCTTAAAGTTGTAATTACTACTGCTTTACGATAACAGTAAAAGTAACACTACTTACACCAACATTTTAGATGACATTTTTCCTCATAACCTACATTTCAATCTGCAAAATCTAATTGAGTGCAAGAAAAATAAACAGGGCAAGCCAGAAATACCCCTTTAATCTAGAAAAATATCGACAAAAAGTCTGATGTAGTGCTGATAAAGAAATTTTCTTCTAGGAAAAAAGTAGCAAGCAAGTTTCCGTTTGGCTCCAAGATGGGACTAATTTATTTAATGAGCGAAGCCGCCGGCTCTCCCACTCGAGGTGGGATTTAGACTGAGGAACTTTATTTTGTGTTGAAAAGTTTTATGTTAATAATTCTTGTTTTATATTGTGAAAGCAACAATTACCTGCCCGCGGGAATTTATATTTGGGAAATTACATTTTTTTTGAGGTTAGGGGATACAATTGATGTTTGTCATTTCTTTTAGGGGAAAATATTTTGAAATGTTTTTTTTTAACTTGTTAAGTTATTTAGCAGGTAGATGGTTTGTTCCAGGAGAAGTAATTGTATTAAATATCTATTCTTCACATTAAGTATCTTCATGGCTAGAGTGTTTAGGCTCTCAATAAACAAGCGTACTTTACCATTAACGATTGCATCACAACCTACGCACAGTTAAGCACTAGTTTATAATTATATATATAACGTTTTTTTTATGCGTAACCTGAATATAGTTTGTTCAGAATAATGAACTGAATCAAATCCAATCATTTTTAGAAATTATTGCAGTGTGGATAACGAGTGCGCGCACGCAGCTTACGGTAGATCACAGTACTTGCGCGCGGCCAATAGCTAACGCCAGCTAGAGGTCAATGCACCACGCTCGCCCGCTTGAGCAGACCATATTTTTGTTGGGACAAACAAATAGAATAGCAAGCTCATAACTTTGTGGTTTTTGGTTGTATCTTTTTGAAATTTGGTACATAGATTCTTTACTTAAAAATACTGGACACGTGTTTCGGGTTACGCATTAACAAAATATAATGTTTTATAAAAAAAAAAAAAAACAAGGAAAGAAAAAACAGAAAAAGAAAGGCGTGAAAAGTTACAAGAATAGGAAAACGGAGCTTATGTTATGGAAAATACAACAATAGGTAGTTTTTTTTTTAAACTTCTATATCAAACAGAAATTGTCTAGCAATAAATACTTTTTTAATCGTTATAAATTTATGCTTGACTGCGATCCCGTCTGTTGGTAAGCAGTGATGTAATCGATGATGGTAAACCGCACTAGTTTATTAAGAACCTATTTATCTTATAGTGTTACATTATATGCCTACATATAATGTAGGCATATAATGCTATGCCTATACTTTATACTCATACTTATGTATCATTCATTTGTGTTGTATTATGGGGCGCTGTTCTGATTATATTCTATTACATCAAGACTATTCAGCTTACAGACACAGTTTTCAACTATAAGCCTAAGTTTCGGCGATTTAGCGACAACTTATCGTAGGAAGCTTTATCTATGCTGTGCTGTATTACCTTTTCCTACAAAACACAACACTTTTTAATTTAATAACACTTATATTTACATTGTTACAACCATAGATTTAGGAACAATATTTTCATTGTTATGACAGTTTTTGACAACGCTGTTGAATATGTCTCTAATGACAACCTTTTTCTTCTAAATTCTTGACAGCCTGCTATTTTTTTAGTGGATTTGTTATCCGAATTCCTTCAATTATTTTTCTTATTTCTATAACTTTTGAGTACTTAAATTACGTTCTAAAGACGTTCTGTGAGGTTTCTTAGGAAACCCTCGCAAAGCAGTGACAGTTTCGGTCTGGCTTTCTACAATATCTACACAAGATTATTTGTTTTGTTTTTCCTCCAGAGCCCTCCCAGGAGTACCCTCTTCCTTGCGAAAAGGGAACCTTCTGCCTGTAACCACGCTCTGCTACCGGGGAACCCCCTGCATGTAACCACACCCTGCTACCAGGGTATGTTGAGGTTGAATTTTTATATTGTCTCTAGCGGATTTCAAAAGTTTATAAAGAAATTTAAATATATTATGTTTGGAAGACAGATTCTATAGACAGGTGAAAAATGTTTTTTGTTTTATATGTAGTCTGAAAGAAATTGTCGAATTAGTGTGCATCATGAAGTGATCTATTGTGACATAATTTTTATAGAGATACGCTTTGGCTTCGCACGGCATGTATTATACATATCAACCTTCCTCTTGAATCACTCTATCTATTTAAAAAAATCGCATTCACATCCGATTTAAGTATACATAGGAATGTATGCTTAAATCTTTAAAACTACGCAAAGGATGTTGATGAACAGTCGCATTCTCTGTCCCTATATCCCTATCTAGGGACACAGAGAGGGACTGTTTTATACTGCATAGCGGTCGCTCGCTGTTCCGCTCGCGTGGATATCGGGCTGCTAAACACCTACCCAGGAATTATACGGTCAGCAAAATAATTCCCAAGTCAATTCACAGAAATCGACACTAACATCGACGACGCAGTCAATATCCGCAGGCTGCATAGTTTATCTTTATGAGGTTGTTACAGTTGTTAAAGATGAAAATATTTAAATTAAATTATTACTAAGTTTTCACATTCGAGAATTAAATCTATGCTTAAGGTTGATGCGATGCTTGATCGCAACGAAAAACTGGTCTGCATCCGAAATAAAATATATTTGTAAGAATTGTGGATTTTGGCCTGATGGTGGTAAAAGGCTACCAATGACCTCATTGGTAGCCTCACCTGCTCCTGTCCTTCAATTTTCAAAGTGGACATTAAATTACCTAGGAAGCGCGTTCCATTTACATTAGTGTTGTTACATACAATATTATATTGATATATTGTTGCTTTTTGAACATTGCCCCACACTTGGAACTTCTCCTATATCGTGGGTGCGCTTTCAAAGATATAAACTCACATACACAAACAGCCAGACCCGGAACAACTACTTGCAGGTCATACAAATATTTGTTCCGTGTGGGCATGATGGTGAGCTGAATAATTTGTAATAAAAGATGAACGGAAATTACAACAGTCGATTGGTAAATGTATAAGAGATACGCTAGAAGGCAGAAATGCAGCCGTGCGTGGTGGCGGGCATCAGCTAACTGGCTTGCCTGGTGCGGGGGACCTACCAGCTGTTACCCCACTATCCCCGCACCCCTCCTTCACTACCGCTAGCGATATTGAGAGTTTATTACATTTATTAGTTTATACAACAGTAACACAGAAATAAAACCAAAAAAATATAAATTAAAAAGTTGCCACATACTAGCAATTACTCCTGTATTGTACCCACAATGAGTTTAAGTGTTAATAAAAGCACCCGCTTTTACTAACACTTAAACTCACATACACAAGCATAACCAAACCCGGAACAACCAACTACCTCGAGGCCAGACAATATTTGTTTCATGAGGGAATGTACCCGCAACACGCAGCACTGCAGTCGATCACTTCACTTACAATCTACGCCAACTGTGGCGTAGAAATCATAATTATACTATCTACGAACATAATCGCTTGTAGCGGTACCTACAAACGCCACATAAATGAACGACGCGTCATACTGACGTCACACGAATTCTACATCTCGCAATCAGAGTTTACCGTGCAATTAGCATACATACAACTTGCCAATTTCAACCATAGGGCAAGTGCCCGCCAGACATAACACCCGTCTCACAGAGGAGTATTTCCATCTAAAATCCGGTCAAAAGTCGAATTTACGAAGTTAAATAAAACCTATTAAAGCTACACATTTTTGTAGCTCAATAACCGGTCCATTGAAAAAAAGACACATTTGTTACCTAGGTAGTCGACCCTCCCCGCACAAACAGTCGGAACCCAGTCGTTGTCTAAGTCGCATGTCTTTGTTCTCGGCACTTATTAATTTCATTGTATTAGAGTTTGAACTGTATGTTTTGTGTGATAAATAGTGGGGAAAAAACGTTGTGAATATGGAAGTACAAGGTATGTAGATTATTTTAACATAATTATTTAATAGTTTATGTTTCATATAAGTGTTTAGAATTTTTTTTAAAGATGGACCGAAAATTTCAAATAAACTGTGTAAAATATTTTATTAAATCGTGTTTTTGTATACTTGTCAAGGCTTGTCAAACCTTTATTTTTGTATTTATATGTTGCCAAGAACATGCTTTAGTAAAATCTATAAAAAAAATTTGCGCCTACCCGCGCCATTTTTATTTTCAATTATTTGAAAATGATAGTGTAAAATGGGAATATTTTTGACTTTACATTGTTTTATTCTTTATTTTCAGATACTGTAAAATCAACTATTAGATTTACTAGAAAAGCTTTGTACGACATCATGCGTGAGTGTAAAGGAAAAAAAATTGAAGAAAAGTTGGAGTTTTTGAGAACAAAATTAGTTGAAATCACCCAATGCCCTGATGATAAAAAAACTAGTTTGGATCGTACTCTGAGATTTTTTAAAACTCAGTTCAAACAAAAATGGGTAGCAGCAAGTCGCAAAGAAGAGCGCTTCTAACTTAATAATGACAAATGGCTCAAATCGTCTATTAAATTCCAAAAATTTTGTGCAGGGATTACATATAAACCGGGTCGCCCAACATAATCTTTTGAACAATTAAGTGAGCGTAGTAAGCGACGAAAAACTAGTGAGATACGGAAGCAAATGCCTGCTGAAGAATTAGAATACGCTGCTAGAGTCAGTCAACGCAATATTGGAAACACTGATGCCTCAGTTATGATAAAACAATTAGTGCCATCGCCAACAAGAGCGTCAAAAATCCGTAAATCTTACACTTCATCCCAAAATAAGTGTGAAAAAGCACACGCCACAAGAAGCACTGTCAATATTCGTTGAAGATGACTTCACGAGAAGGCAATGGAAAATCATTTACAATGCTAATAAGAGCATCTATCCATGTTACTCATTAATACAAAAGGCAAAACAGGATTGTTACCCCAATGTAGAAACAATAAGCGTCACTGAAACGTGCATGGAAATCGAACTGCAAGGGTTATTAGATCACACAGCATCTCGTCTGTACAAATACCTTGCAGAGGTAATAGAAACGTGTCATAGGAAGAAAGAGAACACTTCTTACGCCCAGGCAACAGCCAAGTTATATACTGATTTGTATGAATGGTATCCTATGTCACCTACAATTCACAAAGTCTTGATACATGGAGCTTAAGTCATAAGGCATGCTATGGTTCCTATTGGTCAATTGTCGGAGGAGGCAGCTGAGGCCCGTAATAAAAACTTTAGGCAGTATAGGCTGGATTTTTCTAAAAATTGTCTAGAGAAAACTGCAACAGGGATATTATTAACAGATTGTTGTTAAGTTCCGATCCTTATTTAAGCTCTATTCGGCCAAAACCGCAATTGAAGGAGAAAATTTTTTTGAAAGAGGCGCTTGATCTTATGGTCGCCAATGCGCCACCATCTTTACCATCAACATCAACAGAAGACAACATCAGCTGCGAAGATATAGATGAAGACGATGAAGATGAAGAACTCAATTAAGATTAATTTTAAGAAACTAAGTTAAATAAATGTGTTTTATGGTATATACATACTTTTTATTATCATTAGAGATTATTAAAATCGTATTACAATGTTTTTATTACTAAATAAGTCATTAGATAATTTTGACCGGATTTTACGTAACAATACTCCTATGTGCGTCTGGTTGGAGGATCCTTCCCTTTTCTATGGAGGATGAGTGAGCTTTACTCCATGTTCCTCATGCCTCCACACGCTTATAAACTAATAACCCTCTAAAAACATACTTATTGCGCTGGTAATTGTAAAATAATCTAGCTCTCTGCTCTGCTATAAATCCGAGAGTGCTCCGATTAATGAGGCGAGATAAAAGGAGGAGGTATCCAGAAAATGGCCGCCCCGTCGCCTTTGTCTGTTACTAAAACGATGTACTTATTTATAGGAATTGTTAACGTGTTTGTTACTAACATTACTAGCTTTTATTATACTTTTTGACTGTTAAATAACTTAAGCAAACGTGGAGCAACGATTGCGTCACTGCTTACCATCAGGCGGGATTGCGGTCAAGCGCTGGTTTATAAATTAATAAAAAAAAAAGATACATCTTTTTGGCATCGGCTGTTATATTAGCCGGTGACGCAAATGGATTGAGATCTGGCTGCAGCATCCACTATCAGTAGAAATTGCTTTCTTTTTGTCAGTTCAACAACGTTCCTTGCATTATTCGCGTAGTTGAGAAGATGCATTTTTGAACATATAGAGCAATGGATTAATAATCTATATACCAATATATAAAGGCGAAGAGTTTGTTTGAACACACTAATCTCAAGAACAGCCGGTTTGATTTGAAAAATTCTTTTTGTGTTGGATAGCCCATTAATCTAACAAGGATTTAGGCTATATAGCATCACGCTGCGATCAATAGGAGTGGAGCATATAAAAAACAATCATATCGAAACCTACGCGGGTGTAACCGTGGGGCACAGTCAGTTTCCAATAAAATTCAGTATCTTGTATCTTTACCAATAATGAAGCAAATAAACGGTTTGAATTTATTTCCTTCTAAAATTTTTTTCACTGAAATTAATACTCAAAATTATTTATTCATTGCCCTGTACTGTCCAGGAACAGCAAGAGTTGAAAGTTATAAACTCTTGCTGTAATAAGAATTGTCTACAGCAGCACGGCACGTTGGCGCGGCCGACACGCGGTGACTTACTCGTAGGCGCGGTCACATAAACGCTCTCCTTGTCGTCTAGATTTTCTCAAAGGAGATCCTTTACTACTAGATTAAAATTTGGCTTGAAAACTCACTCACAATTTGAACAATACTGGACTGTTAGCATGTTAGCCACTGCTCACTTACTAATCAAGGCTCTAACCGAATGAAACGAAATTTAAACCTTGTAAAATCAAAGTCAAAATCCAAACTCATTAAATCTAATTAGGCTGAGAATCAGAACTTTTTTAACGCCAATATTACGTCATAAGGCAGTCTCTCCAAAACGCCTGTATCTATTAACGCACATTATTAGTACGCACATAGTGGTGGTGGCCTAGTGGTTAAAACACCAGCCTCTCAAGTATGAGTGCGCGGGTTCGATTCCAGGTCAGGCAAGTACCAATGTAACTTTTCTAAAGTTATATGTACTTTCTAAGTATATCTTGGACACCAATGACTGAAGGTGAAGGAAAACATCTTGAGGAAACCTGAACTTTAAGTCTGAAATCGCCAACCCGCATTGAGCAAGCGCGGTGATTACGCTCAATCTTTCTCTGTATGAGAAGAGACCTGTGCCCAGCAGTGGGACGATAAAAGGTTGATAATGATGATGATGATGATTACAATCAATATCCCTAGCCTTTTCCCAAGTATATTGAGGTCAGCTTCAAATCTAACCGGATATAGCGAAATAGAATAGAATAATCTTTATTATGTACGCTAGGTATATTAATTACAACATAAATATGAATATTTTACAAGGGATGACACAACGGGTGGTCTTATCACTAAGATGGATCTTTAACTGACAACACTTGAAGAGTGAGGTAGTCTACAGTGTACTATTTACTTAGATTATACTTAAGTGAAGGAAAACATCTTGAGGAAACCTGGACTTTATAAGTCTGAAATCGCCAACCCGCATTGAGCAAGCGTGGTGATTACGCTCAATCCTTCTCTGTAAGGAGACCTGTGCTCAGCAGTGGGACGATAAAAAGGTTGATGATGATGATGATACTTAGAATAAATATGTAAATAATGTGCATCAAACTAATTTAAATAAATTTATAGATCTAATTAATAAAAATCATATTATTAAAAAAAAAACAGAAAAAAAAAGATAAAATATAATGATAATATTTAAAGAACAGGGACTTCCCTATTCTTTTTGAAGTCGATTAAAAAAGCACTTGCTTTTTTAATCGACTTCAAAAAAAGGAGGTTGTCTATTCAATCCGTATGTAAGCGAATTTTCAAGTGTATGTATGTATGTTTGTGCGCGCATATATCCGGAACTACAAGTTGCTCAACTTGAGGAATACTATAAGTTTCATCATCATTTTTTTATATTGATGAGTACTTATTCTAACATGGATTATGGCTGCTACTGTTCTTATAGAGTGAAATAAGTAATTTTTGAATTTCGACTAAGACACTGAAAAGCATGAAATAAAAACTTTTTACAAAAAAATAGATACCGACTTTAAAATAACACTTAAAGCAAAAATAATTTTACTAGAGCCATTTCTAGAAGTCCTTGGCGTGCTAAATAACAGAAACCTGGAGACACCGACTTCTAGAGTCATGACCAAAGTAAAATTATTTTTCCCCTTAAGTGTTTTTTTGAAGTCGGTTTCTAATTTTTTTGTAAAAAGTTTTTTTATCATAGTTTAGTTTAAAAGTGGAGAAAGTATTTCAATGCACTCTATGTAGCCTAGCATATTATAATTTATTACTAGATTATATCACTGACTAAATGAATAGCTCCTTCTCCACAGGGACTCATAAACTAATTAGCACTCGGAAACACTGCTGAAGCTGCTGATTATTGGAAAACAACAATCTTTCAAATTCCTATTCTTGTAGAACTAACGATCCGCCCCGGCATCGCACGGGTGCAATTTTATACTAATTACACGACAGAAAAACTGTGAACGTTGTATATAAAAACATAACATATTAAATTAGCAGAGTATTTAAGCTACTTAAATGGATAAGGATTAATGCTGTATTGGTTAAAATCGCTTCGAAAATTAGCCATTATTTGTCGAAAAAAGTAAATTTGACAAAAAAAAATATTGTAGGATATCCATAAGACATAGACATGTGCCATCGCGGAGTTTTCTGTAGACCTTCTAAATGTGTACAATACTTAATACATTATTTTGAATAATCTCATAGGGTTCAGCTTGCATTTACAATGTAAGCGGGAAAAATTTAATTATTTACGAAGTCTAATAAAAAACCTCAAAAATAACAGAGTATCTTCAGGATTTAATGGATATTATTAGACATAAAACCTCCCTCTTCAATCAATCTAAATCATTAAAGTGTGAGCCTTATGTGCTTCCTGTAAAGCTAAAATTTACTGGGTACGTCTTTCATTGAATGTCCTCTGCAAATCTAATGTCTCGCTGATGTTAGCGCGCATGTTGTATCATTACATTCCTTTTAAAAATGGTTGAACTAATGGTGCTGATCCATACCACTGGTTCGAGAACGGGCGCCGTCAGTGGGAACCAATAATCTCTTAGCTGCCACGGCTTATATTAATTTCCGAATTGTTTTTATGCTTTCTATAACGGACGACTTCATGCACGTCTTTCTGCATCGTTCTCCCAAGGTCAATTGCAATATGGATAACGTAATTAAATATTTAGGAACAATTTTTTCATTTGAAATAGTCTTCGTGGAGTTTCTTGCCCGTTCTTCTCCATATAAATCTACGCTTTGGAATGGGCTACTAGCTTCATCTTTATGTCGTTAATGAACGGTTACAGAAATAACAGTGTTTAAAAAAAAGAAAAAGAAGTGTCGGCTCGGCCCTTGAACGTTGCAAGCGTGTCGCCGTGCGGGTTTGTAGGTATGACGTTGATCCCTGATGTGAACTCTATTAAATCAGCTGATAAGATAGTTTTTCGACTTTTGTTTTCATTGTGCTTTTTTGTGTAGTTAGCGAATTCATTAATTTTTACTTTAAAATCTTATTTGGTTATAAAAATATAGCAATTATGAACAGTCTAAGGTGGAAAAAACTACATATATATATTTTTTAAATCATGAAAAAGCCGACGCAAAATTCCACCACTGGGGGGTTCAGAATCATGTACTTACTGGATCCATGGTACTGGTTTGTGCGTCGATGTCAGATACAGCCTTTATATGTTTGAGTTTGTTCATACATGAGTAATTTATTTTACAACGCCACAGACTGTCGCGAACATTATAATTTATTTGAATCGTAATCATATAATTTTCTTACAGTACCAGAACACGCATCGCATCGATCGCAAATAGGGCCATATAAGCCTTTACATCCCGTGTACTTAGTATTTTTATATAACAAAGAGGTGTATGCTTTACTTGTGTACCAGCTGTACAAAATTGGTGTGAATGTGTGCGTAAAGACGAATAGCACCGGTACAGAACTCACACAGACTAACTTTACCAGTATTTTTAAGTAAAGAATCTATGTACAAAATTTAAAAAATATATCATGAAAGATCACAAAGTTATGAGCTTGTTATCCTACATGGCTGTCCCAACAAAAATATGGTCCACGCTCCGCTCGGGCGGGCGAGCGCGGTGCGTTGACCTCTGGCGTCAGCTGTGGCGCGAGAGCGGAGTACTATGATCTACCGTGCGTGCTCGGTAACCAAACTGCAACAATTTAAAACTGATTGGAATCGATTCAGTTTCTTTTTCTGAAAACACTATATTCAGGTTTCGCATAAACAAAAAACAATCTTTTATACTATTTTTATAAATGCGAAAGTGATCTTTTTGTCCGCTACCTTTTCTTGCTATAATGGCTCGACACACTTTAATGAAATTTAGCACACACGACATGATGAGATATGCATGGATATACTTTACTTTTATATGCCAATAGAACCACGTTATCATAACTATTCACGCTGGTGAAACCGGGGCAATGTCTAGTATTCTATGCATGGTGCATGAGACCAAACAGTCTCATACAAGGCCTTACAAATTCTATACATGAGGCCGTTGCTAATAGTCCATTAAGTTGCCACGGCACGCGATGCCACAGATCGGTTTGTGTTCATATTTATTGTTGGCGACGAAGAATAGGGGTTAGGAAACCAGCGGGTAAAATGTATTGTCGCGGTATCTATAAGCGGCACAAGCTTACACCGCGTCATACTGACGTCACAGGAATTCTACATCTCGCAAGCAAATTTTACCGTGCAACTAGCGTACATATAATTTTACATCCACCGTTGGGCAAGTGCCCGAAAGACTCAACACCTGTCTGTTCGGAGGATCATCCCTTTTCTATGGAGGATGAGTGAACTTTACTCCCTATACCTCATACCTTCATGTAGTTAACACCACTACGATCCGTACGAAGCGTCTCGCCTCGTCTTTTATATAGCGGACATTTAAGGACTGGATCAATTTGGCTGCAGCGGTCATTATAATTTAAATGTCTTCAGAGCTAGACTGAATGGGCTCTTATTAAACTAGTGCGTTTTACCACCAACGATTGCAATGCTGCTTACCATCAAGCGGGACCCCAGTCACGCATTAGTTTATAACATTTAAAAAAAAGTAATAATAATTTTTACAGGGGACGTTTTTATGTGTTTCTTGAAAACATGCTAGGTACTTTCGTACTTGTCTTATATGATCCTTTTGGAAAGATTAGGGTAGTTGACTAAAATATGAATTAGTCCGTCAGTCAGAGTTCCAAAAAAAACTGGACACGTATTTTTCTTTTCTCATATAAACAAAAAATGAAAACCATACACTGCGATGAAAACTCGTGTGACGTCACTCCTTGCTACACTTTTTAGCAACGAGCGACGTCACCAGCCCCTACTTCGGATCTTTGATGCCCTTTATATTTGTAATTTTTTATTAATTTGATTAAACAAAATATACGTATCCAATATTTTTCTATAATCTTAATCATCATCATCATCATCATCATCTCAGCGTTTATCCCGGTTGCATCCGTGGCTTTCGCGTTGGAGCCCGGGGTCCGCTTTCCTACTTAATTTCCTCCATTTCGCGCGATCTTTAGCATCCTGTGGTGTGAGATTGTTAGCACGCATGTCATCTCTCACAACGTCAAGCCAGCACCTCTTTGGTCTACCCCGCTTGTTCCGGCCCGGCGGAGGCGCCATGGCAAGACATTTGTGACCCACATAACATGCCGGTTTTCGTAAGACGTGACCGTACCAACGTAGGCGACCCTCCTGCAGCTTTTCCGCTATGTCACGGACATGAAGACTGCCACGGATGCGGGAGTTCCTGATGCGGTCCTTCCGCGTAACTCCACACATCCACCGCAGCATGTTCATCTCCGTGACACGCAGCTCCTGCTTGTGTCGCTCAAGCACAGGCCACGCCTCGCTGCCATACAGGAGAACAGGTCTAATGATGGTCTTATAGACCTGCCCCTTAAGCTTAACCGGCATTTTGGTGTCACAAATGACACCTGACACCTCACGCCATTTTGGCCAAGCTGCGGAAATGCGTGCCCTGATGTCGCAATCAATGTCGCCGGACGCGTGGAGTACAGACCCCAAGTATTTAATTTTTCTATAATCTTAATGACGGACTATATAAAATATTTTTTTTTTTTACCCAGGCAACATCCATATTGTATCACGACGATGTCAGAAAAATATAAACACGTTTTGACTAAATCTATGAACGAAACTGTGTCACTCATAATTTTAAGAAAGTTCACATTTTCTTCTCAGTTTCAATTTGACACATTTTAACAAGATTTTAACATTTGTGTCCCGCCGAGATGTAACCGTGACTAGATTTTGAAGACCTTAAATTACGAGGATTAGCCTTCAGTTATTCAAAAGGCTACCACTTAAAAAAGGTACTTAGACTTAAGTGCTACGCATTACTCAAGGGAAGAAAGGAGAAATACTTGTTCTTTTCTTAAATAACTACTGTCTAAACTTGATTATAATGAATCCATTTGCTTAACTTATCATTAAGTACTAGCTAATCTATGACATTCATCATTGCCCTAGTCTTTTTCCAACTATTATGTTATGTTGGGTTCAGCTTCCAGTCTGATATTCGGATTCCATGTTGCGATACCCCTTGGCAAGGCATATTGTCAGTCACACACACATTCATTAATATTTTTTTGGAAGATATATATTGTATCCCACTATTACGCAAACGCCCCCTTTTTTCCTTAAAAAAGTTAAGTGAAGTGAACTTGAAGCTGTCAATACTGTCAATTCCTAGCATTAGTTTGAATGACACGTCAATACACAGAATCGCCGTTACAGAATCTCACTGCAGATCGCCACACCGTGTTCGCCGTGGTCTACCTCGACGGCGAAATCCTCCATAATATGACATTACTATTTTGTAACACAAATAGTTATTTACCCGCTCTGCAATTGTCTTTTTTTGTCTTTGTTTTGATTGTTGTTTGCTTTGTTGTCATCTATCAGTATCGCGGGCGCATCACGTATTACAGTCTGACAGAGAATGTATTGTAAATTGTCAATACGAGTATCAAATGCCAATTGTTTCGCAGAAGGACCAAAACCGCCACAACTCTTCGAAACGCTAAAATTAAGTGCCAGTATGCGGGGCACATTGCTAGTAGAACCTATGGACGATGGATTAGTAAGGTTCTGGAGTGGCGGCCACGTACCGGAAGACGCATTAGGAAGGCCCCCAACAAGGTGGACCGATTACCTGGTGTTGGTCGCGGGAAGGCGATGGATGCGGGCAGCCCAAGACCGGTCATCGTTAAAAGCCTTGGGGGAGTCCTTTGTCCAGCAGTGAACATCTATAGCCTGAAGAAGAAGAATGTCAGTTGTCAAGTAATGTGTTTTGTCTTTGACCCTGGCTGTGATATCAAAATCAAAATCAAAGCATTTATTTCAAATAAACCAGTTACCTGTATTGTCGTGGTGGCCTAGTGGTTAAAACACCAGCCTCTCAAGTATGAGTGCGCGGGTTCGAATCCAGGTCAGGCAACTACCAATGTAACTTTTCTAAAGTTATATGTACTTTCTAAGTATATCTTGGACACCAATGACTGAAGGTGAAGGAAAACATCTTGAGGAAACCTGGACTTAAAGTCTGATATCGCCAACCCGCATTGAGCAAGCGTGGTGATTACGCTCAATCCTTCTCTGTATGAGAGGAGACCTGTGCCCAGCAGTGGGACAATAAAAAGGTTGATGATGATGATGATGATAATGAAACCAGTTACAGGCACTTTTGAATAGTCAGAAGGTCGGTCAGTCAGTAAGGTGAAGCTAGTCGCCCATTCCAAAGAGTAGGTACCTATGGAGAAGAACGGGCAAGAAACTCCATGGACACTCTTTTAAATTAATCAAGCTATTGATACAAATATTTAATTACACCATTCATTATTTATCATTCATTATTATTCATATCAGGAAAACATTGTTTATAATGTTTGAGTGAACGAGGCTTTTGAGTGTATTATATTTTAAGTCTTTTTTTATTACTATTATTATTTAGTTGGAATGTGCGTTTTGTTTATGCGGTCAAAACAATTTTCTTTCTTTATTGCTTACCGTATTGGAATGATGACTTTTTTTAAACGTTACCCCAAACTAGGAATTTCTCCTGTATCGTAGGTGCGCTTACAAACATACAAAGTCACATACACAAACAGCTAGACCCGGAACAAATAATTGTAGGTCATACAAATATTAGTTAATTGCGGGACTTGAATCCGCGATACCCATCGCAGCAGGCGATCGCTCAGCCACTACGTCAATTGTATCGTCTTAATTAGAACAAATGTTACTTTATTTTGCGTTTGTGAATTAATTTGTATCCTATTGCATCGCACTGAATAAAGACTCCAAAGCACAACTTTCTCTTAAGCTAAGAGAAAGTTGTGTCTTTATTCAGTCTCATCATCCCCTCGGTGGTAGGCCATAACACCGGCCGCCGGTAGAAGTTACCACCCACCAGACAAAGCCTTGCCGTCAAGCGATTTGTCGTGTTCCGGCATGATGTATGGTGAAGCCGTACGAAGGACGGGTCTGAGCAGTTGTGTTGCGATGTGTGCCGGGTACGGTACGCCAAATGTTGTTGTGTAAGGAGTTTGGTCGTGGAGGATCTTCAGATCAATCACCCTTTGGCGCAGCATCTTTGGTCGTGTTGTTGGGTTTAACATTGCATCACCTCGCTCAACTGCCGTCTTCCTTCTTATTCGCTCAATCTGTGTGAACAGGTTTTTAATAAACTAGCGCGCTTTGCCTTGCTTTTGAAAGCATCATAATATAGTGTAGAACAGGTGTTTAAAAAGTGCTGATTCTTATCCTCATTTGAATAAATGACTATTTTATAAAAGTGAAAACTTGTTTGGCGCAGTTAGCCCTTTTGTTGGACGGGGAAAAAGCATTGAATTTGCGTGAACGGTCAACGTGACACCGTGATCGGATTTTTTTTTTGTAGTCTGTATTTTATCAAGAAACATTCATATTACATAGTTTGAAATAGTGTCAAGGTCTGGAAACAGGAGGAGGCTTTATACAAAACTAGAATTCGATTATATCTAAAGATTGTCTGTGCCAAATGTCATCAAAATAGGTCGAGAGGTTTAAGCGGGAAAGCGTAACAGACAGACAGACAGAGTTCCTTTCGCATTTATAATATTAGTATGGATTAAATAAGCAATGTAAAACCATACTTTATGAAAAGATTACACTTGTCATGGCGCCTAAAATATTTTTATAGTAAAATTCCTAAGGACATTAGAGACTCTAATAGAATCTTTAAATTAAAAAATAGATTATTTAAATTTCTTAATGAACACGCATTTTATTCAGTAAAGGAATTCTTAGACTTGAAATGACTCGACTATATTGTTAATGTCTGATGGAGTATATACTCGTATAAACGAGTTAATAAGTATTTTTTTCTATCCTTCTTTTTGTTTTTTCTGTAAATTATTATTGCTTAATGAATTTATATGCCCGTGAGCCAGATCACAGCAAGAATTTACCTTTCATATTTCTGTGTATCACAAATAAACTATATGATTTCATTTGTAGTTTTTAATGATTTTAGATTTCACTTCTGACGGTCAGTCTCCACAGCTACTTTTTTAAAATTTTAACCATGAAAATGAATCCGCTCCGTCCCTAGCCCTACACTAAAGATTTACGCAGTATCGGAACACGAAGCATGTTGACCTAGCAGTTGAAATCTGTAGTTATGTGTGTACTCACACGTACCTATGTACTGTTCGTGTGACTCCGTGATTTGGTGTTCCTTCACTGTTGGCATAGTTTTGTTGTGTTAGATAATGTGTTTTGCTACATGTCTCTGGTTTTGCATGCGTCTATTACTGGTAATGTCATTTGTATATTGTGTAATGTGACGATAGGATATTTATCTAAATGGTGCTTGAAATAGGGATGTAACGAAGGTATTAATTATATTGAAACCGAAACCGGAGTCGGAGTTTTTAAATTTGATTTATCGGAGTCTAAACCAGAGGCGGAGGCATAGTTAGAACTGGTGATAGGAGAGAGATTTTTTATTTAAGGACAAACAAAACATTATTTAGTCATCTTTTATACATTAAATTTTATATTATAAAATTAAACACAAACAATGGAAAGAAAATGGGGCTGTTTCGAAATGAACAAGATAATAAATAAGGTTAATTAAATCCCAAAGTAGCTTATTATATTTCACTAGCAGTGCCGCGCGCTTTCACCCATGTATGTTTCGATATGTCTTTTTTATATGATCTGTTCCTATTGGTCGCACCGTGATGTTTTATAGCCTAAAGCCTTCCTGGATTTACGGGCTATACAACGCAAAAAGATTTTTTAAATCAGGCTAGTAGTCAACAAACAAACAAAGAAACTCTTCAGCTTTTTATATTAGTATGGAGTATACATTAAATAAACAAAAACTTTGAAAAAATTAAAGCAAATGAGATATTTTTAAAAACTAGCGCTTGACCGCAATCCCGCCTGATGGTAAGCAGTGATGGTAAAGCGCACTAGTTTATTAAGAGCCCATTCACTCTAGCCTTGAAGACACTCAAATTGTAGTCCGACGGAAACACCGCCGCTGGCAAACTGTTCCAGTCTCTCGATGTACGCGGTATAAAGGAGGAGGCGAAACGCTTCGTCCGTATCGTAATGGTGTTAACCACGTAAGGGTGGAAACTCGCCGTACGACGGGTCATCCGATGGTGGAACGGAGATGGGGGAATTAAATCATGCAATTCCTTCGCACACTCCCCAAAATGCATCCTATAGAAGACCGAAAGGCTGGCTACTCTACGCCTGTGCTCTACACTACTTCTGTGGCTTTGGCGACCGTCTCGAGTTAAGTCAGGGTCACCAATCAACGGGCGCCGAGGAAGGGCGGATAACGCCCTCTTCCGCCCCCCATGATTGGGTCCAGGGGCGAGGGACATGGGGAAGTCCCCGCCCCCCATTGATGGACCCCGAGGCGGAGGCGCGCGCGAGTGTCGGCGCGCGCCTTTGAGGCGATGCATGGGGTAGTTTAACACCCCACTACCCCGTGCAGGAGACGAGGCCCGGACAGACCGGGCCAGCACGAGGGTGTGGGGCCGTGGAAGAATTTAGACTCCCGCGGCCCCACGCGCGCTCGTGATAGAAGACACACCGGGGTGGTTTTAGTCAGTAAAAGTCTGACATACCCCGTCGCCCACCCCAGGGCGGCGGGCATCCTATGAGGATTTCCACCCCGGCAAAAAAAAAAAAAAAAAAAAAAAAAAGGGTCACCAATCAAAAAGTAGTGAAAAATCAAAACAATTGTCATTAACCTATGAACGTGTCGTGTGTGTAACAAATTAACAACAGTCAACAAGTGAAAAAATAATTGACAATAGAGTGCACGTAGCGGGAGTCAGAGGATTCCCCGTGTGACATTTATGAACCTGTTCGGAACAGTCAACAGTAGGCCTAGTATGAGTTTTCATTACGAAACTCGTTCGCCGATATCGAGCGCGTTTGACTCAGCGATTGGCCCGCTTCAAGGTCGTAAGAACTCTCAACCAATGAGAGCGCCAAACGCGCTCGATACGATCGAACGAGTTTCGTATTGAAAACTCATACTAGGCCTACAGGCCGTTAAAAGTATCGGAACCGAAGTCGGATCCGAAGGTATGATATTAATCGGAAGTTTAGACTTAACGGAATCGGAGTACTCCGTAACATTACCGGTTTGGAAGATTGATGTACATCCACGCATATAAAAAAAACCGGCTAAGTGCTTGTCGGAGTCACGCACAAAGGTTTTCGTACCATTGATGTAATTAAAGGATTTATGTATGAAAGATTACGCGGTAATAAGCGGTTTACGATTTACGAGGTATTAAAAAAAACTACTTACTAGATCTCGTTCAAAACAATTTTTCTAGATAGTTTTTACAGTAATGTAGATACATTATATGTCTTTTTTAGATTTTTCATTTTCTTATTTTAGAAGTTAGAGGGGGGGGGGGGGACCAACATTTTTCCACTTTGGAAGCGTCTGTCACGCAAACTATTCGGTTAAAAATATTTTAGAAACCTTGATATCATTTTTGAAGACCTATCCATAGATACCCCACACGTATGTGTTTGACGAAAAAAATATTTTTGAGTTTCAGTTCTAAGTATGGGGGGCCCCTAATATTTATTATTATTATTTTATCCGAAACTATAAGAGCTATACTGTTGAAACTTGGTAGGTACCAAGTTTCAACAGTATAGCTCTTATACTTTCGGAAAAAAATGGCTGTGACATACGAACGGACAGACGGACAGACAGACATAACGAATCCATAAGGGTTCCGTTTTTTGCCATTTGTCTACGGAACCCTAAAAAGAGTGTCTCGTGGGATACCCGGTAGCAAAACGTTCCCTCTGCTGGATATTTTTTATTAATAGGCACACATGAATAAATTAACAGCCTTTGAGGGATTCTAAAAACACTTACTACGTGTTAAATTAAAAAAAAAACACAACATTTTGAAAAAAACAATTAAACCTAAAAAAGTATAACATGTTGACAGTCGTCGCGTGCAGAATGTAACACGTTTTTAATAAATGTTCTATTTTTACTAACTTGAATGAGTTATAAAAAAAAAAACAACTCGTCATTACTGTCATTGTAGGAATATCTTTTTAAATAAGGTGGTCATAATGATAACAATTCATTTATTTATTTATACTTTCGCATAAAGAAATTGTACGGAGGCGGACTTAATGCCTTAGGCATTCTCTACCAGTCAACCACAGGTGACAGGTGGCAAGTGCTTTAATTAAAACATTGCTATGGAAAAGAAAAAAAACTCATAACAATTATATTATTTGTCATAATATAATTATTATGTACATCGTGATTTTTGAAAACTCACTCAGTAAACAACCCATCATCTGCCGTCTGTCCAGTCTTTTCCCATCAATCTTGGGGTTGGCTCCCAGTCTACCGGCTTCAGATGAATACTAGCATTTTATATGGTTCGACTGCCTATCTGGTCTCCATAACCCAGTTATTGGGTAGGACGATACCCCTTGGCAAGACTGATGGTTAGATTTCCAAACATCTAACAACCCGTTACGACTTTCAAAGACCTACGAAATACAGCCGAGACCAAGGCTTAACGGGCTTTCTCAGTAGTAGTTTTTTTTACTCGGTTTGTGAAGAAAGATCCATCCACATATAGATAGATCCATCCACAGATCGATCCATCCACATGTAGATAGATCCATCCACATATAGATCAATCCATCCACATATAGATAGATCCATCCGCAGATCGACAACCGTAGCTTAACCTGATCGATCGACCTGTGCGGTTATAACGAGTTCTTCTCGATCAGAGAACAAGTAAAAATATCTATTCCGTCTGCCACGTCAGCTAGTATAAGTAGGGTAAGCGTTATAGGGGTTTTACTTAGAAGACTGGTCCTACTGCTAGGTACCTACTGTCAATAGACGTGGCTATCACGGTTGGTGTTGGCTGAGCGGCCGACTGTTCCGCTGCGGTCATGATCCCTGCATTGAACAAATATTTGTATGATTGACAAGTAGTTGTTCTGGGAATTGCTGTTTGTGCATGTGGGTTTCAATATTTGTAAAAGCACCCATGATTCTGGAGTCATTCTCACTGTGGAGCAACGTTTATAAAAAAAAGAAGGAAAAAATACACAATTGCATACACAGGTATAACATAAGTACTGTGGGTATCACGCTGAATATAAGGTTGAGCATACGATGGAGGTCTGCCCGGCTTTTGGGGAGCACCTCCGTGTCCTCGGGGCGGCGATCAGCGGCGATCTCTACCGACTGGCCCTGGTCCAGGCCATGGAGCGGAGCGAGAGTCGGTCTCTGGTCGGAAGACAACATCGAACTCCAGGCCACCGTAGACGCGGCTTTGGGGTTGGTGAGCAGTGAGCAGCTCTGGTAACGACCAGGCGTGTCAGTAAAAGTCTGACACGCCCTTCCGGTCCGCCCAGAGCAGGAGAGGTCATAAGTAGTTTGTTAGGTTCAACGGATTAGGTTTTTTTTTTTAATAATTATAAACTAGCTCTTGACTGACGACACAACAACACTTGGCTCATCGTACCCGGCACACATCGCAACACAACTGCTCAGACCCGTCCTCCATACGGCTTCATCAGATATCATGTCGGTAAAGGTTATTTAATTTTTTATACTTAATTATTTATCCTAAAATTAATACTGACTTATTTTTTCATTAGAATGACATTGGGCGACAGGTTTCATTAGAACTGCCGATAATTCAAAAAAAATTCTTCGGTTAAAGTTATTTGGCGTTGGAAAAATCAGCCTTTATTGATATTGATCATGAGACTTTAAAGGTTGTCTCTGAAAAATCGCACTTAGCAACAACAATGCCGATTGTGTCACCCTTTCCAAAATCGTCATATTTATGTACTGTAATTTATATGGTGTATATAATAAAGATTATTCTATTCTATTCTTTATAAACCAACCAATAAAGTGTTCAAGCCCAGACAGTCGCAGCAAAACACATAAAAAACATTCCAACGAACGAACACAGAGTCGTACAATAAGTCAGTCGTTTTAAAACGGTTTTCTTGAAAACTTTATTCATTAAATTTTGTCAGAGATGTAATCTATTTGACACACCTGACGGCTGCTGCTGGTGATGCTTAGTACTGATCTGCTATTAATTGTAGAACGAATAATTTATGAGATATAGCGATCATCGGTGCGGATTATTCGGTATTTTGCCATTAGGCCCGCCTGCCGTTAGGGGAGACTGCTGATTGGTTTCCTGTATGGTAAGAATATTTGATGCTGCGAATTGATTTTACAATTTCTGGATATGGCACTGTTAAATAGATAAATTTTTTACAAAAAAAAAAAAAAAAAACAACCGACGTCCACAAAAAAAAAAAAAAGACGTGTGGCACTCGGGGACTGCCGCGGTAAAGCTATTGCATAGCATTTTGTATCAATTTATGCAATTATAATTATTTATTTATTTTATTTATGCAGTATTTCTTTTTCTTTGATATTAATTCAAGTTACACTTTTTGAGCGTGGTGACCGATAAGAAAACAAATTTTTCTTTTATTAAATAAATAAAAATAAATGCACTTTGTTCATTCATATTCAAAACACTTTATACACAAATTTTACAAGTACAGTTATCACTCGAGTCAGTAAGCATGTAAAATGAGAAAACTAACATAGAACGATCCGTGTGAGAACTAAACGATCACTATTACACAACAACACTGATACCTTTGAGAAAGCGGACTTCCTCTACAATAGGGCAATTCCTCCGTAAGGTCTGTCTATGCTATTACTTATAATCTCTGTCATTATATGCTGTTTCGATACAATCGCAAGACCGGCCAGGCACCGAGGGGCAGGCAAGACAGCTATAGTATCCTTATGACTCCACCAACTGGTATTTCGTTGACTCGGAAACGGCGCACAGGGAGCACAACGAAATATACTCAAATACTCCGAGGTTCTTTTTCAATATACCCCACTGTTTTGTCGTGGTGGCTTAGTGGTTAAAACACCAGCCTCTCAAGTACGAGTGCGCGGGTTCGATTCCAGGTCAGGCAAGTACCAATGTAACTTTTCTAAAGTTATATGTACTTTCTAAGTATATCTTGGACACCAATGACTGAAGGCGAAGGAAAACATCTTGAGGAAACCTGGGCTTTATAAGTCTGAAATCGCCAACCCGCATTGAGCAAGCGTGGTGATTACGCTCAATCCTTCTCTGTATGAGAGGAGATCTGTGCCCAGCAGTGGGACGATAAAAAGGTTGTTGATGATGAACGGCGTCGGTGTCGAATTATTTGTTATCAATTTAATATTTTCGAGCTGATCTTTAGTAACATAATCACTTCTGATTGCGTTAACATCTGACCGTAGAATTAATAAATCCTTCATCAACTTCTTTACGTACGTTCTACGTAGTCAAAGCAAACTGGTGGCAATTTGTGAAGGTCACAAAAACTGGGATTGTTCGGGATCCGTGATTTTAAAGACCGTAATCGTATATTTTAGGTCTTTCTGCTTTTTGTTCTTACGCCTTGATACATGTTTTTGTCTTGTCTTCGTAGAAACAAACAATAACTTTTTTGCCTCATCAATGTCTTCCTCAGAAAAAGCCGACGAGCATATTTTTATTAAACTTTCGTTGTTTCGTTTCGGAGATAACAATATTACAACTCGTACACTTAAATGTACTCGTATTAACATTGTTCACCGACATCTTTCTGTAATATTTTATTTAATAAAAACTTCAACTTCAACTCTTGATCTGGTCCCTGTGGACAGATACCACAATTTTGCCAATACCACGTGTAACAAATTATAGAAATTCTTTAAAAAACTATTTCACAATAATGGCGGATATCGCCAATCACAGTTGAAAAAACGGCCGCGTGAGCACTTTTTACTCTATAAAATCACGCGCTTTTATTTAGTAAACAACATTATAAATAATTTAAAATCCAATGAAAAATTAGCGTGCCATTCATCTTAGCTTTTCCGTTAAAAAAAAGCTATTTTATAAAAACACTACTAAATTAATTTGAATAAAAGTACTTAATAATTAATTATATGAAAAGTTTTTAAGGTAGCCATGACAACGTCGATGACGTCTATGACATATCTCTATAGAAGACCTATTTCAGAGAGAAAATTAATCGCAAGTTTAGCACATCGCGACTATCAGTAACATGGCAAGTGTGTAGAACTGAGTTCGCGCCCTGCAATATGCATGCTCTTTTTGAAAATCTATAAATTGTTTTCAAAAGATGTAGTCGCACGCACACAAACATACCGTGCCGAAGACAGCCGAACTGAAACGACGTTAGACGATGTACGGCCTTCAAGCCACACCTCCGTGCCCGTCGGAGTGGGGAGCGTGAGGTTTTTTCGTTACGGAATTTCTGGATTCGGTCCCCGCGCTCAAGGCCCGCGATAGAAGCTATGCAATAGCTTAAAAAAACACTATAGAGTGAAAAATAACTAATTTCGGAAGTCCGTGGCAAAAATGAATATACCGACCACCGACTTCCGAAATTAGTTATTTTTCACTTTGTAGTGGTTTTTTTTTTTGTGGAAGTCGGTTGTTTTTTTGTAAAAAAGTTTTTATTTTACAATTTTTAGTTGCAAAAAGTTCTGTTCAGCTACATCCGGTCAGACTGGACGCTGCCGCCAATATAGTTCGGAATAGGCTAGCAAGCAAATGACGCCCTTTTTTATTTGAATTTTTACCCGTAATTTTGGTTTAAATACCAAACTACTGCACCGATTTTTATAAAATTTCTCTGGGGTTCGGACTGAATGTATGAGCATTGCTAGAGATGACACGATTACGCGACTTTCAGTCTCTTGATTTTTTTGATTGTCGCATCAGCATGGCGAGTAGCAGTGGCTAGTGGTTGTCCTACGTTAAACTTCAATGCTGTAAATTGTTGAGGTTATCCCGCGACTGTCTATGGTCTTTATTATCAGATCTACTGCAGACTTTGGTTAGAACTCACATGGATGCAAAATTCTCATCAACATAAATTAATTGAGTCCAAACACAAGGTACAACAAGGTATCTACTGTAAATTGTTGAGGAGTTCCTTGAACTAATAGACCTTTGTTTTCATCATCAGCTACCTAATGACAGTCAAAATCCATCGAGACGTAAGGTTCTTATCAATATTTATAATTACAAATTAATCAAGCACGAACATAACGTGGCTGCCGTGAATCGTTGCGGAGTTCCCTCGACTGTCTCTCGGCTCCATCATAAGATCTATTGCAGACGTTCATAACAACCCATATGAATGCAAACTTCTCAACAATGTAAATGAATTGAGTCCAAATACAAGGTAACTACTGTAAATCGTTGAGGAGTTCCCTGAACTGACCTTTGTCTTGATCATCAGCTCCCTAATGACAGTCACCACCCATCTAGGTGTAAGGTTCTTATCAATATAAATTAATCAAGCACAAACACAAGGTTGCTTCTGTGAATCGTTGAGGAGTTCCATCGCCTGTCTCCCGGCTCCATCATCAGATCTACTCCAGACCCTTATTAAATTGTAGGACTTTAAAATACCTAATGAAAAATCTTACAAATGCACTAGCCGTCCCTATTTTTTTTTTAAATTTCCCTTGATTTCTCTGGTCTTCCACCATCAAACTCTGATGTCCTTATCATGGGACCATCTTGGGAATGTCTTCTTTCCAACAGAAAAAGAATTATCAAAATCATAAACGTTCATGAACGGCGATGTTATCCGCGAACAACCATAAAAAAAGCATATATACGAGTACGGTCGAATTGAGTAACCTCCTTCTTTTTGAAGTCGGTCGAAAAAACTATATTTTAAAGACACCGCCATTTTTTGTTCAATTAAAATTCATACCTATACTAAAATATTACTTACCAATAGATATTTTAGAAAATAAAGCAATTGCTCTACAAAATTCTAATGCTACATAATAAGCTTTTGTGTGTTTAATTCTATTTAAAAATCACAAAAAAGCGTTAAATAGTAAACACGTATTCAACGTTATTTTTTGTTTATGTGATATAGTTTGTTCAGAATAAGCAACTGACTTGATTCCAGTCATTTTTACACCATGTTATATTTTTTCCCAAATACATTTAGAAATTTTTGCATCGTGGTTACCGAGCTCCGACGGTAGATCATAATAATACGCACGCTAGCGCAACAACTGGCGCCAGAGGTCAATACCCGCACGCCTGACCGGAGCGTGGACCATATTTTTGTTGGGACAACCAAGTAGGATAACAAGCTCATAACTTTGTGGTTTTTCATGATATCTTTTTAAAATTTTGTACATAGATTTTTTACTTAAAAATACGGGACACGTGTTTCGGGTTTCGCAAAAACAAAAAATAATATTGTATATAAAACTAGCTATGCCACACGGTTTCACTCGCGTAAGTTTCGATATGTTTCTTTCTATATGCTCTGCTCCTATTGGTCGCAGCGTGATGTTATATAGCCTAAAACCTTCCTGGATTAATGGGCTATCTGACGAAAAAATAATTTTTCAAGTCGGACTCACTTTTCCTGAGATTAGCGCGTTCAAACAAACAAACACTTCAGCTTTATATATTAGTATAGATATGACGGTGCATTCGTTAACGTTCGACGTCAGGTTGACTATGAGAGGAAAAAGTCAACCTAGCGAAGCGCCATTGTCGAAGGTTGTAAGGGCTACTATCTGAAAAACTACGGTTCGAGACGAGGCTCGCCCACCACGCTTGTGACGAATCGCTTTGCATCCGAGTGATAGTTTAATCTAGTATTATAATTATTATTGGTGTCGTGTTGCTTACACCGTACATTGATAATTTGATTATGTTTTTCGTTTATTATACCCTGAGCTAATTAAACATCAGTGATTGTAAGAAGGACTTGTGATTTTTCTGTTCACACCCACCTGCCTGCCTACCTACTTGCAAACATCACACAAGATGAGTTCTCTTGTGTGATGTACGTGCGTAGGCCCTCAAGCCCCTTCAAATACATATTTTTATGAAAACAAAATGTGCAAACACGCATTTAGAATCATATTCTTAGAAACTTACTTTCAGATGGCAAAAATCAAGACGAAAATATGTTCGCTTGTATTATACATTTTCGGAGAAAATAAACATAACAAAAAACATTTTGTATAGTTATGTTACTAGAAAATCAACAAAGACTAAAAACTGCTTGTATTTTTAAACATTTAGTGCCACCGACTCGCCCGGTAAGTTCACGTGGACTCTAAAGGCGAGTCCGTGGCACTGAATGTGTGTATGTATCACTGTTGACAATAGATTCGTCACAGCATTTTGCTGAGCAAAGACCTTTTCTTGCAGAGATGCGATGCACAGTTAACTGTTATTTATTTTGTAACACTATTAATTGTTTTCTTCACTCTGCCATTATCTTTTTTGTATTTTTATGTTATTGTTTGGTTTGTTGTCATCGGCTAGTGTCGTGGGAGCATTACAAATGACAGCCGGTTCTAATTGTCAAATTTCAAATAATTTGTGCTGTCTACGGCTCTGGCTTTGACAACAAATCAACGTTGCATTGCATAGTTTTGGTAGTTTGCATGTTCGAGTACGAGACTTTTAATGATATTTGGACGTAGTTATGCAGAAACGTTCCAACCCACAAGTCACCCGAAATCGAGTTAATGTGATCAAACTACCTTTTACGACACTTAAAGTCAGATTAGCAAAAAGGTTTCAAGTTTTAAGGCTTATATCAGAAAATATTTTTTTCACTTATGTTCCAACACACACCCTATATCAAATAATAACTTGTGTAAATTGACTAGAACGTACTATGACGACAGGAACATTAAATATTTTACGAAACAGTATATTTATTTTGTAACAAATGTTCCATTTATATTTGGAACGTTTTCGCAAAATTGCAGTAGCGAGGCATAAACGATCCAAAATTTGTGGTACGTTATGTTTCAGACATAAATAACAAAATTTTAAAACTTAAAAATATTTCATGGATTTTGTACTATTATTTTGTATAATAAAACCCAAATAAAAAAGTGTTTCGAAAAAAAAAAATCAATTTGAAAGGGTTCATTTTTACACACTTTAATTAGCTTCATACTTAACTGTTGGCATACAAAACCACTAAAAATAAATTAATAAAACAAAAACCTCTATTGAATATAATTGTAAATGTTTATAAATTGTGCTATCTTGATTCCAATAGAGAAAAGAAAGTAAGAGTTCGAAACAATTGTGCGTCCTACAATGTGTCCTACAATGCACAATGTTTATACTAAGGATCATATATTAAAGAAGAAAATAAGTAACGAAGTTACACTATGACTAATGTTCCTGAGGGAAAAAAGCAATTAATTCAGCCGTGTCTATTCTATTAATGGTACAAAGGTACGTCGTGATATGTTTTTAAATACTATTCAAATTACTACTCAAAAAGTTACCATTGCACTAAAAAAAAAAACTTAGAAGTAGTGAGTCCATAATGATGGCTAGTAGAGGAGTTAGCACAGGTGCCAAGAATAAATTATCAGATGAAATGTATAATTTCATAGTCGAAACTATTTCAAAACTACCAAAGTATGAGTCGCATTACAGAAGATCAAAGAACAATGACACCTTATATTTACAATGATGACGTTAACCAAAATTTACGATATATGTCAGCAGGAGTACGCAAATACTTATGATGAAGGGCAAAAATGCGCTTCCTTCGAATCAGTCAAAAACATTTTTACACTAAGTTCAACCTTAAGTGTACCTACAACATTAAAGAAAGATACCTGCAATAAGTGCGATATGTTAGCTGTAAAAATTCAAAATGCTAGAACTCTCGAGGAAAAAGAATAAGCTAGAGCAGAAAAGACTCGACATTTAGGAAAGGCTGAAAATTTGAGGAAGCAGATTAACTCCGACTTTAAAGACGCTCGAAACATGTCGACTATTGAATGTGTACATTCGATTTAGAAAAAACTTTACCATTACCACGAATACCTACAAATGTTGCGTTTTCTAAAAGGCAATTGTGGCTCTACAACAGTGGCATCCATAGTGCTTCAAATGACATTGGTCATTGTTACATATCGGTTGAAGGGGAAGCAGCAAGAGGTGGGATCGTACCTTATTAAATATATTCAAACTAAACTAAGGCCCACTGTTGAACACCTTATTCTTTGGAGCGATTGTTGAGAACCGCAATATAATAATAGTTCTCATGTTGAAAGTACTTCTAAACTCATATGCCACTTTGAAAGTCATTACAATGCGATTTCTTGAGTCTGGGCATACCTTTCTGCCTAATGACACAGATTTTTCTAAAATTGAAACTGCTCTATCCATCAACGTATTTATAAAGCCGAAGAATATATGTCCATAATTAAAACGTGTAAAAAAAGAAAACATGTAGAAGTATTTAAAATGAATAAGACTAATTTTTATGGCACAGAAAAAATAGAAAAAAATCACGGACAAAACAAAAGTCAATTGGTTAAATACAAAAGAAATAAGACTGGAAAAAGAGAAAGTGTTTTCAGTTTTATGAAATCATCGTTAGAAGAAGATTACAAAGAAATAACAATTGAAAAAAAAAAGTTACAGGGGAAACAAGGAATATCAACATGTCCGATTTTTGTTTGTTGTGGCCAGATGGTAAAGCCATTGCTCCGGCAAAATTAGCGGATTTACAATCCTTGTTCCAGTACATCCCTGATGATTGTCAAGCATTCTTTAACAATCTAAAGAATGCGGAGGGGCAGATTACATCGATGGGTTTGGTGGGGAACCGGAATTCGAAATGCAAGAGGATGATGACTATGGCGTATGAAGAAAATCTTCATACGTCATACTCATGGTCCTCTTCATCATTATCAGCACATATATGAATATAGTAGCAGTTCACTGCTGGACGTAGGCCTCCTCAATGGCAGAAGATTTTATACTCTTTTTTTAAATTGTGATCTAGTATTAAAAAAAAAAGATAAGCAATTACTATTCTTTTATTTGTTGTTCAGGTTTAACATGATGTAAAATTTTGATCATAAATTAAGGTACAGATGGATAAAAAGTGCCTGGAACGTTTGTGCAAAATTAATTTGAAGCTATGTTCATGTAAATATTAATTATACTAAAATGTTCCAATACCAATAATACTTTTTTTTCTTATTATAAAGTGGATAGCTTAAAATTAAACATGTGATTATCTAAACGCAATATAATTCTACAATAAAACCTTAAGTATTGACCTTTACTATTTAGAATAAAAAAGAATACAATTGAAACGCGTAAATGCTTTTATCTCAAAATCTACTTACTGTGGAATGGAACATTTCTGCATAACTACGTCCATTTGATTCTATGTACTTTTTATTTTTGAAGTGAAACTTCTTTACGCACGCTTGACTTGGGGAGTAAGCTGGCGAAAGCGTTACGAAAATTGATCGGGCAAGGCGAACGGAAGTTAAGTGGGGGATATAAGCACAGAGGCGCCCGTGGCGCGAGCTTGGTACTACAAGGTCTACGAGTTTTTTTTTCAGTAAAAATAGAAGATCTATGCAAAAATATTAATTTACCAATGAAACCATGAAATAAATTTAAATATTTATAGAAAATTAATATATGTATATGTGTATACATGTATATATTGAACACATATATATATATATATATATATATACACATACAGATGGAGCGAAAGAAGTTTCACTTCAGTCGTGTTTATTAATCTATACTAATATATAAAGCTGAAGAGTTTGTTTTCTTTGCTTGTTTGGACGCGCTAATCTCAGGAACTACTGGTCCGATTTGAAAAATGCTTTTTGTGTTGGATAGCCCATTAATCCAGGAAGGCATTAGGCTATATAACATTATGCTGCGACCAATAGGAGCGGAGCATAACTAAACCACGCGAACGAAGTCGCTGGCGGCTGCTAATATTATATATTTTATGGTATCTAGTTGTAACGTGCGTTTTGTTTGTGCGGAATAAAATATTTCTTTCATTCTTTCTTTCTTTATTTCTTTCTCTATTATCTGACCTCCACAACAAAGTTTCTACGTTATTACGACTTTCGGGCTCTTGACGACCCGTAACAACGGTCACATTTCCACTTAGTATAACCGAGACCAATGGCTTAAGGGTTACCCATCTATGGTCCAAACGTGACAAGCGTAGCTTAACCGTAAATTGATTGTCCTATGCGATTGTTATTATTAAGCTATCATCATCATCAACCTTTTTTACCGTCCCACTGCTGGGCACAGGTCTCCCCTCTTACAGAGAGGGATTGAGCGTAATCACCAAGTTTTCTCAATGCAGGATGGCGATTACAGACTTAAAGTTCAGGTTTATTCAACATATTTTCATTCACCTTGTAATCAGCCATTGGTACTTGCCTGATCTGGAATCTAATCCGCACACTTATACTTGAGAGGTTGGTGTTTTAACCACTAGGCCACCCCGACTTTAAGTTATCTTGAGCTATCAAATACATAAATATATTTCAAATCCGCATGCTAAACCGGATTCAAGAGTTATTATTAGCACATTTAAACAAGCAAACCCTTTACACTTCTTCTCGTGTAAAAATTATCTATAGGTACTATAGAAATGAATAGTAAAAATATATCCTATATTAAAAGTCATTTTTAACTTTTAACTACAAAAGAATGCCAACTCTAAAACAGTATCAAAATCCACATTCCGCAACACGAGTCTACTTCGAAACCGTTTGATGGTTTACGCTAAATTTCCCAATGAGATATCGCAACGGATTCATGGCTTGTAAAACCAATGAAAGGATACCCGGTCTCGGTGGGAACTGTAAAATGATATATCAGCACACATCGCTCTACTGAGGGATATCTGTACGGAAAGTACTGAACTTTGTTACTTTGAAAGTGTGTTATCACAATACAATTCCTTTGCCTACTAGCACTGACCTGTTTAATCAGTAGAGGTAAAAGTACAGATTCAAATATATGAGTGAGTATAACAATATTTTTTATTCAAGTAATAAAAGTAAATATATAATAGTGAGTCCATATTACTTAAATAAATATATATATATGTCGGAGATCCTCGATATAATTTTAATAGAAGTTGCTGATTTGATTTATGTAGTAGAGGGGCGAACGCTTGTGACGTTATTTTGTGATGGCGTCACATGGACAGAGTCGCTTTGGAAAGTGGGGTTCGTCGAACGGTCACTTTGCATCGAGACGCGGACCAAGGCACTTCTCCGAACCGAAACTGTCGGTTTGCCTATTCAAATTGTTATTATGAAGATTGGAGGGTATATCTACACGTCGTGCTTTAATTCAAAACTCACCTACGAAACGGAAACTGTACCATCACACCAAGATGCTGTCGACCCTACCGCTCTGCCGTCGCTGTCTCCGACATATATATATATATAAAAAATCAATTCAATCTGTGTGTGTGTGTAAAAATTAATTTCAATCAATAAAAATAATCATTAAAAATTAAATCAATATTAATTTAAATTAATTTTTACACACACACACAGATTGAATTGATTATTGATTGAATTGATATATATATATATATATATATATATATATATATATATATATATATATATATATATATATATATATATATACGGACAAATCACACAGATTGAGCTAGACCCAAAGTAAGTTCGACACTTGTGTTATGGGATACTAACTCAACGATACTATATTTATAATATATACATATATAAATAAACATCCAAGACCCAGACCAATCAGGAAAAGATCATTTTCCATCATGACCTGACCGGGGATTGAACCCGGAGCTCTTTCGCGGTTCCGGCACAGCGGTCTATTGACCGCTGTGCCATGGAGAAAAAAAAAACACTTAAGAACTATGTTAGTTAAAACATTTAATATTTAATTTGTTTTCATCCCGTTGGAGATGATATTGCAGTGATTAACATATAAAGGGTGTATCTGACATCGACGCACAAACGAGTACCATGGATCCAGTACATGATTCTGAACCCCCCAGTGGTGGAATTTTTCGTCGGCTTTTTCATGATTAAAAAAAATTATATGCAGTTTTTTTTTTTCACTTTAGACCATTCATAATTGCTATACTTTTATAACCCAATAAGATTTTAAAGTAAAAATTAATAAATTTGCTAATTACACAAAAAAGCGCAATGAGATCAAAACTCGAAAAACTATCTTATCAGCATATGTATTATTATCTAATATAGGTACATCTGTGTTTAATCCATCAGGTATTCGAAACGAAATTGAAGTCGGTTAAAATTAACCTCATTAAGTTTAAAGAAAAATGATTGACGTATAAAAGTGTTTGATCATTTATGCGTATTTTTAATGCGTAATTTATACTCGTAACAAAAAACTGAAAAGGTAAAGTTATTCTGAAACGCAGGCCACGAGCCTATATTAGAAACCATCTTCCCACAATATATATCTATCTGACCTGTGCCATCGTCGAATCTGACCAATATAATTAAAGTAGGTACTTATATTGTGGTGGGAAATAAAGTTGATTGATGGATTGATTTACCGCCCGAGAAAATAAAAGAGTTGGAAGTGTGTATATCTGTGTGAGTTATGTACCGGTGCTATTCGTCTTTACGCACACATTCACATCATTTTTGTACACTTGGTACACAAGTAAAGCGCACGTCTGTTTGTTATGTAAAAATACTAAGTACACAGGATGTAAAGGCTTATATGGCCGTATTTGCGATCGATGCTATGCGTGTTCTGGTACTGTAAGAAAATTATATGATTACGATTCAAGTAAATTATAATGTTCGCGACAGTCTGTGGCGTTGTAAAATAAATTACTCATGAACAAACTCAAACATATAAAGGGTGTATCTGACATCGACGCACAAACGAGTACCATGGATCCAGTACATGATTCTGAACCCCCAGTGGTGGAATTTTGCGTCGGCTTTTTCATGATTTAAAAAAAATATATATATAGTTTTTTTTCCATTTTAGACCGTTCATAATTGCTATACTTTTATAACCCAATAAGATTTTAAAGTAAAAATTTATTAATTTGCTAATTACACAAAAAAGCGCAATGAGACCAAAACTCGAAAAACTATCTTATCAGCTGATTTAATAGAGTTCACATCAGGGATCAACGTCATACCTACAAATCCGTACGGCGGCACGCTTGCAACTTTCAAAAGCCAAGCTGACATTTTTTTTAAACAATGTGAATTCTGTAACCGTTTATTAATGACATAAATGACTATCATAATTTTATTAGTGGCATGTGGTCTAGCCTTTTCGCGAAGTTTTCATTACGATGTCAGATAGGTACACCCTGTATACAATCGAGCCTGTTAGAGATCATTTTCAGGATTTTATATAAAAATGGCTGTTTTTGAGTTTGAGAGTTCTACAACATTCATTGCTTTATAAACGTTGTTGAGTGAAAAAAAAGGTTTGGAAACAAAGTATTGAAATTATTGATTTTGATTGTGATTGATAGAGTGGTACGCAATTATGGAATCAAGACAATAAAATGAGTCTATTAATACCTTGTGTATGTGTCCTGTGTGGTACCAGGCTTAGAATAGTACCAACACATATCCTCCCGTGGACGAGTAAGGGAACTCTCAGCAGGGAAGTGGGCAGCAGCGCTTCTCTTGTGGAATATCAAAATTGCTGCGATGCCCAACCCGCCTGCCAAGCGTGAATGAAAACCTTGGGGGAGAGCTTTGTCCAGCAGTGGACTTGTCAAGGCTAAGAAAAAGAATGATACCTTGCTGAAGTGGATCATTGCTGAAAATAAATACGACTATATTTGCAAAAAACCCTTAACAGAATTCTAATCTACCCATGCTGATAATTATGCTCTCGTCATACATTCCGGTGCAGTTAAGCGTGCGCTTAACGGCCTTTATAATGTCCTAAAGGCGTAAGCTATTCAGTAATATTACGTTCCTTCAAAGATTTAATATACTATTAGGTGTTCTAAAGATCATCGATTTTTATGCTGATCCTTTAGGACCTCGCATAATTTTATAACGTACTGGCATCGTCATTGTGGCATATTAAGTTTCTCCAAAATGAAGGTCGTCATCGGATTTTCCTTAGTAAATAATATATTATGGGAGAAATATATTTTGGTTGTCGTGGCCAGCTACGTGCTACATTACATAGGTGTACCTTAACTATAATTACATATGCTATATGTATTTATAGTAGTTTATGAGCATAACATTTATATGAGCATGTTCTTTTGTGACATATTCGCCAGAAATCTATACAGATATGAGTGTACAGAAAAAATAACTGTAATTCCTAAACAATAAAGTTTAATTAACACTACAACTTTACAACATTATAATAAGTTTTTCAATCAAGTCACTTTAAAATCAGCTTAATTCCTTTTACATGCTTTTTATTAGCTTCACTTGTATGTTTACTTGTCCGTCTGTAACTTAAAATTTTTTTTCAACCTTACTTTACATTAATTTGTGCAGATTTAGTTTTTGATTTAGTTGCTTGGGTAACGCATCATTACGAATTTTATACTAAAAAGTTGACAATAAATATATAGAATATCAAGTGTGAGGCGCTTTGTGCCATATTTTTTGTATATTAAGCACGTCACACTTTTTCAAGTATTGTTTATATACTATTGTCATAAATTGAATTTTAAAATTATTTGTTACTTTTTAGTTTGATATTCTTTAAAAGCGTGTTTTTTTTAGTTTTTTTAAACTATTGTTATTAAAATAAAGTTTGACATAATTGTTTAACATGGTATAACAACAAACAGAAACTTTAATATAATCTTGATGTTCTTTAGAAATGTCAGGTCCGTAGCACTTGCATTCGGTACGATCAAATCTAATCTTGCATAACACACTTTCAGCTTTACTACTCACAATTTGAATCATTACGAAGCAAGCACTGTTCATCCATTACTTTATATGTTTGAAAGGAGACGGGCGAAATTGGGCCTGACCTGTACACAAATGAATTATTTGTCAATAATTTTCATTTATTTTTTTGTTTTCAATCATTTATTACTAATTCTGATATCGCCGGAATATAAAAGATATTATTTAACGTAAATAATACTGACTTTCTTTACTTTCACTTTACAACAATGTTACCAGATGAAATACCAATCGTTAATAAGTTATAATCGATAAATCAAATTATTACAAAAATAAAAATAAAATTAAAAATGAATCAGTATATTTCTACCGATTCGGTTTAGAAAATCTTTTAATAAAAGGACTTAATTATATTATCTATTATTTCGTTATTAACAAAAACATCTTAAAACAAATTGATCAACGGTTCGATTTGATAATCGATTAATTATACTTTTTTATTATACAGGCAACTAAAACTCTGGTGGGCAACGTGACGACAAACGTCACATATCATTCCCTTCCGGCTTTGAATTTGCCATATTTTGTTGTATTTTCGTGTGCTATTATATTTTTTTGCAGCTTTGGCTACGCATTTAGGATTCTGACGGTTATTGTTTTGACCGACGACCCACGCATTTATTTCGATTCAACATAAAATGAGTGACCAACGTCTTCATTGCATCAACTGCGGCATACAACAGAGTAATCCTTCTATCGGATTACGACAAATAGAAGCGGAAAGCATTCTTTCAGTTATACAGCATTGGGTTGCACCTCAATTGGTAGGTATTTATTTAAAACGTATGTATTTAATTAAAACTTCATTTTGTGATAAGCAGTTTTCGAGTACAGTATAACAAGGATAACTATATATAGGTATATTATTGATGCCAGTTTCAATAATAATATTCCTATATCTCATTATAATGCACTTGAGTTATTTAAATTCCAAGTAAGATTTACAGTTTGATTATCAATTACGGAAGATAGTTCTTTTTTTATAACTTTAAGAATTCAACAATTCAATGAAACAATAGTTAAATTGAATAACCTTATATGAAAGCATTAATATAATATAATCCAAGTTTGACCACAATGTCAGTAAGAAGTAATATACACGCAATTCTGAAAGATACAGTTTTCTCGCTGTTTCTGCATCATACCTAATTCTGTAATTTTTATTTGTTGAAGCTGTAAATAATAATAATAATAATAAAGCCTTTTTATTTCTTGTTTTACAATAATTAGTAATAATGTTACAGGAAACACAAATCATATTTCTATGTATTAGTAATGTTAGTAATATATGTAGGTTTATAATATGTTAGTAGTGTTATTAATCAACAAGAACCCCGGTTTGGGTAAAGGCCTCCTCCAAAGATGCCCAGTTTTGTCGGTCTTGTGCTATGGTGTACCAGTTTGTGCCCGTTGATCTTTTCAGATCATCTTCCCAGCGGTTTAAAGGTCTCCCCCTCTTTCTCTTGCCTGGTGGTCCTAACCAGTTAGTAACCCGCGAAGTCCACCTTCCGTCAGTCATTCTCGCCACATGTCCAGCCCACTGCCATTTTCGTTTTCGAGCATAAATCAAGGCGTCTGTAACTTTAGTGAAGTCTCTTATCTTCGAATGTCTTATTTTGTCCATTTTCTTTATGTTTAACATGCTTCGCTCTAAACCTCTTTGACATGTTTTGATTTTATTCATGGCTTGTGTGGAGAATTTCCAGGTCTGGCTTCCATAGGTTAGGGTCGGTATAAGACATGAGTTCATAACTTTAGCTTTGAGAGTTATTGGTAGATGACTTTTAAATATTTCCTTTAGACTCCAATATTTGTTCCAAGTTTGTTGGATCCTTCTTTCTATTTCTTTAATGTTGCTGTCTTTTTGAAAGCTTATTCTTTTTCCCAGGTATATATAGCTGTCCACGTATTCTAAAGGGTTACCGTTGATAGTTATAGGGCTGGTTCGTGTATTAGTCATCATCTTAGTCTTCGTTAAATTCATTTCCAATCCAGCTGTCGCACTCGCTCGTTGTAGAGATTCTAACATAGTTTGCGTTTCGTTGGCTGTCTCTGCTAGAAGTATCAGGTCATCAGCGAACCTTAGATGACTTAGGTAGTTGCCGTTTATATAGATGCCTGATTTACTCCAATCACACTTGCCAATGATGTTTTCGAGAACGGCTATGAAAATAGTGGGTGAGAGTGGGTCCCCTTGTCTCACGCCTCTTTCTATATGGAATGCGGGGCCTAAGGTTTCGAGTTTTATTCTTCCTTTGTTATTATTGTATATACTTTGAATTATATTTATGTATATAACTGGCACCTCTTGTTCTTTTAAGCTTTCCCATATGCTTATATGTTTAACCGAGTCGAAAGCTTTTTTATAATCTATAAAAGTTATATATAGAGGTCTTTGAAACTCTTGGTATTTCTCTATAATAAGCTCGATGGTGTGTATGTGATCGATTGTAGAGTAGCCTTTCCTAAAGCCTGCTTGTTCTACCGGTTGTTTTGCCTCTATTATCGAACTTACTCTATTGTTAATAATCGATGAGAATAATTTATATATATTTGGTAATAGGCTAATTGGTCTATAGTTGCTGATATTTTTTGGATCACCCTTTTTATATATAAGTATAATATTTGCTTCGGACCATTCTATGGGCGTTTCAGAGCTAGAAAGTATAGAGTTAAATAATTCAGTTAATGGTTTTGATAGAATTTGGTGAGCATATTTTAATGATTCATTCGTGATGTTGTCGGATCCAGGGCTTTTCTCGAATTTCAGTTTCTTAATTGAGTCTATCACTTCAGTTTCATCAATTTGTGGTATTGGATGGCAGTCTACTGTTTCTTTTTCAGTTTTGTCAGTGGCTATTCGAGATTTGTCTCTGTACAGTTCCTCGTAAAATTCAGTTGCTGCATTGACAATGTCCTTTCGATTGTAAACGTCCTTTTTAAGGGTTTTCAGTCCTTCTATCCAAGATCGGTTAGTTCTGAGTTCTTTGTATACTTTCTTTGAGCTACCATATAGTTGAAGATGTTTCTCTATTGTTTCTTGCCTATACTTTGCATAGTCTTTCTTGATACACTTATTAACGAGTTTGTACAGAGCGGAGAGTTCATTTTTCAATGAACGTGTTTTATTTTTAGAGTTTAGTAGTTCTTGTCTTCGATTTAATAATTTTAATGTGTGTTCTTGTAGTATTTTATGTTTTTTATTATCTTCGTTGTTGGTTTTAGTAAGTATCAAACTTTGCTGGATGGCCTTTATTATGTTGTCGTAGAAGGTTTGCACCAGTTTTTTCTCTTGGCTGGTAGATTGACTTGAGGACTCCGAAAGAAAGCTGGATAGGTTTTCTTTGTATTCTGTTATTTCATTTTTATGTTTGAGTTGACTTGATTGATTATTTGAGAACTTGGTCCTATTTTTCTTTTGCGTGGTACACATGATAGTACTTCTAAGTGGACGGTGATCTGATGCGAAGTTAAGATTCAAGACATCAATATTTTGGAACCATTTTGGGTGATTTGAAAGGATGTAGTCAATCTCGTTCTTATACTGACCGTTTGGTGATCGCCAAGTCCATCTGCGGCTTTGCTTTTTCTTGAAACAGGTATTTATAATTGTAAGCTCGTGTTCTAACGCAAAGTTAACAAGTCTTTGGCCTCTGTGGTTTCTTTCTCCTGAACCGTATTGTTTCATAACCACGTATTCGTTTTCCCTGGGGACTCCAACTTTTGCGTTGAAGTCTCCCATTAGAATGATGTGTGTGTGTGCTGTTTCAAGTGCCTTTTCTATGGTCTTATAAAACTCTTCAATTTCGTGCTCGTTTGCGTTCTCTGTGGGTGCGTACACTTGTATTATTGATATCTTGTTACCGTCTATATTCATGTTAAGCATTGCTACGCGTTCTGTTATGCCTATAAAGCTCTCTATATTATTTTTAAGTGACTTATGAAACCCACCCCATACTGTCCGGGTGTGGAGCCAATGTAGCAAAGTATAAAAGCGTTGTGTTCTTCTATTGTGTTACCTTGTCGTCTAACTTCCGAAATTCCAATAATATCATATTTTATTTTATTTAAACATACTTCCAGTTCCAATATTCGGTCGTATGAGGAAAGGGTCCTGACATTGTATGTGACAATATTCAATTGTCGGCTTAACTTTAAGTGTTGTATCTTTGGAGGGTTTTGGTCGTAATCTTCCGCGGTGACCAACCGGGTTGGAAGATGTGTTTCGTATGTTAGTATTTGCTTTTCTATATTATCACTTTGCGAGGGGAATGTTAATTGCTATTCATTTAAGTTTTCCTTGTCCTGTTGTTTAGGCCCGCTGTTTGGGCGCTTAGTAGTGAGGTAATTTAGTATGCCGGGTTTTACAACTCCTTCTGACTGATTGGAACTCCTTTTATTTTGTGCCGAAATTTTATTTTTCTTGTTCACTTGCGTTTGTTTTTCAGTTTGAGCTAGACGATTATTTTCCGGGGATATTGAGAGCATTCTTTTGTTGCTGTTTGATGTGTTTTTATCTAGTATAATAATTTTGTCGTATCTTAGTATCGCCTTATTTCCTTTCTCTCGCTCTAGATTTACTAATTTTTGTAACTTTTTCCTTTTTTCTATTATGTAGTGTGGATAGTCTTCTTTCATATAATACGTGGTGTCCCTAAGAGCCTTTTTCTGTTTCAGAATATCTATTTTTAAACCTAATGTTGAAAAAGTAACGGTTAATGGTCGGGGTCTTTCCCCTTTCTTTCCTAGTCTCTTCATTTCCTGTATGTCTCTTCGTTCTAGTTCAATAGATAAGAATTTTTTTACAAATTCAATTAGGTTACTTTCTAAATTTAAATAAGATGTTTCAGTTTCTTCTATTCCGAAAAAGACAACATTTCTCTGTCTGGCATTTTTCTCCAGGTAATAAATTCTTTTCTCTTGGTTTTCTAGTTTTTCTTTAATATTTTCGTATTTTTCTTCCAAGCCTTTGAATTTGACTTCGAACAAATCATTAATATTGTGTGTAACTTGTTCCGTTACTTTTTCTGCGCTTTGTAGGATCATAGCTTTTTGTTCTGCGATCTCGTTTTGAATTTTTCGGAGTTCTTTCACAATTTCTTCCATGGCTATGTTTTATGAATTTCTAAACCTTTGTTTTGGTATTGATGCCCTCTGGAGGTTTATCTTCTAACTAATATCAGATTGAGCCAGCGCCCTCTAGTACCTTTTCTCGGAGCTGCTATGATCGGTAATCGAGCAGCCGACAATATGCTATCGATTTATTTGTTGTAGTTCCCGTAGATCATCACAGATGGCGTTGTCTTATATATACATACATTTTTGCGAAGTCATCGTGTACATCTTTGTTTACTTTTTATTAATTTCGTAATATGTATGCCCTAATATATTTATTTTAGTCCAATTCACCTTTTTACGTGTTACTTTGTATAACCTAGTGTTCTCACTGCAGAAATGTTCAATAAATAACACAAGAAAACTGTTTATTACACTCGATTGTTTATCACTGTTATGTAGATTGTCACGGAATATTTCACTGTGTCCACATTTTATGATATAAAACAGCTGCTTATTTCTTCACTTTTAAGATTATAATGATTAATCAGCCACTTTTATATTTAAAAATCGCATTTAAACAAGGAGTTGAAGTGAACACTGGCACAGTAGCGCCTACCCTCCCTACAATAAAGCTGTAAATAACAATCTAATATTGTTGTAGGTCAATAGATCTCATCACATTTGCCAAGGATGCAGAGATTTAGCTGTGACTGCCTTGGGCACAGATGAGCAACTTCCATCTCTTATGACTGGACATCGCCAAGTGTGTGTGAACTGTGGATATTCAGTGTTGCGGGCAAGATCTCATTCATTGCACACTAACACCGAACGTGAAAGAAGAATTCATGCAGTCATTTCTGAATGGATATTGCCTCAGACTGTAAGTTTTTATTAGGTTTAGTTGTTTTGTATTTTGTACTACCACACACACACACTATCTATACTACATTTTTTATATTTTTTTCACACTAATCTCTGAAATAGCAGTCAGCTTTAGAGAATCATTTTTGTATATTAGTGTCACATTCATGAGAAAAAATTAAATGGAAAAGGAAACTATCATATAGTTAGGCCAAAAGTTAGTGTAAAAAAAACAACTAATTATATTACAGCCTGTATTTCCAGAAGGTGTAGATTAGAAGAGATTTACTTTATTATTATTATTTATTTTCTTAATCTAGTGTACAATACATTGAGATAAAAGCACAAAACCGCAAAACCGTTTTCACGGTTTGTCTGTGGGACCGTAACAAACAGTGTATCTAAGTTAGTATCTAGCAAAGAAGTTACATTATTTACAAATATTAGGTCTTACAGAATTGCTTACAGACTACTGAGTCATGTATGTATTACTTCTTTTTTTAGAAAAAGACTCATGATATATTTTTTTTTTTAGATTTCAAGAGCTCGAGCTCTCATATGTCATCGTTGCTGGGTGAGAGCTGATAGAAATGCTCATCATTTAATGACTGGACCATCTGGATCTTCAGCATCAGTAGATGTATCAAGTGAACATGATGAATCAACTTCACAGTCTAATATTGATGTAGCTAACAAACGAATATATAAAAACCAAAGACATCATGATTGTGAACATATGCATTCCTTTTTGCCACCGACTTTCAAAATTCGTTTATCTCACTTTGTAGTGCTTTTTTTTTGGAAGTTGGTTGTTATGTTTGTATAAAATACCCTCTGCTTTGCTAGACTTGCCTTACAATGCATTTAAAGCGCAAATCAAATCGAAGCTTTGTTTAAAGGCATATTATTCTGTAAATGACATCTTTCTCCAGAATTTCAGTAAGCTAATTCTGGAGAAATATAAGATACATACGAGTTCATATAATTTTCTTTTTCACAATGCATAAATATGTGAGCTGTCACACCCTTTATACCTGGGGCTTATATTTAAGTAATTAGTTTTTACTTATTTACATTTCCATTTTAATGATATTTTATTTTTGCTTTGCTGGTATTTTGGCGTGGCTAGCTGGCATATGATAAATAATTTCATTGTTGTTGTTTTCTGGTCTTCATTACTGTACCTACATAGTATTGTATAAAGTCTTGTTTTTTTAAAATGAACAGACAGCTGTGCCGCTGGAGAGTTTGTTCCACCACTTCTTCTTCCCAGCGAAAGCACTAGGAAGTGTTGATGGGTGGGCGTTTTGGGGGACTGTCTTATGTAATAACGATGTTCAAAAAGTGCTGATTCTCAGCCTATTTTGAATAATTGATTTTTGATTTTCATTCTTTTTTTTTTGTTCACTCCGCATACCCGCGCCTATGGTGGCCGGGAGTTCGATATTGTCTCCCGACCAGGGCGTTTTCTGCTTCGGCTAGAGGCGTGAGGACGCTGAGAGACCCGCTCCCTCACGAGCTTCGCCTCCTTTTCCAGCATTAATTGTATATTAATACGATTAATAAATCAATATAAGAGAAATGCGATTTTTATTTCCGTTTACTCTTTTGTTTAATTAGATTGTAAATGGTTTTCCTAATTCTTTTTTAACCTCCATCTTTGTAACATTTAATATGCTGTTACGCGTCGCCGGCCCTTTGGAAACCACACTCACGATGTGTTAATGTAATAAAAATACATTCTGATAAAATATAGTCTACAAAAAAGTTTGAATAATTACTTGAATATGCCATATGAGCGCTGACAGCTTCTAAGAAAACTTATAAAAAAGCAAATGAGGTTAGTTTTTTGCAAGCTAATAATACCCTATTTCGGTTTTCTCCCATACTGCCATTATAAATAAAGTTTTATTTTTTAAATAGTAATAATATTGAAATAATTTAATGCGATAATCGTTGCTGTACATTCAGGCCCAACTTTCTATGAACTTTCGCCCGTCTCCTTTGCTCGGTGGCCTACCACCGACAGAACATCGGCCGCCGGCAGAAGTTACCACCCACCAGACAAAACCTTGCCGCCAAGCGATTTGTCATGTTCCGGCATGATGTCTGATGAAGCCGTACGGAGGACGGGTCTGCGCAGTTGTGTTGCGATGTGTGCCGGGTACGATGCACCTAATGTTGTTGTTATGGGAGTTTGGTCGTGGAGGGTCTTCAGATCAATCTCCATTTGGCGCAACATCGTTGGTCGTGTTGTTGGGTTTAACATTGCATCACCTCGCTCAACTGCCGTCTTCCTTCCTATTCGCTCAGTTTTTCTGAGTGAATAGGCTCTTAATAAACTAGCGCGCTTTACCATCAACGACCGCATCACTGCTTACCATCAGGCAGGATTGCGGTCAAGCGCTAGTTTATAATTATTAAAAAAATAAATAAATAAATAAATTGTCAGCTCAACAAAGTAAATAACACAATGAGTGCTTTTAAACTGTCAAAATGGAGGTAGTTACTAGTTGCTAATGACAGCCTTTTGAGCAATTATCCCGCAGATGTTTGAAGCAAAAGGTAACATTATATAGTTTCCGCTTTCCCCCATGGGAAGATGGCGTGCTTTTTTGTATGTATAGATGTCTAAAACAATATCCGTCACAGTTTCATTACCGAAATTACCCGAAACTATCTCTATTCAACTATTCATACTATCACATATCCCTAAACGTCACTATCCACACATAATAATCCCGGGTAATAATATAATAGCCCTATGTTTACACAGTCGAGTATTATTTAGGCCTTACAGCCAGTGGGCATTTTAATTTGGTTACATTATTTCGCGTAACTTAGTTATAAGTTATGATAAAGGGATGTAGTTAATAATTGAGTGGGTGGGAGGGTTGGCATCCGCTTTTGTTTATATTGCTTACATATTTTTGGTTAGTGTTTAATGTATATGGCATTAAATATAACCAGGTAACAATAGCGAACAATGTATTATTTGTTTGATTACGATACATAACAAAACGTAACAGATGGAATATAAATAAAATATAAGCGTAATTAACTTGAAATGAATTTATTTATATTGCACACAATCTTTCTGTTACAAGCAAAGATCCGCCATGACACATTTTTACTAGAGAGAGAGAGAGAGATATATACAATATACTATCTATCCTACTCTTATTACATTGCAATGTCTTTACTTTATTTTAACAGTAACCTAGTTTAAAGGCTTGTTTAGAACGTGTGCATAAAAAAAATAGTTTTAGAACAGAAAACCTAAATATGATTCAAAAATAACAAAGGACTGCCGCCAGAAGTGGAAACTTGAACAATAATGTTGTGCATTTTCGATTTTTTGGAATGGTTAGGGAATAATTTCGCCTGAATTACGTTATTGCTTTTGATCTTATCGTCATCACCTCAGCGTTAATCCGAGTCGCATCCGAAGCTTTTTCAACTTTGGAGCCTGGGGTCCGCTTTACCAGTCTAATTGCTGATCTTGGTTAAACTTCGATATTTTCCGTGAAGCGACTGTCGTTTGACCTCTACAATTGCTGGATTTTTGAGGGCTCCGACAACCCGTAACGACAGCCATTAGATGTTCGCATGGCAACCGGGACCAACGGCTTAACGTGCTTTCCGAGGCACGACCCGACCAGTGCAAATATTCATATTCATGCATACAAATAATTGCACTGCGCGGGGATCGAACCCGCGCCTCCTTGCGCAGCGGCCGCGTTCGCTACCGCTACGCCACTGAGGCTGTCTGTGTTATCATTTTTGATCTGTACCGTGCTTTTCGCTGTCGCCGTTTTATTAAGTTCCTCAGTCTACTTTGAGGGCGGCTTTGCAACGTTGCGTCTTCTGAGTGTGCTTGTTTTTTTTTTCCTGATAGGATCTCGCTTACGTTACCAATGGATTTGCAAAAGTTAACAGAGATACATTTTAGATAGCAACTCATTTAGACGCTACCACAATTTTTTTTTGTATTTACTGCAGCGAAACTGCTTGGACATAGCCTGTTTTGTTTACATAAAATATATTGGTTGATAGAGTTTCAAAAAAAGAAATGACTTACGTACGGTAACGTGCCTGCAAATCGTGCTTGTGAACGATTCACAGAATCGCTATTTTAATATCGAGCTGATGAAATATCGGTTCATTCTTATTCCCAGGGATTGGGGAATTTCAAGTATTTTGAGGTTATCGAATGCAGACTTCTGGACTAACCTTCAGGAGCCCTAGGCTCATCTAAACCTGCTGTCTGCCTGTGTTTCCGAGAGGCACAAGTCTTCGAGCTTCAGGCTCACCTGAATCTGCGATCTGATTGATCTGGAGACCTTTCACGACCAAATTCCCGACACAACAACATTTGGCGCATCGTACCCGGCATACATCGCAACACAACTGCTTAGAACCGTCTTCGGGACCCCTTCAGAAAAATCAATTACAATGAGCTAAAACATTCTTACTTATGTCAGCTAATAAAAGCCTAAAAAGTTTACCTACAAATTGCTCGTCAATGTCTAGTAATGCTGGAAATCTAATTTGAAAGTTACAATAAGCCTTTTATCAGTGTTAAAGTTGTTTTAAACTGAACACACGCTGAACTAACTTAAATTACTCTGTTACCACCTTAATAATCCAACTTAATCAACGCAGCGTTTAGTTAAGTTGCAGTTGGTTTTGTAAAACTTACTTGTAAATGAGCGCTGGCAGGTAAAAGGATTATTTTAACTGTTATTTATAGGACTGGTTTTATAGCAAATTCTCAGAAGGAATCGTAGATAAATGTCTTATTTCTTTAAACGTGGCACGCTAAGAATCACTCCTGCATCGCGGGTTTTATAAATATTTAAGCTCACAAATACAAACAGCCAACCCGGAACAACTACCTGTAGGTAACACAAATATTTGTGATGTGTGGGAATCAAGCCCGCAATATCTAGTTCAGTGTTGTAACATCACTATTTAGTAAGATGTACTGAAGTCACATCACTATATGCATGTCGGCTTCATTCTCTTTGTACCTGTGTAGACGACAACAAGTCGTACTTGTGAATATAGTAAACGATTATACAAAATGAACACAAGTGTTTAATTAAATACTACAAGAACATAACATCCAGTTGTAGATCGCACAGCAACTTCCCAGTCAACAAACGTACCTTATTTTATTTTTTTTTAATTATAAACTAGTGCTTAACTAAAACTTACCTATTCACTTCAAAATCTTAGTGAATAGGAAGGAAGACGGCAGTTGAGCGAGGTAATGCAATGTTAAACCCAACAACACGATCAACGATGCTGCGCTACGGAAATTGATCATGACAGCCTCCGCGACCAAACTCCTGACACATCAACATTTGGCGCGTCGTACCCGGCAGACATTGTAGCACCTCAGACTCAGACACTTGCTCCGTACGGCTTCACCAGACATAATGCTGGAACACGACGAATCTCAAACGATAACAGTCGCATGTGTCCATCAAAGGCCCACTTCAGGCTACGCTTGCCACATGTGACTTATGAATGAGCGGTTATCCGTTACAAATCTAGACCTCTCCGTGTCTGATAAGCACGCTAAGTCGCTTGTAGATGTTTGGCGGACATTACGGGTAGCCTAACCCTTAAATTCTGATGTCCAGTCTTATCAAGGCGTACCGTGTTATTTAGAAACTAGTTTCTGGAGTTCATACAGTATTGTTCCACTATAAGGCAAACACCTCTGTTTCCCTTTTGCACACGATTCTGTATTTTGCGAACTGGTTAGTTCCTACGGTAGGAGTAAAGCTCGTCCCGCTATCTCTGTTTTGACCAAGATAACACAAGAGTTGTTTCCTTTAGCCTAATTGTCATCTGACAATTGCTGAAATTTAGTGGTTTAGAGGTATGAGGAAAAGTATGTAAAGTTCACTCATCCTCCATAGAAAAGGGAGTATCCTCAGACTAGACTGGAATTGTCTGGCGGGCACTTGCCCACAGGTTGATGTCGTGAACTTGTATGTATGCTAGTTTTTTTTTTTTTTAATAATTATAAACTAGCGCTTGACCGCAATCCCGCCTGATGGTAAGCAGTGATGCGATCGTTGCTGGTAAAGCGCGCTAGTTTATTAAGAGCCTATTCACTCAGAAAAACTGAGCGAATAGGAAGAAAGACGGCAGTTGAGCGAGGTGATGCAATGTTAAACCCAACAACACGACCAACGATGCTGCGCCAAAGGGAGATTGATCTGAAGTCCCTCCACGACCAAACTCCCAACACAACAACATTAGGCGCATCGTACCCGGCACACATCGCAACACAACTGCTCAGACCCGTCCTCCGTACGGCTTCACCAGACATCATGTCAGAACACGACAAATCGCTTGGCGGCAAGGCTTTGTCTAGTGGGTGGTAACTTCTGCCGGCGGCCGATGTTATGGCCTACCACCGAGAAAAAGTTAGTTGCAGCTTGCGAGATGCAGTATTCGCGTGACGTCAGTATGACGCGTTGTTCGCATGTAGTGTTGTAGGTACTGCTACAGTGGCTTCCTGGATGACATCTGGAATCTTGGTTTAGGCATGCAGTATTGTGTTATCTATACGATTAGAAATCCGAACACTCAGAATACTGCGCTCCATGGCTCGCTAGCAAACCTCGAGCAGTTACTCAATGGAAAAGACTACATATGTAGTTCAGCTGCATCAGGTTAGACTGGTTGGACTACATACTTGGTAAGAAGCTAGGCAGATTGAAATGATAGTTGATTCGTTTTATATGCGCTTGCATATTCTCTCTTTCCAATGCTGTTCTTGAAGTAATGGTGGCCTATTGAAGTCGTGGTGGCCTAGTGGTTAAAACATCAGCCTCTCAAGTATGAGTGTGCGGGTTCGATTCCAGGTCAGGCAAGTACTAATAACTTTCCTAAGTTATATGTACTTTCTGAGTATATCTTGGACACCAATGACTGATTACACGGTGAAGGAAAACATCTTGAGGAAACATGGGCTTTTTAAGTCTGAAATCGCCAACCCGCATTGAGCAAGCATGTTAATTACGCTCAATCCTTCTCTGTATGAGAGGGGACCCCAGGGGGCCCAGCAGTGAGACGGTACAAAAGTTTGATGACGATGATGATGCTGATGAATACTGTTCTGTTCATAATAATTTTGACTTATTGTATTATGAAACCCCCTTTTTAACATTAGTAACTAGTATTTGACTGAGATCTCTTAGCAGTGACGCAATCATTGATGATAGAGCTCACAAGTGTATTATTATTTACATATTTATCAAAATTAATACAAGAATAGAACAAATAGCAACTCCCTAACTAGGCATCTGCTTGTATACTTGGAAGTTATTAGGTCCTGGGTTCAGGAATCAGAACTAGCTCAGAATCAGATCACCTGACTGGGACTAAGCTGGCGATATGTTGCTGTATTAAGGATGCATATCTGCCTTCCCCATCTGGAATAATAAGCATGTTGATAATGTCCTCGCTCCTAGTTTTGGGTTATTCGTCTAACATTCAATTACAGGTCCTCATGCCAACAAAACGTGAACTTGTAATCAATTACAGCTTTTAAACAACCCATTTACCAATCTGTTGTTGACATACGCATTTGTTGATAGACATAGCAGATGTAGAAGTACAATACCAGAAATAGCGAAACCATACCGTTATAATAACGGTATTACCAGAGCTGTGTGTAATGTAACAAATTGACGCTGTTATAATCGCAACCGCGATTTATAGCTGGGCGCAGTAACGGGGCTGACAGAGAATCAATTTGGTTTTGTGTTTGTAAATTGTAATATCAATTGAAATAATATTTTCATTAACAACAAAATAGTACCTATATATAATAGTTGCCCAATTTCTCACAGGTCATGGCAACTTTAAAAGTAAACTGTATTCTTTTAAACTTGTTCCTTCGCCTTTGTGTCAACGTTCTACATCGAACTGTGAATTTGAACAGTCCGCACATCACATCTTGTGGGAGTGTGTTCTTTGGCAGAATGAACGCAATATCATGTTGGATAGTGTACAAGTTACATCCGGAGTCGTTTATTATACGGACCTTGTAGAAACTAGAACCAATTTCCGTGCCTACCTATTATTGGAATCAATTGTAACAGCTAATATCTACTTAGGATCCATTAACTTAATCAAATTTTATTCCGTGGTGTTTGGCAATCTGGGCTTCTCCCAGTTGCAATAATGTCCCTTTGTGCCGATTGGCCTAGTTCTGTTCTGTTTCCTGCTTGTTATGGAGGGAAGTGGAAAAAATATCTTTTTTCTTACTCCTCCGCTATTCTCTTCTGATTAATTTCGTTGCGGGACCCAAGACAGTTGAATCGTTTCTCCGGGACTCGTCGAGCTTCATTGCTCGGCGTTTTTCTGGCGGTCTCCACTGTTGATTCTGGCTTTCAGGAGTTGCAGTGGGTGAGAAAAGTGTGGCGGGTTTTGTCCCAATAAAAGATATATAATAGTAAGAAACTGCAAAGATGTTATTAAAATTAATAATAAAAAAACAACAACTTTTTAAAAAAAAGCAAGTACACACATCAAAAGTGTCTAGGGATCAACATATATTTTTGCAATAACTTTTCTCCTGATTGATATTAATTAAAATTTTCTTTAAGGATTCATCAAATAAAGTGTTTTCGTTTGTCACAGTAACGATAAACCAAGTCACCTTTGCATTAATAAAGAAATTTGCCATTTTCCTAATAAAGGGATATTTGACATTTGAACCACTAACACAAAAGTTCGAAAAAAAGACTGAAATAACAGTTTTCTCTAAAATTTTATTGAGTAACTTAAACAATTAATAATCCGTGTTTCTACCGCGAACACTAACAACACAAGAACATCGGTTTGGCATACTCAAAATGAGTTCATCCAAATCACGCTGTGGAATGGCCGCCCATGTTCGTTGCAACAACAAAAAAAGGTCTTCTTGCGACTGGATACCCTCCATATTCGGCAGAGCTCTTCTCTGTAGCATATCCCATGCATGCTCAATCGGGTTCAAGTCTGGCGACTGAGCAGGCCAGGGCAGGACATTGATGTTAGCTGCGGCGAGAGTCTGTCTTACAACTCTTGCGGTGTGCGGTCGGGCATTATCATGCATTAACTGAAATAAGGGACCGATTTGCACTTGTAGAGGAACGATGACGTCTGATACAATCGTCTCAGCATAAATTTGAGCGTTGAGGTTGCCTCTGATCCAAATCAACTCAGTTCTTCCGCCGATCCAAATACCCGCCCATACCATGATGGTTCCACCACTATAAGGATGGACTTCCTGGCAGGATTTTAATCGCTGTTGGCGTCCAGGGGTTCTCCAGTGTCGTATACGTCTTGTATCCGGTCTCATACCAAAACGAGACTCATCAGAAAAGCACACGAAACGCCATTGTTCTTCTGCCCAATTTCTGTGTTCAAGAGCCCATTGATATCGAATCCTACGATTGTGCATTGCTATAGGTGGTACCCGTAGCGGTCTTCGGGAATGAAGGTTCACTTCATGCAAGCGGTTTCTGACTGTTTGGTCGCTAATTAAGTTCCCTGAAGAGTGATGAAGCCTCACGGCTAACATCATGGCGGTTATTGTTGGAGCTCTTCGAGTTAAGATTTGAATGTATCGGTCTTGTCTCCGTGTGGTGCAGCGATACCGTCCTCCATGGCGCTCAGCCACGGTACCAGTGCTTCGGTAACGTGTCCAAAGTCGACTGATAACACTCTGACTTGTATTCAGAGCTAAAGCCACAGTACGTTGCCGGGAACCAGCTTCTATCATTCCCACGGCTCTGAGCATTTCTTCCCTGCTTAAATGACGTCGCCGCTCCATAATAACGTTGGTTTTAATCAGTAGTAGGGAAACAGTAGCACTAATAATGTCTTCAATGCGTTGTATGTTTTTATAGGGAAAATATTGACAGCTGATTTTCATCTTTTACTTGAATTTGATTCACAGTTCCTGATTCAAATTATGAAATGCACCAAAAAGGATCCATATAAATTTATAAAATCATAAATTTATTACAAAGCCACATCTCAATCTCAAGAAATCCGCATAAAAATGCTTGATCCCTAGACACTTTTGATGTGTGTAGTAAGCAGTGACGCAATCGTTGATGGTAAAGCGCGCTAGTCTATTAAGCCTATTCACTTAATAAACTTAATGAATAGGAAGGAAGACGGCAGTTGTGCGAGGTGATGCAATGTTAAACCCAACACCATGACTAACGATGCTGCGCCAGACGGAAATCTGGCGACCCTCCACAACTAAACTTCCGACACAACATCATTTGGTGGATCGTATCCGGCACACATCGCAACACAACTCCTCAGACTCAACTCCCGTCCTTCGTGTGGCTTCACCAGACATCGTGGCGGAAAACGACGAATCGTTTGGCGGCAAGATTTTGTTTGGTGGGTGGTAACTTCTGCAAGAAATCTAACACCTGATCTTTGACAGTCATTACTGGTCGTCAGAAGTCCGAAAGTCTGACCACCAGTCTCACCAAGGGCCATCATCGTATTATCCAGTAACTGGGTTATGGGGTCAGATAGGCAGTCTTTTTTTTATAAATTATAAACTAGTGCTTGCCCGCAATCATTGATGGTAAAGCTGGCTAGTTTAATAAGAGCCTATTCATTCTTGCCTTGAAGACACTTAAATTGTTGTCCGTCGGAAACGCCACCGCTGGCAAATTGTTCCAGTCCCTCGATGTACGACGGGTCTTCCGATGGTGGAAGGGAGATGGATGGATGAACGGCTATTTTCACCTGTGTTCCAAGCTTTGGACACCGTTTTGAGCTAAATCTGGGTCGCCAATTAGCCTCTTCGCACGCCTCTGCTGCTGCAGAGGCACAGCTCGCTTCGCTGGATACTGTAGAGCCCTGTGTATTCGGTTCAGAAATGCAATCTTTAAGAGTTTGATATAAAAGACGAAGGTCAATATAAAATACAACGTCCGTCTGCGATTTCCTGCTACTACTGCCGACTATCCGCTCGTATTGGTCGCAGCGTGATGTTATACATAATAAAGCCTTCCTGGACTAATGGGCTATCCAAAGTAAAAAGAATTTTTCAAATCGGACCAGTAAGTAGTTCCTGAAATTAGCGCGTTCAAACAAACAAACATACAAACAAACTCTTCAGCTTTATATATTAGTATAGATTTGACTATAGAAGTGTTTAGGTGGTCAAGCAAAAGGATTATTCTGTAAAGTACGTAATATTTTTATTTAGGAATAAATATGGAAATAGCTATAAATGTTGTTTAAGAGAATCACTTAATTTTAAAAAGTGTGCATAAATATGCACACTTTTAAAGCACGAAATTTTTTTAGGGCTTCATTAATTCAAGAAACGTGTACATCATTAAAGGTCAATATGTTTTAGAGGATCAGTTAAATATTTCACTTTATATTTATTCACATGAAACAACCGCCAGACAGATAATTTAATTCTTTGCGTTAAAAGTCTAGCACACTTTTGGCTAAAAAGAACTAGATCACTTTATTTGATTCTTAAAATGACTTTTATATTTATCGCGAGTGCAGTACATAAGTGTACGGGATGAAGGATTGCAGACGACTAACTGTGAGTGTGGGTTTGGTGGTTTGGTCTTCGATTCCTCATAAGGAATCGAAGAGTGGTGTGTCAGCACTCTGACGGAAATGCAGCATAATCTACCAGATAAGCCAGAAAGGGTACATTGGATATGTATAATAGTACTCTGCTCCTCTTATAGGTAAAGGTTTGAAGACCTTCCATGTTTCCCTCTTGATTGTTTGCTAGTATTGATGGTTTTCAGTTTATCCCGCGATCTCCTACATGGTCTGCTGCAGCCCTGACTTACTCTCTCCGAGCACAAGCTTTATGCTATTTACGACCAGTTCACAAATAAAAATTTTATGTATATTCTGTAGATGAATGGCTCTGAAATAGATGAACCAATTCCATTGCCATTTTTGACCCGACAAACGCCATATAAATTACTTAAAACAAACAACAATCTATCAACAAAATATTAAAAGCCGATATGCCAAGCCGTTTCGGATGAGTTAGGTTTGGACAAACACGGTCACACGAGAATTTTATGTACCTATTATCAATACAGATTGTATAAAAGTAGTCGATACAATATCAATTACAAATGTCAAAGTTACATACTTAAAACTAGATGGAATCTAGGTACTTAGAAATATTATGGTAATTTGCAAAATAAATTCCATAATGTTTTAATAAAGAGATAAATGAAGTGTTAAAACCTAATAATCTCTCTTTTCAGCAGTACCACACAGAATATTCCACGGAATATGCTCAGATTGAGAATTTAGCTAGTCGCCTGCATAAATAATGCTCAATCAAATATATTTGTGCTGAGCAAGCAAAGCATGCAAGTGTAATGATACACCTTATCTAGAGGAACTAGTTTCTTTGATCTAAAACCAGTTAACCAATAATTAATTTAATGAAAATAGTTTGATTAAAAACATGTTTAGACATTAAGAAAGGCGTTCATTTTATTCATAATATCAGGGTTATATACTAATGATATGGGTAATTTTACTATTTAATTTCTACATTATATCTGACAATATCATTCGTTACCTTGTTATCCTTAGTCAACTACAAATGTAATGGCTAATTTGACAATATTGAAGAAAACCGGACACCGCGCTGTTATTAAATTCCTTACCAAAAAAGAAAAATGAAAAAACATTCTGTTTACTACATAAAATTTTACTGCAAGTTAAAATATTTTACAATAAATATTGCTGCATCTTTTTAATGCAGCAATATAAAATAAGTTTGCAATTTTATATTGCTGCAAATTAAAATAATTTGCTATAAATTTTAATTTGGCAGAGAGAGTGTTGAAGAGGATAATCGCTCGGGTGACAAGATTACTGCCTCTATAGAAGAAAAAGTTGAGAAGCTTATACTAGAGGATGCCCGAGTGAAGATCATAATAGTAGACAGACAGACAGATAGAATACTCTTTATTATGTACACCATATAGATTACAGAACATAAATAAAAATATTTTACAAAGGGTGACACAATGGTTGGTCTTATCGCTAAGAGCGATCTTTTACAGACAACCTTTGGATGGAATTTTAAGAGGAAAGATAAAGAAATAATGTAGGTAGTCTACAGTGTATTATTTACATAGATTATACAATATATACATATATAGTTGATAACCTCTCTGTTAGTGCCAAACACATTATTCTTAATGATCTCCTTAACCTTTCAAAAGTCATTGCCTCAAAACCAAGTTCGACTCGAGTGCTGTAGAATTTTAGAGCAACAATCGAGAAGTTACATCTAGTATTGAATTGAGGTCAGCGGTTGGGTATCGAATTATTACTGTAAATTAAACGTGGGTTCATCATTATGAATCTAAAAGTAAGCAAGAGTCCATACAGTCGCAAAAGAAGGGTGCTGCGTTATATAAGAAATCAAAGTCGTTCCGTCCGCCGGAAAAATCATGACCACAGTGTTTTGGTATCAAAAGTCATTTTACTGATTGAGTACACAAAAAAAAAGTAAAATAATAACCGCAGCTCCTTATACCAATTTGCTGGAAGCAATGAAAGAAGGAGACGAGGGTAACTTATCACTGGCTGGTTGCTTCTTGACGGCAACACCCGTCCACACGGTGCTTATTTCTAAGGCTATTGTGCAAGGTCATAGTTTTAACGAACCATACAAGCCCCAACTTTGATTAATATTTGTTCTCTAATTTGATAAAGTTCTTCGTGGAAAACAATTTTTCAATGACAAAGAGCTTAAGGCAGAAATAAATACCCATTTTTGAGAGAAACAGATGTACAGGGTAACGAAATGTAAATTTTGGGGATGAATATGGCATGCCCCTAAAATCTGCCCCAATGCAAATACATTGAAAAATAATTCTAAATATTATTCTAATAGAATTCACGTCTTTTTTCATGCCGATATCGAGAATATATCCTTTGTATTTAGGAGAAAGTTTCTCATAGATATGGTTTAAACACGTTTCCAAATATTCATTCTGAAGCTTCAAGTTTTCTATATTTCCATCAACTAATATGCATTCACGATTAGGTTTCAGAAAATGTAAGCAAATATGAGTTATTGTAAAAATAACTATAATATCTACACAATAAAGTTCAACTTACAATTTAAGTCCAGTCCAATATAGTTCGTATAATGCCTTTTAATAATGCTGATCACTCTAAAACTTACTTAATTTTCCCAAGAATATAGTAGTTTATAATTGTTTAACTTCAAGTAACAATAACTGGAAATATGAATATGAATAGATAAGAGCGACTCAGTCTCAGAAGTTTCATTCTACAATAATCTACATCTGCACTAATATTATAAAGAGGAAAGATTTGTATTTTTGTATGTTACGAATAAACTCAAAAAGTACTAGACCGATTTTAATAATTCTTTTTTCATTAGAAAGCTACATTCTCGCTGACTAACATCGGCTAAATTTTAATGTGGAAAAAAATAGGGTTCCGTAATATATTTGGGTTTTTTGAACACAAGGAGTAAACAATCAACCAGAAAAGTTACTTATTTTACGTACACTGCCTAAACTATAAAATATATAACCATAAAATGTTGTAATTAATTATAGGCCTTATAAATATCTACAAAAAAGTCCACAACATACTATACCTATCCATGTCAAGTGAGGCACAACAACAATATTTTTATTTAAAAATCTTGAATTTTTTTTTGACTACATTTACACGCATTTATTTTACTGATGCTATTTATCAATATCAAGATAAATTATTTCATCACTAGGTACAATTTATGTAGACAATATTTGGTCCTTGAATGATTAAAATTTAACGTTCGGTTTTGAAGTTATGACGAAATTAAAATATTACGATTTCTTTCGACGCGTGCGAGAGGTGAGTTTAGATCTATGAGTAAGGTTCCCGCGCGGCTCAAACGTGAGTTCGGCTCCCTACGCAGCGGTGGTGCGCGAAGTCTTTAATTTTCGTGCGTTTTTTTTTTAGATTTTGTTGTTAAAAATACACCTACGCAAAAGTTCTCCTCAGAACTAAACAACAATTCTTCTCTTAGTTCATTAACAGTTCTTTATAGAGTTAACCAATAGTTATTTTCAAAGGTAACCAACAGTTCTTTTCAGGGCTAACCAACAGTTCTTTTTAGTGCTAGACTATTACACGCTATTAAAATTTTCTTAAACATTTGAAAATGCCTAAGAAAGCCATGTCTCAACGTTCTAAACATAGTTCTCCAGCACGGGCAGCAAGAATACGCCGTATGGGAGAATCTTCACATAATGGTTCACAACGCCTTGCTGAACAAAATCAGAGAAACTCTTAGGTATGCACACGAGAGTCTAGTGTTGAACGTTTGCAACCCCTTGCATAACAAAAATCGCAGAACCTTTGCGTTATGCGCACGAGAGTCGAGGCTGGAACGTTTCCAACGCCTTCATCTACTACACAACTGATTATGATGCAATTTTTTTAAATAGATATAGAGTGATTCAAGAGGAAGTTATATGTATAATACATGCACCCACACGAAGCCGGGGCAGGTGGCTAGTTATTTAATAATTTCAACAATACTAATACAACAACAATTACTATACAGTTATGTGAACTATAACTAAATAAATATATTCACGTGCATTTACTAGCAAGTTCCCTCAAGTGCGACTAAGACTAAGACTTTACAGAACGAGCTAGTACTTAAATCATTTGAGATCAAGTTTGTTTGTTGAGTTTATTTAATAGTTTAATAATGATGACGGCTAGTACGCTGTCGTAGCAGCGTAGTCGCTACTGCAACAGCGTAGCCGTGACGTAAGTTAATCCGTAGCAAACACTAAATGGTATCAAATCAACAGTGACTCCCGTTTGCCTTGTTCAGAGACTAAATTAAATTTAAGTGCGTCATTTTCTCTCTATTTCAATAGAAAAATGACAGAAGATGATTATTAGTTTGGCCCTGTCAAATTCAGCCGGCGCCTGAGGTAAATTGACGTATTTTAGTAGCCATTTTTTAAATTGCATCTTGCCAAAAGTGTTTTTTAGTTTGACAGGACTAAACTGTTATTTTGTCTTCTGTTCTTTTTTTAGGGATCCGTAGCCAAATGGCAAAAAATGGAACCCTTATAGGTTCGTCATGTCTGTCTGTCCGTCTGTGCGTCCGTATGTCACAGCCATTTTTTTAAAACTATAAGAGCTATACTGTTGAAACTTGGTAGGTAGATGTATTTTGTGAACCGCATTAAGATGCAAAAGTTTTTTTTTAATACCTCGTAAATCGTAAACTGCTTATTACCGCGGAATCTTTCATACAAATAACTTAAATCCTTTAATTTCATAAATCAAAGGTACGGAACCGTTTGTGCGTGAGTCCGACACACACTTGGCCGGTTTTTTTTTATTTTGCTACAGTAATATGAAGATTTGTATACAAACAAAACTCGTAATTATAATAAAAAAAATATCATAGATTACGCATATTTTTAGTGTACTTGGGCTTAAAATAGATTAATAATAACTCACATTACAAATAATTCCCGCATTTCCCCTTTGTGTTATAGAGGGAAGACTATGCCCCAGCAGTGGGGATGTAAATGGGTTTATGGGCTTAAGTTAAAAATTAGATAAAATTATAATATAAAAGAGGCAGTATAATAACTCCTTCGAATCAAATGGAAAACTCTTTCGATGTACATTTCTTGCAAACGGGATTTTATACAAGTGTGGCATTTCACACACGATTTCTTACCGGCACAAGAAGTTTTCACCTGACAACGAGTAGTAGGTACGTTTGTCTTGACGCTCAGGTATTTCATTTTGTACATTGACAGGCACGTGCGCTCCATAGAGGCATATAAGCACTGCATACCTTACCTGCATACTGCATGTATTATTACTACAGTAAAAACCTTGTTAAAACATTACACTAAAACAGCAATACTGCCATCTTTTGGGGCTAGCGCAAACTAGGTAACACACATTAGAATTTACAATCTGAGCGAATCGCTGCTTCGTCACTAGCGCTACGGAGCGTAGAGCGACGTAGGCACGCACTTATGATGCTTATTTTTAGCGAGAATAGTCGTGTGTGTGAATAAAATTATTTGTGCGTAAACTTTTCGTGTATGGCCGCAGAATTTCATTCAGTTTTAAGGCAGAAAAAGCTGTGCCTATATCACAAACCGACCAAGTTTAGAAGCTATCACAAATAACATACTTAATTGTTTTTCGTTAAAATACCTATTTTATCAGCTTTGCAATGATAAATGATTTAATGATCATTAAATCATTTATCATTCATCACATTATAATAGAAGTTGCAACAGTAGTAGTAGTAACATGAACTTAAACTGACATGCATGACTGGGTCAAAATTGACCCAACCGCGCTTTGAGGTAAATTTGATTAAAAAAAACATATTACGTGGTTGAAGTTTCGTATAAACAATATTGATCACATTTCATAAAAGGTCTTAAAAAATGAGGATTCTATGCACAATAAAACATTAAATAGGGCAGGAAGTATGTCGAAGTGGGTCAAATTTGGCACACCCGCGCTTCTAGTGTTAAGGCTATATAACATCACGCTGTGACCAATAGGAGCGGAGCATAACAAGTTCAAATTACTAACTCCATGCGAAAGAAGTCGCTGGCGACCGCTAGTGAAACATAAAGATGCATAGAAATTAAGTTTAGTTTAGTTTGTAAACGAAGGCATTGACACCATCGTTTAGTAAGAGATAGATGTAAATATTTATATATTATAACCTAATTACGTAACTATCCAGATTCCTGATAAAATGATAGCATCGGATACTTTGCTGATATCTTTAGGGCTCTTGTGATATGGACTAATTGGTTAAGCATTAAACGTTAAGCAAGTACTCGGTCTGATACGAAGTGCATTTAATGCTTATTAGTGACTAGCTGAGCCGCGCGGTTTCACCCGCGTAGATTTTGATACGTTTTTTTTTTATATGCTCCACTCCTATTGGTTGCAGCGTGATGTTATAGCCTAAAGCTTTCCCTGCTTTTCCTGAGATTAGCACGTTCAAACAAACAAACAAACTCTTCAGATTTATGTATTAGAATAGATATTTGATGAACATTGGCACTAAAATTAAAGCTTATGTTTGTTTTGCAGTAAAACGAGAAATATTATAGTGAATATATTTCATTAAAGATCAAATAAATCATCAATATTCATTACATTTGCAAACATGGGTAAGACCTTAAGACTGTTCAAAATTTTGATGTGTTATGATGTTATGAAGTAGTGCTTTACCGCGATCCTGCCTGATGATAAGCAATAATGAAATCGTTGATAGTAAAGCGCACTAGTTTAATAAGAGCCTTGTCATTTTGGCTTTGAAGATACTGAAATTATAATCAGACGGGATTTATGCCCGACTTGATAAGCAAACCCAGGACCTCATGCTTATCAGTAGCGCTTGCACTATAGCAACGGGCAATTCATTCGATATTTCTTATATTATTATTTTATTTGCATCCTACAAAGCCCTTCCCTTTTTCCAAACCTGACTTGTGCATGCAGGCCCTGCCAATCTAAGGTTCATACAATTTTATTATTTCTCATCTTGATCTACTGTTTTCACTGCACTATATCCAAGATTTATAGCGGTACGAGTTATCCACTTATACCGTTGAAGGTCCAAAAAGTTAAATTAGCACAACCTGGTGCCGTGGTGCACCCGATTAATTTTCATTCTTTAGACTTCTCTTCGTCTGACCTCAATTTTCGACGGGTTTGCTTATGAATGTCATATCCACGTCTAGGTTTTTTTTGGAACGAGAGAACCAAGTGCAAAATTGAAATGTCCTGAAATAGGCAGATATTAACATGAGTATTATCCATGAATTTTGTTGACTAAGGAATGATTAAAAAGGATTTACTTCATTCATTTATATAAAATGGTGCACTAGGAATTACTGGGCTCTGTGAATTGCGAAGACTTCGATTATACAAGTGAAGCAGCCACAAAGGACAGTAATTAAAGTGCTTCTCAGTAAATCTTTTAGATTTTCCACCCAGTTACTTCATAGTACAAGGTTTTAAGTGCAATAACTCTGCATCTACCGCGCAATAATCCGCAGATACTCAAACTTGTTGTTAGTTAACAATAATCCTTCCAAATCAAGAAGAAGACATTATCAGTAGCAATGGGTTTAATTTTGACAGTTCAACAACGACCATTGCATTATATACATTGGCGAGGTGACTTTTTTTTGAACATATGGACCAATGGACTAGCAATATGCTTCAAAATTATACCAACTGATAGTAATCTATACTAATATATAAAGCTGGAGAGTTTGTTTGAACGCGTTAATCTCAGGAACTACTGGTCCGATTTGAAAAATTCTTTTTGAGTTGGATAGCCCATTAATCCAAGAAGGCTTTAGGTTATATAACATCACGCTGGGACCAATAGAAGCGGAGCATAATTGACTCTACGCGAACGAAGTCGCTGGCGGCCGCTAGTAGTATATATATAGTGTGTTACGTAATTAGGGTGCTGTATATCCATGTCTAACAATAAGTGCGCAAACGTCTTATACTAAACATCACTACCCATTTCTAAGCGACAGTTAAAATAAACTGAGCTAATTTTTTAATGTAATTCCCTTAACACTTTTCATTGCAAATCTATGGAATATTATAGAATTTATTTTAACTCTTAACTACAGTAACACTGTATGTGGGATATTCATCCAACATGCAGTTGTTATAATATGCAACATGTATTGTAATTAGCGCACACCCTCAAACATTCCAATTAGAATCATCATCATCTCAGCGTTAATAGAGTTGCACTGGAAGCTTTTTGTTGCAGTTAGACCAATAGTCAGTCAGATTTCCAAAAAAAATACTAGACACGTATTGTTTCTTTTCTTCATATAAACAAAACATGAAGACGACAGAGTACGTTGAAAACTCGTGTGACGTCACTGCACGCTACACTTTTTAGCGAGCAGTGACGTCACCAGCCACCCGTCCTGATCTTTGATGCCTTTTACATTTGTCAATTTTTATTGATTTGATAAAATAAAATATACGAAACCAATATTTTTCAATAATCTGAATGACGGACTAAATATAATCATTTTTTTTACCCAGGAAACATCCGAAACATTCGTATGGCAACCGGGACTAACAGCCGTTTCCTAGACACGACCAGACTAGACATACACCAATTAGAATATTATGTTTTAATCACAATAGATACGCATTGTTATTTATTAAATTAGTTGTACCAATTCTTGGAGAACGAAGGCCTTAACTTTCTTGGAATAAGTTCTTTTTTTATTTTATATTAAATTATTAAATTTATACGAATACAAGTAAAACTGCGATTTTAAAAGTCTGTACAAACAAAAGGGCATTTATTAATATGACAATGATTTCCGTAGTTTTAATTATTTTTGGGATAAAAAATTATCTATATAAACCGACTCAGTAAACAATTCTGAACAAGCTATTTTCAGGAAGTACGTTAATTAATTTACATGTTGTATAAGTATGTACAATCATTTGGATATTCACAACATTTTTGCACTTCACTTATAGAAAAAAGGTTTTAATTTTATGTTTACGCCTATGTCGTAGGTGCGTTTATAGTCAATGATGATTTATGATACTGAGACGTGATCAGTGACGTGATACTGTAGCCTCATTAAAAGTATCTGAAAGTCACCCAAAGAGCAATGAAGAGTGCTTGTGGGGACTTGTATATTACAATCCGAAGGGATCGAACTAGTAATGAAATGATACGCAGGAATAAGTTGACCGACATATACTGATTAATTGGTTCGCAGATCGTTTTTTCAAAACCCTCCCCTGAAGACAATAAAGTTCTTCATTTATTCAAAATCAAGAGATAAGGACGACCTAAAATGGAACTCTTGAACGACAGTGATTTATTAATAGCACTCGAAGACAACAATCTTAATTAAAATCGTTTCCGACTAAACATATTAATATTACGAACATTATATAAATGAATATTTCTGTAACAAAAAACAAGAAATTTGGGCTTCGGGCAGTCGTAAGTTATCACAGAAATCCAAGTTATTATGAGAATAGAAATTCCCGGGTGACGTCTGGTGACATGGGTAGTGAAGTCCCGAATATCAGCCGCTTTGGGAATACTTTAACTACAAAACCCATGGTTTATGTAATAATAGGGGAGAATGGTGATGTGGTGTCAAGGACGGAGCGGTTGGGGTTTTTGAATGTTATTTATATATTTTGATGGTTCCGTTCCCAAAAGGTAAAGACGGGTCCTTATTAATAAGATTGCCCTGTCCATCTGTCTGTCACCAGACAAAATCTCGTGAATCTTGATAGCTAGATAGTTGAAATATTCACAGATGGTGTATTAAACCGGTCACTATCCCCTAAAATACAGGCCTAACCTAGTTTAGAGGACAGGGTTGAACATATTGTAAGTACACATTCTAATGTACAAATTAAATATATATATATTGTTTTGCTTTGCTGGTATTTTGGCGTGACACCTGGGATATGGTAAATAATTTCATTGTTGTTATATTTTATAAAGTCTTTTTTTTTTTAAATGAACAGACAGCTGTGCTGCTGGGGAGTTTCTTCCGCCACTTCTTCTTCCCAGCGAAAGCACTAGGAAGTGTCGATGGGTGGGCGTTTTGGGGGACTGTCTTATGTAATATTGACGTTCAAAAAGTGCTGATTCACGTAAGCTAAAGCGGAAGTTATATCAATACTAATCTAAAACCTTAATAATGCCCCCTTTTAATATTTATTTTATTTTAATGAAGTTAATATATTTAAAATACTTACATAATAGAATAAATAGCTAAAACCTGAATAGAATAAATAGCTGAGTGGTACTTCTACACAACAAACGTGATATATCAAACGCTAATAGTGTCAATGCCTAGAAATAGGTGGCATGACAGCTCAGTTTCAGTAGAGCATACGGTGAAGGTCTGCCCGACATGAGGCTTCGTCGTATCCTCGTGGCGACGATCGGCGGCGATCACTCGCGTCCGGCCCTGGTTCAGGCCATGGTCCGGAGCGAAAGTGCATGGCAGGCCGTCACTTCCTTTTGCGAAGCAGCGATGCTGGGAAAGGAGGAGGCGGCGCGCGTGTGAGAGTGGGAATTTCAGCGCCCTTACTCTTCTAGCCACCGCAGGGGACGCCCTGGTCCGGAAACAACATCGAACTCCCGGCCACTGTAGGCACGGGCTTGTGGGCGGTTAAAGACCAAGCCCGGGTTGACGGTGCGTTGTGTTTCACGCGTGCCTCAAAGAAATGTCGACACATCGTGATAGGATCTATATATGTCTGCGGGTTGGTTTAAAGAGAAACCGTGGCTCTGGCGTACAGGCAAGTGAAGCAACACGGGTGAGTTTTAGTCAGTAAAAGTCTGATTCGCTCTTCCACTCCGCCAAAAGCGGGAGAGGTCATTTGATGATTTCCATTCAGGCTAAAAAAAGAGCTAACTCTAATCTTCACCTAACTTTCTACGTTGAGATTTTTTACAGATCATTTTCTTCTTACTGCGAATAACAACGCATTTTCCAATAGCATGTACCTATGTAGAGAGAAATACGAGGTAAAGCAATAAATACCGATACAGTTACCCGTATAGTTTTCGCAAAAAAAGGCCTCATTCCAACGAATAAAATGGTTCTAACAAAAAAAAAAAAGGCAAAATACCGCAGCCCGGAAATGCGCGCGTGACCGGTATACCACGCCGTATATTTTTTGTAAATTTTTACTTCGCTTTTAACTATGTATCCTTTGTGTTTTAAAAAACGCGATATATTTGCATGTTACATTGTATGTCAATTTAACTGCAAGTTTATCATTTGGTTTACTCGAAATCGCTTCATTTTCTAAATAGAATATTGCTTGTTTTCAATACATTATTTAAAGAAAATTTACATTTTATTTGAGCCATGTTCTGTGAACAATAATTACTTCTACATTTATTTTTATTGGTGAATTAATCACGAAGGCACCAGGTAACCTATATAGTATTTCGATAGGTGAGAACTATGAAAAAGTTCATCTTTGACCTATTGGATTACGCGAAGATTGGAAAGGAACTATGATTCCTTATGTTGCACACAAGGATTTATTTTTAATAAAATTATAAACTAGCCCTTGACCGCAATCCCGCCTGATGGTAAGCAGTGATGTGATGGTTGATGGTAAAGTGCGTTAATTTATTAAGAGCTTATTCAGTCAGAAAAACTGAGCGAATAGGAAAGAGGACGGCAGTTGAGCGAGGTGATGCATTGTTAAACCCAATAACACGACCAACGATGCTGCGCCAAAGGGAGATTGATGTGAAGACCCTCCACGACCAAACTCCCAACACAACAACATTAGGCGCATCGTACCGGCACACATCGCAACACAACTGCTCAGATCCGGCCTCCGTACGGCTTCACCAGACATCATGCCGGAACACGACAAATCGCTTGGCGACAAGGCTTTGTCTGGTGGGTGGTAACTTCGGCCGATGTTATGGCCTACCACCGAGAATCTTTTCTTACTAGGGCACATTTCCAATGCCCACAATGTATCAGTCAACATTGATTTGCAACCTTCCAGCAGGTAATTGCGTAACACAGTATAGGTAGCAATGGTTTTCATTTTAACAGTGCAGCAACATTCATTGTATTATTTGCGTTGTTGAGCAGATACATTTTATGAACATATAGAGCAATGGATTAGCAATATGCTTCAAAATGATTTAAATTGATAGTAATAGGGTATTACGTAATTAGGGTGCAGAAAAAAGTTTTCGTAAATACTACATTCGAAAAATTACAGACTGCACATTCAAATCTCTGCAGAGCGAAAACTTACAAAACTGGCATCCGAACCTGAAAAAAGCCGGCACGTGTCCAGTAATCCATTCTACGCTGAAAAAGTTAGTGCGGGCGTGCACCACATTTCGGCCATATTAAATTGGCTGGTAAAAGCGGATTGCTTTTGCTTTATTAGCGGGCTAATTTGATTTTATGTCCAACCACTGCGGTCTTGCCCCGTGACTGGAAAAGTAAACAAATGAAGCACGCTTTTAGGCTTTCCAACCTACATTCGACTTTATTTTATACCTTGAAACACTCCATGAAAAAATCATTTCCGTGACGGGTGATTATTTTAAACTTTGATAGGCATGCTTGTGTTTTTTTTTTTAAAAACGTAAACGATACTAATGTGTAGTTTTGAATGCAGGTAGCTTAGGTCTATTTCCGAGCTGGATATAGCATAACTTATAATTGTTACTTTATGAAGTTATAAATGCATTTATTACGTGTTTTTATATTCAATCATTTTTACGGCTTCTATATTTTGTATGCATAAAACTCTTTATAGGAATAAAGAGTCTATTTCTAAGCTCACAACATACATACTCGTACAAACATAATCAGCCTATATTGTTCCCATTGTTGGGACACAGGCCTCCTCTCGATGAGAGGGAGTGGGCCTCATAATCTACCACGCACGCGGGTCCCTGTGCGGGTTGGTAGATGTCATATGTCTTCGACGTTTTGCCTCTAGGACATGCCGGTTTAATTACGATGTTTTAAGAAAACCCTGTCCGACCCATAAGGATAATAAAGGTTAGGTAAATACATGACCAAATATAATATAAAATTTTACGTAATCATCATAGTACCAATACAAATGAATTTTGAAATAATCTTTTTTTCCCGCGAATTAATTCCAACTTCCCCGAAATTTGGTAATTTTTAAAAAAGTGACAACACCGGTATTATTATGAGCGAATAGCGATGCGACCACGTACCGCCCGCCCTGCCACCCGCCGCCCGCGGGAGGGTGCTTAACGCACATTTATCAAGTTACCTCTTTTTTGCGAATTAATATTTATTTTTTTAGGGCGATTTTTTTTTTAAGTTTAGCCCGGTTTTGTATCCATTAGTAGAATCAGTTATCGATACCTAACAACACCTTCACATGTCGGACAGGGTTTTCTTAACATACTGTATGTATAAAAAATAACACGAAAGTCATGCAAACCTCCACATTCTGGGTAAAACTTAGCAACAGCAACGAAAATAGAAAGATAGCTCAAATACGCTGAGCTGCTCCGATGAAAATGCCAGACAACGTGAAATATCGTCAAAAGACCTCGAGAGGTCACTGTCAGCACAATAGATGATCCGACGTACTGCATTCTGCTGCAAGGCGTGTTATTTCAGATATTTTCGGAGTTATGATAGAGTAAATCTTCGCTTTATTTTACGGAATGCTTTGGAAAGCATTTGGGTAGTTAAAATTGTGGATGCTGGTTTTGGAGTGCATTTTTGGTTTGGAATGTAAAATGCAGTATTGAATAGGTAATGTTTCTTAATTTAGTAAGACGTTTTCTTCGGACTTCAGACTTGTCAACCGTTTCATCCGTCCGTCTTTGGTTCCATTTCTTTTCTTATATTTATATTTTTTTTTTGTTCTTTGTTTGCGTCATGTTTATCTCAAGTAAACGTTTTTACTTTCTTTGTCATTATATGTAGTTGAATTGATACTTTTTTATTATGTAGAATGTTAATAAACAATATTCTATGTATGATAAAGCATAGCACTACATAGTTTAACACAAAGTCGTTTCTCTTTCTCTATGTCCCTATGTATGATTAAAACTATGAAACGGATTTTAATCCAGTTTTTATTCATAGATAGAGTTATTAAAGAGGAAGGTAAATACGTATAATAACATCCATTAAATAGTGGACAAATCCTATTATTATTCAGGTTTCTAGTGTGATGTCGAAAATAATTACATTTTTAACGCGTTTGCAGTGAAACGCAGACTGAATACATATACCGGCGAATTTTCGAAGTGATTTTAACCAGTACAGCATTAATCCTTATCCAATTGAATAGCTGAAATACACTGTTGATTTAATATAGATCTATATTGCCCTGTACAGCATATGATTTAAATTAATATTTTCGAAGATATTACAGATTTAAAAATTGCGTTACTTCGAGTTTGCGGCGGTACCGGCCGGCCGGAGCGACGCGGGAGCAGCTGCGGGTCGCTATGTCTTTTATACAACGTTCGCTGTTTTTCTGTAGTGTATTTAGTAGTATCAGCATTGCACTCATGCGAAGCCGGGGCACGTCGCTATTAAATAATAAACATTTTATGGTTTTAAAAGTCTGTTCGTTTAGTTTCTTGTCCGTACTTCTCAATAAAGATCTACGCTTTGGAATGGGCCACTAGCTTCATCTTACTGAATGATTCTCTGACAAATCAAAAGTACCTTTAATTGGTTTATTTAAAATAAATGCTCTGATTTTATTATTAATTAAAATATTAAAATCAAAGCATTTATTTTAAATAAACCAATTATAGGTACTTTTGATTTAGCACTTTGTACTTTGACTTAAAAGACAAAAAGAAGCACGATTGCTAACTTCATTACATTATGTTCAGTATCTTTCAAGTTCATTTACGACTACCTGCGCCCTGTGGTTTCACCTGCGAATCCGCAAGAATATTGGGATGAATATATATATGCCATATCCTAGCATACGTAATGTTCTTTATATTATATTTATGTTAAATTATTTATGTCATTATGTTATATTTATGTCAAAAATCGACGCAGACGTTTGAGCGCTAAAGTGTAACAAGTGAACAAAAAAACAATAACTTTTCTGTTATTCATTTAGACTCGCTTCCAACTACAATAACCGTACAACTATGATGTGATAGAATTTTTGGAATTGAATCAATAGTTCCGAATAATATACAAACTCACTTATTATTATTTTATTAAAAGTCTGTAATGTTCCAATGCGGGACAAAAGAAGAGACGGAAGACCCAATCCCCTTCCAAATTATAAAAATTAGTTCGACTCCGGGAGTGCCGGCAGAAGTGAAAACTTGATTAATGTTCAAGTTTTCACTTCTGCCGGCACTCCCGGAGTCTAACTCATTGTGCATTTTTGAATATTTTGGCATGGATAGGGAATAATTTCGCTCAAATTGCTTCATTTAACAATATAAAATCTACTATCATTTATGTGGGAAAATACAATATTATTTTTTTTTAATAAAGAGAATGTTGCCCCACACTAGGTATTTCTCCTGTATCATGTATCATATCAAACATTTAAACTCACATACACATACACATGGGCCTACCCAGCTTCTGGCAAATTAGGGGGCACTAAAATTTTTGGAGTGGGTAATCTTTATGCGCTATCAATAGTGGCACGCGATTTTATGACAATTACATCGTAGATTTTATTAGTGTTTACTGTGTGGTTTATTTAACTGCTTGTAGGTTATACAAATGGTTATAAAAATACTTTTAAATTTTAGACCTAACGTTGAACCGAGGCGTTGTCTGAGATAGCTGTGCAGTGCAGGTATGATAGTCATCACAAAATGACGAACCACTGCGCTCTCACATCACATCATCAGTGGATGTCGTTGATATCTCAGGCACGCCTTTATTATCAACAACAGTTTCATTTTTACCGGCGAAATTGATTGCGACGTTAAGGTACGCATTTCCGCAGCTTGGGCAAAATGGCGTGAGGTGACAGGTGTCTGTGATTGTGTATTTGTGAGCCCAAAATGCCGGTTAAGCTTAAGGGACAGGTCTATAAGACGATCATTAGACCTGTTCTTCTGTATGGCAGTGAGGCGTGGCCTATGCTTGAGCGACACAAGTAGGAGCTGCGTGTCACGGAGAACAATATGCCCGTAAAGATCGCATCAGGAACTCCCGCATCCGTGGCACTCTCCGTGTCCGTGACAGCAGACAAAGTGCAAGACGCTGGTACGGTCACGTCTTACGAAAACCGGCATGTTACGTGGGTAACAAATGTCTTGCCATGGTGCCTCCGCCGGGCCGGAACAAGCGAGGTAGACCAAAGAAGTGCTGGCTTGTCTTTGTAAGAGATGATATGCCTGCCAACAATCTCACACCACGGGATGCCAGAGATCGTGCGAAATGGAGATGTATTAGTAGGAAAGCGGACCCCGGGCTCCAACGCGATAGCTGCGGATGCAACCAAGATTATTTGCTGAGATGGTGATGATGGAGCTTCTTTTTACCAAAAAATCTGGATAAAAAGCAGCCCTTATAACAACCACAAAATAATTTTATTAGAAATCCTAATCAGTAATCTCATAACCATCATCTGTTACATAAATTTTAAGACGCTGTCCAAAAAATAATCAGAGAATTTAACGAACGTTAAATCCCTACATCTTTAGCTTTTTATTATCTTTTCCTTTTTCCCTCCTACCGTTTACATTGTACGACAATAATGTAAAAAAAATAATTGTCAAGTGGAATTCTTAAGGGGACGTTTTAGGACGAGAAAGCTTTAAGAAATAATGTTGGAGAATTTTTGAATTACGGTCTGTATTCTTTTAAGTTGTGACTGGTTAGTTGGGTTGGGGTCTGGTTTACGTAAACCACAGGATTAAAATTAAATAGAATTAAATAATAAATGAATCCTCTCGTCGCATATTTCACAGATCCAAAAGACTTAGGTCTTTAATCAACGCATTCTGGCAATTATATCTACGGAGCAGAAATGTGGACCCTCACGGTATGGCTGGTCCATTAATTCAAGGTTGCTCAGTGAGCTATAGAATGGGCTATGCTTGGAGTTTCTCTGAAGGATCGAATCTGCAAAGACACAACCGTAGAACCGATGACCATTAAAGACGTGTAAACGTATGGTGGGCTGCCCTCAGACTAGATGGAGCGATGACCTTCGCAGAATAGCTGGTAGTAACTGGATGAGAGCTGCCGCATTGAATGGCGTGGAATAGAAGAGGCCTGTGTCCAGCAGTGGTGGTGGCCTAGTAGGTAAAACAATTGCTTCTCAAGTAAGAGTGTGGAGTTTCGATTAGAGGTCAGGCAAGTACCAATGTAACTTTCCTAAGTAATATGTACTTCTTACGTATATCTTGGACACCAATGACTGATTAAAAGGTGAAGGAAAACATCTTGAGGAAACCTGCACTTACCCCCTTATTCATAAAAAAAACTGCTTAAACTTAACTAGTGATTAGCGATTCTTTAACCATACATTTTTAACCTTTTTACGTCACTTAACTTAAATCATCCTTTATGAATAAACAACACAGTATTTAAGGGGTTTATTCATAATCGATTATTAAAGTTAAGTGACGTGCAAGCGGCTAAAATATATGTTTAAAAAATCGCTAATCATTAGGTAACTTTAAGCAGCGTTTATGTATATGGGGGTAAGTCTGTAATCGCCAACCCGCATTGAGCAAGCGTGGTGATTACGCTCAATCCTTCTCTGTATGAGAGGAGACCTATGCCCAGCAGTGGGACTATAAACAGGTTGATGATGATGATGATGTCCAGCAGTGGACTGCTATAAGATGATGATGATGATGATGAAAAGATAAAAACAACAATAATGTCGACCAAGTTTGAACTTCAAGAAATAATTTTCATAAAATGGTTTCATTTCTAAAACTCTTTTCAATTCATTCAATTACATTATATAATGCTCCTCGTACTTGATTCGGCCAAAACACTTGGTAAACTCTTATCTTAGTTACAGTAAATTCTCCTTTTTATGTCATTTTTTGCTCTATTTAGGCAAGGTTAGTAACCTTGGTAGACAGAGGTCCCTTTCTTAGATCATTAGGCACCTAACTTAATTGTACGTAGAAACCAGGGGTCCGGTCGCTTCCTTAGGGATAATCTTATTAATTTTGTAAATAATTGAATTAGAAAACTTGTTGGGTCACTTTTGATGTACCCAATGTTATAAATATGAAAGTTTATTGTGTATCGTTCACATTTGTTGTATAGTATATTGAAATTGGTTATATTGAGCATTCCATACCTATACTACCCTTATTAAAGGTAGCGGTAGGTAGTACATGCGCCTATATGGCAAATTAACAGTTTTTTTTGTTTTTTTGATAATTATAAACTAGCGCTTGACCGCAATCCCGCCTGATGGTAAGCAGTGATGCGATCGTTGATGGTAAAGCGCGCTAGTTTATTAAGTGCCTTTTTACTCAGAAAAACCGAGCGAATAGGAAGGAAGACGGCAGTTGAGCGAGGTGATGCAATGTTAAACCCAACAACACCACCAACGATCCTGCGCCAAAGGGAGATTGATCTGTAGACCCTCCACGACCAAACTCCCAACACAACAACATTAGGCGCATCGTACCCGGCACACACAACTGCTCAGACCCGTCTTCCGTACGGCTTCACCAAACATCATGCCGGAACACAACAAACAAATCGCTTGGCGGCAAGGCTTTGTCTGGTGGGTGGTAACTTCTGCCGGCGGCCGATGTTATGGCCCACCAGCGAAAACAAAGCCTAAACTAAGACCTATAAGCCCTACAGTCCCTACGACCCTAAGTCAGTTAGGAATAAATAGAAATAAAAAAAAAAAAATAAGTGCGGGATGTCTGCACCAAGAGACCTAAGGTAACAGACGGGTAGTGGGTAGGATTTCCAGGTAAGGGTGAAGGGTAAACTCACTGCCTGTCCAGCAGACTCACAGGACTGATCAGAGATGGTTAAGGGTGTCTTGGCCACAGTGAGGGGTAATGAGACAAGAATAAATTCTAATCTGATTTATTTACACAATATTACAGCTTATAAACTACTTTTTCCCAACACACACAAATGTACAAACGTCTTGGTATTCAATGCGTGAAATCTGCAATTTGAAGTAGGCCGCGCGTCAGCTGCCGAGATGCTGAATCAATGTTCAATGGTAGCTTTGAACAATGCCCAAAGAATAAAAATGGGATACTATTACTAAGACTTCACTATCTGTCTATCTGTCAACAGTACGTATCTCACGAACCGTTGTGACTAAACAGTTGAAATAGAATATAGAGAGTGTATTTATGCTGCCACTATAATAAAAAATATTAAAATCTTTTTTGCACTATGTAATATGTGGTACGGAACCCTTTTGTGCTTATCAGATTCGTATTTGGAAGTGTGCCTGAAGATGGCCGGTGCCGTAGACGTCAGCCCTGAAAGCGGTGTTCAAATTATCTGCATGTGTATCTTAAAGCCTGGTTTCATCATAATTAATTCACGAATTACTTTTTTATAAGTCATAAGTAATTTACCTCTTAATATTTTACGAGATAGATTATTTTATCAACCTACACTGTTTCATAACACTTTTTTTAAAGTTGCATAATTGATAAAACACTTTGTTCATACGTTAAATGGACAGCACCATTAGCAACGCACTATTTTTCACTGATTATAATTATAAATTCTACAATATCTGAAATGGTTTAGTTCTCTTTAGCCTATGTATTAAGTCAGTATTGATTCACAGCTGGTTTACCTCGCCACTTCGATGGCGGTGCAACTGTTCGTGGGTTAAAGTATACTTTTTAAAGACTGTGGTGATGAGTTCTTGTTTAAGGAGATGGTTGAGGACGGTAGTTACAGTATCCTTGAGTACTTTATTTTGGAATTGTTAAAGAAGGTGTAATGACACTTTAATTTTTTTGAGCATAAAAAATCGTCTATGTTCCGTTCGCTCCGGGAGGAGCGGATGGGCGTGTCAGAATTTTACTGAGTAAATTCCACCTGTATTCCTTCACTTATCTGTGCGCTAGGAACCACGATATCTCTTTCGAGCAACCCGCAGCCCTGGCTGACATCGTCTTCGTAGACTTCGTCATGATGTGCTGACATCTCTTTGAGGCGCGCGTGAAGCACAACGCGTCGTCGACTCGGGTCTGGTCCTTACCGGGCGGCGTCGAGCTGCACACTGCTTGTCGCCCGTAAGCACGTGCCTAGGGTGACCGGGAGTTGGATTTTGTCTCCCGACCAGGGCGTCTTCTGCGACGGCTAGAAGCTCCCGCTTCTGGGCGATGAGATTCCCGCTCCCGCCTGCGCTCAGCCTTCTCCTTTACCAGCATTACTTCATCGCAGGAGATGCCACTTCACTCAATGCTTACTTTACCTAAGCTTAAGGCTTAAGTCACACTTCCTCAAAACCACTTATCATTTTCGGAATTAATATACAAAGAATAGTCCGATATTTTTCATTAGCAGAAACGATGCCAATTCTGTCCTTCTCTTTGACGTTATCAGTCGAGTTTACGACGTAGGCCCTAGAGCACATTAATTAGTAGCTCTTAGTAATGTACTTCATAGATAAAAAGTATTATTTGTGTTAATTCAGGATATATTATATTATCTGTGTGCCGTAAGACTTGTGTATAACTGTAACATCAAACTTTGGCGTTTATAGTAAGATATTTACCGCGACGTTTTCTTTGTTATTTCAAGCTAAGAGTAATGATTTTCTTGTATAGTAGATATACACTAAATATATATTAAAAGTTAATAATGAAATTAATAATCAATGTATCCATTTTTATAGTTTATTTAATTATGTACCAGCCATGTAAATTAAAAACAGTAAGTAATAATATCCTAAATTTATTCCTGAAATTATTTATGAGTTTCAATTAAGGCGAGAACATGCTCGAGCAAAATAATACAATTAACTTATACTGTGTTTTGTTTTGTCTTTGGGCAAAGTTAATAAAGAAAGAAAAACAATTCTCTTAAAGATGCGTATAATACCTCCTTTGTCTATGTAGATTCAGTAGTACACTTTTTATTCACTCACAAAACGTACACTTTTAATAATTAGTTACGCTACTACCAGCATTTAATTTTGTTGCAAATAATAAAGATGAAGTTTCTTAACAATGTTTACTGCTGCAAAAAATAATGTTAACTAAGATTTTTCTTGTCATGAAATAAAATATGCTGTAATTTTGTGTAGTTACTTTATTTTACACCATTCAACAATGGTTTTTTTATTTATGAGTTTTTGTAGATTTTGAAGATGTAGGGATCGGCTTCCAGTCTGATCAGATGCAGCTAAGAACCAAAGTCACCGACATATGTAGCTCTTCGGGTCGCTAAAATTAAGTAGCAGTGCGGGCATATTGCTCATAAAACCGATGGCCGATGGGGCAGTAAGGTTCTGGAGTGCCACTTATCTGAAGACGCAGCGTAGGGAGGCCCCCAACAAGGTGGACCGATTAAATGGTGAAGGTCGCGGGAAGCCGATGGATGCGGGAGGAGCAGGACCGGTCATCCCATACAACGATATTTTTCTTTATACGAAACCTGAATATAGTTTGTTCCAATCGTTTTCACACCATATTATATTTTTTCTCAATTACATTTAGAAATTGTTGCAGTGCAGTTACCGAGCGCCCAACTCAGTTGACGTTCGATCATACTACTAGGCGCATGAGACAGGTCTCCTCCGCGCCACGCTGCTTCAGGCAAGGCCGGACGAGAGATGCGTTGACCATATTTTCATTGGGACAATCAGGTAAGATAACAAGCTCATAAATTTATGGTTTTTCATTATATCTTTTTTAAATTTTATACATAAATTCTTTACTTAAAAATACTGATCATGTGATTCAGGTTTTGAAAAACTAACGTTGTGTGTAATAATATTTCTGTAATACTTATAGATAACTTTTTCTCCACTTAAACGCAATCAACTTTGCCAAACCAGATATAAAAATGCATTATCAGAAATTCTACCTCGCGTAGTGGCGCATTCATGAATATCATTAACTAGCTGCGCCACACGGTTTAACCCGCGTTTTTTTATATGCCCCGCTCCTATTGGTCGTAGCGTGATGTTACATAGTCTAAACCTAAAGCCTCCCTGGATTAATGGGCTATCCAACGCAAAAATTATTTTTCAAATCGGACCAGTAGTTCCTGAGATTAGCGCGTTCAAACAATTAAACAAACTTCAGCTTTATATATTAGGATAGATTTTTCCAAAAAAGTAACTTCATATTAATCTCTTATTTATGATATCGGTAATCAACTCCTTACTAACCATTTCAAATAGTCACCTCGTCGTTCATCAGTCATCGTTTGAATTTTTATAAGAATCGAAATTCATAGTCACAACATTTTTTGTTTTTCCGCACAACAAACCACGATAAACAATTTCCAATCAAATTTTCAGATACCAGTTGAAAGTGTCATCATCATCATCATCATTTCAACCGAAAAACGTCCACTGCTGGACATAGGCCTCCCCCAAGGTTCTCCACGACGACCGGTCCTGCGCCTCCCGCATCCAGCGGTTTCCCGCGACCTTCACCAGGTCGTCGGTCCACCTTGTCGGGGGCCTACCCACGCTACGTCTTCCGGTGCGTGGTCGCCACTTGAGAACCCTTCGATCCCATCGGGCATCGGTCCTACGGGCAATGTGTCCAGCCCGCTGCCACTTTAGTGTTGCAATTCATCGGGCTATGTCGGTTACTCTCGTTCTTCTGCGGATCTCCTCATTCTTGATTCGGTCACGCAGTGTAACCCCAAGAATAGCTCTCTCCATTGCCCTTTGAGTGACTTTGAGCTTTCTTATAAGGTCCATTGTTGAACAATGGGTTGAAAGTGTAGTGAAAGATAAATGAAACGAAAGAGTGAGTGAAAAAGTTAGAAAAAGGGAGATAAGAGTTACGTATAATAGGTTTATATAATACCTATACCAAGTCATCATCATCATCATTTCCGCGTTTAGTCGCGGATATATTCATCATCAAACTTTTTATCGTCCCACTGCTGGGTACAGTTCTCCTCTCATACAGAGAAGGATTGAGCGTAATCACCATGCTTGCTCAATGCGGGTTGGCGATTTCAGACTTAACGTCCAGGTTTACTCAAGCCCCCTTATTCATAAACGCTGCCTAAAGTTAACTAGTACTTACTCCCTTAATCATCCCATATGAATAAACCCCTTAAATACTGTGGTGTTTATTTGTAAAGGATGATTTAAGTTAAGTGACGTCAAAAGGTCAAAAATGTATGGTTCAAGAATCGCTAATCACTAGTTAACTTTCAGCAGCATTTATGAATAAGAGCCAAGATGTTTTCTTTCACCTTGTAATCAGTCATTGGTCTCCAAAATATACTAAGAAAGTACATATAACTTAGAGAAGTTACACTGGTACTTGCCTGACCCGGAATCGAACTCGCATACTCATACTTGATAGGCTTTTGTTTTAACCACTAGGTCACCAGGTATATATTATTGATAGGTTATTATTTCTTTTTTTACACATACAAGAGTTCCAGTAAGGGGTCAAAAGTGGAGTACCACTTTTGACACTTATTGTTAGTGCAATAAAGTTCAAAAGTGGTAATGCATTTTTGACCCTTACTGTAACTACGTCATCAAAATCTACTTATTGCTTTGCTTTTACATTTGCCGCTCATTGCTTTAAAATTGAGACCAAGAAAAACAAGTATCTTCATGTTTACAACACAAAACACTCATCATTATATGCATCAAATGTCAGTAAACACAACAAAGGGGCTCCAAACTAACGCCTCCCTTTCATAACCCTTTTCTCAACACATAAATGCTTACTACCATTTTACCACTTTTTTCTACACGAACTTCACCCTTCGGTACATCGAGATGTATTCATATGGCATAAACTACGCATTCGTGACCAGTTTACACTAGCCTTTTTTACAATACCACTGAAATGAAAAGAAGGGTCAATTTATACTGGTTTGTAAAGCTTTCAAGGAAAGGTGGAGATGACCCATTTTTCTCGGTCGTTTTAGGGCCGCCCCTGAAGATTAGTAATACTAGGACGGTCCTTAGAAATATATTCATATGGTTACGAGGATATGAATCGGTTATTGCTCGGATATTTGGCTCAATAATGTACGTATTATAGAAATGCGAATATTTTTGTAGCCTCTTTTTCAACAATAGGTTGTCCTCTAGTATTTGTATTTACAGGATGACTTTCAGCTTTTGTGTTTTTGTTATGCAATATTATATTTATAAAAAAATTCGCTATTGAGTATGGCTATGAATTAATTAAGCTGATTGGATCTGAGAACAATGGCAAGTATTGTATGAAGAGTTGGCTAAAATGAAATTGAATTGTACAACAGTATTAATTAAATGTTCGATGTTAATAGACGTTATATCTATTTAACAATGAATATCTGAACCAATCAACTTGTATTTGTTTGGATCTTACTGCTAGAAGAGACTTCCCTTCTGTATTTTTACATGTAGCTGGCTATCGCAGTCATAGGTCAATTAGTGGAATAAAACCATTTTTTGTTCAGAGTTGCAAAACATATCAAGATATGTTTTCTAACTCACTGTGTGTGTCGTTTTTGTTAGAATAGCCATTCGCGGTGGTAGGCCATAACATCGGCCGTCGGCAGAACTTACCACCCACCAGACAAAGCCTTGCCGCCAAGCGATTTGTCGTGTTCCGGCATGATGTCTGGTGAAGCCGTACGGAGGACGGGTCTGAGCAGTTGTGTTGCGATGTGTGCCGGGTGCGATGCGCCTAATGTTGTTGTGTTGGGAGTTTGGTCGTGGAGGGTCTTCAGATCAATCTCCCTTTGGCGCAGCATCGTTAGTCGTGTTGTTGGGTTTAACATTGCATCACCTCGCTCAACTGCCGTATTCCTTCCTATTCGCTCAGTTTTTCAGAGAGAATAGGCTCTTAATAAACTAGAGCGCTTTACCATCAACGATCGCATCACTGCTTACCATCAGGCGGGATTGCGGTCAAGCGCTAGTTTATAATCTTTAAAAAAAAAAAAACGAGTGTGCTTATGACCACACGACTGAAGTGAAACTTCTTTCGCTCCATCTGTATGTATATATATATATATATATGTGTGTGTACAATATATACATGTATACATATATACATATATTAATTTTCTATAAATATTTAAATTTATTTCATGGTTTCATTGGTAAATTAATATTTTTGCATAGATCTTCTATTTTTATTGAAAAAAAAAAAACTCGTTGTAGACCTTGTAGTACCAAGCTCGCGCCACGGGCGCCTCTGTGCTTATATCCCCCACTTAACTTCCGTTCGCCTTGCCCGATCACTCTTCGTAACGCTTACGTCACGCGTTCGCCAGCTTACTTCCCAAGTCAAGCGTGGGTAAAGAAGTTTCACTTCAAAAATATTATGAAACATTATATGTAACATACTTTGTAACCAGTTTAGACGAATTTCTGTTTAACTGGCTTAGAATTAAACGTTGCTGCGTCTTTATGTCGTTGACAGAAGGCAGAGCTTAAGCGTGGTTAGCATCCGATTCTTCATATATTTAAGGCAGTAAGGACTAAGCTTCGTCAGATTCTAGTGACTGAATTAAGAGACCACTTGCGTAACCCAAGCTAGCCACAATAGTGGCATAAGGTCTGTTAAGAAGGAATGAGTGAAGGACCCCTAGACTGAGGGCAGTGCATTGCCCTCAGTCTAGGGTTGCCCACTTTGTTTAGCAAAAATAAAGTATATCTGATTTTAAAGAAGGTAAATAAAGAGTTAGGACTTACAAAAAAGAGTATCATTTATTTTTTACTTTTAAAAAGGTATTTTTTTTGTACTTTTTGCGGCACATAACAATTTTCCATTGGTTTTAAAGGAATTGCATGAGTCCAAACATTCCAACTCTAAACTTATATCTATCAAGAGCCCATTTTTGATTAAATTCAATGAAGCTCTGTCTCTTTCTTCTCGCCACTTCACATTCATGACCGAAAAGATTCTTTCAGTAAATGCTGAAGTGGCGGGAACAGATAGTATATAGCTAATTTTTTAAATAATCAAATTTTTCAGGACATTTTTTAAAAAGAAATTGCAAATAATTGCGTTCAGGAACGTTCGAATATGGATTGGGGAATCGGCGATACCAACATATTATAGTTCTTGCAATTTACGAGCGCGCGTGACTCTTGCTTGTGATATGTTGTGTACATGCACAATGCGTTAGTGTGTGTGCCTGACGGAGCGGTCAGTAGCGAGCGGTCGCCCGCTCAGGTCACTTGTGCTTATTGTTTTCACGTCGCTATCCGCCACGAAGTACCGTCAGCATGTCAAATAACGATAAAAAGCGAAAAATTATTCGTAGTGAGTTGAGTTATTTAAATATGCATTTATAGCGTTAATTTAATATTAAACTTTTTGTATGGATCAACGATCATGAACATTGTATAATCTTTATTATTTGTAGGGTCGTGCAATTATCGCCCGAGTTTTTCATTTTCTTCAAGAAGAATATAATTTCATGAAGGCGAATAATAATGATAATTGTGATTTGAGTCCTTTGGCTAACGTAAGAAAACGAACCGCCGAAGCAACAGGGGTCAGTGAACGTACTGTAACTTCTATTTTGAAAGAAGAAAAAGAGATGCCCTCTACATCTACCAAGTTTCTATCCCCAATGAAAAAACGTCGTAAAAGATGTAGCAAATTTGATTTTGATAATTTCGACACTAATTTGATTCGAAGTACAATTCAAAATTATCACATCGAACACAAGGAAATTCCAACTTTAAACAAAATTCGGTCAGTTCTCAGAGAAAAGATAGACTTTGACGGGTGTCTAAGCAATTTACATTCATTGCTCATAAAAATTGGTTATAAATGGCGAAAGATTAGCGATTAGCAGTAACCGACGAGTATTACAAGAAAGGCATGATTTACAACTATGGCGTGTAAAATATTTGAAAAAGATTTCTCAGTGCCGTGCAGAAGAACGTCCTATTGTTTACACTGACGAAACACATTGACAAACACAAAACAACGTTTTAACGTCACACGTTCGACAAAATACATGGGGCATAAAGGATAAAGATACTCCATTTATGAAGAAATTAGGTACTGGGAGCCGGTTTATTATAGTGCACGCAGGTACTAAAGATGGATTCATTCCAAATGCCTCATTGGTATATAAAGCATCCTCCACAACTGGAGATTATCACTCAAATATGAGTTTTGAAAATTATAAGAAGTGGCTAGAAGAGAAGCTTATGCCAAATTTGCCAGAAAGGACAGTTATTGTGATGGATAACGCGTCCTATCATAACGCCCGCAGCAGTAAAATTCCTACGTCCAGTTCAAGGAAGAGCGATATGATAAAATGGCTAACTGATAACGGAATTTTATGTGACGAACGATTAAAAAAAATCGAACTCTATGATTTAATAAAAAATAATAAACATCGTTTCATAACATTCAAAATCGACCAAATAGTTAAAAGCAAGAATTTTGAAATATTACGTTTGCCGCCCTATCACCCTGAGTTGAACTGTATCGAAAATATCTGGGGAATTTAAAAAAATAAAATTGCAACTAAAAATATCGGGCAAAATATGACTATTTTACAAAATTTAATAAATGAGTGTATGAACGATATCGACAATGATACCTGGCGTAAAACTTGCAAACACGTCGAAAAACTTGAAGAAGAATATAGAAAATATTTCGATTTAGACTTCGAGTTAACGATTAATATAGAATTAACTGATAGCGACACTGAAGAGTTTGAAGATAGTGACACTTCTGACGATGAATAATAAATAATTTTAATAAAACTTACTATTAAAACATTTGTTTTATTATCATTGTTGGTTTCAAAGAAAAAATAATTTTAGCATTGATTATTTGTATGCTAACCGTAGCGCGTCTACATTCACGCAACATTTACACGTATACAGATACGACTTGAACACAACTAAGAGCCACGCGCGTTCGTGAATTGCAAGAACTATAACAGTAAATAGTGGACTTTTTTATTCTGATTAAGGATTTTTGCATATTAATAAAGAGTACTTAAGCGAACTTTATTAGCGTTATAGATTATAGAGTACGCCTAAATGATATAGAGGACAATACTCTATTTTAGAGTACAGTTGGCAGTTGGTTGGTTGGTTGGTACAGTTGCAGTTACCTCAGTCTCCGACTGACGCAGGTGCTTACTGAACACAGTTTCAGCAAATAACTAAGTCCTATAGATTGGGTGCTGACGCCTGTTTGTCAACACTGTTGTTTGTAGGATGCGGCGCAGTGTACGTTGGGGGAGGGTTAAAAGTGGGAAGGTTCGTCTGAAGCCACAGCATTTTGCTGAGTAACGACCTGTCCCAGCACAGATGCGACGCATGACTTAATTGTTGTTTGTTTTGTAACACAAGTAGTTATTTCCTCACATTGCAATTGTCTTTTTTTATACATATTTGTTGTTTCTATTGGTTATGTTGTCATCTGCCAGTGTCGCGGGCGCAACACGGATGTTAGACGGATATTTTATAAATTGTCAATGTCCAAAAGGTGTGTTGTCTTTGATCCGAGTTATGACACTAGAAAAGCATTTTTATTTTTATTTCTTCATGTTTAGGTACGAGGCTTTTGGGTATATTATATGTTTTTTTTTTATTTTCTATTATTATTGTAACGTGCGTTTTATTTGTGCGATATAAAAATTTTCTAATTTCTCGTCTTTCTAATGGCCCTTCTCTTGACACTTGGTGTGGGTAATTTCTCAATTCGGAAGAACTATCTGTAGGCTAAACAAATATTTTCTCCGTTGTGGAACAAATGGGCGAACGAACATGCGATAAGCAGTCGATAAGGTACTGCTGCAGCGAAGAAGCTTAAATGGGTAGCCTGTTTTTGCGAGGAGGTGACGCATGCAAAGGAGGTGGCGGAGAGGGAGAGAGAACATACCTCCCATTCCGCTCCCACCAAAAGAGCAGCTGGGCATCGAAGCATACTTAATAAGGGTGCTCGAGGAATAAAGATTTTGGTATGACTTTAGGTAATCGCCAAAAATAAACATTTGAGTTATGTTTAAGTAACTAGTTTATGGCGCAGCCACGAGTCACGCACAAATTATAGTTAAAATATTATTTTGAACTTTTTATTCTGTTATTTTTCATGTATACTACTTCTTATTTTTGTAGTTATTTATTTTGAACTTAGGTGGTATGTCTGTATCAAACAAAAAACAAAACACATTTTCTTCAAATATTTTATTATTTCATTTACTTACACTGATTCAGTTCACTTATCATTATATACAAAAATGTCAATTATCACAATCAAATTAGCGACGAAGATCACAATAAACAATGTCTAATTACACTCAATAATTATGATTTATAATCCATTTTTAGTTTTATATAAATTAAAGCGTTCATTAATGTATTTTACAATAATCAGGAGACAATGCTTTCATGTGAAATAAATGATAACGCTTAACTAAGTTTTCCAATTAATCTTGTCACTTTGAACTTAAAATTATTTTCGTAAATGACTTTTATGATGAATGAGAAGTTTGTCATAAATATTATTAGTCTTACTTTGTTATAATTATTATTAGTAACTGAACACTGATACTAATTACAAAAGGCCATTTGAAAAACACAGAAGCTTTCACACAAAGTTTTACGATTTTAATAAAATCAATATGGCGTAAAGTAAGATGGCGGCTGAGTTATGGGCGGCGCGCGACGCTAGCGCCGATGCGGGATTGCGCACGCACACACGAAAGTCGTGGTAGTCGGCACGCGTTATTGCACAGAAGTGGACGTGTACACACGCCGAGTCACATTCTGCGACATCTGCCGCATGCCGAACACGGAGTGCTGTGAGATACCTGGACAAATATTAGTTACATTATCTCGTGAATGTAAAACGATGTGTTTTTCGAATGTTCGCGTGAATCTTATCATCTGCCTACCCTGACTCTAACTATCTTTGGGCCAGCTTACAATCCAACCGGATATTTATATGAGGCAACCCTATCTGACCTCTACAACCCAGTTACTAAGTAATACGAAACCCTTTAGACTGGTCATTTGTGGATCTGTGCTTTCTTATATGTACAGATGGTACCGTCCATAAACTGGCCGCTATGCGGTTTTTATTACTTAGAAATAAGATTTTTCATAAAACTTATAAAGTTATATAAAATTTCAGCAGATTGTATATTCGAAAAAAAGGTTAACCAACAATTAAAAAAAAAGTGCCGTAGTTATAGTTTTTCTTTTAACCTAGATAATCCTGAAATTATAAAAGAGTGTAACTCACTTAGTGAAAATACCACGGTCGTGATGGTTCCGTATCCTCTCGGCCAATGCGTCGAGCGACGCCGGGCTTACTTCTCTCAGTCCATAGTATTGAGTTAGGTTGTACTCTATCGCCCAGTGGGCCTCCCCTCTAATGTTATTTACATCTAGGTAATACTGAGTGTAGTCCAAAACCTGTAGGAAAAAAAGGCTTCAGAATATTGAAAGAAGAATAACTATTGTCATTACACATCTGCCTAACCTTTTCCAAGAATACTGAGTTCGGCTTCCAGTCTAACCGAAAACAGCGGAATACCTTTGTATCCTTACTATATTCATCATCATCTCAGCGTTAACACCAGTCGCATCCGTAGCTTTTTAGCTTTGGAGTCTGGGGTCCGCTTTACCAATCTAACTGCTGATTTTGGCTAAACTTCGATATTTTCCGTGAAGCGACTGCCGTCTGACCTCCACAACCGGAAGGCGATATCTAAGCATTACAGTTAGACCAATTGTTAGACTTTTGAGGGCTCCAACAACCCATAACGACTTCCACTAGATGTTCGTATGGCAACCGGGACCAACGGCTTAACGAGCTTTCTGAGGCACGACCAGACCAGTGCAAATATTCATATTCATGCATACAAATATTTACACTCTGCGGGGATCGAACCCGCGCCTCCTTGCGCAACGGCCGCGTTCGTTACTGCTACGCCACAGAGGCAGTCCTATAGTATCCTTACTATATTATTATTATTATTTATATTATATAATATTATTATTGGGAATGTGAGTTTGTTTGTTCGGCTTTCACGCCGTAACTACTGAACCGATTACTATGAAATTTTGCAGACGTAAATTTAGAAGTACGGATTAAATAATAAGGTACTTTTTATTTCGGAAAAAAATGATATTCCCGATGGAAAACAAAAATACTGAATTATGTAATAAGCTAGTTATACTTAAATCAACTCGTGGTGGCCTAGTGGTTAAAACACCAGCCTCTCAAGCATGAGTGTACGGGTTGGAGTCCAGATCAGGCAAATACCAATGTAACTTTTCTAAGTTATATGTACTTTCTTAGTATATCTTGGACACCAATGACTGATTAAAATGTGAAGGAACACATCTTAAGGAAACCTGGACTTTAAGTCTGTAATCGCCAACCCGCATTGAGCAAGCGTGGTGATTACGCTCAATCCTTTCTGTATGAGAGGAGTCCTGTGCCGAGAAGTGGGACGATGATGATAAATAAAGCGGCTACCTATTTGACCATCATAGCCCAGTTACTATTAGGATAAGCCTTGGAAAAGCGCTAATTAAGACTATTTGTCACTTTACTTTCACGTCTGTTAAATAGTCTGACTAGTGGCTATAAAATGTAAGTACAGAAGGCAGCACATCAAGCTACTACAATCTGTCAGATTTCTTTATTAGATTTTCATCTTTATCTCTAAAGCATTAAGGCTCAAGGTTGATTGGGAATATTTGACAAATGCAGGTAGTTTGACATGCTGTCGTCCGTACATTAATTTTCGATTTATAAAATTGTAAAACTGATTTTGTTACAAGGTAATATGGCATAATTATGTTGAGAGAAACTAAACTGTACCTTTCCGGTATTAGAGTCGAATTTATAAAGCCTTAATCCTGGATTTGAAGTACTGCCTGCACCTCTTGGAGTGACCGAAGGGGCCAACAATGCCCAAGATACTGGCCGACCTGTGGACAATTAAGATAAGAATTAGAAAAATGCCGAATCTTGTAAGAGGCCTACGCCTACAAGTCTAATGCTAGATGATGAACAAAGAGAAGAATTCATAAAGAACGTTTACGTATTATTGCACAGATGATGCAAGAATTCGTCGTGTTCCGGCATGATATCTGGTGAAGCCGTACGAAGGACGGAACAGTAATGTTGCGATGTGTGCCGGGTACGATGCGCCAAACGTTTTGTGTCGGGAGTTTTGCTCGTGGAGGGTCTCCAGATCAATATCCCTCTGGCACAGCATCGTTGGGCATAACATTACATCATCTCGCTCAACAGCTGTCTTAATTCCTATTCCCTCAGTTTTTTTATGAGTGAATAAGCTCTTAATGAACTAGTGCGTTATACCATCAACGATTACACCACAGCTTCATCAACTTCAATATCAGGCGGAATTGCAGTCAAGCACTAATGTTTACAATGTTTTATAAAATATTACATTTCGAAGAAAATGGCTTGTTAATGGAATTTCTTAGTGATGTGAGTTTTCCGAAACGACTCTCAAAGTTCCACCAATGGTTGCCGGGACCACTAGGCTGAACGTAATTTTCGAGGCACGGAAGGATATCGGTAGGTATACAATATGTAAAGAAAACCCCGTCCGACCCAAAAGGATAATAAATGTTAGGTATACACATGACCAAATAAAATATGAAATTTTACGTAATTATGATAGTGACAATAGTAATGAATTTTGAAATATTCTTTTTTTTCCGCGATTCAATTCCAACTTCCCCGAAATTTGATATTTTTTTAAAAACTGACAACACCATTTGTGACGGAGCAAATAGCGATGCGACCTTGTGCCACGTGCCCTGCCCCCTACACCCGCGCATGTTCCCCTAACGTGTTGCCGACCGCACATGCATTAAGTTAGCTCGATTTTTCTAAATAATATTTATTTTTTTAGGGAGATTTTTTTTTAAGTTTAGCCTGGCTTTATTGACATTATTAGAATCAGTTAACGATACCTAACAACACCTTCACGGGTCGGACAGGGTTTTCTTAACATACTGTATAAAGATAGGTACCTGTTCACGGACTAGCCACGGCAAGCGTTACTTTTACCTGGTCGATCGAACCGTGTGGCTATAAAAACATATTCACAAATCTCTTAAAAATCTCTATTTCTATAATACTAATGTACTCTAATATATTGTACCCCCGTTTCTAAGTCGTATAACTAATCTCACAATTCAGCTTTTCCGAGTTCACTATACAACAAAGGGAGATAGAAGCTAGATCCGTACAACACCGAGAAAAGGTTTGGAAAGCTTCTAACAGATAAGGAAGAGATAAATAACATCATAATATTTTTTATGGCATAAAAGAACAGTATTTTATTATTCATATCTATCTTAGCACAAACGTAACAGGCAACTCGAGAAAATCTTATTTCTCATACTCTTTACACGTCAAAGAGGATAGTTGTTTCAATATTATTGGAAGAAATTAAATTATGTTATGTTAGCTATAACCATTTCGAGTATCTTTGCATCAAAGACAACAAATTTTATTAAGTTTTACAAATAAAAAAAGTTGTGCCTTTTTTGAATATTATGGAATGGTTAGGGAATCATACGTAGCTTTATTACATTACATATATACACGATTTTTACTAGTAGACAGGTGATTGAGCCAACAGCAATATAAGATACTAGATACCTAGCCATGGATGCGTATAGCCCCTTAATACTTACCGTATAAAATGAAACACAAATACTTTTTAATTACAAGTTCATCATTATCATCATCAACAACCTTTTTTTATCATCCCACTGCTGGGCACAGGCCTCCTCTCATGCAGAGAAGGATTGAGCGTAATCACCACGCTTGCTCAATGCGAATTGGCGATTTCAGACTTGAAAGTTCAGGTTTCCTCAAAATAGAATGTACAGATTCTCCGGAACCACAAATGGGACTGTCGTTGGTTCAAACATCATTATTACAATATACTAAACTAGATAAATAAAAACATACATATACATACATAAATACGTAGATACTTTAATAGTATAATTAGCCATAAATTGTTTGTTTAACAAGATCATAACGACAAGTAGTGTTCCCTCACAAGTCTCTTGAATTCCTGGAACGATTGTGCGCGTTTAATTTCAATTGGCAATACATTCCACAAACGAGGGGCCTGAACAGTGAAAGATTTATCAAGGTACGTTGTGAAATGCATAGGCATTTTGAGCTTTAAGTTATCTGATGACCTTAACGATTTAGTATGTGAGTTGCACAGAAATTGAAAGCGATTCTTGAGATAAAGAGGGGTGAAAGGAGAAAAAAGCACATTATATAGAAGGAAAAGAATATGAGCATTCCGACGAAGGCGAATTGGTAACCACTTGAGCTTCACACGAAATTCAGATACATCGTCATATTTGCGCATACCGAATATGAACCATATACAAACATTTTGAAGTGGTTCAAGCTTATCTAGTTGGTTTTGGGTAAGATCAAGATAGCTGACATCAATCAGCATAGTCAAGGATGGGTAGAAGAAGTGATTGTGCAAGTGCAATTTTGGTGGTAGTCGGTAGGAAATTGCGTAATCTCGTCAGAGACGCTGCGGATGCAAATAACTTGCGGCTAACTTCCTGCAGCTGGGAAGTCCAAGAGAAATTTTTGTCAATATATATTTCCAAGTTCTTAACTTTGTCACTAAAAGGAACCACTGAATTTTCAAAAGAAACTTGAGGTAGGGTCGTCCAATAGATTCTAGAGACCGTCCTAGAACTGCCCACGACTATAACCTGCGTCTTTATGGGGTTGACCAAAAGCCCATATCTTTTGCTTCAGTCACATATGCGGGTCAGATCACGATTGATCGCTAATATGGCCTCAGATAGATTTCCAAGAGGCGCTCGTGAGTAAATTTGTAAATCATCTGCATAAAGATGGTAGGAAGAAATTAGTTCGTCAGAGATTGAGTTAATAAAAACTGCGAAAAGTAAAGGGAATAGCACGCCACCCTGCGGTACACCAGCAGACGACCAGGAAGAAAAGGTCTCTCTGAAGAAAATATCGGTATCTATGGGTATGCAGATGACAGCACAGTTGTGGAGAGATACCTGCCGGATGCTCGGGCTAGTAGGGAATCAATCCGGTCCGATAGAGAGGCCATGGTAGAGCGAACGAGTGTTGCACTTCAGGCAGTCTCCGAATGGGGCAATGCCAATCCTGTAGCATTCAATGCCGCCAAAACGCAGGCGTGTCTCTTCACCGCTAAAAGGAGCCCGTTCACCTTGGCTCCTACTTTTCGGAATGTATCCTTGGAGTGTACCGACCGCCTTCAGCTTTTGGGTGTTGAGATTTCCTCGAACCTAAACTTTGGGCGGTTCATTGAGTCCAAGGCCAAGGTGGGTGCCAGAAAACTTGGTGTAATCGCAAAGGTCCGGCAGTACTTCACACCAGGGCAGCTTCTAATGTTGTACAAAGCACAGGTCCGTTCGTGTGTGGAGTACTGCAGCCACATTTGGGCTGGTGCTGCTAAGTGTCACCTGGCCACTTTGGATTCAGTGGAGAGGCGTGCGAAGAGGCTGATTGGTGACCCTGATTTAACTCGAGTTGGTCTCCAAAGCCTAGAGCACAGGCGTAGAGTAGCCAGCCTTTCGGTGTTCTATAGGATGCATTCTGGGGAGTGTGCGAGGGAATTGCACGATTTAATTCCCCCATCTCCGTTCCACCATCGGACGACCCGTCGTACGGCGAGTTTCCACCCTTATGTTGTTAACACCTCAACGATCCGGACGAAGCGTTTCGCCTCGTCCTTTATACCGCGTACATCGAGGGACTGGAACAATCTGCCGGCGGCGGTGTTTCCGTCGGACTACAATTTGAGTGTCTTCAAGGCTAGAGTGAATAGGCTCTTAATAAACTAGTGCGCTTTACCATCAACGATTGCGTCACTGCTTACCATCAGGCGGGATTGCGGTCAAGCGCTGGTTTATATTTTAATAAAAAAAAAAAAAAAAATACGTTGCCGGCGACCAAACAGGTAGTTACAAAACCAGTCAATTACCGATGGAAATATGTTAAGAGAACAAAGTATGCCAAGCAGAACATCAAAATAAACAGTGTTAAAAGTATTACTGAAATCCAGTAAAGCTAAGACTGTCAGATTACCACTTTCCATCGCTGAACATTACGGATGATATAATCATCCGTAATGTTCAGAAGCGCTGTGGTGGTGCTATGGCCAGGACGAAAACCAGATTGGAAGGAGTTGAGGAGATTATTCTTAGAGAGACAGTGCTCCATTGATTATGGTTTAACCGTTCAAGGACTTTGGAAAGGAACGGTAAGGCAGATATTGGACGATATTTAGAAAAGGATGTGGGATTAGACTTTTTAGGTAAAGGAATTATTTGGGCATCTTTCCACGAGCAAGGAAAAATCCCACTAGATGATGAAACATTGAGAATATGTCAAATTACGGGAAGAATAACATCCAACATAGGGAGCAACATCTTACGGCTAACACAGTCACTTCCAACTGCATTGGAAGTAATTGAGAGTATGCTCTTCTTAATATCACAAGCGGAAAATTGACCAAAGACAAATGGAGAATAACTGGGAGTCGGAAGAGCAGAAAAACAATTTAATGTATTCAATTTTATTGTCCTACCAAAAGTGGACGAAGCAGTAAAATGATTATTCATAGCATTTATGTCTATGTCATTTTGGATAGTCTCTTGCCGGGATTTTTACACGTATACGACTGTTTGCAATAGAACATTATATTTCTAAACGAATGTCTGTACACGTCACTGCCGAACGAAACATCAATTATCTATGTAATTGTCAATGTCATTGACGGATGACTCGACTTGAAAATTTGGTTCGGTCGTGCGCGCTCGTAAAATGAGAGGAGGAGAGCCAAGATGAGTGTCACGCGCATTTTTCATTGGACTTTTAAAATTATTTATAGTGTCGTTTACTAAATCAAAACGCGTGATTTATGTAGTAAAAAGGGCATTCAGTGAATAATTCATAAAGAACATTGAAATATCGCAGCATAATGGCCACATCATGGCTTTGCATCAAATCTCTTCGTAGTTGGCTCACGCGGCAGTTTTTTCAACTGTCATTGACGATATCCGCCATTATTAAGAAATATTTTTTTTAAAGAATTTCTATAATTTGTTACAAGTGTTATTGGCAAAATTGTGGTATCTAACCACAGAGACCATTGAAGAGTTGAAGCAGTATTCACTCTAAAGAAAAGAAGAAAATTACGGAAATTTAATATAAGTGATTGAAATCCAGCGCACAGGGTGCTCAGTTGATGTCTAGATTATCCAGCGGAATCTCGGAAAAAACCGAAAAAGAATAAATGCTAAATCGGAAGTTTCGAAGAATAAAAACACACGCTAGCGGAACGTGGCGTCATTCGGATAATTTACACATATCCAAGTATTTAATTGTATTTATTAGTATATTATAGCAGACGGTAATACAACATAGAACTCACTACACAACACTTCACATCGTACCTGGAATTGGAGTTAGCAGCGACTGGCAAGTTCAATTTTATTATTTAAATATCTTGTAGGTAACCGGCTGTTGACATTTTTATTAAGCTCTACTTGTAAGTCACTGGGGCGTTGCAAGGCTCATACAGTAGCTTAGAGCGGATTATTTAACAACGACAGTTTTTTTTAATCTGGCAAGCCCAACACTAATCCATAATAGGGCTCTAGGGCCCACTAAACGACCACAAAGAGATATTGCCATAAACACAACACCGCAAACAAATGTGCAGTTTGTTTCTATTAGTCCACAAGGTAGATAATGCTATCAATCCTTAAAATCCCTTCGTCCTTTTACGATGCTCCAGGGAAGTTTAAAGGTAGAATTTCCTTTGGTGAGAACCACCGCAAACACAGTTACATAATGGGGAACGGTTAAAATAGCCATTCTGTCTGCTAATAACAGCTCACGAATCCATTTGTTAGGAATCTTTATTAATTTTCTGTTGTTCTTATAGATCAGTTTCTCTTTAATTAAAAGAGACTCTTTGATTGGCCTTACTGAGTCATTTTATAATTACACATTTAATTGATAGAACTTTCGTTTTGGGCTGATTGTTGAAGCTGGAGTTTCACAGATGATTATGTGCAATGTTATTTTTTGTTTATGCGAATTCTGATTGTATTTTGTTCAGAATTAGCAACTGAATCGATTCCAATCATTTTTGCACCATGTTATATTTTTTCCCAAATATATTTAGGAATTGTTACAGTGTGGTTACCGAGCGCGCTTGATAGATCAATACACCGCGCTCGGGCAACAGCTTACGCCAGAGGTTAACGCACCGTTCGCCCGCCTGAGCGGAGCGTGGACCATATTTTTGTAGGGACAGTCAAGTAGGATAACAAGCTCATAACTTTGTGGTTTGTCATGATATATTTTTGAAATTTTGTACAAAGATTCTTTACTAAAAATACTGGACTCGTGATTCGGGTTTCGCATAAACATAAATAATAATATTGTATATATACCGTTGTTGTTGTATACATAGATACTTTTTTCTCCCGCAACCAAACTTGACAGATCAGGTATCTAAGTGCACAGAATTTATCGGAGATTCTGCCTCGTATAGTTTACTTTTATGAATATCATTATTTTTTTCAAAAAGTTCCTTTATAAAACGTCCGCTCTGAGAGCGAGCGCAGGCCGCTCGTAATAATATATTGTAATAAGACTGCTCACTTCACGACGTCTAGGTAAAGTTGTTTTGCCGACCTCGACGCAAACGTGGAGCCAGAGGGACAATTCGTAATTTTAAGAACTTTAGAGTCTGCAGAATGTTAGTCTCAATCTCTCAAATACACCTCAAATTTCCGCAAAAAAAACGGTCTCAAAATTCCTTCAAGTTATTGACATTAGTTTGTCACCGAGATATCACTGCTGTCAGATTCTGAAGGTTTTAAATCAGGAGAGATTGGCTTTATAAGTCATTGATCTCAAGAATACAATTCATTAAATTCATTTATTTTTTGTTTTATCATGTTCAGATATCAATAGCAATTTCGGCTGCGTAGTTTTTCTAGAAAGTATTTTCTCTAGAATTTTTATAATTGTAAATGTGTACTTTTCCTTAAATTTTAGAGGTACGCTCTTTTTCGTGCAGAATTATTTACATAATATGGACATCTATACAATACGGGAGTTAATTAATTGAGGTTATTTTGTCAAAATCTGTCATTTGTCTATCATCGATTTTGGCATTGATGTGAAACGAAAGACCGAACCTGAACTATTGAAAGCAAACGTCCGAAAGAATGACCGAAATCGATTATTTCCACACTTCCCTCGTCGACAGATGGTACCTATGCCGACATGTTGTTGCGTCAGGGTCTTATACAGATGGCGTGGACTACTTAAGACTACATACAGTAGAACCTCATTAAGTCGAACCTCGATAAGTCGAAAACCTTCAAATCTCGAAAAAATGTTTTGTTCCCTTCCCTTAAAATACCAAAACCTCCATTATTCTAAATCTCAGCCTTCTATTAGTCGAAATAATAGTGAGTCCCTCCAAGCCATTTTGGTACATATTCTCCCTCCATAACTCGAAAAATTAAATTTTACCTCTTTATCTCGAACATAGCAATGTTTTTTTTTTTAATTATAAACTAGCGCTTGACCTCAATCCCGCCTGATGGTAAGCAGTGATGCGATCGTTGATGGTAAAGCGCGCTAGTTTATTATTAAGAGCCTATTCACTCTAGCCTTGAAGACACTCGTCGTTAACCCCGCCGCTGAAAAATTATTCCAGTCCCTCGATGTACGCGGTATAAACGAGGAAGCAAAAAGCTTCGTCTGGATCGCAGTGGTGTCAACAACGTAAGGGTGGAAACTCGCCGTACGACGGGTCGTTCGATGATGGAACGGAGATGGGGGAATTAAATCATGCAGTTCCCTTGCACACTCTCCAGAATGCATCCTATAGAAGACCGAAAGGCTGGCTACTCTACGCCTGTGCTTCACTCTAGCCTTGTAGAAACTCAAATTGTAAACACCGCCACTGGAAAATTGTTCCAGTCCCTCGATATACGCGGTATGAAGGAGGAGGCGAAACACTTAGTCCGGATCGTAGTGGTGTCGACAAAAAAAAAAAAATCATTTGGATTTTCACGAAGTAATGCATTTATTGTCGAGTGAAATACCTCTTTGTGTCGAATAAAAATCCGTTTGTTGAAATTCAAATAAAAGTTGAAATTCTCTATAAGTCGAAAACTCTATAACTCAAATTTTTTGGCGTCTCTCTTGATTCGACTTATAGAGGTTCTATTGTAATACATTTTTGGTGTCACCAACCTTCACTATAAATAAGCCTGAAAGTGTCAGCGTGTCGATGCCCGTAGAACTGGCCAGCGATCACATCGCTGAATGCCCGGATAACGTGCACCAGGTGCGCGTTCGCAGTAGGAGTCAATTCTCCCCCACCTGCCGCTGAAGAACTGCCCGCGTTGTGCCGCTCCTCCACTCCTGGGCCAGCGTGAGCAACTAGGTATACCTTCATAAGAAGATGGGTTATTAGAACATGTGGAAATTTAGTTATTATAGCCCAGCTTCCAGGTTTAGGGGATAGTGAAGACACAGGAACATTTTTTTATATGCCAAGCAAAATTTTTGTTTTTACAAAACATCTCGAAACCTTTCATTAAAATTTTCATATTTTACTCATATTCTTTGTAATTCCTTATTATTGAGGATTTCATACGGTAAATTATGAACTGAAGCTACAGTCTGTTAACATTAGGATTAGACCTACAACTATCTGAGGATCGATGGTGATTGTCGTTGATCCCTAGGGAGAGAGAGAGAGAGTTATTATATTATACCTGCTAGATTGCTCTCTAAGTTTCAGATTGTCTAGCAGTCTCACCATTTCATTTCTTCTTCTAGCTTTACTGAGGACCTGCTCCAGCCATTCCCACTGTTGCCTTCCTCTGTGAGGACCATCAGTCCTGGCAGCACCGCCTGCCCACAGGACACTGTTAAGGACTACAATCCTCAGCCTGCTATGGGATTGTTCTATTGTATAATATCCACCTGAAAATAAAGTTTGTGTCAAAATCGAGGATTCACCGAAAATCTTCAGCTTAACAAAGATGGTAATACTAGCAAAAATATAATGAAGTAGAAAACCGTTTTAAAACCAACTCAAAATACTTCAATCAACTCAGCCTAAAGAAAATCATTGCTCAACTTAGGTTTAACTACTTTGATATAATATGCTGTCTATAAAATATGCAGGAAACGCTTTATAAGCTTCAGAGATTATTTTTTATCAGCCCAAGCTTGCTAGAATAACACAGAACTTTTCCCGTAAGCAATATTTAAAAGCACCGCAGAATTAAAAATACATTTAGAACTTACTAGTTTCAAAAGTCTGTAATGCTTCTGTAGGTAACCACTGCATCCACATGTCAACTAGCTTCTTAGAAGGCGCGGGGTCATTGTGTCCTAATGCTGGGAAGACAAACTGACTGCTGAAAGTCCTACTCAGAATATCTGTAACGTTCCTCACGGCTTCCAACTTTATTTCCTCGCTTAGGTGTTCCATTGATGAAGAGAGAATGTCCCTGGTGGAGGAAAAAAATATTAATGCTTTTTTCCATGATACTGTACCAAACGGATTTTTTGCAGAAGCGGGAATGGCTAGTGCTAATGAAGCTTGGTGTAGGTTGACGAAGGTAGGTGGTACCTCATGCATAAAGTTTTTATTGACAGTGTTCTTGTGACCATTTGTAGCTCACTGCACTTAAGATAGAGCACTGGCAGTATAGTCAAATGCAATTAAGAAGACTATGCAATCAACATTTACCGACTGGGCCATAGGAATACACCATGGTTTTGTATGCTTGTTGGTACAGATCGAAAATTGTCGTTCATTGGCAACGATGGAATGACATGGAAGAGTAAGACGTAACTTGAAATGTCAATCAGTGCCAAACAGTACACACCCAGTCCACAGCACAAACTCCAAGGTGTCGGGATGCCGCTCCGCCATTAGAGCGGCAGCGCTCTGTATCAGAGGCCAGGAGCTGTCACATGTGTGGTCCCTATGGCGGCCATTCCGGTGGCTGTGTTCGTTGTTCCCGCGGTTGTGGCGGCAACCTGATGAGAATATGGAAAATTATAGAGGATGTTGGAAATGATTTGGATGATGGATGGTACTAGTTTCATTGATAAATGGGGTTTTAGGGCCAAAACAAATGACGGAACTTCCGTCATCCATATCTTGTCACCCGACCGAAGCAAGTCATAAATTATTCGACGAAAGATAGGCGATGTAAATTCTTTCTAATTCTGTCTACCATACCACTTGTAATATACCATATTGCGCATGTTTTGTTTAGAAACAACAGCATAATGAAGCATAAAAATATCAATTCCAGCTTAGAATATCACTTTTATTGTACCATGCAATAAAAGTGATGTTCTAAACTGGCATAGGTATTTTTTTAACTACAATATGACTAATTTCATCATCATATGCCAAGTCTTTTCCAAATTATGAAGTCAGATTCCAGTGTAACTGAATGAAGCCGAATATCATTATTTTAGACAGCAATGTCTTCATATCTGACCCCCACAACCCAGTAACACTAAAGAATATGACACATTCATGCATTAACATAATTATCCTATAATTTTCCCATTATTTGAACAAAGGCCTCCTCTATTTGAAAGTACTGTACTGCACGCGATTCAGTACCGACTGGTACATGTTCATAATTCATTGATTCTTCTCCCTGAATACCCTCATTAATCAGATACCGAACATCAATGAATATTTCGAAAATTTGCACAAAAATAAAATATTCACTGGTGACATTCATCAGAAATAACTCGTAATAATTTACTATTACGTTCACTATCCTGTGTTTTATGGACACATACGGCGCTCTGTCAACAAATAAAAATAATAAAGTCATCAACATAAAATAACGCAATACGTTTACAGTACCTCTGTGTAACTCCTGGGAGTTGTGGAACGGGTCATAATGAAGATCTGTGATGTGCCAAAAGTACCCTGGAACAAAATTATAGTTTAGTTTTTCTAGGAAAGCTGAAGAAGGATGTTTTGCTTCCGTTATAAAAGTTGGAAACGTAATATCACACCCAATAAATTTTAATTTTCAAAATCTAATCAATAATAATAACCTTAAAATTGTTCATCAAAATATACAGGGTGTGATAAATAAACAATTAGAATTGGAGTTGTTCATGAACTGTAGTTATATTGATATTGTTTGTCTTACTGAACATTGGTTAAAAGCCCATCAGTTCATGTTCAGCTTTAATAACCATCAGATTGGTAGCTCATTCAGCAGAGTGAATATGATAAGGGGTGGCTCCCTAATAATTGTTCGCAACAATATCAAATTTAAAGAACGGGCTGATATTGTAAGCCTCTCTGTTGAGCGAGTTATTGAAATTGCTTGCATCGAGCTCGAGCGGTTCATTGTAATAAGTGTCTACAGGCCCCCATGTGCTTCCTATGATATTTTTGGAAAATATATGGAGGAAGTTTTATTAAAGACTTGTCACAGTAACAAAACAGTTGTTGTCTGTGGAGACTTCAACATTAATATTCTAGAGAAATCAGCTACAGTGAATGAATTTATCTCATTATTCAAGTCCTATAATTTGTACGCAAGATTCTTTGAGCCGACTAGAATAACTGCCACAAGTGCCACCTGTTTAGACAACATCTTTTCTAACCTAAGACCTTCTGACCATTTAATTATAAATGAGTTAGACTCTGATCACTGTGGCCAGTTAGTTACTTTTCCTCAGAAGAGTGAAGTCAGAGCTCAAAGAAAACTTGTGAGTTTTGTTCCTGTAAATGAAAATCGTTTAGGACAATTTAAAAATAATTTAATTGAAAAGCTACCGGGCTTGCCTCATCACACCAACCCGGATCATGCATATAGTATACTATTTAACTTGATTAATTGTGAATTTATGAAAGTTTTCACAAAAAAAACATTGCCTGTTAGCGACCGCATTATATTTAGTGACTGGGCAACCCCAGGTATTTATAAAAGCAGGGGAAAAATGTATGAATTGTATCAGGAAAAAACATATAACCATGATGTAGCTTTTCAAGAATTCGTTAAAAAATATTCAAAAACTTTTAAGAGAGCCTGTTCCTCAGCAAAAGCCATACACATTAAAAATAAAATAAAATCTTCTAGAAATAAAATCAAAACAACTTGGCAAATTATAAATTCTGAAACTGGAAGAACCAAAGTACAAAATCGCGATTTCCATCTTAAAATTAACGATGAAGATATAAAGGCGGACTTGGAGGTAGCAACTGAGTTTGAGAATTTTTTTACTAGTATTCCAATAATAACAACAAAAACTTTGTCTTCTTCCTCCACTTCTGCCTACGCCATACTAAAAGAATGTGTTCCAGAATGTGACAAACACTTTGAATTTACGTTTGCGACTGCTAAAGACATTATAGAATCTTTTAAGGATCTTGATGTAAAAAAAACTGCCGATCATTGGGGTTTGTCAGTATATACTGTAGCTTCAATAATAGATGTTATCGCACCTTTCTTAGCAATTGTTTTTAATTCTTGTGTCACATCTGGTATATTTCCTGATTTGATGAAACTTAGCAAAGTAATTCCACTGTTCAAATCTGGTAGTACAACTGATCCCACGAATTTTCGGCCAATTTCTATATTACCAACTTTGAGCAAAATTTTTGAAAAATTAATTTTGAAACAGTTGTTGAGACATTTCAACTTATATAATTTATTGCACGTGAAACAATTTGGTTTTACAAAGGGTCGTTCAACTACCGATGCGGGCGTGGCGTTGCTAAAGAACATATTTGGGGCCTGGGAGGAATCGCAAGATGCTCTTGGTATTTTTTGTGATTTGTCCAAGGCCTTTGATTGCGTACATCATGATACTCTTATTAGGAAACTGTACCATTATGGTTTAAGGGACAGAGCTCTCGACCTTCTGACTTCTTATCTGAATAATCGAATTCAGAGGGTTGATGTTAATGGCAACAAATCTGCAGGATCTGAGGTCACCATGGGCGTTCCGCAGGGCTCAATTCTAGGTCCTTTCTTGTTTTTAATTTATATTAATGACTTACCTCATCACGTGAGGGATAATCACAACATAGTATTGTTCGCGGATGACACTTCTCTTATTTTCAAAGTCAAGCGTCAGCTAGCAAATTTTGACGAAGTTAACAATGCACTTTCGAAAGTTGTCCATTGGTTTAATGTAAATAACCTTCTTTTGAATGAAAAAAAAACTAAATTCATTAAATTTTCTACGCCAAATGTCAGGCAGTTAAGTACCAATGTTCAACTGAATGGAGTAGAGTTGATCCCTGTCGAGTCGACAGTTTTTCTTGGATTGACTATTGACTCCAAGTTACAATGGGGTCCTCACATTGAGAAGCTGTCGGGTAGACTCAGTTCTGCCGCTTATGCTGTTAAGAAAATTAGACAGATAACTGATGTGAATACAGCCAGAATTGTTTATTTTAGTTATTTTCATAGTCTTATGACTTATGGGATTCTTCTCTGGGGAACTTGTGCGGACATCAATACCATCTTTGTTTTACAGAAAAGGGCTGTTCGAGCCATTTACAACCTTGGTCCTAGAGATTCTCTTAGAGAAAAATTCAGAGAGGTGAACATTCTGACTGTAGCTTCGCAATATATATTTGAAAATCTTATGTATGTACATAAAAATATATCTAATTTTAAGAAAATAAGCGAAGTTCATAATATAAATACCAGGAACAAACACAATCTTGCTGTACATCACACTCGTCTCCACAGAGTAGGCAACTCGTTCATGGGTCAATGTATACACTTTTACAACAAGCTTCCCATGGACATTCGAAACTTACCCATTAAACGATATAAAACCTATATAAAGGCCAAACTTTGCAAAAAGGGGTATTATAAAATCTCAGATTATTTAGAGGATAGAGAGGCTTGGGACTGAGCTGCTCGCTCTGTTAAGCATTGTTATTAAGCAATATGCGTAATTATAATGTAAATTATTGTAAACATTTTCATTTTTAATGTCTGGACTTTAAAAAAGACGATGATCCCTGAGTTTGTTTCGGCTATTTCTTCTCAGAGGTAGTCAGTTAGGAAATGCCGGCTTCATCTAGTTAAAAAAAAAAAAAAAAAAAAGAAAAAATAAAAGAAACATGACGTGTAAAAGTGATCGGTGATCCTGCTTGCTTGATAAGCGATTTCATTTCATTTCAATAAAAAAGCTACAACGTTACGTTGTTCATTTGCTTGTCCCAAACTGATCTAATTTCCTGCATTATGCAGTATCAAAATAATATTGAATAACCGTAATTTGCTTGACATATCAAGCTGAAATATAAAAGCTAAATATATAGCGTAAAACCTAAATATATGATGTAAAAGCTAAATATAGTTAGTTTCGCGTGAAATAAAAGAGTAACATAGAAATGCCAATATCTAGCATCAATTTAATAAATTGTGGTTTCCTATAAAGGAAGAAATACATCTACTTTATAACTGAAAGTCAATCTCATGTTAGGGACTTGTCAAAAATATAGGGAAAATAGAGGTATTTTAATAGATCGACACCGAAGTCAAACTCTGTAAATTCTTAAAATTACGACAATTGCCCCCGATTTTCAGTACTAAGTATTTCTTACATTAAGTAATAAATAACATCGAAATGCCCACCTTTAGCATCTATGTAATAAAAGTATATTCTGTGTTCTTTTATAAGTGAAGGAGTACACCTTAATACATTTTAATATAGAAATAAGAGACTACAGATACTAAGATAACAAAATACGCCGTTCCATAAAAAAACCTTTCTCTAATTATTCCCTAAAAGTTTTTAGCCCATAAGTTTTATCCCGAAAAAGTGTCTTGTCACGGGAGAATAGAAAACTGACAAGCCAGACAGATTGGGCGGATATAAATGACTGATAGATGTATAAGACGGTTTTGATATTATTATTAGATATATTGAAGTACATGTTGCAGTATGTCTCTTCGGTCTTGTTTTAACAACAAAGACTGTTCGGCATATATTTCCAGACTTAATCTCCTTATCGAGCATGTGTTTTAAACCTTGTGAAGGTTTCAAAAGTGGCTCGGAATTCAGATTTGTGCCTTACTACTCGCACGAGTTAACTGTTCACCTCGCTGTATCACGTCATTCGGACGGTATCGTTTGTAAAAATGAGACGTATGTTAAAAAATTATAAATTACAATTTTTTTCATGTTAATAAAATCTCGTTTTGATAAGATATAAATAAATTCATCGTCGTCATAATACTAAGTCATTTTATTCATGAAGTTTTGCTATTAATTGATATATATGGATTGAAATATAATGATTTTAAGAAAATAAGCGATATTCATAATATAAATACCCGTCTCCACAGAGTAGGCAACTCATTCATGGGTCAATGTATACACTTTTACAACAAGCTTCCCATGGACATTCGAAACTTACCCATTAAACGATTTAAAAAGTATATAAAGGCCAAACTTTGCAAAAAAGGGTATTATAAAATCACAGATTATTTAGAAGACAAAAAAGCTTGGGACTGAGCTGTTCGCTCTGATAAGCATTGTTATTAGCAATATGCGTAATTATAAGGTAAATTATTGTAAACATTCTCATTTTTAATGTCTGGACTTGAAAAAAGACGATGATCCCTGAGTTTGTTTCGGCTATTTCTTCTCAGAGGTAGTCAGTTAGGAAATGCCGGCTTCATCTAGTTAAAAAAAAAATATATGACGTGTAAAAGTGATCGGTGATCCTACTTGCTTAATAAACGATTTCATTTCATTTCATTTCATTTCATTTCAATGTTGGTGCAAACAACAGGCTTCGCTAACGCGTGAAAATGTAAAAAACAAAAACAAACTTAATAAAAAAAAAATTAACAAAGCAAAAACTCCACAGAACTAGTAATAACATCAGGGGATTTAAACTGTATTTAGACAATACTAACAAAGATGCTATCGCTACTGAGCGCTTACGGCGAATGCGGGGCGCCGTGCGGGGAAGCGGGAGAGGGGTCGCATTCCAGGGAAGTGCATAGTTAACTCGCGCGAGTAGTAGTAGTAATATACTTGCGGATTTTGAGGACTTTTGTAGCCATTATATTAATAGCAAATTGCATCTAAATGAATGCCAGAATAAAACGCGTTTATAAAATTTCAACGCTTGATTCATCACAGACATTTCAAATTCCATTGCGTACTGACAGTTCAAAACCGGTGAAAACCGGTGATACTATACATACATATGTGGTGGGTTAGATTCTTTAATTGATAGCCACTTTTCTTGTTTAATTTTCATGTTAATAATTGATTTCACTTAAATTAAAAAAAGGCCCAATTGCAGCCAAATCAAATGGGCCATCAACCAACAACGGCCAATCAACATGAAAATTAAATAAGGAAAGTCTAATTTGTTTCTATTACGTATTTATAATTGAAACACAATGATATGTATAGTTATTACTTAGGCAGTCGACCGTGAGAATATTGAAACGTTTTTTGAACAAACCCAAAGTGTAATTAATTTAAATTAGTTTCACTTGAAAATTGATTTAATTTATTTTGTCTTGTGACACTGACAAAGATAAAAATAATGAAGAAGATTAATTTTAATTAATTTTAGTGAATGAAGTTAATTGAAGTTGGTGGAGAGGGTATGACCCTTTCACTTCGGAATGATCCGAATAAGCTTCGACTAAATAGAAATTCACCCTTAACAAATCCCTTCTTCTGCTGAAAAAGATTCTAAGGACGAAGTTGAATTTGATTTCCAATTCAAATGCTCTTAAATATTTGTGTATTTTGCCGTTTTTCTCATTTTGGTGGTAAAGTAGGTAATCCAGGTTTGGAAAATTGATTTGTATCCAAAACAGGGGTAATGTTGAGTTACTAATTTGATTCAAAAACACCATAGCTTTACTAAAAAAAAAAAGAGTTTGTCGTATGACAAAGTATTTTGTCTCAAGTATTTTACGCGATGTTGAGTGAAAATCCAGTTATAAAAACACATCATATTAACAGATTCGACGAGTAGTTACGTCTAGCTTGGCTACTACGGCGTAGTATTTATTTCAACTACATCAGCTACGGCGTAGCAATGAAGATGATATTGTTCTAATTCAAATGTATTATGTACTACTATTATGAGTCTGTTATAGTCGATTTTTTTTTAATCCTTTCTAAGCTTTTTTAATCTTTATAAACAATATGACATACGTTGTTTGTGACTTAATTATTATGAATTCTGAATCAAAATAACAGAATATTATGGTGTAGTAATTTAACTAACATATTGAAATATTTTCCGGAAACTATATTAGATTCAGTATTACGAAACGATAAATGAATTTGGTGTTTTTATTATTTCGTTAAGAATGATGTGTTTTTTTAATACACCGTAAATCTATGTGACCAGCAACCAGCTTCTACTTCACACGGTTTTTACAAATTAAAAAGTACATCAAGATGTTTATCAAATTTCGGTTTAATTCTCTTGTATTTCTTCGTTTTGTTCATGACAGAACGGTCGTGGTCACTATGATTGATTTCGAGACGTCGACGTAGCTTGCGGCACGATCTCTCTCCATCTATCTCTGTTGCCCCCCCCCCCCCCCCCACTGCCATATTGATATGATCGGTTTCCTTCTACTCTGCTCTGGACGACCAAACTCTCTATGGAGTTATTATGATGCCTTGACACGTGTAATGTACACGTACCGTTTAATTACCTATATATATAAAAAAACTTTCCGAAATAAAATCTCTAAATAATATAAAAACCGCATCAAAATTCTTTGTGTGGTTAACAAAAGCAACGCAATCACACAGATAGACAAGTAAAACGACATAATTTATGATATACTAGCTGAGCTCGTAAATTCGAACCACCCCAAGATCAATAAATTCCAAAATTCACTGTTATTTTTTTCCCGTTACTTTACTCCATGTTTTAATAGTGATTCTGCTATTGGAAGCAGGTTAATTCATCAAATCAAAGACCATAAAAATCGGTCTAATAATTTTTGAATTTGGTGTCACTAATTTGACTAAATCATATAGTAGTACCGATAGGATAGGAAGTATTACTCTCCTACCAATCTTATCTTGTCCTATCCTATCCTACAAATCAAATCAAATCATCTTATTTCTTACGTCAATATTATAACCATGAAAGTTTGTATGGATGTAATGTATGGATGTTTATCACTCTTTCGCGCAAATAATATTGAACGGATTTAAATGAAATTTAGCACTGTTTTAAGTTCAAGTTTATTACCAGGATTAACATATATAGGAAAGTTTTTATCTGGGTATTTCCAAAATCGGTCAACAGGTTCCGGTTTCAGATCGGCGGAGATCGGTCTCTCGCGTCCGACTTTGGTCCAGGTCATGGTCTGAAAAGAGTGTGCATGGCAGGCTGCGACCTCCTTTTGCGAAGCAGTGCTGGGAAAGGAGGAGGCGGAGCGCGTGAGGGAGGGGGAATCCCAGCGCCTTCACGCCTCAAGCCGCCGCAGGAGACGCCCTGGTCGGAGAACAACATCGGACTCCCGGCCACGGGCCTGGAGCGCGAAAGGCGGACTTGGAGGAGGCAACTGAGTTTGATATTTTTTTTACTAATATTCTAATAATAACAATAAAAACTTTGTCTTCGTCCTCCACTTCTGCTTACACCATACTAAAAGAATGTGTTTCAGAATGTGACAAATACTTTGAATTTACCTTTGTGACTGCTAAAGATATTATAGAATCTTTTAAGGATCTTGATGTAAAAAAACTGCCATTCATTGGGGTTTGTCACTATATACTGTAGCTTCAATAATAGATGTTATCGCACCTTTCTTGGCAATTGTTTTTAATTCTTGTGTCACATCTGGGAAAATTAGCAAAGTAATTGCCTGCTGGGCCAGGGCGCACGGGCAAGTTGAAAATTACAGATGGGTTTTAGTCAGTAAAAGTCTGACACTCCCTTCCGCTGCGACCAGAGCGGGAGAGGCCATTTGAAGATTACCGATCCAAAAAAAAAGGCTCCGGTTTCAGATGCTTTTAAAAAATAATTAAGTACATGTCGCAACGCTGGTTTAAAGATCTATTATGTATAGAAATAAATCAGACTTACCAATCTTTGCATCCGTGAGGTTCAGCCACAGCAGGCTCGTGATGTAAACAACGAAGTTACTTAGATTCATATTACAGTGTTACATGACGCCGGTCGGCAGCGCTTTGTGTTCCCTCTGATTGATTTCGTCCATCACATCGCCTGCGGAAGAAAATGTTCATTTAATAGAGAGATAGATTTACTTAGTCTTAAGTAACATTTATATTTTGTCACAGCACCTGCTTGGAATTGAGATTATTGATTTCTCATAGAAAACCATATCTATCCCTTGATCATTTTACAACACACAGTATTCTTAGAAGTGACGCGCGTTTGACTTGTGGCTACAAAACGTACAAATGGGTTATGAATTTGTGTGCCTCGGTTTTGCTCTTGGTATCGAGACAATGGTGAAGTTGTCAGGGTGTATGTGCTTTATAATAGCGTTATTCGTTTTCACGCACATATTTACAGCATAACCACAAGTAAACTCCGTGTCGCTTATTAAGTTGTAAATACATACTTTAATGCGTGTGTACTGAACTCTAATGAATATCAGACGTTACAATTTGCAATTGGCAGCGCCTTTATGTCGTAGTGATAAGGATGAATATTGTGAAGTTAGTGTTGCCAGTGTGGTAGGCTACAAATTAAAAAAGACCATTAAGCATCACAATATTAAATTACAGAATGTGATTTTACGTTTAGAAGTAATAGCCGTAAATATAACCAAATGTTGTGAAGGTTACGTATTCATAGCATAAAGTATCGTTTTATTAGGTAACTTTTAATGATAGTCTGACTGACAGTAATTGTGGTCTAGAAAATAAATAATTATGGCACTTTCCAATATTTATGTAATTCACGACAAGTTACTCATGTCTGGTGATCATCATTATAATTTTTTTTTATAATAATTATAAACTAGCGCTTGACTGCAATCCCGCCTGATCGTAAGCAGTGATGCAATCGTTGATGGTAAAGCGAGCTAGTTTATTAAACCCATTCACTTAAAAAAAATAGTGAATAGGAAGGAAGACGGCAGCTGAGCGAGGTGGTGCAATGTTAAACCCAATAACACGACCAACGATGCTGCGCCCGAGGGAGATTGATCTGGAGACCCTCCACAACCAAACTCCCGACACAACAACACTTGGCGCATCGTACCCGGCACACATCGCAATACAACTGCTCAGACCCGTCCTCCGTACGGCTTTACCTGACATCATACCGGAACAAGACGAATAGCTTGGCGGCAAGACATAATCTCAGCGTTAATCCCAGTCGCATCCGAAGCTTTTTCAGTGAGCTGATTCTCCAACAACTCGTAACGACTGCCATTAGATGTTCGTATGGCAACCGGGACCAACGGCTTAACGTGCTTTCCGAGGCACGACCAGACCAGTGAAAATATTCATATTTATGCATACAAATATTTGAACTGCGCGGGGATCGAACCCGCGCCTCCTTGTGCAGCGGCCGCGTTCGCTAACGCTACGCCACGGACGCTGTCAAGGCCGGTGACCTATAGCTAATAGTAAGCCTGTAGTTAATGCTACGGCTACATTGTCGCGATAACGGGAGCTACTCTTAGCGTCCTTTCTTTTCCACACTGCTGAATGTGTCTCGCTATAAAAAAGAGACAGCGTGAAGTTTTAAGAGATAAAAAAGATAAAATATATCTTATATTTTAATCCTGGTAACAAATCACATGTCTGTCAAATTTCATTTAATTCCATTTATAAGTTTTAAAGAGTAACATACAACAAACTCTCTCACTAAAAGCGACTAAAATTTATTATATATTTTGATGTTGAGATGTGCCTTTTATGTAATACAGTATGTAAAGAAAACCCCGTCCGACTGATAAGTATAATAAAGGTTAAAATATAAGGGTAAATTTTTAAAAAGTGACAACACCGTTTTCCATGGTATTATTGGTATGTACCTTGAATGAATGAATGTACAATACTGGCAGCATTCTGTTTGACGGCGTGCCCTGCCCCCTGTCGTTCAGCATGTATTGCCATGACAATTACCTCCTTTTGGGAGATAATATTTATTTTTTTAGGGGGCAATTTTTTTTAAGGTTAGCCATGCTTTGCAGGCATTACTAGATTCAGTTATCGATACCTAACAATACCTTCACAGATCGGACAGGATTTTTTGAAGTGAAACTTCTTTAGGCACGCTTGACTTGGGGAGTACGCTGGCGAAAGCGTTACGAAAAATGATCGGGCAAGGCGAACGGAAGTTAAGTGGGGGATATAAGCACAGAGGCGCCCGTGGCGTGAGCTAGGTACTACAAGGTCTACGAGTATTTTTTTATTTTTCAATAAAAATAGAAGATCTATGCAATTTTTGATGTGAAACATCTATAGGCGCACGTGAGACCGATTTCTGGCGTGGCGACGCATCGACTGTGCGTTTCTCTCTCACTCGATCCGGCGTTAAGCCATCTCTTTCGCTCCACTGAGCTCGGAATCGACTGTGCGTTTCTCTCTCACTCGATCCGGCGTTAAGCCATCTCTTTCGCTCCACTGAGCTCGGACTCGGATACCTATAGTGTATACTCTGTTTATTACAGTACTCATGACCTGTGTTTTTCTGGTAAATAAATCATTTTTCTGTTCTGATAATAAAATGTCTGACCGTGATAATTTAGAGAGTGGAAGTGATCAGCCTCCTGCAAAGAAAGCAAAATCACACTATGACACATTATCAAGTCATCAGTAAGTTAATTTTATTTTTATAATTAAAGTATGCATTTATCTGTGCATTTAGCACGCGTATATTTGGTGTGTATTGAGCGCCAGTAAATGTAAAATCTACTCTCTAGGTAGATTAAAATTCACATAAATTTCATTGCATATCATGTTTTTAAATTAATTATTAATTTTAATTTCATTCTTATTGAAATTAATGCATTAAAACAATTGCTTAGAGAATAAATTTATTAAGACTGACAGAACTTTATTTTAAAATCAGCTGATGGCGTGCAGCGCACGAATCTTTTTCTTATTTGTTATTAATTTAAACTTTAAAAAATTAATTATTTTTTCTAATCATAATGGAGTTTCTAGTGAAACATTCATTATTTATATTTATAATTTACGATCTTTAGTAGTATATTGAAATAACTAGCTAAGATTCTTGACAATAGATGCTGTATTTATTAGATATCTTAATAATGTTATGTCCAATACTTTCGTATCGTACTTCAGTTACCATCGACCAATTGTCACAGTAATACCGTTCTCAGAGGCAACATCGAATGTAACTATTACCGAAGTCACTGATTAAACTAATTGAGTAGTTTCGATTTAAAATAAATATGTAAATTTTTGTATTCAATGAAAATGAATGTTTATTTAATAAAAAATCATCGTTATCTAGAAAAAAAAATCGTTATATTTTTTATTTTATTTTATTGACATTTTTAGTTCCTACCACAATCTGTTCTTTTCTGCATACTACTTTTACGAAATAACGTCGATGTTTCACATCTACCAGGCGTCCCGTGTTTTTTTTTTAAGTTTGATACACGGATACACCTTTTTATTTATTTAGGCCCTCCTGTATCCCCCTCCCTTACTCCCCCCCCCTCACCCCTTAATATTCCCACTAAACTACCCCCCCCCCAACCCCCCTCATTGATTACCTCACCCCCCGTGGATTATCTCAGGAACCAGAGGTCGTGGACTACCCGAGTTTGGGGTCCACTGAATCAGGAGGAGGAGCCCGACCTTTTGGCCCTGAGGGAATCCACTCCCTCCCTCTCCCCCTCCCCCCTCCCCCGCAACCCCACGAAACCTATCGCCCCCCGACACCCTTTTTTTTTTTAATTGGAGGTCTATGCAAAAATATTAATTTATAAATGAAAGCATGAAATAAATTTAAATATTTATAGTTTTACATATTGTATATTGAAATAAATACTTTGACTTAATACACAAATTTTTAAGGGTGACAAACCTAAAACCACACCAGTATGGCGATTCTGTAACCAACTCCTCTTAAAAACATTGTCAACTAATGCCAGGCAGTGATACTATGACGACAGCTCATTCTAAGCTCAAACTTTTCACAGTACATTTTTACAGAAACTATTGACTGGAACAAGGTGAACTTGGTGCCGTGGCTAAGCTATCGACTGCTGCAAATATTTGTATGGCCTGCAGGTAGTTGTTCCGGGTCTGGCTGTTTGTCTATGTAAGTTTAAATGTTTGTAAACTCACCCACGATACAGGAGAAATTCCTAGTGGGGGACAACGTTTTATTTAAAAATAAATAATATTTACACGTTGGTAAGTATATATCAAGCCTCGGAAAGCTATTGGTCTCGGCAGTCAGCTGTGGAACTGTGAAAGTCGTTACGGGTCAATAGTAGACCGAAAATCTGACTACCAGTCTTACCTAGTTATTTGATGTATTACCCAGTTACTGGGTTGTGGAGGTCAGATACGCAATCGATTCATGTAAAATACTGGTATTCGATTGGAAGCGACCTCAGCATAATTTGAGATTAGGCTAGGTAAATCACGATGCTAAGCAAAAGCAAAAGTCAATCAAACCGCCCAAATATTGTCTTCCGTTTATTTTATTTTCGTCCCATACTTCGATCAATAAAACGACCAAAATAACTTAGTGAAACATTTACAACAATCCGCTTTACCTTACCCCCACAAAATAACTAACTAATTGCTTGTAACAAGAAAAACAAAAAGTTCTTCCTTAAGCTAAAACAAAGAAAATAATATACCAAACAATATCTGACGGTAAGAAAAATAAAATTCCTTTCTCTTGTTTTTTTTTTACCTTTTTATATTTAACAGAAACCGAACTATTTATTTACTGAAGTAACCGCGGTTTAAGCCAACAGTGACCGGAGGTTCTTTTGTTTAAACAGCTGCGAAATGTTGGTAGTGAGAAAGTTGTGGTTTGTTTGGTTGTGACTGCTTTTTTTAAAAATAATCACTGGGTTGTACGGCATTAGACCTGTTTCCGTCTATTGTAGGATTCCGTATCCAATGTTTGGATGTCAAGGGGGTGTTGCCTCAAGAACCGTGATAACTGAACTTTTACAAATAATGTGTTTCTTGTGTTGTTGTTTCTATGACAACAAAAATTGACGCCGATTCTGTTGTTAGAAGATAAAATGTCAGCTTAGACCTGTCAAATTAGTGCGCTCCTGACGTAAACTGGCGTATTTTTAGTCGCCATGTTTATAATCGCGTACAAACTGTCTATGGAGTATCTTAATTTGACAGGAATAAACTGACATTTTATTTTCCGTCCTTTTCTTAACGAAATGAAAAGAAAAAGATGCAAATAACTTAAAATTAGATTAGTTTGTGAAAAACAGAATCGGCGCTATTAAATAGAGATTATATACGTCTGTGCTCCAGGCTTTGCAGATTGGTCTAAAACAAATCAGGGTGCCTTGGAAAAGGTGCGTGCGTAGAGGCTAATTGGTGGTGGTCATCACCGAATGCAAAGCTGCTAGGTGATATTTTGCAGTACCAGTCCACATGTGGCATGTTACTCCACACACTTTAATCATTTATATTATTAAATCAAATGATAACATATTCACAAACCATGGATTTTGCATACATATTACACACACATACACTTTAAATTACAATCTGAATAATTTTCGACAATATTGCTAATCCATTGCCTCGTTTGTTCTAAAAAAGTGTGTGCTCGTCAACATAAAAACACAATGAACGTTGTAGAACTGTCAAAATCATTGCTATTGGTTGTATGTTAGGTAATTTCTCTATCGGTTATTGAAAACCGTACGGAGGACCGAAACCAACTTACAGACGCTCTTAGACTTAACTAAATTGGAATAAATAAATAAACTATATATATTTTTTAAACTAAGATTTAACGAATGTATAAAAATTGTTTTACAAAAAACAAAACAACCGACTTCCAAAAAACACTATAAAGTAAAAAATAACTAATTTCGGAAGTCGGTGTCTTTGGTTTTTGTATATTAGTTTTTGAAACCGGCTTCCACATGCGTCTCCCTTAATTCTACGTAAGTATCTTTAATAACCCTTCTTACCTCTGCCCTGAACATGGGACACATAAGTACACAGCTACACTTTTAATTAATTTAGTGTAGCCGCATGAATTTTGCAAAGGTCGTATACCGTCCGTGTCTGGCCTTCCTGCTTGCCCACATGGGAATGAAATGGGGATAGGCGTACCACTATAAGTTTCTTTGTTAGTAGTTGAAATGGAGATGTGTCTTTTACTGGAAAATCCTCTTCAATAATCCGTACATAGACAGTACAAGTCATATGATCCCTAACATGATATAATATTTCCTTTCTTCATCTGTGGTTTGGGTTTGTATATTTTATGGAATATTCTCTTTATATCAGTGTATATTCGCTCCACAACCCGTCAGTCTATTGTGTACAAATCTAACGTTTGTTTGTTCTGAAATATTGGGTTATTTCTACGTACTTATAACCAAATATCGCAACTGTGTAAATGTTATAACGCTCGATGCCTACTCTAACAAAAACAAAGTGTTATAGATTTTATTCAGAACATTAATTAAGCTGATGTTTGATTATGAGAATGTTTGTTTTATATTTGTGATATTTATGGAAATGTTATTTTATCTGTTGGGTTTCATATCTACTTGTTAGTTATATTTTCCCAAGTGTGCACTCCTATTCGATAGATGACGTCATGGAGGGAATACATCGATACGGTAATCCCTATTTCGACACACCTTGGTGTCAACACATTTTTTTACTAATTAGAGGGAAAAGTTAAGTGAATCAGTGTCCGTTCTTTTTGTACTCTTTTGGACAATTATTGCTATATAATATAGACAACCTACTGAGCACCCTATGTGTAAGTAAGGCAGTGACACGTTTATGTTATCATTTGAATTTAAGAAACCGAAAATTTGGTCAACATAATAGAGTTTTTATTTGATAAATGATCATGATTTAATTCCCCCATCTCCGTTCCATCATCGGACGACCCGTCGTACGGCGAGTTTCCACCCTTACGTTGTTGACACCACTGCGATCCGGACGAAGCGTTTTGCTTCCTCCTTTATACCGCGTACATCGAGGGATTGGAACAATTTGCCGGCGTCGGTGTTTCCGTCACATTACGATTTGAGTGTCTTCAAGGCTAGAGTGAATAGGCTCTTAATAAACTAGCGCGCTTTACCATCAACGATCGCGTCACTGCTTACCATCAGGCGGGATTGCGGTCAAGCGCTGGTTTATAATTTATAAAAAAAAAAAAAAAAAAAAAAAAAAATAGAGTTGGAACTATGTATAGTAATTCTCTACCAAATCTTCAAAGCTTACATAGATTTTGTTGCACATATAACCTTATGGAAACGGCTCCGAAAGTTAAGGTCGAACCCAAAAGGTCAAATTCTGTAATTTACAACGTTCAAAATCTAATTTCAGTCTCAAATCCGCTACAAACAAATGTCAGAAACTTGTCAAAACGTAGCGAAATTTGAAGTATCATTTGATAGATTGATACTAAGATCTGACTGTGAACGTTGTTGAAATTACGAGAATTACCCCTCTGATCCCAGTTTTGACAAGTTCAATTTTAAAAGTGTGAGAATTATCTTCTGATCCCAGTTTTGACAATTTCAATTTTAATATTACGAGAATTACTCCTCTAATTTAGACAAACTAATTGTCTAAATCTCCTATCTTTATGTAAATTTTGAAAAAATGGTTTGAGTCATAACTGTTTTATAAATTCGTGACACATAACCATTACGTATCTGTTACGTATGTAAAAATGTTTTTTTCCGCGTCAACATGAGTTATGTGTTATGAAAGTATTTCGATACATTCCTCGTGAATTGTAGGACTTTGTGACAGTATTATGTTGACAGATCGCTTACACACACGTTAAACTTTTGTTTATTTTAATGCCAAATTTTATAGTATACTCGATTACGGTATGATATGATTCGGTCCTTCACACACACATTCTTGTCGAGAAACACTACGATTTATTCATCGTGTGTTGGCACGGCTATCAGTGTTGTAAGAACAACTATGGCAGCTTGTTGACTGACACGTTTTTTCTACAGCGTTGTTTATAAGTCGTACGAAAAGGAAAATGTACGGCGTACCAAGGGTCAAAGGATATAAAATCAAACGAGCTTTTATGATAATCATAACATTATGCTTGTGTTCTTGAAGAATTATGCAGAACTGCAATATGACAAGCTTATTACCACCAACCAGGTACAAATCCAGACTCCTAGTTACTTATGACGATAATATGACGTTACAGATATTTATAAATAAAATACTCTATGTCTTTCTAGGTAGTAGGAAACTTGCCTCCCGTTAAGGACCAGGCTCAGCTCGACGACGCTTTTGTTCCACGCTCGTCTTAAAGGACAATGCCGATACCGTGACCTCTGGCAGCTGAAGGAATACCGGTGGCTTTTATTCAGTAAAAGTCTGACACAGGGTGTGTCAGACTTTTACTGACTAAAACCAGCCCAGAACGGGAGAGAAAAAAAAACTTTCCAAATTAAATAAACGTTTAATTCCTCATGTCAATGTCCCTTTTCCCGTCTGATTAATTTCGTTGCGGGACCCATCCTACTTGCAAACACTGTGGAGAACCTGGGCACGCTCACAAGGAGTGTAGCGGCAAATCTTCTCCACCTCGATGTGCGACGTGCAACCGTTTCAAGAGGAAATGTGACCATCAGACTGGTGACGTAGACTGTCCTGCACGTAAATATGCACAGGCTAATTATATTAATTCCATAGACTATGATAGCGCCTAAGAGCGCCTCATAAATAATTTCTTAAAGTTTCCGTTTATCTATACGTTACTTAGAGTTAGTTTATTTATTTTAATTAATAGTTGTTATAGCCAGTCAGCTTATCACCGACTTGGATTGTTTTTCTGTGTCTGAAGACAGTACATGTAATGTAGAGGACTTGTTGTTGAATCGGGTGTTTGGTCGTGGAGGATCTCCAGATCAATCTCCCTGTGGCGCAGCATTGTTGGTCGTGTTGTTGAGTTTAACATTGCATCACCTCGCTCAACTGCCATCTCCCTTCCTATTCACAAAGTTTTTTTTTAGTGAATAGGCTAAATAAACTAGCGCGCTTTACCATCAACGATTGCGTCACTGTTTACCATCAGGCGGCATTGCGGTCAAGCGCTATATTATAATTTATAAAAAAAAAAACGATCACGTTCCAACAAAAGTGCTTAATGTCGCTAAATTAAATTCACTTAAAAAAATAGGTACAAACCTAACATTATGATTATGACTGACTCATTCATTCATTCAGTCATAATCAAACATCGAAACGTGAATGTTTTAATTAGCAAAACACCTGAATTAAACTCACTGAAATGTCTTAATTATTTAACTCAAATTGACGACTTTCCCGGGCGTACAATTTAACAGAGAATTAATTAAAATAAAACTAATTACTTTAGGTCAGTATCAAGTAAGGTCAGTATAAAGTATAATAATTTGCTATCCTTACTCTGTGTTTGAAGGAAGAGTAGAAATTTTACACGAGGCTAGGAGTGGGCTAAACAGAACGAATATACGAGACAATACTCCGAACGGTCAGTGACGGACAAATGGGCACTCGAGCCACTACAACAGGCTTGAGGCTCAAGTTTAAAAAAAAGCGGATTTGTATTTTCCGCTAGTTAATTATGAGCCTATACACTCAAAAAAAAACCGAGTGAATAGTGCAGTTGAGCGAAGTGATGCAATGTTAAATCGAACAACACAACTAACGATGTTTCACCAGAGGGAGACTGATCTGGAGACTCTCCTCGACTAAACTCTCGACACAACAACATTTGGCGCATCGTACCCGGCACACATCGTAACACAACTGCTCAGATCCGTCCTCCGTACGTTGTGAATTGTGAACGTTTTTTATTGACGTATTTTTTACATGATTTTTATTAGCTTCACTTGTATGTTTGCTTGCTTGTTTGTTTGTTTGTTCATCTCTAACTCTTTGGACTACGAGTGAGCGGCTCATTACTGTAAAATGTCCCACCGTTTTCAATACGGTCGTTGGCCGGGCGGTATTAATTTGTGCATGCAAAGCATTTAGTTTAGATTTAGATTTATATTTAGTTACTTGGGTAACGCATGATTAAGAATTTTAGTACTTGCTAGTCTGTCTGTTGGAGATCAAGAAAAGTTTGGTAAAAACAAATGAGCACCACGTAAGCGTTCGTGTTATCCGTATATTATTTAAAAAAAGTATATCGTACTAGAAAGTTGAAAATAAATATAGTTAAAAAACTAAAAAAAAAACATGCTTTCAAACAAAAAAGTTAAAAATAATTTTAAAATTTAATTTATGACAATAGTATATAAACAATACTAGTATAAATAACAATAAAGCGTGAGGCGCTTTGTGGCATAATTTTTTTTATATTAAGCGCCTCACGCTTTTTTCTCATTTTTTAGTTTTTTAAACAATTTTTATTCCCAAATACATTTACAAATTGTTGCATTGTTGTTACCGAGCGTGACACGCAGCTTACGGTAGATCATCGCCCGCGCAGCTGTCGCCAGAGGTCAGTGCATCGCTCGCCCGCCCGAGCGGAACATGAACCATATTTTTGTTGGTACAGCCAAATAGGACAAGAAGCTCATAACTGTGGCTTTTCATGATATCTTTTTGAAATTTAAACAAAAAATAATATTGTATACTGTTCCACCCCTTATCATACCTTACTGGTTAACCTATCTACGTGTAATTAACACATTAGCTATTCTGACATAGGTCGTGACCCCGAGATATTAATGTATGATCAAAGTCAAGCGATAAAAGGCTAAAAAACGGCGCGTTGTGTTCTACTCGCGCCTCATAGGGATGATAGCACATTGTGACGGGGTTCACGAAGACCGGTACCTGCCAAAGCTGCGGGTAGGTTGAAAGAGAAACCGTGGTCCAGGTACACGGGCAAGTGAAGGAGCACGGATGGGTTTTAGTCAGTAAAAGTCTGACAAGGCCTTCCTCTCCGCCCAGAGCGGGAGAGCTTATTTGATGATTCAAACAAAAACGAGGCCTAAAGTAGGCTGTCAATACTATCAATCAATCAATAGCATAAGATGGAAAGACACCTCATTTTGCACAGAAAAGTAGTTAAATAATTTATAAGTTTCTTGTAACATTAAAAATGCTTTACCGATTATAGACATACTTTTTGCATAGCCCACTTCTTAAGCTATATAATATATCATTACAACCGTTAAGAATCGAGCAAAACGCGAAGCAAAGAGGAAGGAATGACGCGTACAGGAAATGTGGCTGTTTTAGTGTAATGTGGAAGAAAAATGTTTATTTTGCACAAAAAAGAGTAGATTCAAAAAAATAAAATATGTACAAAGAAGTCAAAAGACTCCTACTCAAGAAAAAAAGGTTGTAAATATTGTCCATTGCTTGTTGTTAGAGTCAGACACCAGCAATAATATATCTAGTGCATCATTTGGTGTCTTACTCTTTTCATTAGAACTGAGTAGCGAGCCGAAGTTTTTTTTTTTCTAAACTCGCTGTTTAGATAAACCGCTTATAACCTACACCATACCTAACATACCGATCGTCGTTCTGAGAGATTGACGCACCTCGGTACAACAGTTGTAGTGTGTTTGAGTGCAAATGAGTTTTTTTTGTTAACTGTGCCTAGTTTATGTACTCAAATGTAGGTCGATTGACACGTTCACACGTCGCAGCGTTTTGCATGTTTTATTCAGAAAGGTGATCTGTTTGTCACATGTTTTTTTTCCGTGTCTATTTTTCTTTTACTTTGACGTTTAGTATGTTTGACGTGTACGAGTATTGTGATGTTGTCTTTGAGCTGGATAGTAAGCGTAAAAGATTTCTTTTGATGCAATAGTATATATTTATAGGGTAGTGCGACACAATCTATGAACCACGAATTAGAGAACGTGATTGTCAACACTCGCTGCGATGAAAAAGTTGGTTATAAAAGTCAAAATTGCCGTTTCCATACATTTTGATCACACAGATTTTCTATCACAATTTGCCAGTGGCGGTGTTTCCGTCGGACTACAATTTGAGGCTAGAGTGAATAGGCTCTTAGTAAACTAGCGCGCTTTATCATCAACGATTGCGTCACTGTATACCATCAGGCGGGATTCGGTCAAGCGCTAGTTTATAATTTATATAAAAAAATATTTTTTATAACCGTTGAAAAAATTCTACGCTAAGCAGTCTAGAATCACCCCGACTTAACCACGCAATAAGCGGTAAACCGCGCATTTAAGGCAGGCGAGAATTTGGGGTCGCGGGCAAGATTAGAGTGGGGACTCCGTAGGCCCACTGAGTGACCTCAAAAAGGCGGCGCACAGTGGTCATATGCTGCCTTGCATCATTTATTTTTCAGACAGACCCCTTTAAAGTCGCCCCAAAGATGTGCACTTGTTGTGTTACACAGATGAGATCCCGAATTGGTCTTTTAATAACAGCCCCCTGCCATGTGCATATTGTGAGCACTGGACTGGGTGTATTAAGGTAAATATTCCACACTCACTGGTTATTTATTATAACCAGGCGTCATATAAAGGTTGCGTCATTTAAAAAATACTTTAGTTAATTTAACCCTAGAAGCCTAATCTACGCCTGCGAGGCGTACACGGAATCGAATATCGTTTGTCTCTTTCTAACGGTTGAAGCTAGCGCTTCGTGCTCTTCTGTCATCTCAGTGGCCGCCGGGAGCTAGCGGACAGTGCCCGTGTGGAAAAGGTAAGTCCCGCCATTTTTGATTTATCGAGGTGTAGTACGCCTGCGAGGCGTATGTTTAGGCTTTGTGTAACTTTTAACTTAGTTTGTGTTATTTTACTTTTGTTTGTTTTTCGTATATTTTGTATCTTTTTTCGGTGTTGTTTCAGGTATAAATATGTCACGGTCTAAAATATTAGACGAAGATCAGATTTTATCACTTTTAAACGAGGAAGATGGTCCTTCTCACGAAGATTCAGATTCGGAAGTTGAGGATGACCAGATTATCGAAGACGTTCAAAGCGAGGATGAAAATAATGGTGTGCTTGAATACGTTTCGTCTTTTCAAGAATCTGGTCCCTCTGAAGAAACCGACCCAACCCCTGCTGCCGAAGCTGGTCCATCATCTGGTGCAGAACGTGTTTTACCACCTGCCAACTCGGAGCAAAAAATCTGTGTGTGGTGAGCATAAAGTTGATATGTGTGTAGACTGTTCCTAAAATTTTGCTAGTCTTATAAAGTCTGATTAGTTTAAATCTTTGCTCTAAAAGTTACTAATTAAAGTTAAAAAAAATGTTTTTTTTTATAAATAATATATGTTTCAGTTGATTTTGAAGAAGTAAATTTTTTTGTTCCAATTTATGCATATTGTTTTTGTTGTTGTAATAAACAACTGTTAATATAGTTATAATTAATAACAGTGTTGTTTTATTTATAGTTTATATTCCAAATTACAATTTTTGCTAAATAATAAAAGCAATAATTAAATAATATTTCTAAAATAGGGCTTTTAAATGTGTACGCCTCTGAGACGTATATTAAGGCTTTGTGTACGTCCGAGATAGATTAGGCTTCTAGGGTTAAAGACGTAATTGCTCACAGATCCTCACACAAGACACATGATGTCTTATGTTAGAATGTGTGTGCAATTGGGTTGTATCCTAAAAAAATATTTAATGTCCATCAGATAGATTTATAAAAAATGTTGAACACGTATTTTTTTATTTGTTCTTTCATTCAAATACTTAGGAAGATATTATATTGATTTGAAATGTCGCATGACGTCACGCCGTGCTACAAAATATACCACGGCGTGATGTAATTAGTCCCCACTTCGTAACTTTAATAAGCTATATCTCAGTAGTTTTTGGTAAGTTCGACAAAATAAAAAATACGGGTCTTAATTTTTTTTATTATCTTTAAGAAAGACTAATTATTTTTTTGATTTTCATACCTTGAATACATCCCTATTACATATTTTTGATTAAAATGAATGAAATGAAAGAGACATCGTGTATGTGTTTGAGTGTGCGTCTACGAAGTTATTTTGAGCATATGTTCAGTGGCGTCGTGACATAGTTTTTGTAGCCATGTTTGAATAAGTTTCTTAGATTCGTACTTACTTGAAACCTAATTGCGTAAAATTTAAAATTTCCTTTTCAATGGTTTTAAAGTTTACGTATTTGGGTCACTGACGACTTGAAGGATAATGTAGACATTGACAGGGATCGCAGGTCCCCGTCGTTGGAAAATGATGACCAAGTATACCCAGCCGGCATACAGCGATCTGCGCGTGCAGTATCGCACCGGGCGTTTGGCATACGGTATACGGTATATTATTATTATAGTTTCTGCCCAGCTGTTTTTGGAAGCTGAATCTGGAAGTTGATGTACAAGGCAGAGTGTATATTGTATAATATATGTGTACTGCACGGTAGGGCTATCTGTAGCACACACCACATAAGACTGAACATAGGGCCTAAAAACGGTGATCCAGAGATTTCGGTTAGTTTTATTGAATTCTCAACTTTGTAGGTTAAGTTGGTACTTTGAGAATATTTCTTGGTCGGGTATATTTTTGCTTCGGTATTAAAGTTGGGCACGGGTTTCCCACGCATTATTTGGTAGTAGAGAGCATTTATTATACATTACTTATTTCATAGCTATCAGTTAGCATCCTTAGCTATGTCATAAAAACAGTCGTTCAAGTACAAATATTAATCCCTACATACAATAAACCGAATTCCGGTTAAAAAGTACATACTTCATGACACTAAAATTCGAATTATTCCCACTATCAAACACCAAGAAAACACAAACACAGCATAATCAATATTCAATACAAGGCTGCGTTCCAAATCTTCTTTAAAACAAAACAAAACTAGTACAAACACATGCCGATACTACCAAAACCAGAAACAACTATCGCCAAGGGACAAAGCAGTAAACATTCCGGGAACTCGTAAAACATTTCCATTCAGCGGAACTGAAAACCAAAGCTATAAAAAATAATTGTATTCTTAGGACATTTTTTTTAATGTTTTTATAAACTAAAACTTGACTGCGATCTCACCTTATGGTAAGTAGTGATGCTATCGTTGATAACAAAGTGCACTAGTTTATTATGAGCCTATTCACTCTAGCCTTGAAGACACTTAAGTTGTACAACTGACGGGAAAACCTTTTTTTTTTTGTTCCGGGGTGGAAAATCCTCAATGGATGTCCGTCGCCCTGGGGTGGGCAACGGGGTCTGTCAGACTCCTACTGACTAAAAACCACCCCGGTGTCTCTCCGGTCACGTGCGCACGGAGCCGCGGGAGTCCCTGATTCTGCCGCGGCCCCACACTCTCGTGCCGGCCCGGTCTGTCCGGGCCTCGCCTCCTGCACGGGGTAGTGAGGTGTTAAACTACCCCGTGCATCGCCTCTGAGGCGTGCGCCGATGACGGGAAAACCTGCCGCAGGCAAATTGTTCCAGTCCGTTGATGTACGGGGTGTAAAAGACGAGACCAAAACATAGTCTGTATCGTAGTTGTTATCAACCACGTAAGGTAGAATACTCGCCGTCCGACTAATGGCGAAATTAAGTTATGTAATTTCCGTGTACACTGTCTAAAATTCATCTTATAGAATTTCGAATGGCTTTGAAAATTTGTCTTAACCAAATCCATATGACCAATTAGCCTCTTCGCACGCCTTTTCACTGAATCCAAAGTTGACAGGTTACATTTTGCAGCACCAGCCCAAATGTGGCTACAGCCAGTGCAGCACAGTCCGTTCGTGTATGTTACTCGAACGGACTGCATGCCCATAGATTGCGGGAATCACTAGATCGGTGATGTGCAGCAGGAAGCGAGCTAGAGAAAACAAACCCATGAAGAACACCGACATTATTTGTCATGGGCTCCGATTGGAATCCATCGACAACAATTCGGAAAGACTCAGGAAGTCCATTCAGACCCAGTCATTCAGACTAGGGAAAATGTCGTACAAACATACTCATTAGACTAGCGTGCCATACCCGGTCGAAGACCTTCGCGATCTCTAAAGAGACGGCAATCGCTTCCTCATTTCTCTCGAGGAATCACAGAGAAACTTTGAATATAACACAAACTTTTAATTGCACAGACTATAAGAATTATTCCTTTCCAAGCTTCAATTAAGGAGTTCCATAATCCACGACAGTGGCCTGTAACAAAACGTTACTGATTTTCTTTTTGAAATAATATATCTATTTGTAATATAACTATTTGAAAGAAAAAGAAATAGTGCAGTGACTTCTGATTTTGACCAGGGGGGCAATCGCGCTAAAATAATTCAACCAAAACAGAATTGGATCGCAACCAAACCATAACTTTTGTTACGTTTCGTATCGCGCTAACGGTTTAACTATAACTGGATCGCAATTGGAACGTAGCCGTTGTCAAATGACAAAGTTGAAACAAAGCTAACCTTTCCTATGCCACGTCAAACTTACGTCTAAACTATTAGATTTACTTATAATTGATTTAGTTTTAATTAATATATCTGATGAAATGTTTCACTCGTACCTACATTGATTTTACTTCAACCGAAGTTGAAACTTTAGAGCGATACGAAATGTGATCGAAACTAAACCATAACTTTAACTGGATTAGATACGAACCAGAGTTGAACTTCTACTGTTTTATTTAGCGCGATTACCTCCCAGACAAAAATTAACGAACACAGTTTTTAAGTCATTAAAGGTCTTCAACTTATTGTGATTTATGATTCATTGTGGCTCGTACATACAAGAATATTAAAAAGTAAACTAAATAAATATGTAAAAATATATAATAAATAGACCCAAAAATAAAAATTAAACAGAATATCTTATAGGAGGTCAAAAGACGCCTATCGAGCATGATGTTATATTTAAAAAATAAATGTCACAAGGCTGGTAATCTGGTAGAACCAACTTTATTTTTTAATAAGTTCTTAGGTATTTTCCCTCTATCATGGGTGCGTTAACAAATATTTAAACTCACATACACAACAGTCAGACCCGGAACAACCACTTATAGGTCATACAAATATATGTATGTTCCTTTTCCGTAGAAATCTCACCCTCGACACTCAGCGTTGCAGTCAATCTCTCATCAGTCAAAAGCGAGATAAAAGTGCTTTTGAACTAACTGGTACTTAGTAATATAGGTGTCAAATTATCAAACCATATTTGCAACATCACACTGCGCTTCAAAACACAGATTGCCTTGTTCAAAATATCGTTACACTTAAGTGGGACTGGGCTTACCACCTCTGCTGTATGGGAAATGAGCTGTTGTCCAAAATATCTATTATATTTCGTTGACTTACAAAGACATTGAAGATGTCAGGATAAGCTTTTAACCGAGGATTGACAAACCTGGAAATTATGGGAAATGGCCTATGCCCAGCAGTGGGATGATGCATGCAGGCTAACAATAACAGTACTCTATTTAATAGTTTTATCGTACTACCTTATACTTGAGAGTTATTTTCCCTTACTCATTATCGAATCTCAGAAACCAATCACTACTTCGACCTTTAGTACGTAATGTTCCGCATTGATTTATGCCGAATGAGGGTAGTTAACATTTATAAGAGTCGACCTATCACCACCACGCGTGATAGGTCGACTCTTATAAATGTTAACTACCCTCATTCGACATCGACGTCTGATGTTAGTTAGATTTGTAGTACCTTTCTGTTCAGTCACACGCTATTTTTGCTGTTTGAGAAGTATACATCAGGATTGTTTTTTTTTTTTGAGGCCACATTTTTTATTATAAATATAAACTAGTGCTTGACCGCAATCCCGCCTGATGCCAAGCAGTGATGCAGTCGTTGATGGTAAAGCGCGCTAGTTTATTAAGAGATTATTCACTCAAAAAAACTGAGCGAATAGGAAGGAAGACGGCAGTTGGACGAGATGATGCAATGTTAAACCCAACAACACAACCAACGATGCCGCGGCAAAGGGAGATTGATCTGGAGACCCTCCATGACCAAACTCCCGACACAACACAACAGACTGCTCAGACCCGTCCTCCGTACGTATATAATTTTAACCGAGTATTATTTTTTTAATTTTTGAGTATTCTTCCATTTCGTTTTAATTAAATAAAAGAAATTAGAATAATTAATTAATAAAAACTAACATTCATTAGTAGCCAAGCTTTGACAACAATGAATCAAAGTAAACGAGAAAAATTACATTAATTTAAAAGTTTAATTTGTAACACCAAATCCAGAACAAAACATGAATGAAAAGTTTTTATAATAATGACACATTTTTAATGAAGTGAGTCTGCGAAGCTGAATGTATTGAAATAATTCGCGGTACCAGGAGTTAATCGAATGAACGAGTAGCATAATTTCAGTCGAAAACGTCTAGGTATGTATGTAGTTGTCATTGTTCTTTTATGCTTCATCATGAAGACAAAGTGATTAAAACGAAAAACTCATACCTAATTATTTTGTACTGGTTATTGCCTCATACAGGAAAACCTGCAAAAATTTAAAATCTATTCCTAGTTTATTACTTATCCTATGTATAAAAGTTTGGAGGATTGCTCCCTTAGATGAGAAATAAGGAACGATATTTGAAAATTCACCTCGTAAAGGGATCAAATAGGAGTTGAAAGTTTGTAACTTCCATACAAAACTTTCAACGCTTATTTAACGTAGTGAAAGTTTGTATGGAACTTCGTTACTAATACCAATGGAAAATTCCATCGGGCGCACAGTTAGCCTTACATAATTTAAAACAAATCAAATTAAGAATTTCATTTTCCTACAGGGTTAAGGTCCTAATCTCTTTTGATTAAATCTTATAAAAAAGATAAGAAAAAACAAAAAGTCTCAGGCATATCTGATCCCTGAGAGTAAAGATGCCGATGCATTCCTTCAGTTCCTGTGATAAATTCACTGTTTTTTTTTTATTTCTTTTATTTTTAGTTTGGTATGACAAATCATCAAATGACTTTTCCCGCTCTGGGCGGAGCGGAAGGGCGTGTCAGACCTTTACTGACTAAATTTTGACATTAAATTTCTCTGACATCTCTTTGAGGCGCACGTGAAACACATCGCGCCGTCGACTTGGGCCTGATCCTTATCGGGCGGCGAGCAAGCAGTATGGCTATGGAATGACTTTCCCGTGTCCGTAAGGCGTGCACAAACTCTGTCCACTTTTAAAACTATAAAAAAGAAGCGTTTCCTCTCTCTTCAAATATTGTCATTAATTCATTATACTTTATTTGCTCTTTTTATGTTTATTAAGATAATATGTAATATATTAATTGAATAATCTAAATAGTACACCGTAGACTACCTACACTATTTGTCTCTTTCCCGCTCGGTATTTCATCCAAAGGTTGTCTGTAAAAGATCGCTCTTAACAATAAGACCGGCCATTGTGTCACCCTTTGTAAAATCATGATTTATTATTATGTTTTGTAATTTGTAATGTGTATACAATAAACAATATTCTATCTTTTTTGTTTTTGTAATTATAAACTAGTGACTGATCGTAATCCTTTCTCATGGTAAGCAGTGATGCAATCGTTTATCGTACGGAGGACGGGTCTGAGCAGTTGTGTTGCGATGTGTGCCGGGTACGATGCGCCTAATGTTGTTGTTAGGAGTTTGGTCGTGGAGGGTCTTCAGATCAATCTCCCTTTGGCGCAGCATCGTTGGTCGTGTTGTTGGGTTTTCCATTGCATTACCTTGCTCAACTGCCGTCTTCCTTCCTATTAGCTCAGTTTTTCTGAGTGAATAAACTCTTAATAAATTAGCGCGCTTTGCCGTCAACGATTGCATCACTGCTTACCATCAGGTGAGATTGCGGTCAAGCGCTAGTTTATAATTATTAAAAAAAAACTTAATTACAATAATTGTGATTTTAAAATTCATAGCTTTTTGAAGTTTTTTTGTATAATATTTATACTATACTAGCGACCCGCCCTGGCTTCGCACGGGTGCAATGCTGATACAAAATACACTACAGAATACAGATTGCGACGCCCCGCAATTTCTAAATCTGTAATATCTTCGAAAATATTCATTTAAATCGTATGCTGTAAAGGGGAATATAGTTCTGAAATTAAAAAAATAAAAATCGCGATGGTAAAATAGGGGTTGATTGTAAAGGGTTGAAAATTCAGGGTTATATGTAAATACATTACATACATACATACATACATTTTCATGATACAGCATTAGTAAATACTAAAGCTGTATCATAAAAAAATGTCTAAATTAAAAAAAAAAATTAGGTGTGGATTAGCAACCCCACCCGTGAAAAATTATTAACTTTGGTATATTTTAGATATAAAATACATCTCATCCAATAAACTAATGGTTCACTTATTACTATTAGATATCGTTTTTTATTGTATCCTACTAACAATAAATGAAATGAAATAGTACATTTGTACAGCGTGGGTGAGGGTGCTAAAATTACATATATGTACTAGATAATAACGATAACATTATACAAACAAAAGAACTAACCAAAAATGATTCCTTCTCCTCAAAACAAAGTACAATCAAAGCTTTTCTTTTCTTTTTTCTTATCCATCCATTTTTACGAAAGGAACCTCGACTAAAGCTGGAAGAAAATCCACTGCGAGATCTAATCTTAACCACTAATCCGAGAGGACTTAATGTTTTCGTAAAAATAAACGTGGGCATTACTCCAGTAGGTCCGGTATCCCAGGTGGGCTGGTGTCCGCCTCGTTTATAATTTAAGCTGGGTTGGCAGGTGAATGGGATGAGAGGAAGCGAACAGCGGGTTGGTTTGTATAAGATAAGTTTCTGGACGTTTGAGAGTATAATTTTGTAGGGCATTATCTGTAATCGGTGACAAATATAAGTTTATAGAAAAATAACTTTATATACTATATAATAAAGTTCAATTTAGTCTTTATCTCAAACCTTTTCTAATATTATAAATGGGAAAGTGAGTTTGTTTGTTTGTTCCGCTTTCATGCCGTAACTGCTGAACTGATTGCTTTGAAATTTTGCAGACGTAAAGTTAGAAGTCCGGATTATATAATAGGGTACTTTTTATCCTGGAAAAATTTGATATTCCCGAGGGAAATCTATAAAGCGCGATATAACGCTGGCGTAGCCGCGGGTGGAAGGCTAGTATTTATATAATTTTCTCAAGAGTGCTAGTCATTCTAATTTTTTTTTGTTATTGGAATAAAATTGATATTTATTTTAGATGAAAGGACAATAATTTGAAACATTTAGAATAAATACACTTTACCTGATGAAAGGCTATTGCTGTTTCTTATTAAATCAAGTTGCAAAGGTCTCTAGAACGTAAATAGTTTGTTACATGAGAGAATTTAACCTTGGATGACAGCTCAATAAATTGCGTAATATAGACGTATATTCAACTTATAATTTTCCTATTGTCGGTTTATAGTAACATGTCTTAAAATGTTTGGTTTAAGGACATATCGAATTCGTCACGTTTCCTTCATGGTTTTGAACGTAGTGGGGTTGAAATAATTTACACACAGTAAGGCGCCTTTCTAGGTTCATACCAATGACGACGAGACGACGAAGACGACGAATTTTAGTCAAGGTTATTCATTCATTTTAGTATTTATGTAAAATACACAAAATAATAAGCATGATAATCAAAAAAATAGATACAAGGGTGATCTTTTGTACCTCTTTTTCTGATCTGTTTATTATCTTCTGATTATTTCATATATGCAGTAGGTAGATTATACCAAACTAAAATTCCTCTCGATGAGGGAATCTCAGGAGGGCACGTACTCCGAGTTCCTACTACACGTACAGTACAGTATGTGCCCTCCTCCTTGTTACCTAACAAACTTTTTATGACACACCATTTCATTCCCTAGACAAACCGTTTGTACCGCCCCCAACAGGCAATAAGGCTTTTACCAGAGTAAATTTTAGTAAAAGCCGGTAAACATAGTCACGTAACTACATACTAAAATGCACTGTCATTCTCTCAACCCTCGCTCACATCTTAAAACTTTAGCCGCATTCAAAAAGGATCTCCCCGGGGCACTTTCAAAATAATCGTAAAAACGTGAAGTCCCGAAGAAGGGCCGCCTAATAGATAAAAGTGTTATATTCACTTTGTCTTGTTTACATAATTTTCTCGATGTTTGCACAAAGAAATACAAATTCCCTTTTGAAAAGATCCGATTGAAAAGCCAGTTTAAAAGTTACCGGATGCGAAGTTGCGAGATTTTGATCAAAAGGTTTTTGAGGGTTATAGAGTTATGATTTCTTGAGTGAAGACCACGAATCAGGAAAGGTAACGATGCTTGGGCCCTTAGGCAAGTTAGAGTAACAATTTTTACAGGATGACTGGTAATGGACGGATGTAAGAAGCCGAGGATTGCGTTCAAAGGCGAGAATTTGGACAATATTCCACCAACTCTGTATTGGCGACTAATGATGAAAATAATATATGTTTGTTTCACAAGTTTGCGCTCATAATGCACGTTTTCATACTTAATTTACATATCTATTGTGATGCGTAATATGTGTACGGAAAAGGGGTCTCCTTTGGGGTTATATTTCATGGAATACAGAGTAATCCCGGTTGCGTAAGCAAACAGCTTTAAAAATACCTTAAATAAATAACTTTCTGATTTCCTTTCGTTTCTACTAAGTACCTTAATCAGCACCTAGACGTAAATATAGTCTTACCCCATTTAATTATTCAAAGAAATCGAAAAAATAAATATTTGCTATCAAATGGATTAGTGCTACGGCTACTTGAAAGTCAAAACACCTAATGAATATCCTAAATTCGATCCTATTTATTAGATACTATCGTTTAACTAAACTTGTTTTTTTTTTTAATTCAGTTAAAAACAGACTTAAACTAAGAATGGAAAGCATTTGTAACATTAGAACCTCCGTGAATGGAGCCTTTGTCGGAGAATGCAAAAGGGGTAACTTGAGGGCTGTTCACATAGCATTTTAGGCTTCGCGTGGCTATTTTGTGAAGGGCTGTTAGAAGATATTTTATTAGCGGGTTTTCGTTTTAATGTTTTTCAACTCTTGTAAAAAATAAGTCCGAGTCTCTGACTCACAATCTAAACTAATCCCCCTTATTGATAAACTAGTGATAAGTGATATTTTAAACCTACATTAAAGTTAAGTGAAGTGCAAACGTCAAAAATTAATGTTCAAAAAGTCACTATTCACTAGTTAACTTTAAGCAACGTTTATGAATAAGGGGGAATATACAAGTTTAATGCATCTTTTCCTTCCTATTCCATTAAGATTATAGAGAAGCTAAATAATAGTTAAACCTTGTCAAATTAGTCAGCGCCTGATTTAAATTGACGTATAGTACACTTCTGGATACATCTATTGGTCCACCTTAGAGTTTAGGTTTCGATGGCCCCTACCGAAATATGACTGCTAGATTGAACAAAAACTATTGATGCAGTTTTAAACCTGATACATTTTACCATCTTTTTCGATCGTATTGTTTTAAATTTGAATTCAGAATACCATACGACATGGAGCTACGCCTAACAAGTCGGATATGCGCCTTGTTAAAGGCAATTGATTTTTGAATAAAAACATGTTTTATCAAATAAATGTTAATCTAATAACGCGTGTTGCCTCCATGGGCATCTACCACAGCTCTCATACCATTAGGCATAGAGTTTATCAACCGCTCTATGAAATTTTGAGGGATCATCTCCCATTCCCCTTCTATGACAGTTTTCAACTCCTGCATCGTCTAGGCAACTGGCTGACGAGCTCTAACACGTCTTTTTAGCTCGTCACAAATGTGCTCAATGGGGTTCATGTCTGGGCTTATGGCTGGCCAGTCCATAACTGTGATGTTCACATCCTAAAATATTCCCTGACGATGCCTGCTGTATGGGCTCTTGCATTATCATGCATAAAAAGGAAATTAGGGGCCCACATAGCCCGCGTATGGTATTACGTGAGGTTCTAAGCACTCATGAATGTACCTTTCAGCATTTAATGTTGGCAGCCGTGGGCCTGTAATAACCTCAAGTTGAGTTTTGCCGCTCGCGGATATACCGCCCCAGATAGTCCATGAGCCGACGCCATAAGCAACCCACTCTTCAAAGCGGCATTGTGCGAAACGTTCTTCCTTACGTCGGTAGACCTTCTTCCTTCCATCAATGCCATGTAAAACAATTTTAGACTCATCAGAAAAGAGTATACGGCTCTAATCTTGCTGTGTCCAATTTAAATGAGTGCGTACGAAATGAAGGCGCGCTGTTCGGTGGGCTCGCGTTTGTTTGGGCCCATTAGCTGGCTTATGTGGTACCATATCGCGTTCTTTTAACCTTCTCCGAACAGTTAGAGCGCTCACAGATCCGTGTAAATCGCGAAGTTAGTTTTGTATCTCCATGGAGGTAAGGTGACGATTTCTCAAGCTGGTCGTCACGATGAATCGATCCTACCTTTCAGTTGTGACCAGAGATCGTGGCTTTCCTTGGCGACGAACAAAGCCGCCAATCTCTAGGTACCTCCGATAAACATTTCGGACCGCAGATCGACTTAAATTAAGTTGAGCACTCACATTTCTTTGGCTGTTCCCGGCCTGAATAAGTACCACAGCTTGGGCGGCGACTTCAGGTGAAGTATCCATAGAGTATGGATAGAACCTCACCTTAATGTTAAGAATACGTAATGTTTGTTGCAAAACTAAAGATATCAATCACTTAACTGAAAATGAAATCCAAGTAAACCAACAAAATCAAGTTTTCTTAGTATTCGATTATTTGATATCAACAAACAGGCTCCAAATTGTCTTTTGTTTCTTTAATGTCTGTGTTCGAAATTCAAAAAAGACTCTTGAATGAAATTGCAAATGTGCCAGGTTCAAAACTGCATAAAAACTTTTTGCTCGACCTAATATAAAATTTTAGCTGTGACCGAACGAAACTGAAAATGCAAGGTGGGCTAATAGATGTGTCCAGAAGTGTATATAGAGTGGTGCTGACAATACGACAATAAATTAAACATCTTGTACCTCAACACATAAAAAAATCATATAAATATATCCATTAGTTTAGTCACATAAAATTATTTTTCAGTTTTTCTACATGATGTACATGTTGATAAGGAAGCGCTTACAGGTTAATGATCGCCGCATCCAGCGGTACGAAACTTTAATAATAATAGCGCCAAAAGCAAGTCAATACAGGACCGCGCTGTCATCCGCGGATCGGAGGTCATTGAATCAATATTTTATAGGATGTTCTATTCCGTTTGCAATTTTATGCAATTTAGTTTGTTTGAAATTTTCATTTTTAATATTTTGTTGCTAGGTTTTTTTTCTATGGTTTAGGATATTTCCTATGAACCAGCATAGTCTGTCTTTTCATTTATTGTCGTATTATCAGCACCACTCTGTAAATGTATGTAACTATACGAGTATATGTACAAACGTACAGGTAGGTAACGTAGGGTGACTAAACAGTCACCCTCTTGTTAATAATATCTGAACTGTCTTTTGAGTACAGTACCCTAATTGCGTAACACACTATTATTATAAATTGGAATCATTTGGAAGCCAACTACTAAATCCGTTGCTCCATATGCTCGGAAATTATGTCTGTTCAAGAACGTAAATAACGCAATGAATATTGTTGACCTGTCAAAATGAAACCCATTGCTACTGATAGTCTTCTACGCAATTGCCCTGCAGTAGACAGTTTTTACAAGTGATTTTTGAGTTTAAATTTAGTGTTTTTTTTTTTTTTTTTATTGGGGCAAAACCCGCCACACTTTTCCCAACCACTGCAACTCCTGAAAGCCAGAATCAACAGTGGCGACCGCCAGAAAAACGCCGAGCAATGAAGCTCGACGAGTCCCGGAGAAACAATTCAACTGTCTTGGGTCCCGCAACGAAATTAATCAGAAAAGAATAGCGGAGGAGTAAGAAAAAAAGATATTTTTTCCACTTCCCTCCATAACAAGCAGGAGACAGAACAGAACTACGCCAATCGGCACAAAGGGACATTATTGCAACTGGGAGAAGCCCAGATTGCCAAACACCACGGAATAAAATTTGATTAAGTTAATGGGTCCTAAGTAAGTATTAGCTGTTACAATTGATTCCAATAATAGGTATGGCAAAAGCGCCTGAACGCACGGAAATTGGTTCTAGTTTCTACAAGGTCCGTATAATAAACGACTCCGGATGTAACTTGTACACTATCCAACATAATATTGCGTTCATTCTGCCAAAGAACACACTCCCACAAGATGTGATGTGCGGACTGTTCAAATTCACAGTGCGATGTAGAACACTGACACAAAGGGGAAGGAACAAGTTTAAAAGAATACAATTTACTTTTAAAGTTGCCATGACCTGTGAGAAATTGGGCAACGCAGTGGTCAACCTCCAGCCATGTCTTAGCCAGCCGATCGCCAACGGATGGAAAGAATAGATGGAGGTATCCTAATAATAGAGTAATAGAGGAGCCCTTGATGGAATTATCCCACCTACTTTGCCATTCGGATAAGAGGTCCTCCCAGACTATTATTTTATTTATGTAATAAGTTTTTTTTTGCTTTGCTCGTATTTTGGCGGCAATATCTGGCATCATCATTATTCCAGCGTTAATCCCAGTCGCATCCGAAGCTTTTTCAGCTTTCGAGTCTGGGGTCCGCTTTACCAATTTAACTGCTGATCTGACCTCCAGAACCCGAAGGTGATATCGAAGTACTGCAGTTAGACCAATTGTTGGACTTTTGCGGGCGTCGGGCGTCGGTATCTGGCATATGTCAAATAATTTCATTTTATGTTGTGTTTTCTTGTGATAATTACTATATATTTTGTATAAAGTCATGTATTTTTTTTAATGAAGAGACAACAGTGTTTCTGGGGAGTTTGTTCCGCCACTTCTTCTTCCCAGCAAAAGCATGAGGAAGTAGCGAAGGGCGGGCGTTTTGGGAGGGCTGTCTTATGTAATATTGACGTTCAAAAAGTGCTGATTCTCAGCCTAATTTGAATAAATAAGTTTTGATTATGATTTTAATATAGTTTAATGCACTGTTCGCTTATTCGGCTGCGACTTATTTGCTCAATTCCTAACAAACAGGGCCATGACAAAAATTGGACGTGCTGAAACGTTTTTGAAATTCTTTCACACTCCCGTAGTACTGCTCTGCATTAATATAAGCTAAGTATTCAGTTACCCTAAAAGGGGTATAATATTCCATTCTTATTATATTCAGTAACCAGCTCAGTGTGAATGTATTCGTATGCCCATACAAAACTCTCTATGCAAATTCAGTTTCCACAATTTAAATTTTGACTTAAGCCGACCATCGAGTGCAAAACCCGTCCCTAATGTAGCTATGAACTCACTAAGCCTTAACATTAAGAATAAGACCGAGATGATCGATTCTCAACCTTATTAGCATAACAGCTAGGCTTCTAATGGTTTATCGCGCGAATGCTGCATTGATGACGCTTTCAAGGCGACTATGGGTTAAATCTTTTACGATCAACATAAAAATGTCGTTATTTTTTCCCAACCGCCGGAATAAGAAATTTTTTGGCGAAAAACATATAGCAATTTCGTTCTATCTACTTTGCGATCGTATTGCAAAGAATATCTAGTAGTATAAACTATTAGGTATATAACATATATAAATATTCGTTCCATTGTCAATATATGTATGTACATGCAGGTTTGAAATACGTATTCCATATTTGAATAGATGTCAAAGCTATCGATACAGTAAAAAAAGTTGTAACGGCTATCGACTGGAATAACTTTACAAAAACAGTTTAGAAGTTTTAACTATACCCGTTCAGTTATATTTGTAACCATATTAGTCTTGCTGTGGCCTGTATTTTACAGCAATACTATGGACAAACTATGCTTTTTCTTTTTGAGAATCGTTTTGATTTTATGTGTATTATTTATTGTGTCCTTTGCAACTATCGTGGTATAAAGGTCATGTCCCACACCATGAAGATCCTTGAGCGGATTATGGACTCCCGGATCCGGCAGGAGTGTGCTTTCTCGGAGTGTCAATATGGGTTTCGTCCAGGGTACGGAACCATGGATCCTATCTTCGCACTAAGGATCGCCATGGAGAGACACAGATCGAAGAACACGCCTCTGCATTTGCTGTTTCTTGATATGCAGAAGGCCTTCGACTGTGTCCCTCGGGGGTGATCTGGTGGGCACTGAGGTCAAAAGGGGTACCAGAGGCCTATGTTGACATAATTCGAGACATGTACCTCAATTCCGATTCCGTTGTTAGGACCGCTGTTGGTAACACTAAACCCTTCCCCGTCACCGTCGGAGTCCACCAGGGTTCCGTTCTTAGTCCGTTTCTGTTCAGCGTGATATTAGACGCCTTGTCAGATAGCATCAGGGATTCATATGAGCAATCTCCTTGGTTGCTTATGTATGCTGACGATGTCGCGCTGGCGGACGCGGACAGGGATCGGTTGGTGCGGCGTGTGAATGTGTGGAAGGACTCGCTCGAGAACGGAGGTCTGAAACTCAATGTGGCGAAGACCGTGTATATGGCTAGCAACACGACAGACCCCATGTCCGTGCACATAGGTGATAGGTGGTGACATGGTCGAGTGCACAGACCAGTTTAAATACTTGGGGTCTGTACTCCACGCGTCCGGCGACATTGATTGCGACGTCAAGGCACGCATTTCCGCAGCTTGGGCAAAATGGCGTGAGGTGTCAGACGTCATTTGTGACACCAACATGCCGGTTAAGCTTAAGGGCCGGGCCTATAAGACCATCATTAGACCTGTTCTCCTGTATGGCAGCGAGGCGTGGCCTGTGCTTGAGCGACACAAGCAGGAGCTGCGTGTCACGGAGATGAACATGCTGCGGTGGATGTGTGGAGTTACGCGGAAGGACCGCATCAGGAACTCCTGCATCCGTGGCAGTCTTCATGTCCGTGAAATAGCGGAAAAGCTGCAGGAGGGTCGCCTACGTTGGTACGGTCACGTCTTACGAAAACCGGCATGTTACGTGGGTCACAAATGTCTTGCCATGGCGCCTCCACCGGGCCGGAACAAGCGGGGTAGACCAAAGAGGTGCTGACTTGACGTTGTGAGAGATGACATGCGTGCCAACAATCTCACACCACAGGATGCTAAAGATCGCGCGAAATGGAGGAAATTAAGTAGGAAAGCGGACCCCGGGCTCCAACGCGAAATCCACGGATGCGACGGGGATAAACGCTGAGATGATGATGATTTATTGTGTCCTTTAAATAATTTTTCACTTGCTGTCTACATTTCTGTTTTATTACTAGTATGCTGGACGAGATTTCTTATGAAGTAAGCATCCCTTCGGTACTATATTTTCTGTTCTGTTTTAACAGGATGTTTGACAGAACGTTGAACACACGAAAAAGGTGGATGGGTTGAGTCATCTGAGACTTACTCAGCCCAAATTTATTTGGACTCGGCCCTCTGAATATTTCTAATGCAAGTTGGAATTAAGATTTAATTATTTTTTACATCTTTCTGTAAGTTTGATGGCTCACAACTTTTTTCTGGGTTACATCTAAACATAGCAATGATTTTGTAAGAATCTGCTAACATTCATCATCAACCTTTTTATAGTCCTACTGCTGGGCACAGGTCTCCTCTCATACAGAGAAGGATTGAGCGTAATCACCACGCTTGCTCAATGCGGGTTGGCGATTTCAGACTTAAAGTCTAGGTTTCCTCAAGATGTTTTCCTTCACCTTCAGTCATTGGTGTCCAAGATATACTTAGAACGTACATATAACTTTAGAAAAGTTACATTGGTACTTGCCTGACCTGGAATCGAACCCGCACACTCATACTTGAGAGGCTGGTGTTTTAAACACTAGGTCACCATGACTAACTGCTATTACATTAAAGATTGGAAAAGAATACAAAATGATTGCCTGTTTTATTCATTTTTAAGAAAAAATACAATGTTAACCTAAGAAAATAGGGAAACTAGATGAAGCGAAACTTTTTTTAAATATCAGAGATCCAGGGCTTAAAAAAAATGGGTTGAGTAAGTAGCAGATGACTCTAGCCATTCACTATTTTCGTATGTTCAACGTTCTGCCAAACCATCTGTATATTTGTGACATAAATAAAGTTGTTAAATAACAGAAAAAGTTTAGTGATAAGCTTATGAAAGAAACTGCGACAGACTGATGTGGAAGCTGGAGAATAGAGTATTGTGAATTAGTGAGAAGAGGGAGAGACCTATGTCTGACAGGGAACTGCTATGGGCTGAGTTACTACTACTTTACTGCACAATGTAATGTGAAAGAGAATATATAATATTTTCGTATGTGTTACCTCTTGATAAGAATCGCTTCACTTGTCTGAAGTTAATTTCATGATAGTACTTCCACGCCGGTCTGGTGTTCGTAACCGCTGCTGCAGAAGATGAAATCCTGAATTTCGATTCAGTGCTTGGGAAAAATGACCTTAGGCTTTTCTTTTTGGAAAATCTGAGTAGCAGGGCGCACCCACACAAATACAGGCATGCATATCTGGATGTGTACCTGTCTATGTGTGTGGCTGTAAGCTCTCCCCATAAATAACTTTAATTTCCGCACAATAACGTACAGTTTTCGTCATATCTTCTAAAAATCTAATGACTTTTCAATAGCTAATGCTAGTCGCAATGTTTGCTTAATTGACATAGAAATAAAGTAGATATTTGCTTAAGTTAAAATAGGATAGAGGTGTGCAGCATCGCTCAACTTACTTTACTATAGATATAGTACTCCTACATACAGCCAGCTTTGCCTAACCCTTCGGGGATGACGTCACGTTGATAGGCATGTTGGAAAGTGTGACGTCATGGCGTAATAATGTCTAATTTTTTCCATTAAAAAACAAAAAAGATAAAGCAAAGTAGCTCTTAAAAACAAAGTTTACTACTAATGATAAAAAGGCGGAAAATGCAGACGTCATTGGCCCAAAAAATCCAGGAATTTTTTAAACGAAGCATTACACAGGCTGGTCCTAAAAAGACAATGTATCCTTGAGAGAGTTCAACAAACATTATGTAAAGGTACGTACATAAGCTAAAAGTATTTACGTAACGACAGCGTAATGGGTTCAAGCTGTTAAAAGTGCTGTGGCAAGGCACTATGATGTTTTAGTTAAACATACAAGAATATTAAGTGAACGGGCGCATGGCACTTGAGGAATAGAAAAAAAAAAGGACAGCGGAAGGTAGTTTCAGTAACGTTGTTGTGTGTCGTTTGTGTGTGACAATGATAACGCTATAGTTCCACCTTCATCTTGATACTTATTTGGGTTGCTCATTCTTATAGGTACTAACGTATTGTTACGGGCTAGGGGATATTAGAGTGCCGGTTAGGGGTTACGAGGTTTACTGACACCGATGGTACAGTCGGTAGTAGGCAATGACAAGTAGAACGTAGCTGATGTCGCACTGAAGTCTTCCCTTACATCCAGGATGTCCGTATCGTATACACACAACAACACCACAGAAGTTCATCAAAAACTTCACAGAAGAATAGTTTCTAGTAATTTCGATGCCGAAACTTTTTTTTAACTAATTATAAACTAGCGCTTGACCGCATTCCCGCCTGATGGTAAGCGGTCATGCGATCGTTGATGGTAAAGCGCGCTAGTTTATTAAGAGTCTATTCACTCAGAAAAACTGAGCGAATATTAAGGAATGCGGCAGTTGAGCGAGGTGATGCAATGTTAAACCCAACAATACGACCAAAGATGCTGCGCCAGAGGGAGATTGATCTTGAGACCCTCTACGACCAAACTCCCAACACAACAACATTTGGCGCATCGTACCCGGCACACATCGCAACACAACTGCTCAGACCCGTCCTCCGTACGGCTTCACCAGACATCAAGCCGGAACATGAGTAAAGTAAGTACAAGTAACTTCGTTGTTAATATTGATAGATCACCTTAGGCCTACCAATGCATTTTTAGATCGTACTCTGTAATGCCTAGGTCTCAAGATATAGGTCTTTAAAGTTACGTAAGGATTATCACGGAGTACTAAACCTATACACTGTATACAGTATGTTAAGAAAACCCTGTCCGACCCGTGAAGGTGTTGTTAGGTATCGATAACTGATTCTACTAATGCATACAAAACCGGGCTAAACTTAAAAAAATCCCCCTAAAAAAATAAATATTATTTCGCAAAAAAGGAGGTAACTTAATAAATGTGCGTTGACCACCCTTCGCCTGCCGCCCGCGGGGGGCGGGCGGCAGGACACGCGGCACGTGGTCGCATCGCTATTCGCTCATAATAATACCGGTGTTGTCACTTTTTAAAAAATACCAAATTTCGGGGAAATTGGAATTAATTCGCGGGAAAAAAAGATTATTTCAAAATTCATTTGTATTGGTACTATGATGAATACGTAAAATTTTATATTATATTTGGGGTTTTCTTAACATACTGTATACACTGTAAACATGTGTGTTAGTAGTAAAGTGAAATTTATCACTATTTAAAGACGTGCAAAAGAATCAATCAATACAAGTTAAGTGTCAAATAGTTTTCAAAAAATTCTAATGTTGTTTTTTAGAAAAACAACATTACTTTTAGTTCAAGTCTCGTTTTTAACTTTCTGTAACCTACAGTTGACCAGTTCTGACAATATATCACTATGAAAAGTTAAGGAAAATGAGCTTGGAATGAGTTGTCAATAGTGTTAATCCTTAGTATTTCCTATAATGACAGTTCTTCTTCTTCTTCTTTTCAGCCCATAGAGACCCAGTGCCGGACAAAGGCATCCCCTAAGGCTTTCATTCCATTGGGGGGCATTGCCATAATCCTCAAGCTTGGTTGGTCGGTTTGTAGACGGGATGGGGGTCGCAGAAATTTGTTATGCCACAGAAGCGCTATTGCCCGCTTCCCTGGTGATAATTCCCTCAGTTGCCTCTTACGACACCCACGGGGGGATAAGGGTTAATCCTTTTCTATGCCCGGTACGACACGGGTATGAAAACAGTTCACTCCGCGCTTACTTTAGAAAGTTTACAGAATTTCAGTGCCGGTCTCATTAAGTACGCACTGTAGACAGCAGAAGCCCTGCATTAAGTGAACAGGTACTAGAACTCAAACAAATGAATAGCCCGCGAGCAGCAGACACGTTCCTAATGCAGAGCCGTATGTTTACAAACCCGAGACCCGTAGAGAAATACTATTACATCTTTTGTTAGAACATGAAAACTGACAAAAACAGAATGAATTCTTATTGGTACAATGCGTATTAAAGCGGCTAGTCGTAAGGGCAGAACAAGGAAACGATTTAATTTAATCTCGGCCGGGGAACGTTGAATTAATTTTGTTATTTGGACATTTTTCAGTCTCTCCCCTCCTGAAAAATGAGCGAACAAAAATATAAAGCTACAATTTTTCAGCGTCAAATTTCGCCTTTGGAAAGTTAAATTATAAAAATAAGTTTTTTTTTAGGCGACGCCTTGTTTTGTGAATATTTTATTTCTGATGTTTTACGCTTTTTGAATCACTAATCTATTATCCACTGGTTTCAGGGTATAGAGTCGCAATAACACGGCTATTGGTTTTTCGAACTCCGGAAATTTTAGAAAGGATGTTTATTGTTATGTTTCTCGGGGATATAATGCCTAAATAGCTGGATCTATTTTGCGTTGTGGGTTTTGATGTAATAAAGAGTATTGTCAAAAACTTATAATATTGTAAATGTTGTTATTACAATGATGTCGTAAGAAATATTATATTAAAAAGTATTGTGTTTAGAGTTCCCAACGCTGAAAGGCTATCCTGTCGTCAAAATTTTGCGCTAAAGTTGAGGAATAGTAATTAATGGAATATTTATGAATAAGTTATAAGTTAATGAATGGAATAGCCATACACACACAATAGTATTCCAGTATATTAACCAGTGTTGTGTGTAAAGACCGTGTTTCTAAAAGTCTTATTCAGTCTATCGCCACCCAATGCTGAGTCTAGGCAACAAGTAATGCACGTTATTTTTCTTTGCCTGTGATCTGTTTGTGTATGAGTACTGAGTCCTGGTGTCGTGGAAAATAATCAGAATAGCACCTAATAGTGCTGGAATGCTTATTCTAACCTGGAGGAATGAATGTAAATAAGTGTAGGTATGTATATTATATTACATTATTTAAGGTTAAATATACATTTCAATAACAGATTTGATATTATTTATCAGTTATTCGTACGGATTTTGTAACTCATTTTAAAAGAACTGGTTTATTTCAGTTCTTGTGTGGAATAAAATTCCAAGTAATTTATAAGAACACATTGGTTTGATGTTTACATTTTAAGTAAGAGGTATATGATTTAACAATACAAGTTACAAGCAAAACTATCGTGCCGTGGAATCAATAGTTACAAGTCAGGATTTTACAAGAAAAACACGCTCAAGCCCGCCGTAACTCGTGGGATTTATATTAAAAGAGTTTTTGCCGTCATACACCGGGCGGACTGCATCGTCACACAAGAGTCGTCGCAATAACAAAGTTGTTAGAAAAACATGTCGTTTTATGTAAAGACCACTATTGAAATACTAATGCTTAGACATTCTGGTTACTCCTTAGTGATTTGAGTTTGTAGTTTTTGATAACTAACAAATAGTAACTTAGTGCATTGCTGCTTACAGATTTTTTTAAAAAAAGTACTCGTATCAGGCCTCGGTGTCCAGTCCAGCACAATTTTACCTCATCTGCCATCTGTTCTACGCATTCTGTTACCCGCTATTACAGTTTTCTTCGTACATCCCTGATAATGTCAAATTAATGAAGTTAAATTGTGGCACTATTAAATTAAAGGTGGTCGTGGTGGCTTAGTGGTTAAAACACCAGCCTCTCAAGAATGAGTGTGCGGGTTCGATTCCGGGCCAGGCAAGTACTAATGTAACTTTTCTAAATTATATGTACTTTCTAAGTATATCTTAGACACCAATGACTGATTAAAAGGTGGAGGAAAACATCTTGAGGAAACCTGGACTTTAAGTCTGAAATCGCCAACCCGCATTGAGCAAGAGTGGTGATTACGCTCAATCTCTCTCTGTATGAGAGGAGACTTGTGCCCAGCAGTGGGAAGATAAAGAGGTTGATAATGGTGATGATCAGTCGGAATTGCGGTCAAGAATACTTTATAAAATAAAAGAAACAAAAATACTGTGGACGATGGGCCATAAAGTAGATACGGTCACAATAGCCATAAACATACAATAGTATTTCAGTATAATAACTAGTAATGTATATACAGATCGCGTTTCAAGAAGTCTTATTATTCAGTCTTTCGCCACCCAATGCTGAGTGTAGGCAATAAGTAATGTGCGTTATTTTTCTTTGTCTCTAGCCTTCCTAAGTAGAGATGTTTAACATTTTAAACCAGGTCGTCATTCCATCTTACTGCTCAAAGTACTCGTACTACATAGGTCTCGATCTCCACTCCAGCACTATTCTACCTCGTCTGTCATCTGTTTACACCCTATGAGCTCATTTTTGCTATTACAACATCCCTCGCCCAATCACAGTGGTTATTTCGAATATGTGAAGTAAAAAGCGGCAATAATTAGGTTACAGAGACACGTTACTGTCAAAAATTTACGGACGTGTCATTAGCTTACAATTATAAAAATGTTTTCAGCTGACATAATGATAGAAGATATATTTTCTACACTGTAATCTAATTGTATACGTAGAAATATGTTTTTGCATTGCCAAAAACATAATTTAACTGTATAAATAGGTTACTAAAGTATGATTTTTGGCGTTTTTAATTTCAGACGACAGATTAATAATATACTATCATTATTACATAGTAAAATGTGAGAAGACAGTTTTTATTCTTAATATATTTAATAATTTTTCGGTACGAAATGAATGATGCCATTTAAAACCTATGTTAAAATATTTTGGTAATTTAATGATTTCGCCCGCGTAGGTTTCGATAGGTTTTTTTAATATGCCCCGCTCCTATTGGTTGCAGCGTGATGTTAAATAGCCTAAAGCCCTTCTGGATTAATGGGCTATCCAATGCAAAAATTTTCAAATTCGACTAGTAGTTCCTGATATTAGCACGTTCAAACAAACAAACTCTTCAGCTTTATATATTAGTATAGATTGAATTCAATCTATACAAACATAGCCAGTTTAAAAAAGAAAAGGCGATATAATATCTAATTAGATATTATATCGCCTTGTATTTTTAAGACCGGCTATGTTTAGATCTACATTTTTCACGGAATGATGTCACATTTCTAAGAACGTTTAATACGTTCATAGAAATGTTAGTTAGTTAACACAAGAATCTTCCGTTTATTACCCACTCTGACAAACACATGAGTATCTGGTTTGCAAACGTTCTAGTACCGCTATATTACCAGGAATAGTGGGTGGAAGGACGCTTATGAGTCTAGGCTTCACGAGCAAAATTTCCAGATTGCTATGCCAAGAATTTGGATACTTACCTAGTAACTACGTATAGTCGAAAGGCTACTGTGAAACAACGACGCTTTGTAGGCATGGTAATGCTGTGCCAGGTGCAAGTTTGAATGCCTCAGTGATTTTATATTAAGATTTTAATATTGATAGTTTTTTTTATTTATGTATTCATATATTAATATAAAAAAGTAGAAATATAAGTAAATAAAAACTTATATCGAAACAAAAACCTCCGGGCACAAAATTCTAAAATTAACTTAATGTACATTGAAATAAAGTTGATATTTAACTACAAATAACGCAAACTACTTTACCTCAGTTCATTTACAATGTCCTTGAGGTATCATATTATATTATTAATTTAGGCCAAGTTATCTGACGTCCATCACTATCACTATGTAGCGAGGCTTTCTTCGAGTATTGATTGGCATTTATTCTTTGAAGCATTGTTTCATATAGGAATAAGCAAATAAAACACAGTGATTAACAAAACAGTTTGATAGAGAATGTGTAAGAGGTTTGGCCGGAAAGCTGAGAGTCAAGCTCATTTTTACTCATAGTGTCGTTTACTAAATAAAAGCGCGTGATTTATGTAGTAAAAAGTGCATTTGGTAAATAATTCATAAAGAACATTGAAATATCGCAGCATAGTGGCCACATCCTGACTTTGCCTCAAATCTCCCTTGTAGACGGTTGAGTCGGCCGTCTTTTTCGACTGTCATTGGCGATATCCGCCATTATTGTGAAATAAAATTTTCAAAGACTTTCTATAATTTGTTACATGTGTTACTGGCCAATATTGTGGTATCTATTCCACAGGTTCCATTGATTTAGAGATTGTGTATAGTATGGGTATTGTTATTTTAATAACAAACAAACAGGAAAAAAAAAATAATCATCAGAATCAGAAACATCTTTTGGAATATATGTATTTTATATCCATAATAATCAAAAGTAGAACCATCATATCGCAGAAAATTCACAGCCAGAATCATCTTTTGGCATGCGTTTCGTTTAGCGTATGCGGCATGCTGCTGCCTGCGGCAAGCATGCAACATGCAGCAGACATGCAACATGCAGCAGGCATGCAACATGCAGCAGGCATGCAACATGCAGCAGGCATGCAGCAAGCATGAAACATGCAGCAGACATGTAGCATGCAAGCATGCAACATGCAGCAGGCATACAGCAAGCATACAAGCATGCAACATGCAGCAAGCATGCAACATGCAGCAGGCATGGTTTCTGTCGGTGTGGTGTCTGTCCGCGAGCTAATCGTCGCAGATGGTTTTACGCCCACCGTCGCAGCTTCAGCCGCGGCGGTGTGCGTTAGAACCACGTGCTCCTCAGCTCGCGGGTCGCCTCGCCCCTCCGCGCCTTCGCGGGTTTAGATTACACTCTAGGGGTAGGGTAGACAAGACTACGTGAAGTCGGTTTTGCAGCGATTCAATTCTATCACTAACTTTTGTAGCACACCATAGTGATTTTTTAGAACAATATATGTTTTTTTCAATATGGCTAATAAAATTATTTCAGCAACAAGTTTCTGCCAGATAAAGGGCACCCTTACACAACAGATAACTACATCTTATTTATTTTTTATTGCATACTAACGACATACTGTCGTTCTCCGTGGCGCAGCGGTCAACATGCCTGCCTGCGACGTGGCCCCGGGTTCGATCCCCGGCCAGGTCATGATGGAAAACGATCTTTTCCTGACTGGCTTGGGTCTTTGATGTTTATCTATATATGTATCTATTATAAATAATAGTATCGTTGAGTTAGTATCCCATAACACAAGTCTCGAACTTACTTTGGGGCTAGCTCACTCTGTGCGATTTGTCTGTAAAAAAAAAAGAGGTAACTTAATATATGTGCGGTAGGCAATCCATACGCGGTCGACGGGGGGCAGGCACGTGGTTGCATCGCTTAATAATAATACAGTCATAACGGTGTTGTCACTTTTTAATTGTTACCTAATTTCGGGGAAGTTGAAATTAATTCGCGGAAAAAAAAGATTATTTCAAAATTAATTAGTATTGTTACGAGTACTATGATGATTACGTAAAATTTCATATATTTTTTTTTATATATTTACAATAATAGTAGTATAAAAAGCAATCACAGATCTACAGTTTTGTGCAAATATCTTAATTATTAACAATTCTATTCAACAAAACATAGGAACACATAACACTGCAGATTACATTGCAAATCCAAGGTAAAATAACAAAATGTAATAATACAGTAACAATCAAACACGTAAGTAGCATCACAGTTCAAAATAATTCCTCATTAGGTAGATTGGCACATAATGGAGGGACGAAATAAAAAATCATAGATATGTAGGAATCAAAATGAAAAGAGAAAAACAAAAAATAATAAAAATTATCGTGAACCCAAGTAAACTCCTTAATTAAAATTAAATGATGTTGAATAACTATTCATAAATAAAATAAATTCAAATAATATGTAGGTATGTTTAAAATTGCAGTTTTGGTATTTGTTTTATTAAGGTGGACAATTTTTTTATTAAAGTCACAGTTGATGTAGGCAGCTGATTACAGGACATTTTTTTAAATTTTGGATTTAAATATTGGCAGACTATCAAATGTGTGATGATTTGTATGGATACACCTTACAGGTAAGTCCCTTAACAAACCGCGTGTAAGGTTATTTACAAGCTTTGTTTCCTCACAAGTCCCTGAACAATTACTCCCTTTGTCTCCTTCGATCATACTACATTTTCAGCGCCGTACTTCAATCTCTTGTTTCTTAATTAAAACTTTAAATATTGTTACTTACAAAGCACTCACAGAACTCCTTAACCTAACAATAGGGGTGACCTCTAATAATAATTAACCTAATTTTCTTCTGTTATTCGAATTTCAACTATTTGCCGTTGGGTTAAGTTTTATAGTTGCAATTAAGTGGTCTAAGTTAGTAATAACAGAGCGTTGAGGAGACGCCAAATTACAGGCAGGCATGCTTAATACGTGTGTATGCTGTTCCAGTTAGTTAAATTAGGGTCTTCAAATTGTGCTACTATTTTATTTGTCCTGATTTTTGTCTTGTTAGTTTGTTGTGGAGTACATTGGAACGCTAATTAGGGCTTTCGTTTGGTTGTTAAATAGAGGGCAAAGTGGGCATGCGGGCTCATCTGTGTGCCTAGTGCGAGTTTTTTCTATATTAACGGGATCGACACATTTATGAATTTCGGCGCTCTAATTGGGCCGCTCTAAGCGGCGATCTTGAAGTGACTCGAGCATCGCACGTGATAAATGCGTGGTTTGCGTTAATGTATAAAAAAACTCGCTCTCGGCGCTCTGATGTAGATTGCTCCTATTCTTTTTGTGGCTATTTCTATCGCTTAGGCTAATCGAATACAGCTGAGTATTATACATGGAGCCATTGCCTATCTGATCTCCACAACCCAGTGACTGGGTAATACGATGTCACTTGGTAAGACTCATGATCAGAGTTGCGGGCTTGTGACGACCCGTAAAGGCTGTCAAATTTCTAGGATGGCAACCAAGACCAACGGTTAAACATGTTTTCTGAGTCACGGAGGGATCTTGGTATTTAAAGATGCTCACCCACTCACGGGCCAATCGCGGCAAGCCTAGCTTAATCCGGTCAAGCGAACCGTGTAGCTTGTTTGGGCACAAGCCACTGCTGTTCATGTAATCAACATCAGTAATAACCTATTACACTTACTTATTGAATCTATACTTATCTATACTTTAATCTATACTAATATATGCATAAAGCTGAAGAGTTTGTTTGTTTGTTTGTTTGTTTGAACGCGCTAATCTCAGGAAGTACTGGTCCGATTTGAAAAATTCTTTTTGCGTTGGATAGTCCATTAATCCATGAATAAAATAAAATAAATACATTGTTTATTTCTCAACTTTGTACATAATTTGTATAATGATTTTCTTAATTCTAAATAGTACTGATGTATAATTTGCCTGAACTAGGTAGAACCTGTGCTTCAGGCGTAAAAGTGCTTATTATATTTTTTTATTTTGCAATAAATTAACATTAATACAATAAAAGTAGTACGTAAAAATCTAGGACACAACGGAAGTATACAGTGTTATTATTAGTATCCTATTGCTTACATAGTATTTAGTCTGTTAAAGTAATGGTTATTGCTAAATTTATTTACATACTGTAAGTAGGTCTTCAGTCTGCTCATATGACAAACCTTGTAGATATTTAGAAACAACATTCTTACAGCTAAAATAATTCAAATTATAAATATTTAATGCTCTATTTAATCTATTGTATAAAAAGGACCCTAAGAACGTATAGAATTTGTGTGTAAATGCATATTTAGAGATAGAGGTTGAGCTGCACACTATATCATTCCGCCTTTTGTTAATTATATTAGCGTTGTAAGTAAGCGTAGCATGCTGTTTTAGTATTATGTGCAGTAAATAAATTTGCCGAACTGACAAAACTTTGCAGGACGTAAATAACTGGAACGTAGGGAAAAGGAAAGGCAGAGAATTTGCTACTTTTAGAACAGCTCTTTGTGCACGTTCCAGGGAGAGAAGGATAGATTTTGATGTTCCACCCCATGAAGTTATGCAATACTGGAGTATAGATTGACATAGAGCAAAATAAACTTTTTTTACTAAGTTGGTGTCTGCAATGGAGCGCAGTTTTTTTAATACAAGCATCAGTTTACATACTCTTGTAACCAAACTTTCAATATGTTTTCTATAGGTGTGTTGTCAACAAAGACTCCAAGATATACGTGAACGAAGTCGCTGGCGGCCGCTAGTTAATATATAAAGCTAAAGAGTTTGTTTGTTTATTTGTTTGAACACGCTAATCTCAAGAACTACTAGTCCGATTTAAAAATATATTTTCGCGTTAGTTAGCCCATTAATCCAGGAAGGCTTTAGACCATAACATCACGATACGACCAACAGGAGCGCTGCATATAAAAATATCTGTCGAAACCTACACGTGTTAAAACGTGGGGTGCAGCTAGAAGCCCGTATGAAGAAATTAGCCTACTAAATATACTTTTTCCTTTTCAACAATTACCAAGAACAATGCGACGCCCCTGATGGTAAGCATTAGAGCAATCGTTGATGGCAAAGCGCACTAGTTCATTAAGAGCATATAATATTCACTCTAGCCTTGATGATACTTAAATGGGGATGTTTCCTGGGTAAAAAAAAAAGATTCTATTTAGTCCGTCATTCAGATTATAGAAAAATATTGGATACGTATATTTTGTTTTATCAAATCAATAAAAATTGATAAATATAAAAGGCGTCAAAGATCAGGAGTGGTAGCTGGTGACGTCACTGCTCGCTAAAAAGTGTAGCGTGCAGTGACGTCACACGAGTTTGCAACGCACTGTGTCGCCTTCATTTTTTGTTTATAAGAAAAAAGAAAAAAAACGTGTCTAGTATTTTTTTGGAAATCTGAATGACGGACTAATTAGTTTTTTTTTAGTCAAGTACCCTATTGTAATCCAACGGGAATACCGCCTCAGGCAAATTGTTCCAGTCCTTCGATGTACATGGTATACAAGACGAGGCGAAACGCTTTGTTTGGATCGTAGTGGCATTAAAAAAAAAAAAACAAAATTATTTATTTCAAATTAACCATCCGTTGGTGCTTTTGAATAGTCAAAGTCGGTCAGTCCAAGAAAAGTGAAGCTAAATTGCACGTTCCAAACCGTAGATCTCTATGAAGAAGAACATGCAAGAAACTCCATGGACAATCTTTTAAAATCATGGTATGGGTTACATTTCTTCGTTACATATTTCTGTTGCTTCTATCATGTGAGCAAAATGTATAAATATAAAAATTAATTCATTTTCATTTCATTTTTAAATGGTTGAGCTAGGTGGGGCTGATACGCGCGTCATGCAGAGATGGCCAGTCTCCACTGACGGCCCCCGTCCACGAGCATGACGCGTGTATCAGCCCCACCTAGCTCAACCATTTTGAAGGGAACCAAATGACCCAACAACACGCCCCACCATCAGCAAGACATTTGAGTGAGAATGAAAAACTCTCAATTGCCATGCTCGTAATGTCAAACAAGTTAAATATATATATAAAAAAAAACAAACCATAGTCCATGGTGCCTCATATTCACAAACTTGAAAAGTGCTTTTACATTATACAATACTATATTACTTGCAAAATCATGGAAGCAAAATCTTATGCACAATTGAAATAAACAAATAAAAATAAAAAAGGAAAATTTGGAAAACCACGAAAAGGGGGAATGGTATCTCTTCTAAACCTACAAAATTGTCTGTGGCTGTGGAGCAGGACTGGCATTTGGACTGGCCGGTATCAACAACGTACCGGAGGTATACTGAACATTTACAGACGATATCGACCATGTTAATTGGAATATATAAATAATAATTACAATTTCGAAGTTTAATTCAAAATTACGCAGTCAAAATTTAAATTGAATTCAAAATTTATATTAACTTTGAGAATTCTGTACAAGCAAATTAGAAATTCAACTACGTTGTAATAGGTCTTCTCTAGTATTAAATGAAGGGACTTGGATTTTTAAATTGAGGTACACATTTATTCACAATAATATATCAGGTCATGATCATCTCAGCGTTAATCCCAGTCGCATCTCGAAGCTTTTGTCAGCTTACTTTTGGCGCTTTACCAGTGTAACTGATTATGGCTAAACTTCGATATTTTCCGTGAAACGACTGCCGTCTGACCTTCACAACCCAAAGGCGATATCGAAGCATTGCAGACCAATTGTTGGTCTTTGAGGGCTCCAACAACCAAGATGTTCGTATGGAAACTGGGACTGACGGCTTAACGTGCATTCCGAGGTACGACCAGACCAATGCAAATATTCATATTCAGGCATAAAAATATTGGTACTATGCGGGGATCGAACCCGAGCCTCTTTGCCGCTACGCCACGGAGTCCGTCACAATAATATATCAGGTATTTTGTTATAAATAATGGGAGCGATACCTAAATCACTCTCTTTCAGTAAAACATTTCTTTGGCCACGGATTGAGGTTGTCTTAAGTACTGTTTTTTTAAAATACATTGCATTTTCCAATTTGTTTCATAAAGTTGGTAAAGTTTTGTGTCTTTAAAGCTTTAAAAATTCAGCATCATCATTAGGATAGGCAGTTCATTTTCATAGTCACCATTTCAGCCGAAATACGTCCACTGCTGGACAAAGGCGTCCCCACAGATCTCCACGACGACCGGTCCTGCGTCGTGGATCCACCTTATCGGGGGCCTACCCACGCTGCGTCTTTCTGTGCATGGTCGCCACTCGAGAACCCGTCAGCCCCATCGGGCATCGGTCCTACGGGCAATGTGTACGGCCCACTACCACTTAAGTGTTGAAATTTTTTGGGCTATGTCGGTTACTCTCGTTCATTTGCGGATCTTCTCATTTCTGATTTGATCACGCAGTGAAGTCCCAAGCATAGCCCTCTCCATTGCCCTTTGAGCTTTCTTATGCTGCCCATTGCTAGCGACCATAGGCAGACAGAGATAGGTCGTTAACTTCTTAGATTTATTCTCATATGTGACACATGCATACAACTATGTATACAATCATATGGGTCTCAAACTTATCCCTGCACACATTATCTTCTATCTAGTAAAATCAGCCTATAATTTTCCCATTGCGGAGACACTGCTCTCTCAGTGAGGGAATGGTCTGCATTATAGAGTGGTATCCATCATTCAGACTCAGTACAGAGTAGTAGAAGTCTTCCATTTGTCGGTGCTAAGACATACTGTTTTCCTCACAATATTTTCCTTCACCGTTTAAATAACAGTGAACGATTATAAACACAAAGTAAAGCGCCTTTTTAGGTTCAAAACTATAAAAAGGGAGAATCCTTCGACCAGACTGGGATTGTCTGGCGGCCCACTTTTCCCGCCGGTTGATGTTGCGAACTTGTATGCGTGCTAGTTGCACAGAAAACCCTGATTGTGAGATGCAGGATTCACGTGACGTTAGTAGGTATGACGTGTTGTTCGCATGTTGCATTGTAGGCACCGCTATACTTCATTTATCTATAATATATAATTGCAAACCTTACATGTTTGTAACTGAGTACCAGTATTTCATGGAGCTACTATCTAACTGACCCTCATATAATAGAATACTCTTTATTATGTACACCATATAGATTACAGAATATAAATATAATGATTTTACAAAGGGTGACACAATGGGCGGTCTTATCGCTAAGAGCGATCTTTTACAGACAACCTTTGGATGGAGTACTAAGGGGAAGGAGAGAGAAATAGTGTAGGTAGTCTACAGTGTACTATTTACATAGAGTATACAATAAATATGTACGTTAAATGTACCATACTAGTTTAACTAAATACATATATCTAATTAATACACATTATACAAGAGCAGATAAAATATAATGACATGTTTAAGGAGAGAGGAAGTGCTTTCTTAACATAGTTTTAAAAGTGGACAGAGTTTGAGCACGCCTTATGGACACGGGCAAGTCATTCCATAGCCGAACTACTTATACAGTAAAGGATCTATCGTAAAAACTAGTGGAATGCATCGGCATCTCTAATATCAGATTTTCCGATGACCTCAGACATCTATTATGTGTGTCATGAAGGAACTTAAAACGTTCTTTAAGATAAGAGGCGGTTTTAGTATTAAACAAAATGCCCTCACATCCCAACCACAGGGTAATACGATACCCCTTGATAAGATTGTTCATCAGATTTACCGGTTTCTGATGAACTGTCTGATGAAATGACTGTCAAGGATACACAGATGACAGCCGGGATCAAGAGCTTAACATGCTTTTATTCCTGCACACTATAGGAAATTAGCGGACGCCAGCGATTTCGTTCGCTTGATGTAGTTATGCTCCGCTTCTATTAGTCGCAGCGTATTTTATATAGCCTAAAGCCTTAATGGGCTATCCAACGAAAAAAATATTTTTCAAATCGGAGGAGTAGTTCCTGAGATTAGCGCGTTCAAACAAACTCTTCAGCTTTATATGTTAGTATAGATTAAACATCAATTAATCATATAGGTGTTCGCATTCCATTGCCAGTTGGCACACATCCAAGCGTACCACCGTTGTCACTGGATGCCATTGGTGATTCAAGATTAATAAACAAAAAAGTTCTGAAAATTGTCAAGCACTCGACCTACCAACCAAGCGCTTGGGGAAACTTCGTGTTAAAAAGATTTCAGTCTGGCAGGTTTAAATTTTAATTCATAAATCTAGTTGAGAAGTTGAACCTGTTTAATGAATGAAAGTTATATTTTATTCTTGTTGGAAGTAATTGGATATCGTATAATTTCTTATTTGAAATGGAGTTGTGAGTTGGGTTAGATTTTAACGGAGATTGCTTGTAATTTATTACATTAATAATCTCAATATAATTAAAGGTTTTGAAAAATTTTAAGAAAATATTATTCAATTAATTCATAAATAAGCTGCCTTTCAGTTATATATACCCTACTTTAATACTAGATTCTGCTCGAAACATTCGTTCGTGTGAAATTTCTTGGTCTCCTGACACACCCAGGGGATAGTATCGTATTGCCCTTCCGCTCTCTTAGATACGCCCTTTTCCTTAGCGTTCTTTTTGAAGATTTTGGTTCGAGCAGTCCAATGTTAAATTGCTTAATTAATTGATCCTTTGATTAGGTTTACAAATGCAAAAAGAAGTTTTTAAATCATACTTCCGGAGATTGGTCTATTCAAACTGTTTAAAGGTTTAAAGGGCGGTGAAATAAATTGACTATATTTTTAAGGTCTGGTATAACGCCGTTAATAACAAACTCAATATCTAACAGAATCTCGGACAAACAATTATTTATTTTAAAAAGAGGTGTGCGTCGCGGCGGGATCCGTATAAGCGAGCGAGGTCCAAGTCGGTCCGCTCGCTTGGTCGTGTCCCCCGCCCGCGTCCCGCTCCCGCTGCCGCAAAGGACTGCCCACAAACAAACATCCTACAAAACAAGCAGCTAGTCTACAGCTTTATTTTTTGTACACATGGATTAAAAAAACACATTCTTCTATTTGTATTCTTACATTATGATATATAAATATTTTTAAGAAAACAAGTACCTAGACCTCGTCTTTCAAAGCGTAAAACTTATAGTTCTTTCACATGACATGTGCCTTTGTAAAGGACAACAATGGACACAATTTCCTTGTACGGAATAAAGAAGGCAGGCTTGATTATCACATAAGGACGTTATTGTGTGAGTATACGGCGTTCGTACTACCCTCGGATAAAATACTTCCATCACTTTCCACACCGTCGAAAAGGGATGTGCTATTTTTAGACGGAATTTAACGATAACAATGTAGAGGAACTCGGTGTTACAATGTAGATAAAGTGAAAGATAATCTTTGATTTGAACGTAATTATTTGGGGTACAAAATAAAAAAGAATTTTCATTCTGCTTAGTGTGTTAATAATAATAATATATTTTTATTATTCTACAAAAAATACGTTTAAATAAAAAGTAACACCCATTCTACCCACCTACCCCAACCAAATATTACAGAAACCATTCAAACTTAACTTCACACGTATGAACCTTTGTACTTATGGAGTTAATATTGAAACTAAAGTTCTTGTGTAGTACGAGCTTTATATGAAATTTGTTCATGGAATCCGAGGGATGAGAATGCGTTTAAACATTACTATGTTTAAAGTTATTTTAGTTTTAGTATTTTATAGTTTGTATGTTCGCGTAGTAGTAGTTCATATACGTAGTGCTCTCAGAGTGATCAATATTCACGTTATTCAATATTATGCTTCTAGTACCCATGTAATAGAAGGCAAAGCCTTTTTTGTCTTGGCCTAGGCACAAATCCAAACTGCGGCCTGCTTCTGAGAAATGCAAGCTAGAAAACCCAATAATAATTTGCACCAACGACGAACATAATTATATGAAAACCTATTATTTTAAAATAAAAATTTGTGATGTTATTTTTCTACCATTTTTTATTTCGTTCCCTGTAATGTCAAGTACGTAATGTATATACTTGTTGGGTTTCCTTTTTTATTATAATATTTCCCCATCGTGTATGTGTGTGCTCTACGCTTTGAGCCGCCGTGCCAGGTACTCCTGTTCACTTGCTGCTACCATATAGTTCATCTGGCGAATCCATGAGACCACCACGCTTTACTACGATAATTGTTACCACATAATATAGACTACCTGCTCTTAACCCTGTGCGTCAATAGTTTACGTCCGTATCCTGCTAAGGATCCTGGTGGCAAGCGACTGCATTTAACTAACGTTTGTTTGAGACCTACCTTCTGAAATTTTATCCAGTGATAGATCTTCGAGCTGGATCCCTTGGATTTACAAGCTCATATGCAGTCAAGTGCAAGAATACAGTCCAATACCCAGTTCTGGTATCTGGTTCTACACCTGGGGAACTAGAGATTTCTTAGAACAATAAACTTGAACACATGTTACATCTACCAAATGGGCTTTAGTAGTAGATTAAAGCCTAAATAAATCCTCCTCAAGCAGGTAGACCGGTATTCTAGGAATGGAAACATTATGAATGTTCAATGATTGATTTGAAAGTTAAGTAAACTTGAAAATAAAAAAAAAACAACTATCCAAACAAAATCTTTTGGAAACTCTCCGAGCAAGTCTCTATAGTATCTTTTCCTTAAAAACTGCCAAGAACATTAATTAAGTATGCAAAAATAACGACAATCACCATTGAGACCCTCACAATGACAGCCGAAGCATTTAGCGTAATCTTCAGAGGTGGAGAGGTCTAAAACGAGGATAATATAATATAATGGACCTCAAGTTGTTTACATTTAAATATCTTAAGGGGGATGGCCAAACGTTATTCGTGATTTTTTTATTGTTTTCTATAATTGGTTGAAACCTTAATGTTTTCTTGAAGTAGTCATATTTTCGTGCTTTTTAAAGATTATCGTTAATTGATGTATTGAGGATTATGTTTAGATATACCATGAAACAGTAAAAAATATGTTGTTTTGTTTATAGGTGAACCCGAGAGGCAACTCTTGAACCTGAAAACGTAAACGGCCCTAATCTGTCAAAAATACTTCTAATTTACTTGCAATTTTGACAAGTTTTTTGACATTAATTGTCACTGAGATGAATCAAGTGACTAAATTTTGAACTTTTTTAATTAGGCGAATGGACTCCTAATATGAGTACTCCAAGATCTAAACTTCAAAGACAGTAAGACGTGGTGATATATGTCACCTTTTATAATTACACTAGGTGCGCCACACGGTTTCACCCGCGTTTTTCTTATATGCCCCGCTCCTGTGATGTTATATAGCCTAAAGCCTTCGTGGATTAATGGACTATCCGATGCAAATAAGATTTTTTTAAGTCTTCTCAGGTCTTAAAGTTCTCAGGAACTACTGGTCCGATTTGAAAAATTTCTTTAGTGTTGGATAGCTCACTAATCTAGAAAGGCCTTAGACTATATAACATCACGCTGCGACCAATAGGAGCAGAGCAAATAAGAAATAAACATATTAAAACCTACGCGGGTGAAACCGGGAGACGCAGCTAGTGTTTCAAAAAACTTGTTAATGAACTGTTAATGGAACAAAAAAAAAACAGAGGTAATTTTTAATTTCGGGAGCTACTTATCGCACTCGCTTTAATTACCTTAACCTTTTTGACCTGTAGTACAATGTAGACTGTTATTATGTGGACCTTCGGGACCTATTGTGATGTTAGAATGGCTTGATAGTGTATTTAATCTTATAAGGCTATTATACTTTAGCTGTTGTGGTATTCACATGAGATTTATTATTAATTAAAACTGGTTAAGAGCAATGTGCTCGGCTAGCCCACTTTTGATCACCATTTCTTGAAATAGGACTTTACAAACTAAAAGATGAGCATGTTTCATCAACACCCTCATCTTTTAGTTTAGTATTAATGATTATTAATCTGTAAAGTCATACTTTGCAATCAATATACAATATGTAAAGAAAACCCTGTCCGATCCGTGAAGGTATTATTAGGTATCGATAACTGATTCTATTAATGCCTCCTAAGTCGGGCTAAACTTAAACATATCCCCCTAAATAAATAATATTTCGCAAAAAGAGGTAACTTAATACATGTAGATTAAGTTACCTACCATTCAACACTACCCATACGGAGGACGGGTCTGAGCAGTTGTGTTGCGGTGTGTGCCGGGTACCATGCGCCTAATGTTGTTATGTTGGAAGTTTGGTCGTGGAGGGTCTTCAGATCAATCTCCCTTTGGTGCAGCATCGTTGGTTGTGTTGTTGGGTTTAACATTGCATCACTTCGCTCAACTGCCGTCTAACTTCCTATTCGCTCAGTTTATCTGAGTGAATAGGCTCTTAATAAACTAGCGCCTTTACCATAAACGATCGCATCACTGCTTACCATCAGGCGGGATTGCGGTCAAGCGCTAGTTTATAATTATTAAAAAAAAATGTGCGGTAAGCAAAACATGCGTGGCCGAAGGGGGCAGGGCCCCCGGCACGCGGTTGCATCGCTATTCGCTCATAATAATACCGGCTAAAATGGTATTGTCACTTTTTTAAAAATTACCAATGTTTGGGGAAGTTGGAATTAATTGGCGCAAAAAAAAGATTCATTCAAAATTCATTAGTATTGTTACTACGATGATTATGTAAATATTTCATATTTTTTTTTGTTATATGTTTACCTAACCTTTATTCTCCTGATGAGTCGGACGGAGTTTTCTTTACGTATTGTATAATCTGACAATGACAAAAAAAAAAAACCTAAGGAATCTGAATTTCGCGAACTAACCTTTAATTGATTTTGGCCTTGCGTGTACCCTTAGAATGCATAAATATATAATTTACTTAACAATTCCTTAGATATTCGACATTTGCTCCATGTACCGGTATTCAACTGCATCTGGTAAGACCAGACACTGACCCCTTGGAAAATGGCTAGGAAGATAAAGAGATTTCGAAATAAATATTTTTTTATAGTTAACGCAGAGGCTTTTATCCTTGGTCTTACGCCCAACAATCACACTTAGCGTAATAAGTAAAGTAACTCAGTTTTAGTACAGGCTGTAATCGTGGAGACTACAAAATTAAATTAAAAATATTCTGAAACTGTGAAAGACTCGGACATTTAACCGTTTAGGTTTAATCCGACTCCGCTCTGTTACTTAATCCAAAAGATACCTAATATAATAAATAACAACATTTTATTTCACAAGAACAACAATCTAATTAGTTTCTATAAAACTTTAAAATTAGAACGGAAAACGGTTGGCTACGTATTAAAACTCGTAGAGGGTTACGAGTGCTACGGCGTAGCAATGCTACGAAGTGTACTTAGGAACTTTGTAATGCGCTTACCACCGGAACACAAATACCTTGTAACCGGTTCTAATGAAAAACCGTTGGAAATAAATATATGATTTAGAGTTCTAAGTTTTGCTGTCAGTAATTATATGAAATGAAACTTTTGTAAAGTTGACGTTCAAAATTGCCTTTTATGTGCTTTTAAATAAATTACTTGACTAATTACTTCACTTTGTTGGTATTATGATGAGATGCTGGATAGAGTTTTTGATTTCTTGGAGTGGAATTTTAGGGTTACGTACGGTTCTCCATGTCAGTCCCTACCTCTGTCTGCAGAGTTGGGGTACCTCGTACCTTACACGTAAAGTGAGGACGATTTTTTTCTGATCTAGAAGTTTGTTTAATAACATTGGAGGTGTGTTAAAACCAGATACCTAACCGTTTGCAAGAGTTTTCAGCTTTAAAGTGCTTTTTTTACTTAAAGTCAATTGTCCTCCCCACCCTCCTTGTATATTGTCTCTGTTGTCGTTTTATCTTGTTAAATTCTAATTATGTTATAACGAATTCTAAATTAAGTTATAGTCCTGTGGTCCTGACCAGTTCCACACTGGTCTACACTTTTTGCCACTAATTTCCATGAGAAAAAACACATCCCTAAATAAAAAGTGATGGTCAATCTGGACCGCGAGTGTGAGTTACTTTTCGATAGCAGTGAATAAGAGCTCACGGTAGTTCATAAAAACGATCCATTGGTTTGGGTATAAGTCCGCAGAGATATTCGATATACAAAAATAAGCTAACCGTTAAGATCAGACAACCTCTTCTATCCTACTAAAGTTATATATCCTCAAAAATTTTTGAATTCATAATGTTCCATCTATAGATACATACCTACATAATTATGTATGGATGGATTGCATGCAAAAACTAGTTAACGGATTTGGTATACTGGTGGTTTATAACCAGGTATGATCTGAAATTCCCAGGGGATCGAATTCTACGCGTGTGTAATCACGATATTCAGCTAGTATAAAAACAAAAATTGTTGACGAGTAGATATACCTGGGAAAAACAGTCCAACTAGGTAGGTCCAACTTCGAGAAAGAGGTGTCTCGTCGAATCCACCTCGGCGGGGCAGCGTTCGGGAAGCTACGATACATCTTCTCGTCGTCCAAGATACCACAGTGTCTCAAGACTAAAGTCTTTGACCAGTGTGTGTGCCAGTGATTATGACTTACGGAACTGAAACGTGGTCACTCACAATGGGCCTCATACGAAGGCTCAGAGTCACACAAAGGGCAATGGAAAGAGCTATGCTCGGAGTTTCTCTGCGTGATCGAATCAGAAATGAGGAGATCCGCAGAAGAACCAAAGTCACCGACATAGCTCTGCGAGTCGCTAAACTTAAGTGGCAGTGGGCACGGCACATTGCAAAAGAAAATGAGAGGAGACCTGTGCCCAGTAGTGGAACGATAAAAAGGTTGATGATGATGATGGTGATAAGGCATGCACTTAATTAAATTAAGAAAATATTATGAGAATATTCTAATAATTAAAACTAGAAAATTATATTAATATAAATTACAACGTAATCAAAATGATTAATATAACACAACTATGATAAAATGTTACCACTGTTTTCTTCAAAAATATTAAATTATTCAAAAAATATTTATATAAATTACATTGCGGCTTTCAGCACATTTTATTAAACAATACGAGATTTGAACACATTCATACCTCCCTAATACCTTAATTTACATAGACACAGTCAAAGGTGTTTCAAATTTATATCATTTTCATAAAATATTTTCAGAAATGTGATTAACGTATAAAATAATAATGTAAAGACAAATATTATGAATTTTATTTCGGTTCTTTGCGGAAGGGGTTGGTGTAATAAAATATACATTTTTTACGCCAGGGGTAGGTGTACAGAGTGTCAAAAACAATGCTGAAAGAATGGAAAACATTTTAGAAAAAAGGAGAGTAGGAAATTATTTTGGCGATTTATGAATGAAACAATTATTAATTTTTCGTTTGAGAAAAACTTTAATATTGGGGACAAAAATAGTCCTTTTTACACTTATACTTATATATTATTGATTTGTTTATCTTTCTCTGCTTTCACGGGGTTGTCATCATGCGGGATGGTTAGGTCAACAATAATTGCAAGCCGCTCTGATCGATCCACCATCATTATATCAAGCTTATTGGCAACAATAGTCCTGTCAGTGAAGTGGCAGTAGGCCGGGCACACTGCCCGAAGGACCATTGCCCGTTGGGGCTGACGGGTTCTCGAGTGGGAACCACGTACCGGAATACGTAGCCTGGCCCCAGACAAGGTGGGCCGACGACCTGGTGAAGGTCGCGGAAAACCACTAGATGCGGGAAGCGCAGGACTGGTCGTCGTGGATATTCTTGGAAGAGCCCTATGTCTAGGCGGACGTCTTTCGGCTAAAATGATGATGATGACGATCTGTTTATCAATTAAGGCAGGAGTAAACTTATGTAACTAAAGCAGGATCGCGTCAAATTCAATGAGTTCGTGGTCCGTGTTCCGAATTGTTATCTACCCGTCATGGACTTCCGTTACATTACCACAGATCAGCACAAGAACATGCTAATGAAGGACTATTTTATACGAAAAATGTGGATATTTACGTTAAATGTTAAATATATGGGCCTGTGCTGCCTGAAATAAATATATGTCGTGGATCTTCGAAATCATTTTAAGAAAAGTTGCTTATTTGAGTTACATCTATGTCGCTGACATCATCATATATAAATTATAAATAGCCTCCTAGTTTAGCATTTCGTAATATTTTAACCTTTTTCGCCGAAAACTAAGACGAAGAATAATTTATGGTGGATCCTTAATAATCCCTTTATCGAAGTCTTTATCCCATCTCATATATTGGTCTGAACTGATCGTGAACAGGTAGTTTTAGTGGTTGACCTTTTGCGTTGTATAATAATATAACAGTCAGGAGTTTTACTTTGTATAAATATTTGTATTATAGCCGGCGTCGACGTAAAGACGTCACCCGATGCAACAAACAATTAAAAGTAGCACCGAACCGGTAATACAGTAAAAATAAAAACGTAATAATAAAAAGATATAAAAAGTAAATCCAATTGTCAATTTGTTCAATTTGTCGTCCTCCGTGGCGCATCGGTCAACACGCCTGCCTGCCACGTGGAGGCCCCGGATTCGATCCCCGGCCAGGTCATGATGGAAAACGATCTTTTCCTGATTGGCCTGGGTCTTGGATGTTTATCTATATATGTATCTATTATAAATATAGTATCGTTGAGTTAGTATCCCATAACACAAGTCTTGTACTTACTTTGGGGCTAGCTCAATCTGTGTGATTTGTCGGTATATATTTATTTATTAGGTTCAAGGTTCATTGGGAAAATTTTACAGTTTCGGTCACCTTAACGTGCAGGTGTGAGTCTTAAAGCATATTGTGTCAATTCTGTAGTAAAGCAATTTCCAACGAAATAAAAGACTCAAATACAATTCTATGCGTAACCTTTATTAAGTAATCTTAAACACAGTATACATAATGAATAGCAGGAGAGCAGCGGTGGTCCAGTGGTATCAGCTGCGATACACAAGTTATAGGTCTTAGGATCGAATTCCGTCAGGCGCTTTACTTTGTGTAAATTATTTTTTCACCACTGCTATTAAAACGGTAAAAGAACACACGGTGAAGAAACCGGCATGTCCTTGAGGCAAAACTTCGGAAACATGTGACATCTACCAATCCGCACTGGGCCCGCGTGGTAGATTACGGCCCACTCCCTCCCACTGAGCGGAAGCCTGTGTCCCAACAGTGGGAACATTATAGGCGGATTATGTATGTATATGTACGAATTAAGAACCAATTTAAATATGTCGCATGTGTAAATATTTGTACACTTACCCACAACGCAGGAGAAATAGGGATGTATCTAAGGTATGAAAATCAAAAAAAAAATTAGTCCGTCTTTCAGATAATAAAAAAAAATTAAGACCCGTATTTTTTATTTTGTCGTAATTACCAAATATTACTGAGATATAGCGTATTAAAGTTACAGAGTGGGGGCTAATTACGTCACGCCGTTCTATATTTTGCACCATGGCGTGACGTCATGCGACATTTCAAATCAATATATCTTCTTAAGTATTTGAATAAAAGAAAAAATAAAAAATACGTGTTCAATATTTTTTATAAAGCCATCTGACGGACATTAAATTATTTTTTAGGATACAAGCCAATTCCTATTATTACCCAATGTTTAAGAAAACAAATACATAAACAACCTTAATTCCAATATGTACCTACCGAATGACTAATGAGAGTCAAAAGCCTCACAAAGGTTTTTTTTATTGCTCTGTAGAAGATTTTTTCGTATATAAAAAAGGTAATAAAGTTATATCACAGAGGTAATATATAGTAAAGTAATATAACAATAGTAGACCGTTTGTAGGTAAAAAGGTATTGAATTGTGTTAGTAATTTGTTACTTTTTTTTGTATGGGAAAATTGCGTACAGACAACAAAAAGGTATTTATCACTCATGTATCTCGACTAGCTCCAAGGGACAATTCTCGATTATAAGAATGTCAACAATGTGAGTTTTTCATCTTATGAAACAGTACTCGATTGCAGTCCCACCTGATGACAAGCAATAATGCAAACTTACAGGTGACTAAACATGGCTATATAATTATGATCCTGAAACAAAACGACAGTCGACTTTAAAGTGCTTTGAAGTTAACCGAACGCCGACAAAATGTCGCCATGCACACAACTCGCAGAAACATATGATCGCCTCGTTTTTTTTGTAACATCGGTAATATCGCAAATGTGGTGCTCGAAGATCAAAAAACAGTTAATTCTGAGTGGTATGTGTCAGTTTGTGTCCTAACCATTTTATCAGCATGACGTGACAAGCGACCGAAATCAGAAAACCTTCTTTGGCATATCGACAACGCCTCGGCTCACACGTCCGCCAGAACATTTGACTTTTTTATTTCAAAAAATGTTCATATCCTGCCTCACCCACCATATACCCCTGACTTAGCTCCTTGCAATTTTTACTTGTTCTTTAAAATTAAAGAAAAGTTGAAAGGCAGAAGATTCGAGAGCAAGGAAGATGCACTAGCTGCCTATAATTTGGAAACTTCAGAGGTGTCTGAAAAGGAGCGGGCGGAGGTAGTTTCCAGATGGTTTAAACTTATTGATACGTGTATACACGCATGTCGAGTGTGAATACTTTGAAAAGATAGACATGAGTTGACATTAATAATAAATATTATAATTTTTTAGTGTCTAGGTTTTTTGGCATGCCCCTCGTATTTATATAACTTTTGTGTTATATGTGTTTTAATTTTAGGGGGTGCATTTTTTACTTCGTTTATCAAATCTAATTTTCATAGGATTCAACGTTGATCACAATGATATTCAGTTGACATATGAAAATATTGTATGCTTTGACCCGATGGCGGTAAAGCCTATGAGATACTAAACTTGTCTACCTTAAAGGTGGTCAGGGTTCAATTTTATTTCACCCCAAATAAAATCATTTAAAAAAGGTTATTTTGTCTATGTAGGGCTGTCTTGTAAATGCGCAGACAATATATAATTATTTGTTGAAAGACGTTTTATGGGTTCTGGTGGCACTTCAATGTTAGAAAGAATAACTTTTCCAAAAGCGAATTGTTACGTAGTACATGTCCCGACACTACTGTCGATACGCATCACTATCCCTAACCTATCAATCGTCACTTCCTCTTCCGCTCTCGTCGTTGAATACACACGTCGTATCACAGAGCTCCTGGTTTTTATTAAAAGACTATCCTGAGGCCACCTGTCCTGCAGTACCCAGCAACAACAACCTTTACATGGTGTCCGAAGCGACAACCTTTACACGAATCATATACCGTTTATTCATCAGTCCGCGTTTAGCAAAACATTTAGAACAATGTTATTCATTGCTCTGATTTGAATGCTGTTTTGATGAAAATATTCAATTTGGAATAACAAATTACTGCGATCCCCAAACCGCCTGCCAAGCGTGGGGAATATGACATTGCCCCCCAATGAAATGAAAGCCTAGGGGGAGGCCTTTGTATAGCAGTAGACCTTAATAGACCGAGAAGAAGAAAAAGAAGAGGTTCAATTTGTGGATCATGACTGAATGCCGATATATTACTATGAGCTAAAATTCTACTGCGTCTGGCGTCTATTTCTCTATGCCATCCAGCAAGATGTTCATTCATATAGGTGGATTTCGCATTTTGTTTGCAAGAAAAAGTTAACGTTCGACGCTACGTTCCCTTGTCCGTGTCTGCGAGTTACCAGCTCTATTTTTAGCAAGGCGCTGCGATGTTGCTCGTATAGCGTTCGGGGCTAGATTCTCTGGCCCGCGCTTATGACGCATACTGTCGTACTTGTTAGGCGATCTGAATTGTCAGAAGATTCGGCGACACGACGTAGTTTTGTTGATTTCGCTTGAGAAATATGTTCAGATAGTTGAAATCTTCTTTTTCTAGGCATACCTGTTGTTTTAAAGGTGGTTGGACAAAGGTAAGGATAACATTGTCTGGTTTTGATAGGCATTTCAATCAACTATTAAAATATACTAAAGTGGTTACATTGACATACATAACTCTAAAAACCTTTTCTGTTAATATTGATGTCCTCTATAAAACTGTACATCACTGCTCAGCAGTACAACATTGCTCCATTGTGAATAACTTCCACAGTATACGCCATAGCTAAAACGATTTTTTTTTTTTGTATTTTTTCACACCTTTTGTTACATTGTCGAAATTTTTATACGGATCCCTACTTTTTTTTAATATCCTATGTCATGCCTATGTTCATTAGGGATAATATAGGATTCTAATGGTGATGAATGTTTCAAATCGGTGTGAACACAACAAATCATTACTCTTCATAAATTTAGTATAAGTGTTCAAAATGTAACTTGAGTGTGTGCTTGACCGCAATCCTGCCTGATGGTAAGCAGTGATGCAATCGTTGATGATAAAGCGCGCTAGTTTAATAAGCCCATTCACTCAAAAAACTGAGTGAATAGGATAAAAGACGGCAGTTGAACGAGGTGATGCAATGTTAAAGCCAACAACACGACCAACGATGCTGCGCTAAAGGGAGATTGATCTGAAGACCCTCCACGACCAAACTCCCGAAAGAACATCATTTGGCGCATCGTAGCCGGCACACATCGCAACACAACTGCTCAGACCCGTCCTCCGTAAGGCTTCATCAGACATCATGCCGGATCACGACGAATTGCTTGGCGGCAAGACCTTGTCTGGTGGGTGATAACTCCCACAACCCATACGATACCCAAGAGGTAAAACTTGTGGTCAAACTCGTGCTTCTAATGACTCGTAACGACTGTCAAAGAACTACAAATGACGGACGAGACCAACGGATTAACGTGCTTTCAGAGGCACGGAGGCACGGAGGGGTCTCCGTATGTAAAGATGGTCATCCATCCAAAAACCAATCATGCCCGAACACGACTAATCGCTTGGCGGCAAGACTATGTCTGGTGGGTGGTAACTTCTGCCAGGAGCCGATGCTATGGCCTACCACCGAGTTATTCAAAATAGTTTACTGAATCGATTTCTGTCAATTTTAATGTCGGTTATTTATACCACAAAATAATTGAAACTACGTAAATAAGAGCCACGCCTCGGTAATAGTGAATTCAAAACAAACCAAAATTGATGAAGTATCTACGTATTACGCTTGATCATTACACGTGTGCGACTGTTTGCGTGCGTAGCTTTGTAATGTGATAACAATTTTCTCACCAATGATATGTATATAAAAAATATTGTATTATAATTACACCGCAATTCTGGCATAAGTTGATGATGAATACGTTTATATTTAATTTTTATTGGTCGCATTATCAGACTTTTTTAAATTAGTCCTAGATTCAATGCAAAAGCTAATAGATAACATGGCACGCCAGCATCTTTGACATCATATTGGGGGTGCCAGCTGTTTTAGAACCTAATGTTTTGGCTCTCGACGGTGAGAAGATACTAGACGGAATTACCATAATGCCGTGGTAGTTAGGTACGCCTTTGGTGTAAGTTATGAACGTCAGTCTGCCCCTTTTTAGGGTACCGCAGCCAAATGCCAAAAAACGGAGCCCTTATAAATTCGTCATGTCTGTCTGTCAGTCTGTCCATCCGTATGTCACAGCCATTTTTTTCCGAAACTATAAGAGCTATACTGTTGAAACTTGGTAGGTAGATGATTCTGTCAACTGTGTGATGTTATCAAACTCATACTTGTGGGGTATCTATGGAGAGGTCTTCAAAAATGATACTGAGTTATTGAAAATATTTTTTTTCAAAACCGAATAGTTTGCGTGACAGACGCTTCCAAAGTGAAAAAAGTTGGTCCCCCCCTCTAACTTCTAAAATAAGAAAATAAAAAATCTAGAAAAACATATGATGTACTTACATTACTATAAAAACTACCAACGAAAATTGTTTTGAACGAGATCTAGTACGTAGTTTTTCTTTTTTTAATACCTCGTAAATCGTAAACCGCTTATTACCGCGTAATCTTTCATACAAATAAATTGAATCCTTTAATTTCATAAATCAATGGTACGGAATCCTTTGTGCGTGAGTCCGACATGCACTTGGCCGGTTTTTTGGATGAGAAATCATCAAATGACCTCTCCCGTTTTGGGCGGAGCGGAAGGGCGTATCAGATGTTTACTGATGAAACCCACCCGTGTTCTTTCACTTGCCTGTGCGTCAGAGCCACGGAATCTCTTCCAAACAACCCTTGGTACGTTTGTCAAACCTTGCGTCATCAAATGTTCCAAATACAGTAAGCTGTGGTAAGGCCGTTACAGCAGGTGTGAATAGTCTCAAATGGCCCAAATACTACAATCTCTTTGGGGTTTATATATTCAAGAAGTTTCGAGTTAAAATACTAAGGTCCGAGTGCTAACTTAGTATTTCCAGATATCGCCAAGGAGTAAGTTAACGCTTCACGTGACCAGAGGGCTGGCCTATTTGTGACCAAAGAATCAGCATTGCCATAAATCGTGCAACGCTGCCAGCTTGTGGGAACTTGACAGTGATGCGAAAGATTTTTTTAATGCTATTTGAATATTTCCCCTCTTTTTTAAATACTTATTTATATATCCTGTTAATATTATAAATGAAGAAGTTTGTGATTATGGATAATGATGATGATGATGTGTAGATGATGGTGCATGGATGGATCATCCATTCATCTACTTCGTTACGTTTTACACAAAAACTTCTACATGGATTTTGATGAAATTTCTTTCGTAAATAATTTATAACAAGCATTAACACATATGATATTTTTCATCACGATATTTCTGCGGAATCTAAACTTCTTCGGAAGGCCTCCCACAAGCCTTTCCTCAATGACCGAATCTAAACTTACACGGGAAACCACGGGACGCAGCCAGTCATTATTATTTCAAGAATCTTCTTCTTCTTTAGCCTAAAGATTTTCTCTGCTGGACGAAGGCCTCTCCAAAGGCATGGGGGTATGGCATAATCCCCACGCTTCGCAGGCGGGTTGGAGATCGCAGTCATTTGCTATTCCACAGGAGAAGCGCTGCTGCCCGCTTCAATGGTGAGAGTTCCCTTAGTCCTTAGTCGTAAAAATAAAAAATAAAAAATAAGGATATTATGTTTTAAATAAAATCCTTTAAGGTTAAATATTTTATTCGTAATCTAATAAACTGCCATTATAATTAATTGACAAAAACAACGAAAAAAACGACTGCAAATTAATCTTTCCTGCACACCATACTCCATACTTTCACGTACAAAAGGTCCATCAAAATAATTTATCGGCCATTTTATTCTACCGATGCCATTGAAGTCAGAATAGCATAGCTTTTGTCACTGGATTTTTAGCTCTGCATTTTCAGCGGCTATTAAGATATAGTTAGGTATTTGTACCGCATTTCAACCCGGTCACGTCTCGCATAATAGTACCAACATAATGGCATGCAAAGTTGGCTCTAAACAGTTCGAATACACCCTATATGTGTAATACTTTGAGCTTTACCTTATTTGAGAGAAGAATAAAAGCAATACATACAGCGGTGAGGGAACATGCCACAATTTCACAGCCAATTTGCAATAAAGGATCTTTGCATTACGCCCTCCATTCTTTTCTGATATATTTACGCAAATTGTGTAGAATGGTGAAATATTTTAGGGATTTCTACAGCTCATTAGCGGGTTACATTGCCGGTGAGATGTTTTGTTGTATGTGTATAGGAAACTAGTGAAATAAACGGGTTGATAATACATAACATACCCCTTGCTCCTAGGAGGTGTACCCATTGTAGCTGTAATTACAAACGCCACATGAAACAACGCGTCATACAAATTCTACATCTTACAAGCAGAGTTCACCGTGCAATTAGCATACATACAACTTCTCAACTTCAACCGTTGGGCAAGTGCCCACCAGACGTAACACCCGTCTGGTCGGAGGATCCTTCCTTTTCTATGGAGGATGCGTGAACTTTACTCCCTCATTTTGCACTCATTTGCACGCCATTCGGCACAAATCTGGTCCGGACTGCTACTGAGATACTAAAGTTTGAATATTTCAATAACTCATTTCCCGACCCTTGAATAGGATTCAGGATCTCAAGCTCATCAGTGGTCCTCACAACCACTAAACCAACGAGACAGTTGAATTAATTTTTTAGTGTAAAAGAGGTCACTTTTGGGGTACTTAATAAAGAGAATGTAGCACATGCTTCCACTGAACCACATCTAACTTGACATTACTATTTATATATGACATTATGTCTATACAATATGTTAAGAAAACCCTGTCCGACCCATAAGGATAATAAAGGTTAGGTAAACACATGACCAAACATAATATAAAATTTTACGTAATCATCATAGTAGCAATAAAAATGAATTTTGAAATAATCTTTTTTTCCCGCGAATTAATTCCAACTTCCCCGAAATTTGGTATTTAAAAAAAAAAGTGACAACACCGGTATTATTATTGTTGAATAAATAAATTTATAAAGTAGTATGTATAATATCAAATAGATACCTATCTTTGTAAACGTTCCGTTTAGAACTGCCTTTATAAACATACGAGTTAAGTTTTTATTTTTCGCCACGCGCGGCGCTATTGTTGCTGTTCTAAAGGATCTCAAAATAAGTTACATCGTTTTGTTGTGTACCTATTCTAAATAAATTGTGTATCAAGAAATCTAACAAGTTTTATTGAAATACTGCCTGATCCGAATAATTATGAGCGAATAGCGATGCGACCACGTGCCGCGTGCCCTGCCGCCCGCCGCCCGCGGAAGGGTGCTTAACGCTTATTTATTAAGTTACCTCTTTTTGCGAAATAATATTTATTTTTTTAGGGGGATTTTTTTTTAAGTTTAGCCCGGTTTTGTATCCATTAGTAGAATCAGTTATCGATACCTAACAACACCTTCACGGGTCGGACAGGGTTTTCTTAACATACTGTATAAGGTCGTAATGAGACCATATTTTGTAAAACGAAAAAAATATGTTTAAAATAAACATATTTTTAGTATTTCTTGCTTAGCGGCAACAGAAATACATCATTTGTAAAATTCCAATTGTATAGGTTTTGCTATTCATGAGAGAGAGGCTGGTTGCAAACAGACAGACAGATAGAGGGATTCTAAGTAAAATGGACTCGTTTTTACAATTTAGCTACAGAACCCTAACTGACTTTGATGTCTAAATTCAAATGAGGTAAATATTTATGTTACAAGATTTGTGAATAGTAAAGTACCTATGTTAATTACACATACACACGTTTAATTGTACCTTTGCTTTCCTAATATAACATAATTATATTTCATAGAAGCTAGTGAAAGGTGTGGGTAGCATATTTTTAGAATGTATCAAAAATTAAATACGAGGCAGATCGTCAAAACACCACACATGTGATGAGATAATTCGAACATAACATAACATAATCAGTCTATATTGTTCCCACTGTTGGGACACTGGTCTCCTCTCGATGAGAGGAAGTGGGCCGTAATCTACCTCGTTGGCCCAGTGAGGGTTGGTAGATATCACCAGTCTTCGAAGTTTTTAGCATGTTTTGGTACTAATGTATCAAACCGTCAAACCTCGAACTATCAACATGGTTGACGCAGTGGCTGACAGTTGCGTCTTTCGGGTCCCAACCAACCTGTTGGAACCCGCAAGACGCAACGATACAGCCGATCAACGATACAGCCGATCAACGATACAGTCGATCTACGATACAGCCCATCAACGAATCAGTCGATCGCAAGCCGCAGTACCTTGGTTGGTGTTGCCAACAGATAGTTGCTCCAGGTCTGGCTACTTGTGGAGGAGTTAAAAAAAGATACTACTCCAAATACGAGTAAAGTTATTTTTATAACCGACTTTTTAAAAAGGAGGTTATAAATTGGAGCCGTATGTATGTAACCCAAATTTCAAGTGTATGCATATTTCCGGAACTACAAGTCCGATTTAAGTATTTCTTTTTTTGTTGTAGTATGTATTGTTCGACTTAGGGAATACCATACGTTTCATCCAAATCGGTTGAGTAGTTTTTGAGATTGGGATTTCTTTCGTATTGATGAGAACTTATTCTAACATGGGTTATAGCTGCCACTATTGTTATGAGGTTAAAAATGTGATTTTAGAATTTGAAAAAACTTTTTTTTTTTTTAAGTTTTTTCAAAGCAATTTGCTTATTGCTTCTCATTATTAACATCTTCGCCTAGCAACTCACCGGTTGATATTACGAGACGGCGACAAATAAATAAAATTAATAGCACAAAACATAACATTACATTACATCTGTAATTCCCAAAGTATACGACATTCGTCAGGTATACCTAAATGCCTAAAGCGAGTACCTATAGGCTGTAGCATACTCAAATTTCACCAGATATGAAATATTGGAGTGGAGTAATTAATAGGTAATAATTATTTCCCATATAGTACCGGGCTTAGAATAGTACCAACCCATATCCTCCCGTGGGTGTCCTAAGAGGCAACTAAGGGAACTCTGACCAGGAAAGCGGACAACAGCGCTTCTCCTGTGGAATATCAAATTACTGCGATCCCCGACCCCCAAGCGTGGTGAATATGGTAAACCCCTTCAATGGAATGAAAGCCTACACTCTACAGGCTGAGAAGAAGAAGAATAATAATTCTTTAAAGGCGTTCCAGGCGTAAACATACCGAATTTTCTGTCACAAATATATTCAGAACTCACACGAGAAAGTGGTTGTCTCTGTGAGTTTAGCACCGAGTGCGGTGACTAATTAGTCTTTATACATTTTTTTCATTACAGATATAATGATATAACAAATCAATTTATTTTGTCTCACAATAGTTTTGTAGTAATTAACAGTTTTGGAGTTTTTTTTTTGTTTTTAATAATTATAAACTAGCGCTAGACCGCAATCCCGCCTGTTGGTAAGCAGTGATGCGATCGTTGATGGTAAAGCGCGCTAGTTTATTAAGAGCCTATTCACTCAGAAAAACTGAGCGAATAGGAAGGAAGACGGCAGTTGAGCGAGGTGATGTAATGTTAAACCTAACAACACGACCAACGATGCTGCGCCAAAGGGAGATTGATCTGGAGACCTCCACGACCAAACTCCCAACACAACAACATTTGGCGCATCGAACCCGGCACACATCGCAACACAACTGCTCAGACCCGTCCTCCGTACGGCTTCACCAGACTTCATGCCGGAACACGACAAATCGCTTGGCGGCAAGGCTTTGTCTGGTCGGTGGTATCTTCTGCCGGCGGCCGATGTTATGGCCTACCACCGAGAAAATAGTAAATTCACATTGTGAGAGCTGGTGCCTGAAGTAGGTTTTACGAAAACCTGTAGTACAGGTCACCAGGCTTCTCTAAGTGCCATCAACAATCAGGTAGGTAACATGTTTTCCTATCAAACATTTAAACCAAAATAAAGAGAAGATAGAACAATGAGAAAGAAAATCAACCGAGAAAAAAAGTAAGATAATCACTACATGTATAAAACTAAGTCGCTTTCATTGTTCCTGTATCACTATGTATGTTTAAATCTTTAAATCTCGTTGACGGTGCGTTGTTAATAGATATTATAACATCCATTAATTAGTGGAGAAATATTGTTATTTTTGAGACTTCTAATGTGATGTCGTAAATAATTACCTTTTTTCCGCTTACATTGCAAACGCAGGTTGAACCGTATTAGATTTATCAAAATAATGTACATACTAAGTACATTATTTTGATAAAGTTGGTTCAGCCTGCGTTTGATACATTGAAAAGGTCTACAGAAAACTCCGCGATGGTATATGTCTATCTCTTATGGATATCCCACAATAACATTCTTTGTTATTTATTTTTTACTGCAAATAATGGCTAATTTATTTAATGCAGCACATTGATATAACATTAAACAGATATGATGTGTTCTAACAAACTAACCGAAATAAATGTGCCGATCGGAGCAGCAGCACTCATGCATTTTTTTTATTCTGCGTACATTTAACACATTGGTACAGTGTGACTGAGATGGGGCGCAATCTAAAGCATAGAGAAGAAAAAGATGGCTAGTGTTTGTCATTTGCGCTTAAATGGAAACAGCGCATTATTCATGACAAGTTTGCCAAAGAATAACAAAAATGCAGATAGGAAATATGACAGAGTTCACGGTAGCTGGTAATTTTGTAGGTGATAGTGTAGTACGTGCTCAATAGGTACATATGTATATTTTTTTTATGATCAGTTTTACACTTCAATCAAGTATTACAAAACTTTAATGTTTGTCATTAAAGTTTTGTAATACTTGATTAAAGTGTATTTAATATTTTATGACTGTGATTAAAGGAAACCTAATGCAATAAAATAAACAATTATAAACCATAGTAATTAGTGAAATTAATTCGGTTTAATCTATATTTACTATATTTCAAATCCTATTTTAATTTTTCAAATGTAAATCATTATGCAAACATTCTGTATATATTTCTATATGCCAGGCTAATTGGTGTGAGGGTAGGAAATATTTGTTTATATTATTGTATACTTTATGTTCATTTAATATCGACTCACACTTTCCCATTTAATAATTTTATGTCATTTGACTGCTATTACTTAGCAACTCAGAATAAACCCGTAATTTTATCAATATTTTACTTAACTGTTGCAATAAGATGTTCATAAATTGTAACTAAGGACACAGGCGCGAAAATAAAATGAAACAGAACTATAATTGTAGGTATAAAAGTCACCATAAACATTATCGCTTCTGTCCAACTAATCTATGTCAAATGTATTCGCGTCTTTATCACTCTCGCAAGAAATCCAATTAGCCCTCTCTTCTTTTACTTACAATGTCCGCCTAGCATTCGTGCGTTTACGCATTACACAAAATGCCATTTTGAATGCGGAAAAGATTTTCTTAGCCACCAAGGATACACGCGCGTACGGAGAGAGAGTATCGGGAGTGACTAAAGCGAGATATTGGAATTACCATCTTTTCAAATTCAAATTCTTTATTTCAGGCAAGGCCCATATATTGTTAGTTAAAAAAAAAAACTTATCCTATGTTAGTAAAAAGAGAAACAGAGTTAAATCATCAGTTGGCGACATGAATATGTGCGCGCACATGTCTGTCTGCCCAGAGCCTAATAAAAGGTCCGTCGACCTTGTCCGCCAGTGTAGCTAGGATACTGTTTGGGCTGCCCCGAAATCGCCGCAACATCGAAGCACACAGTTTGCGAATGATGGCATAAAAGTCATCAATTCGCGCTTCCGCGAACATGCCTGATGCACTGCAAAATCGAGGCAGCCCCAACAACATCCTCAGCGCATTATTGTACTGGACGCGCAGAGCGTTGTAAGCCCTCTGCGTATACCTAACCCACAAGCTGCACGAGTAAAACGACTGGCAGTAAGCTCTAAAGAGCGTCAGTTTTACCTGCTCAGTACACCGCGCAAACCTGCGAGCAAGCATGTTGCATCGGGCTGCCAACGCCCTGCGCTCCCGATCTATATCTTGGTCGTCTGTGAGAGAATCCGTCACCACATGACCGAGGTATTTAAAATGAGAGACCACTTTTAACACGTTAAACGCCGCCTTGATTTTTGAGTTTTTCTGTTTGGGCCATGGGGGACACCATGTAGTCGACATGCCATTGTTCCGTTAGGGCCGCGGGGGACACCATGTGTCCGCGAGCTAGGGGCGACTTTAAGCGTGTCGTTGAAGCCGTTGGGCATAAATGTGAAGCAAATATGTATTAGACGTGACCCCCAAGGCCCTGTAGACACATTATTTGCACTTGGTTTTTAGAAAAAAATAAGACTTAGAAAAATATGGCATATAATGTCACAACATGTAATGGGACAAGAATTTCAATGTGAGATTATGTATCATTATTTCATAATTTTATTTAAATAATGTGATAGTTATAAAATAAATATTAAGGTTCTACTATAAATTAGTAGAATACAGTAATATATCTATTAATAAGTAATTTTACTCATTCGGGGGTAGTTTGCTAAGTGAAACCGCATGTGTAAATAAATAACGTGGCTATTTATTTAAAGTTATTAACAATTAGAAAACAAATAAATCAGACTACAGATTGAGATCAATGGTATTTTAGCAAATAAACTGTTCAATGAATTTTATGGAACCACTGAAAACAAAAAAATGGTTTATTAGGATAGGTTTCACAAAAGGTAACAACCTTTTTAGTCTTGTTTTTGGCTAGAACTTGCCCCGTTTTCTCCCGCTTTGTGATTGTCTAAAATTGGTCGGAATATTTTGTAGATAGAACCAGAACATTTCTCTTATCCTTCCACTTCATGACTGTAATTACATCTTCACTCTTTCTGGCAATATATTCACCTCTTTTCAGTTTAGCATCTGTAACTACTTTTGGAATATGTCTTCTGTTCTTCCTTCCTTTCCTACGAGATGGGTTCAATTTTTTATGAGATCGCTTGCTAAATCAATACTCGTGTACCAATCGTCTGTGTATAAGGTGTTACCTTTACTTAACAAGCCACTGCAAAGGCACATGATGACGTTTGCCGGCGTTGTGTTGACTTGGTCGTTTTCTTTTCCAGCATAAACGTTGATTTTATATGTATATCCGGGTAGTATGTATAATTTTAATTCTTTTATGCCATATTTGTGGCGAAAAATGAGTCTGCCACGGAACGGTACAACGCTTTCATCGATACATAGATCTTCGGCAGGAGTATAATGCTTTGCAAAATTGATATTCATTAGATCCAGCAAGGATCTAATACGGTGTAATCTATCAGATTTGTGAACATCGTCATGCTGGGAAAAATGAAGCATTTGGAGAAGCAATTCAAAGCGATTACGAGGCGTAATCGTTGCAGCAGAACGATAACCTGTTATTTCGTCCTTAGACCAATAATCTGACAACTTAGGAAGTTATACCAATCCCATAAACATTATTAATGCAAAAAATCTTTTCATCTCCGTCAAATTAGTAGGTGACCAGTTACAGATTCGTGCTGCCTTGGAAGCCTGACGCATGGCAATTCTGTTAATAGCGAACTGATTCGTATCGTCAACTATCTTCTGAAAAACTTCTTCAGGATCCAAAACGCAGTAAAAATCTGCAGGTTTTTTGTAAGTCATTGCTAAGCGAAGGTAGGTAGACAAGCCAGTGTTTTCTGTGAAAGGTAAGTATTATTTGACGTTGGTTACCTCTAGGCGGTGTCCATGTAAGTATAAACTGTGTTATTTGTCCTGAGGTATCTGGATATGGATGCTCATCTAACTCACTTTCTTCACTTTCGATTACCATTATACGACGACGTTTGCGTGGAACCGGGTGGATTATCTCGTCTTCATCGGAGCTTATGTGGAAACTATTATTAACAAATTTCTAATTCTTCTATTTGTGATAAATCGTCCTGAGTTATCTCGAATTCTTCGAAGAAATCCATTATGTGTTAATGATATTACAACAACAAGAAAATAAAATAATTACTTGCGAGATAAATAATAAAAAAACCTACTTCCAGTGTTAACTAATACATAATAAGCGCCCGGGAATCGCAACGACCAGGCGGCGCGGCGCTCGGGCACGAGCGGGGAAGCCCGACACCTCGACCCCCGCGGCCCCCGCTAACGGACATGCGGATTATTTACCGCGTACGCCATGGGGGACAACTAATGAGTGACACTACTGTTTTAGAAAAATTAAGCCACAAATTAAATTTATTCGATGTTTTTTAGGTGATTTACCACATTTTATAACCCCTCGTACAATAAAAACTTATACATGAAATTCTATAAACTTGTTATTTTTGGCCTGGCTCTATCGACTACTTAAGTGAGGCCCATATGTTGTCCCCCATGGCGTTTAACGTGTTAATGGTGTTCCTTGTAACATCACCGGAGGTATATTGGTGGGTGTATTATTTCGAACTTTAAAAACCATAATAACACTTTTAGTGGCATTATACCTCAAGCCATGGGCCCCCGCATACCTCTCACACACGGCCACCAACTTCCTTAGTCCACAGATTGCTGAGCAGCACCATGTCATCAGCATAGCTTATGTTGTTAATCATTTTGCCATCAACAGAACAACCAACCAGAGTGCTACTCAGCTCACCAACCAGCCGGTCTATGTACAAGTTAAAAAGGCTGGGCGAGGTCAACCCCCCCTGCCTCACCCCACACTCCAACCCATACTCTGCTGATTGTGCATCTGCCCATTTTACACAGTTTCTCTGATTTTCATACCAGTACTTAAACAAATGTATAACCTCAGTGAAGTGGAAGTTCTGTTTCATCCGACATTATTTGCCACAGAATGTCATAATTCACCAGGTCAAAGGCCCTTGTCAGATCCAGAAAACATCCATAAACAGGTGTCTTCCTGTCTGTGTAGTACAGCACAGTCTGCTTGAGACACAGGATTGCACTTTCCGTCGACAAACCGGTTCTAAAACCAAACTGCGCGTCGTTTAGTTTAATATGCATCTTCAACTGTCTCTCAAGCAGACCATCCAGCACCTTGCCAATAACCGTACCCAGTGAAATAGGCCTATAGTTGTTTTTGTCGGATGAATTACCGGTCTTCTTTTTAACAATAGGAATTACGACAGTTCGTACGAGATCGTCAGGCAGGTAAGAGTGACCCATACAAAAATTGAGGAACATAGCGAGTAGCCTAGGCAAATGCACACCAGCGGACCTTAAATGCTCAACACTCAAACCATCGTGCCCAGGCGACCTACCTCGCTTCATACTTTTCAACGCGTCCTTTACAACTTTCACGCTGAACCTTAAATGAGAATCGCCCTCACACGGGGCCCGAGTGCCTCGCATAGATTTAATTGTAAAAAGCGGAACAACCCTGAAATGGTTCATGAACATGCCGGCTATATCACTGTTCTGTGACAAGCCATCAACGTTTGATGGTAGACTCGGTCTGGGATTCAGAGAATTGGTTTGCTTTCAAAAAGAACTGAATTTCTTTTCTTCGTGAAGGGTGGCAATGATGTCCATTTTAATCTGGGTTTCATTGTCCTGACACCACTTCAACTTCGATTTAAATGTTTGTCTCAAAGTTTTCATTTCCTGATACATAGTGCCCGAAGCAGGTTTTCCGTGCAAGACCCATCTCTGAAAAGCAAACCGCGCCCGAGCATGAACCTCTTTCACAACTTTATTCCACCCAACTATAAATCTATTCTTATTCTTAACAAATGTATTATGACTCGAAATAGCAGCCGCCTGTAGAACACATACAATTTGCTTATACATATCGCTAATTAGTAATCTGTGTTGTTTATTATTACACAACTTGTCACTACAACTCATAAACTGCCTCGGAAAATCAATATCACGGAGGGCCTCATGACAAACCTCAGAGTAGTGACGTATCTGCTCAGAATTTCTAATTCCCCAGATTACTTTATTAGGTTCTACTCTTTTGTTACAATACTTCAACACTAAAACATTAAAATTACACGTAATTTCCAGAGGAAAATGGTCAGACCAGGAAACATCATTAATAACATTAACTTTCAAAATGGAACACTTAGTAACACTTGTAACCAGACAGTGATCCAACCATCTAACGCACCCGTGTGAGTCACTCAAGTACGTAAAGGTGTCTGAACTTATACCAAGTAGATCAAAGTCAGCACAAGAGAAATTAAAATCACAACAAAACTTTAACAATTCATTACAGAACAACTCACCCGGATGCGCGTTAAAATCTCCCAGCACAAATACATTTTCCACATTATTACATTCCACAATCGCATTTATTTCAGCCAAACAGTCTGTGAATTCACTTAAATTATTAGCGTTACTCACTGGCATATAAACCGAAAAAATAAGAATCTCCCGTTTCTCGATCACTACTTTAATTGCGACCACTCGTAGGCTATTACACTGTATAACCGACACACTATCGAATGCACTGGATCTCCATAGCAGAGCCACTCCTCCATATGGTCGACCACGCAATAACTCAGATGATTCAATGGCCGAGACGCCCGAAGAACCAAAGCCAGGGCAGATGGTGTTCAGATAAGTCAAGTCATGTGACAGCAACCATGTCTCTTGTAAAGCAATCACATCCGACGTTACACATAGTTCTCTTATGTAATCTACCGATCTCTTAATTGATTTACAATTGAAGCTTATTAGCTTACATGTTTTCCTATTATTCTCCTTTAAAATATTCATTTTAAAGACTTATTATTCTTCACCGTACCCCGTTCACTTCTTGTCTTAAACACAAAGTATTTCCTAAAATACACACCCTCTGGCCAAATATTATCATTATCAAATAAATCCACTTTATGTTTAGGAATTGAAAACTTATAAGAATCATATTCCTTGGACTGTTTCGTTTCGATCTTCTATCAATGATGCGGCATTAATCCTTATTCAATTAAATACTTTTTATACATTGTTGATTTCGTTTTCGAAGATATTACAAATTTAAATACATATTGCGGGACGTAGCGTTTGCAGCGGTACCTACCGGCCGGGTCAACGGGAGCGGCGGGCCTCTATTTTTATATATACAACGTTCACAGTTTTTCTGTAGTGTATTTAGTGTCAGCAGGGCACCTATGTGAAGCTGGGAAGCGAAATACAGTCATAATATAGTATAACATAATCGAAGCAGTCAAAGACTGAGTGGTGAAGGTGAAACTGAAGGCTAGCTATTTAAAAACAAAAATATTATTTAAGTGAATGGAACAATTTCTCAGTATCCCCATAGGAAAGTATTTTCAGAAATTCTCTTACCTTCCGTTTACAACTCAAGTTTCTGTAGTGGATAGATATTGAGTACCTTGTTGATAATATTATACAGGTAATCCCCTAGGTAACAGAAACACATCTGAGACCGATGTAAGCGGAAAACGTTACACTATACACGGTACCCTTTCTCCGCTTATCTTTTTTTTTTATTAAAATTATAAACTAGCGCTTGACCGCAATCCCGCCTGATGGTAAGCAGTGACGCAGTCGTTGATGGTAAAGCGCACTAGTTTATTAAGAGCCTATTCACTCTAGCCTTGAACACACTCAAATTGTAGTCCGACGGAAACACCGCCGCTGGCAAACTGTGCTTACCATCAGGCGGGATTGCGGTTAAGCGCTAGGTTATAATTTTTTTTTTTTTTTATTAATTTATAAACAAGCGCTTGACCGCAATCCCGCCTGATGGTAAGCAGTGACGCAATCGTTGATGGTAAAGCGCACTAGTTTATTAAGAGCCTATTCACTTTAGCCTTGAAGACACTCAAATTGTAGTCCGACGGAAACACCGCCGCTGGCAAACTGTGCTTACCATCAGGCGGGATTGCGGTTAAGCGCTAGGTTATAATTATTTTTTTTTATTAATTTATAAACAAGCGCTTGACCGCAATCCCGCCTGATGGTAAGCAGTGACGCAATCGTTGATGGTAAAGCGCACTAGTTTATTAAGAGCCTATTCACTTTAGCCTTGAAGACACTCAAATTGTAGTCCGACGGAAACACCGCCGCCGGCAGATTGTTCCAGTCCCTCGATGTACGCGGTATAAAGGAGGAGGCGAAACGCTTCGTCCGGATCGTAGAGGTGTTAACAACATAAAAGGGTGGAAACTCGCCGTACGACGGGTCGTCCGATGGTGGAACGGAGATGGGGGAATTAAATCGTGCAATTCCCTCGCACACTCCCCAAAATGTATCCTATAGAACACCGAAAGGCTGGCTACTCTACGCCTATGCTCTAGGCTTTGGAATTTAATTTAAATTTTAATTCATAAAAAAGTAGTTATTACACAGGCGCAAAATTAAGCTCCAATTATTGTTATACTGTAGCTCATGTTACCAAAACCGGACAATTTCTGTATAAAAAAAGAACTAATTTTTAAACATTCGACACGATAGAAGAATACAGAAAAAAAGACTCATTTCCATTATAATAAATTACGCTAAAATAACATTGACACATCGTAGCAACATATCCGCGCATCGATATCGCATGGAACCGCAATGTTCGCGGGAAATGTATAGCAGGGCTTACAAATTAATATATCATCGTAGAGTTTACCGTGTGAATACATTAATCATCGCGGAATATCATAGAAGTTTTGTTTGTTAGGGTTACGCTAAAACGGGTTATTGTATTAGTTTAAAAACTTTTAATATTAGGCGTCAGGCTTGAAATTGCTAGGGGATAAACTTTTTCTTGTAATTTAGACTTCATACCTAAATTAAGTTCTAGATTCTGGCTTCAGGCCTGTGATACACGAATGAGTGTGAGAGTGAAGTGATCTTATTTAAATACTCACTGTTTTATGCGCTTGATGGCTGTTTGTTCGTATGCTCTAACAAAGACCTGTAACAGTATTGAAAATGTATAAAAACCTCTTTCTTTGAATTCGTTTAGGTATAATGTCAGATAATAGTGTAAAAGAAGAAGAATAGATAAGTCAGATGTGTTTTATAGACTTGGAAAGTATGGTGCTATGTTGGCTGGTAGCCATGAATAATCATCAATATAACAATTCAACAACATTCATGGCGTTATTAACGTTGTTGAGCAGACACGTTTTCGAACATATGGAGCAATGGATTAGCAATATACTTCAAAATGTTTCCAATTGAACTATCAGTTGGAATCATTTGAGCTGAGTGTCACGCTCATTTTTCATTGGACTTTTAAAATTATTTAGTGTTATTTACTAAATAAAGCGCGTGATTTATGTAGTAAAAAGTGCATTCAGTGAATAATTTATAAAGAACATTGAAATATTGTAGCATAGTGGCCACATCATGGCTTTACCACAAACCTCTCCTAGTCGGCTCACGCGGGAAACGAAAGGAGATAGGTTATGTTAGGATAAGTTTAGGATAAATGAGCCCGCCGTACTAGGCGGGTAAAAGTGTTGGTGGCGTCGTGTCGAAACCGTGGCCGTATGGCGCGTCGTTCCCATCGTGACGGTGCGTCGATGTAGCGGTGTTTGGGGGAGCCTTAAGCCCAGCAGATAGATATCTTCGTCTACATCCATACCAATTATAACACCTTTTTCTTATTTTTGTGTAACTTTTATTGTACCTTTTAAAAATATTGTAAATGTATACACTGAATAAGCTAATAATAGTTGACTGCGAGGCGGATTTTTTTTTTTTTTGACGACCTATTTTGTTTCTAGTAAATTTAGTTATAGTTAGGTTAGGTTAGAATAGCAATATATTGTTACGAATGCACCTTATGTCGATGGCATAAGGTTCAATATCGCGTGACATGCAGTGCGTAACTTTTAGGCCGTATAACTCAAGATCTATCTATAATAGAATGTACTCAAAGTTATGCGCTATTATTATTACATCTAGACGATTCTGGAATGGGCGAGCAGCTCGCCGTGACGGCCGCGCACTGTCAGTCTGCCTTCGACTATCGATACGAAAACAAGCGACAGTTAAGAAGCGGTCATTGAGAATACCTACTGCGACAACTGTAACGAGAACTCTGAGTACTACGTGAATTACTTCTGTAGTGTTATTGTGTGTTTACGACACGGACTTCGTGGACATAAGGGAAGACTTCGGTGCTACATCAACTACGTACAACTTGTCATTGCCTACGATCGACTGTACCTTCGTTGCCAATAAACTTCGAAACCCTTAACCGGTATTTTAGTACCCCTAGCCCGTAAAAATATTTTTATTTTAATAAGTTTAGCTTTCATTAAATTTTTAAAAGAAGAACTTCTTCATCTTCTTCTTCTTCATCAGCATATAGAGGTCCACAGCTAGAAAAAGGCCTCCCCCAAAACTTTCATTACATTTGGGTTGCGATAATCCCCACGCTTGGCAGGCGGGTTGGGAATCGCAGTAATTTGTTATTCCACAGGAGAAGCGCTGCTGCCCGCTTCCCTGGTGAGAGAGTTCCCTTAGTCGCCTCTTACGACACCCACGGGAGGATATGGGATGGTACTATTCTAAGCCCAGTACCACACGAGTCTAAACAAAAGAATAATTATTCTATAAAATTTTAGGAAGGATATTTGAGCAGTGCGAAAATCTCTGTTGGCGCTATGACACGTATGCATGAAAGTGCTGGCCTAAAAGCTTCAAATAAACACACCAAACACTACGGTTCGACCACGTCGAACATCTTATTAAGACAGTGAACTTAGCAAACGGCACGGTTGCTGCAAGAGAGGTCACTGTGCATTATAAATTATTTGTACGAAAAACCCAAATATTTACAGCGTTAGGCTTTTGACATGCTCAAATATTCATAGCTTCATGTTAGCATCAACGGTGCTGACATGCCATTTTTACCCGACTACGGTAAAGCAAAAGGAGGGTTATGATTTTGACAGGCTATGTATGTACATAAATGTATGTATGTATGTTCATCTGTTCCCTCGTAACTTCTAAACTACTTATCAGAATTCGACAAATGACATATCATTAGAAGCGTCTTAATTTACTAACGCTGTTTATAGGCGGTTTCACAAAATCTAATGTGGGGCCCTCTAATAAATAAATAAATATGTCGTGTTTGGTATCATTTAAAAGCGCTTTACTTGTACATTTTGAATGCATATTGCTTGTATTTTTAATTTTGTTTGAATTTTCACAGAACGATTTCATCATTGCTTAAAAGTATGTGACACTTTAGATAACAAACGTAAAGTACCTTGTTTGATGGAGATTTTGGAGTGATACAATACTAGTGTTGTTTGACGAGCTGCCTGTCGCGGGTTGGAGTCCCGCACGGAACAAATATTTGTATGGCCTACAGGTTAGAGTTGTCAGGCCAGTCAGGCCTAGAGTTGTTCCGGGTCTGGCTGATTGTATATCTGAGTTTAAATGTTTCTAAGTTTGTAAACGCACCCACAATACAGGAGAAATTCCTAGTGTGGGCCATTTTTTTAAATAAGCATATTCATTAATAATAATACAAAAAAAATATTAGCTTCATTTACGCATTACGCGCTTTGGCACGTAAATTGCCAAGAGTTCAACTCTGCCGCCGCATGCTTGAAATGCATCGAGAAGATCCAACCTTTTTTAACAAGATGGTGATGCAACCTGCAGAAAGGACATCTACTTGGACATACATAATCTTGATAGTTGGCAATTAAAAAACCATCTTATTACAAAACAAAATCTAACTTTAGTTCCAGCCTTAATTTTGAGTCACTATTTGTATTTATTGATAAAGGCAAAGTTCTCAAAGGCTTAGAATAGTACCAACTAAGCGACTAAGGAAACTTGCACCAGGGAAGCAGGCAGCAGCGGATATATTCCTGTGGAATATAAAATTACTGCAATCCCCAACCCGCCTGCCAAGCAAGAGGATTATGGCAACCAAATGTAATGAAAAACTTTGGGGGAAGCCTTTGTCCAGCAGTGGACAGAACAAGAAGAAAAAGGAAAACTTTGTACTAATGATAACTTAACCTTTGGGTTAGGTTGCCCCTGCACTATATCATATAATTTTCAGCACGATTATTACCTAACGCGTTATTACTATCAATTGGAATAATTTTGAGTGCATATTGCTAATTCTTTGCTGCATATATTCGAAAAATATGTCCGCTGAACAACAGAAATAACGCATTGAATGTTGTTGAACTGTCAAAATGAAACTCATTGCTACTGATTTGACGCAATTGCGTAACACACAATCAGTAGCATTTTGATATAACTTACAGATATAACTTTACAGATAAAACTTATGCATCGATACCATGCATAAGTTATATCTGTTTTACCTTTCGTAGAATAAGAAGTTGTGCTTCTTCAAGAAGTATTGGACATTTAAAATAAAGTAGAAAATTGCACTTCACTTCCAACAGAAATTGGTCACGGCGACGAATCTGTACCGAGATTTATCAAGTAAATCTATTTTAAATTGTGTCTTTTAGTCTCTAAAGTACTGACCAGCTGACTGATCTTAATATTAACTCATAATTTATTATACCGTGTAAAAATGTTCTTTTATGAAAATAGTTCTATAACGCGAACCCTTTTGGAATCGTTTCCAACAAAGAGGCCGAGTTGAAGCTTCTGGATTCTCGAAGCTTCCCTTTTAAATATTTGACGAGCACCCCTTTTATTTTTGAAGACTTGTCAGATGTTCGTCAACGGGCTACGCATAATATTATTTTCGATAACGCATTAAATATTATTTTCGCCCAAAACCCAATATAACGTTTATCAATGCGCGAAGTTTAAAGATAATATTTTTGTTTAACAAATTTATTTATTTATTTAATCTTTCGCACATGAAATGTACAGAGGCGGACTTAATGCCTTAAGCATTCTCTACCAGTCAACCACTTAAATTGATTTCTCTTATATCCATAAATCTACATTTGAATTTATATTTTATCGATGCTAAAAGCTTCACAGCTCTATACCTGTGTAAATGTGTCTTAACTGACACAGCACCAGACATGGATTACGCTTTCATACAATTTTAATTTTGTGATGTGTTCATCGAAATTGCACAGTAAGCACGTCATGTAAATATGTTGTCGTTACTCAAATGTTATTTATTGTTGAGAATTTATGCAAGAGTTATTATTACTTTGATTTAAATCATGAATATCTGTTACATTTTTTCTGTAGCAATAATTTTATATAATAATTTAATAAATTATTGTCAGTGAAAACTACATAATAGGTACAAATACAAATCAAGATAAAAAAAACACTAAAACTAATGACAAAGATATGAGAAATGTTGAGATTTTAAAGATAATTTATCAATCAAAGCAATTCCTCTATGATCAAACAAGTCGAGGAGGTTGTTATACCTTCTTTAAACTAAAATTAAATATCCGAAGGATACGTGCTATTAATATGAACCAAACGTAAATTGGTTCAAACATTTGTCATCCTAAATATTTAACTAGGCTTGATAAAATGTCTAAGTTGGCACACAATGACACTCCGTTTGTGTAAATCATGTTTCCACTTGGGTTTTTTGACAGGAAAGCTAAGATGAGTGTCACGCGAATTTTGCATTGGACTTTTAAAATTATTTTAGTGTCGTTTACTAAATAAAAACGCGTGATTTATGTAGTAAAAAGTGTATTCAGTGAATAATTCATAAATAACATTGAAATATCGAAGCATAGTGGCCACATCATGGCTTTGAATCAAATCTCCTAGTAGGCGGCTCACGCGGCCGTTTTTTCAACTGTCATCGGCGATATCCGCTATTATTGTGAAATAAAGTTTTTAAAGAATTTCTATAATTTGTTACACGTGTTATTGGCAAAATTGTGGTATGCTCTAAAGTAAAGAAAGAAAGATATTTCCTCTTTGGAAACATCTTATTAGATACATGTCAAGTAGACGGGGATAGATTTAATATGTAGCATATCTAGCATATGCATATGCATATGCAGCATATGTCTAGCATATGTAGCATATGTAGCATATCATATTTATCTATATAGCATATCTATCTATCAGCATCTTCCTAGATTAGGAATCATGGCTAATTTCTTTTTTTTTTTACCTTATTTTACTCGTCTCTCTTGAACTATTGTTGCTGAATACAATTGTTCTCTAAATCGTTATGTTGTCATACAATAATTTGGATAATAAACGTATTACTATGATATTATTATTATTATTCGCCAGGGCTAAAAAAACGAATGTCTGTACTAAATCTACTTTTGTAACGTCAACAGCGTCACATGTTGTAAATGTTGCCATTAATATTTATTCTTACTTTACTTTACGATTTTTTTACAAGTAAATTTTGTAGCCTTATTTTTATATTGGGTCATTTATCATCATCCTCGTCATCATCATTTCAGCCGAAAGATGTCCACTGCTGGACATAGGTCTCCCCCAAGGATCTCCAAGACGACCGGTCCTTCACCAGGTCGTCGGTCCAACTTGTAGGAGGCCTACCTACGCTGCGTATTTCGGTGCATGGTCTCCACTGGAGAATCCGTCGGCCCCATCAGGCATCGGTCCTATAGGCTATGTGCCCGGCCTACTGCTAATTAAGTGTTGCAATTCTTCGGGCTACGTCGGTTACTCTCGATCTTCTGCGGGTCTCCTCATTTCTAATTTGATCACGCAGTGAAACTCCAAGCATAGCCCATTGTTTTTGACCACGTCTCAGTTGACAGACATGACAGATTTGGTAATGATTAACGTGATACGTTAGTTAAGATAAATAAATGTTTGTATTAAATCTTATTTTTTTTTATTTACTACAATTTTACTAAAATTAGACAATATTGCTGGGCTGCGTGTTTCGCTGCGTGTGAACAAATATTTGTATAGTCTACAAGTAGGTACTTGTTCCGGGTCTGGCTGTTGGTGTTTGTGAGTTTAATAATATTATCAAAAATATTGGTATCTTCGTATTTAAAACTAACATGAAACAAAGTACTTGACTCCTTTTAAGAGAAAGCATCCCTTTCGTTAGGCTACGGAAATCGTAGAACAAAGACATAACAAGAAAACATCACGTTTATACCTCCATTTCAAATTCAAAACACTAAAGGCCGCCATTTCAATTACATCAGCCCGTAGTTTTGAGCCCAAATAAACGATTTCACAAAGTATCCTTTGATTACGACGAAATTATTTCGTGTTCCTGGCGTAATTAGTTTTATAATACAAATAGGTTGGAAAAGTAAATTGTTTTGTTTATAGAACCGAATGTAAGGTAGCTTTCTTCAGTGGGGTACCCGGCAATTGAAACGTCAAATAAATTAGGTAAAGTTTAATTTTGATTCAATTTAGCAAGAATATATCTAATCGGATCTGCAACGGCCGAGAGTAAAATAAGTTCGCTGAGAAATTATGGCGTGTTTAATCTATGAGATATAACTTTGGTAATAAGGTAGCAACTTAAATTATCCGTATATTCAAATTACGGCTGTCATTCTTTGGCAGTTTTACGTAATGAGTATAACACGGCAAATTGATGGAGTGTGTCAACTTGGTTAACAATGATCATTGATTAACATTTATCTGATTGTGCACCGAGAAATCCGGTTGGCGTTTGATTTATCTTTGTCTTTGGGATAGCATGTCACTTACGATCCCTCCGGCATGGTATCAGATGGGACGCTTGCTAAGTAATCAGGCTATAATGTAAAAGGGAGAATCCTCCGACCAGACGGGTGTTATGTCTGGCGGGCACTTGCCCAATGCTTGATGTGGAGAAGTTGTGGTAAACTCTGATTGCGAGATGTAGAATTCTTGTAACGTATCACACGTGTTTGTTTGTGACATTTCGTAGGTACCGCTACAAAGGCCAAATCTACGTTCATAATCTAGTAGCAGTCTCAAATTGGCGACAAACAAATATCAAATACATGTCAAAAATACATGTATAGGGGAATTCAAGGGTTTTTTGACATATTGACATTAAGATGAAACAATATACTTATAACAATATATCTTTTAATAAGCAGAATGACCGCTCGGGCTCAGAATGTGTTGGTAGATACATTCCTTTTTTTTATCTAGGAAATGCTGGTTTTCCAATTTTTTCCTTTACCAATTTGAAAGCATTAGTGATGAACAAGTACACAAATTACCTGTCTGGATTCGATCTCAAGACTGAGTTGTACTCGCAAGTCAGGACCCCGCTGCCACTTAAATTATATTAAAACTAGAGGTGGCAATGTTCAATTTTCGTTACATGATTTATCTCGATATTTGCTAACCTATCACATATAATAATATTAGTTCCTATTATATACTATTTACATACATAATCCTTGCTTATCATCTAAACTTTGAAGTAGGTATGTTCTTGTAGAAGCTTTAACGAGTAAATATGTTTACTTGTACTTTTGTTTACATACTCATAGTTGCGTTCATGAGCACATAACATGCTACATTAGTTTAATACATAAATATAATTAGGTTATGCGAATATAATGTTGTTAACGTGTTATTTAGTTACCTCCAGGCAAAACACAGTTTCTATTTTATATTAAAATTCTTAATAGGAACGTAAATGGGAAAACAAGTTGCTTCCTATACATCGTAACGCAGACTTCGCGAAAAGGCTACACCGCATGCCACTAATAAAATTATGATAGTCATTTATATCGTTAATGAGCGGTTACAGAAATAACAGTGATTAAAAAATTGTGTCGGCTCGACATTTGAACGTTGCAAGCGTGCCGCCGCGCGTGTTGTCGGTATGACGTTAACCCCTAATGTGAACTCTATTAAATTAGCTAATAGGATAGTTTTTCGAGTTTTATTCACATTGCGCTTTTTTGAGTAATTAGCTTATTAATTAATTTGTCCTTTAAAATTTTATTGGGTTATAAAAGTATAGCAATTATGAACGATTTAAAGTGAAAAAAACTAGATATTATTTTTTTTTTAATCAGGAAAAAACCGAGGAAAAATTCCACCACTAGGGTTCAGAATCATGTACTGGATCCATGGTACTCATTCGTGCGTCGATGTCAGAGACACCCTTTATAGTCTATTCTATTTCGTGTCTTAGACATTCAAAATGATTTATTTTATAATGTTATAAATTTAAAAGTAAATCTGAATGTAGGTATAACATTTTAACGCCTAAACCTGTCGGTATTCTATACGATGCATTTTGGAGAGTGTCGGACGGCGGTGTGTGTTCGGACGTCCCGTCGTACCCTTACCTTACCCTTACCCTACCCTTGCGTTGTTGACACCACTACGATTCAGACGAAGTGTTCCGTATCGTCTTTTAAACTGCGTACATCGAGGGACTGGAACAAATTGCTAGCGGCGGTATTCCCATCTAAGTACAATTTAAATGTCTTCAAGGCTAGAGTAGTGTTAGGCTCTTAATACAATAGCGCGCTTTACAAAATAAGTTATAGATAAAATCTTTACAAAGGATATAGACTAATTTGTGTCCCATTGTTATTATGTTCTGGTGAATTCCAAAATCTACACCGGTGAAGACGAGGATAGAAGATCACCTAAATCATCATCATTGTCACCCTTTTCCTAAATTTTCATTTTTCAACTTCATATAGGGTCAGCCTTTTGTCTAACCGAATTCAGCTGAAAACCTGTATTTATTTTTTAATAATTATAAACTAGTACTTGACTGTAATCCTGCCTGATGGTAAGCAGTGGTGCAATCGTTGATGGTAAAGCGCGCTAGATTAATAAGAACCATTGAAAAAAAAAAAGAACTGAGTGAATAGGAAGGAAGACGGCAAGTGCAGCGAGGTGATGCAATGTTAAACCCAAGGCCAACATGACCAACGATGCTGCGCCAGAGGGAGATTGATCTGGAGACTCTCCACAATCAAACTCCAGATACAACAACGTTTGGCGCATCGTACCCGGCACACATCGCAACACAACTGCTCAGACTCGACCTCCGTACGGCTTCACCAGACATCATGCCGGAACACGACGAATCGCTTGGCGGCAAGACCTTGTCTGGTGGGTGGTAACTCCCACAACCCAATTACAGGGTAATATGATACCCAAGAGGTAAAACTTGTGGTCAGACTCGTGCTTCTAATGCCTCGTAACGACTGTCAAAGAACTACAAATGACGGTCGAGACCAACGGATTAACGTGCTTTCAGAGGCACGGAGAGGTCTCCGTATGTAAAGATGGTCATCCATCCACAAACCAATCGCGGCAAGCCTAGCTTAACCTGATCAACCGACCTGTGCGCCTGTTATAATTTTAGCCAAGAGCTAAAAAATGTATATTTGAGATATTTCTAACAGATTTCAGACATTGTTCGTCGCTGAGATGAGATTTCGATTGATTTTGAACGAGACCACAGATTACAAAGATGTTTTTTCTCGGTAGGTATGCATTATGCATTTAATCACCGAGAAAGTACGTCCTCCCTGGTTAAAATAAGAATGTAATTTTGTGACAATAACTGAATGAAATAAATTGGAGTTTATCAAAATAAAACAAATTTGTTTTGTTACATCCTTAGCTTAACTAAAAGCAATTTATTAAACAGAGCAGTTTTCTAATACTGAAGATCTATAAGCGATTATTTATATAACAAAACAATATTAATCAAACGAAACTTAAACGTATTGATTTTTCAAACTTCGATATTAAAATAAAATGAACACAAAACAATTCCAAACATATTTATACTGGGAAACTTTAATACACGAACGAGATCGGAGCCCAGCAAACTTTATAGAAGATCATAACATACCATTACCAACACAACAAAGTAAACAACGAAAATGATTGTGCCAACATAAGAAAATGTAACTCGAACAAGCTTCCTCGGAAATTCAATATTGGAGTTTGTACAGAAATCAAATTAGACTAACAATAATGTCGAACTTTGACTTGGTTGGCACCAACTTTTTGTTTCATCCTGACACGAGTGGATATCAGAAATAAATCTGAATTTATTTACTTTCATTTTGTTGTTTTTCACTTTTATATACGATCGATTATGGTAAATGAAGTGATCGTATGAAGTGGAGTTCTGATATTGGAACGTATCGATAAATACGATGCTTTTTAGTGATTATATTTGGCTTTTGATTTTCAATTGTTTTTCTATTTCACTTTTGGCAGTACTAGTACTGAGCTCTCGGGGTAGATTACTTTCTAATCCCTCTCATATCCATGATGCCTGTGTCTTAGCAGAGTGAATATCATGGGCTGATTACTTGTATATACACGGTGTGACATATGTAAAAATGCCTTTACCTAAAGCACAAAAATGAGGAGATAGCGACTATGTACCGGAAGATTCAGTGCGGGGAGGCCCCCTACAAGGCCCAACGACCTGATGAAAGTCGCGGGAAACCGCTGGATGCGAGAGGCACATGACCCGTCGTCGTGGAGTACCTTGGGAGAAACCTTTGTCCAGCAGTGGACGTTGTTCGGCTGTAATGATGATGCTAAAAGTACACCATATATAGCCTATTTTTCATAATGTAACCTTGCAATAAATACCACAAATGCTTACTCTAGATCACTTATCCGGTATTGCCCTAAAATTCTACCCATCCCAAGGACACGCCTTCCCTACAAAAATCGAACCACCCCCGCTACACATAACATCTATCTCTATATAGCTAACAGGCACTCTTGTGTCGAACAATCTTCATTTGACTTCACAAGAAAAGAAATTTTTTATTGTAGTCCATATATACAAGTAAAGGTGAAAAATATTTCCATAGTACTATTATTTACGTAATCGTATCAAAGATCTATACAAAGGTAGAAAACTTGGATTATGCTCATTTTATTCAAAAAGTCTAAGGGGGAGCCCCTTAGACTTTTTGAATAAATGGAGTTGGTTTCGGCGCTCATAACCCATCTAAAAGACCGGGATCCATTGTCCGAAATTTGCAAATAGAAAAATAATACCAAAGCTTTTATACGCTGACCAAATACAGTCCAAATGTGACTTCATGGTTAACCTATATTGTTCCCACTGCTGGGCCAATAGCCTCCCCTGTTACTGTGAATGGGCCGTAATCTACCATGCGGGTCCAATGCTGGTTGGTAGATATCACATGTCTACAAAGTTTTGTATCCAGAATGTGCCAGTTTCCTCACATTATTTTCTTTCACCATTTTGTGATCATAGTGGTGCAGTGGTGATGAAATTATTTACCAGACGTATGGCCAGAGGGTATGGCTTCAAACTCATGCTCTACAACTCGAGGCCGTTTTCATTAAAGTACAACTGCTCGTTAACCTTTGTGAATGTCAATTTAAATCGAATTTAACGAAGAAAAATAAACTTAATTGATTTGGTAAATACAATTTACATACATAATCTTCAGCGCCCCAATTTGTCACTCACACACTTATACATGTACGTCACAACATGTTATTTGATTGTGCATGAGCTTTTCTATCATTACTAGGATTTGATTAATTATTTCAATTTATTATATTGGACACACAATTCCCTAAGTGTTTGATATTCTAGCGTGTGGTACTCGTGGCTTTCAGCTGAATATCATCGTCAGATAGATATAGGTTCCGTCCATGGTACGAAACCATGGACCCTAGCTTCACCCTAAGGGTCACCATGGAGAGATGCAGATCGAAGAACACGCTCTGCATATACTCTTTCTAGATATGCTGTAGGGCTCCGACTGTGTCCATCGGGGGGGATCTGGTGGGCACTGACATCCAAAGGGGTACCAGAAGCATATGTTGACATAATTCAAGACATGTACCTCAATTCCGATTCCATTGTGAGGACCGCTGTTGGTCACACTAAACCCTTCTCCATCACCGTCGGAACTCACCAGGGATCCTTCCTTAGTCCGTTTCTGTTCAGCGTGATATTAGACGTCGTGTCAGATAGCATCAAGAATTCATATGAGCAACCTCCCTGGCTGCTTATGTATGCTGATGATATCGCGCTGGCAGATGCGGACAGGGAATGGTTGGTGCGGCGGGTGAATATGTGGAAGAACTCGCTTGAGAACGGAGGTTTTAAACTCAATGTAGCGAAGGCGGTTTACATGGCCAGCAACACGACGGACCCTATGTCTGTGTGCACAGGCGGAGACACGGTCGAGTGCACAGACCAGTTTAAGTACTTGGGGTCTATGCTCCACGTGTCCGGCGACATTAATTACGATGTTTAGGCACGCATTTCCGCAGCTTGGGCAAAATGGTGTGAGGTGACAGATGTCATTTGTGACCCCAAAATGCCGGTTAAGCTTAAGGGGCAGGTCCATAAGACCATCATTAGACCTGTTTTCCTGTATGGCAGTGAGGGGTGGCCTGTGCTTGAGCGACACAAGCAGGAGCTGCGTGTCACGGAAATGAATATGCTGCGGTGGATGTGTGGAGTTACGCAGAAAGCATCAGGAACTCCCGCATCCGGGGCAGTTTTCGTGTCCGTGACATAGCAGACAAACTGCAAGAGGGTCGCCTATGCTGGTACGGTCACGTCTTACGAAAACCGGCATGTTACGTGGGTAACAAATGTCTTGCCATGGCGCCTCCGCCAGGCCGGAACAAGCGAGATAGACCAAAGAAGTGCTGGCTTGACGTTTTAAGAGATGACATGCGTGCCAACAATCTCACACCACGGGATGCCAAAGATCATGCGAAATGGAGGAATAAGTGTAGAAAAGCAGACCCTGGGCTCCAACATGAAAGCCTCAAATGCAACCGGGAATATACGTTGAGATGATGATGATCAGCGTCAGGTCATACACTTTGTTTTATCATCTGACAGTATGCTGACCTGAGAACATCTTTATTTTAATAGTTTTAAGGAGTATTTATCTTTTAGCAATAGGTCCCTAGTTTATTCCATACATTTCAGTCATAAGCTCATCTTCTCTATTCTTTCGGTAAATTTTCATCCCATCTCTGGCTTTGAAATCATGTTCTTTTTTCTTTTCCCAGAGATAAGGTAAATTTAAAGAAAAGCAGTGATCAAAAATAAAAACAATATTCTTCAAATCGTATCTAAATATTGCTAAGTGAAATCACTTAGCGACTTCTAAATACAAATTGAGAGAGATATTATAAATTTTTCCTTAAATGAAACACTTTTTTAACAATAACCAGCTTCTGTTGGTGGCTTTTTCCGCGTTAAATTTCTTGTTGTATATGGATTGAATTACGGAATGGAACACGTATATGATAATACGTGTGCCACATTACTTGTTTTTGCTTAACTTTCATTGTAACCCTCTTTGTACGGCTCCTAGATATCGTAGCGTGATACCTCTTGGTGGTAGGCCACAACATCAGCTCCCGGAAGAAGTTACCACCCACCAGATAAAGTCTTACTGCCAAGCGATTCGTGCGTTCTAGCATGATGTTTGGTCAAGCCGTACGGAGGACAGGTCTGAGCAGTTGTGTTGCGATGTGTGTCGGGTACGATGCATCAAAAGTTGTTCTGTCGGAAGTTTGGTCATGGAGGGTCTTCAGATGAATCTCCCTCTTATGCAGCATCGTTGGTCGTATTGTTGGGTTTAACATTGCATCACCTCACTCAACTGCCGTCTTCCTTCCTATTCACTCAGTTCTTTTTTTTTTAATGGTTCTTAATAATCTAGCGCGCTTTACCATCAACGATTGCACCACTGCTTACCATTAGGTAGATAAAAAACTACCAACAATCTTCTATAAGAATTCTATTAAATGAAAACGAATTTTTCAAACATAACTATAGGTTCCGAAGAACTACCTAACCCTCAAGCTTTATATTAGACTAGCTGCGCGCCGCGGTTTCTCCCGCGTAGAATTCGATATATTTTTTTATATGCTCCGATTCTAATAGTCGCAGCGTGATGTTATATAACCTTCCTGGATTGATGGGCTAACCAATGCAAAAAGAATTTTTCAAATCGGTTCCTGAGATTAGCGCATTCAAACAAACAAATTCTTGAGCTTTATATATTAGTATAGATAGATATCTGTCACTTTATCTCAATTATGTAGTGGTTGGATTCCAGTCTAACCGAAGACAGGTGAATAATAATATTTTACATGGTGCGTCTGCCTATCTAATATCTGCAACCCATTTCATATACTGGGTAATACGATACTACTTGATAAGGCTGGTTTTCAGATTTTTGGGCTTTAGTCTACCCACACCCAAATTGCGTAACGCGCTGTTACTATTAGTTGGAATAATTTCAAAGCAAATTGCCAATCCATTGCTTCTCATCTTGGAAAATGTGTCTTCTCAAAAACATACATAACGCAATGAATGTTGTTGAACTGTCAAAATGAAACCTAATGCTACTGGTAGTAAGTTTAACAATTACCCTACTGTAACGACTGTCAAAGATCCAGTAGGTAGGTACTCAAAAATTTCTTTGTTACTTAAGATTGTAAAATAAAATCACTTCCAAAACAAGTTGTTTTCGTTAAAGATCTTTTTTTATATAAATGCTGTCTATTTAAAAAAACAATCGGGGTACTTTTGTTTTAAACGCTTTATTACATAAAATCTTAAAGTCAAAATGTCACTATATCATACTAAATTATTGTAAACTTAATTTCATAGTTAATAGTTTTTAATTTTATTTTATTCTTATTAAGTTATGGAAGAGCGCAGTCTCCTAGCACAGGCTTTTTTGCTTAAAAAGTAGCTCCAATCACAAGACTGTAATGTTACTTGTTGTTGAAATAATAAACAATTATTATTATTCTATAAACTTATCACCATCATCTCAGTGTTAGTCCCAGTTGCTATCCGAAGCTTTTTCAGCTTTGTAGTCTGGGGTCCGCTTTACCAGTCTAACTGCTGATTTGGCTAAACTTCGATATTTTCCATGAAGCGACTGCAGTCTGACCTCCACAACCCGAAGGATATATCGAAGCATTGCAGTTAGACCAGATTTTATTCTATAAACTATTAACACTATGGAAACATTCATTCAAGCAGCAAAAAAATAATGTGATAACAAAAATTTGGTCTTTAGATACCTAAAGGCTGATTTTCTAATCGACAGTCATTTTTTATTTGAGAATTAAAATTGACATCTGACAATAGTTCTAGAACTGTCAAAAAATCAAAATTATTTCTCTGATAAAATAATGTGGCATTGGAAAATCAGCCTTTAAGTATACATCAGAGATTTCTTATTTCAAAGTTGTACTTGTAAAGCGCAGTGATGACTGCAATTGCCGCTTAAACGAGCTATTACAGTGGATAAAGGGAAAATCTATCGTCTATATAATAAAAGGGTCTCGCATATTTCCCAAAATAATCATGTAATCGTTGAAAATTACATTCAATATCTCCAAATCCACAATCTTCATTGCTGTCCAGTAACGCAATTATTACACAAATAGTCCTAATCTAAGTTTAATGGAGACCTCTCTGCCACATAGCCCAAGAAACCGGTAAAGTGCCTTAAAGCACAAAGTAATAATTTTTTCATTGTACTCAACCCTAATCAACCTGGCTTTTTTAATTACTTGGAAGCAAAAACCTCGAGGCAACATGGCCTTACATTTAAATGCTTAAATACCCTAAAAATGCCTGAGATAATTACACAATTCATCATTGTCATGTGGCTTGATATATATCCGGACGAATATATATCCGGATGAATATATATCCAGCTTTTTGTGTTAGTAACCTTTTTGTGTCTCTGGTTATTAAGGAAAGAAATAAATCGGAAAAGTAATTTTGTTCGTCTGATGTAAATGTTACGCTTTGTGTTTCTTGTTTTCAGATGAGTAAGCATCTTTTGTTTTCTTTTTATTTAAAGATTGCCGACTGCCAGCACGTTTAAGTTTTTTTTTTAAATGACGTGTCTTTTGTTTTTATATGACATGAACTATCTTGTACTCAGTCGCTAGTTCGGCTGTTCAAAATTTGCATTACTAATTCACTTCGTGTTGTCGATTCAATAGGAAATAATGTTCAATGAAAATAGAATGCGGATATTGGATGGAATTTGAGGTTTATGAAGATGGCCCTTGTATAAAAAGGCTTTCACTAACAATTTTTTCTTTCACTGAACGATATTGATAGTAGAAAATATAATGTAATGTATGAAAAAGCTATAGAAGTTATGATATTATTTAAATCGCATAATAATGGGGGCTGAATGCGCTTCAGTTATTATTATTAAATACTTTATGAAAAAAGGAAATACTACGATGTAAGAAGCCTGTTACAGTTTTACTGTAGTTTCATATTGTTGTACCAAAGTGATAAATCATTTCTCAGGACTCGTGATTGTCTTTGCAGCCGTCGTATACTGCTACGGTGTAGGTTGCCTACGCCGTAGCAGTGCTACGACAGCTGCGAATGCTGTTTGGTGAATTGATATAAATAGTCAAATCTAAGAAATTTAAAAGCTTCATCATTTAAATTTGACATGAAAAATAATCAAGTAAGTACCAGATTAGATGAAACACACTAAAAGTTAAATAAAATGTACAAAAAGTTGAGTAAAATAATATATCAAAAGCGATTGTCATTCAGATTACCTGCCGCAAATAAAAGAATCACAAATCTAATTTACGAACCGTTACCTCGCAGTAACACCGACCTTCGACCCCAAACCTTAGTTTGTAACGAAAAAAGTAAAAACAAAGCTTTTATCATAATAGAAAAACTCACGTTTAACAATTCCCAACGGCTTTGTGTATCGGTGAACAAAATTCCAGAACAACGAAAAAAAAAAATAGTCACAAATCACGAAATTGGAACGTAAACACCGTTCGAGATTCACTCGCGATTCGCGACCGGTTGCGTTCGGGTGAGATCGGAGAATTTCGGAATGCGTCCGTTCAGCTCGGCGGTCGGACGTCGAATGTCTGGCCTGCAGGTGTGAACCGCGACGCGGATCCGAGGATAGGGCTGTCGCGTCTGATATATTCGAATATCGAGGATGGCATGCATAAAATTTGTGAATGGCGACGATCTGCTGTTTATTATTATTTTTAGTTTTTTCTACAGTGTCATTATATTAAAATATGTATTAAAGCATACTCTTATTAAAATATGTATTTATGACGTAATTCTGAAGCATTTTTATTTTCTAGAATAAAAACGTTCAAAATGTAGTCGCAGTCTCATCTCGGTAACAAACAAAGATCAAAAACTTGTCAAAATGAAGGAATTTTTTTTTTTTTTTTTTTAATAATTATAAACTAGCGCTTGACCGCAATCCCGCCTGATGGTAAGCAGTGATGCGATCGTTGATGGTAAGGGCGCTAATTGATTAAGAGCCTATTCACTCAGAAAAACTGAGCGAAAAGGAAGGAAGACGGCAATTGAGCGAGGTAATGCAATGTTAAACCCAGCAACACGACCAACGAAGCTGCGCCAAAGGTAGATTGATCTGAAGACCCTCCACGACCAAACTCCCAACACAACAACACTAGGCGCATCGTACCCGGCACACATCGCAACACAACTGCTTAGACCCGTCCTCCGTACGGCTTCATCAGACATCATGCCGGAACACGACAAATCGCTTGGCGGTAAGGCTTTGTCTGGTGGGTGGTAACTTCTGTTCTAAGTTTAAATCCGTGAAAAACGCATGTCAAAATCTATTCAGCTGTTCAGGCCTAAAAGCGTATGAGCGTGCTAAAGAAATATATATTTATATATATATACGCTTTTTCCTATTTGCCAGCAGTGGGAACATTATAGGCTCATTATTTAGCCTATAATGTTCCCACTGCTGGGAAATAGGCCTCCTCTCGGTGAGAGGAAGTGGGACGGAATCTACCACGGAGGCCCAGTGCAGGTTGGTAGATGTCACATTTCTTCGAAGTTTTTGGCTCTAGGATATACCGGTTTCTATGTTATATTTTACCGTTTTGAGAGCAGTGGCGCTGAAATAATTTACACAAAGTAATGCGTCTTTCTAAGAATATCTTGGACACCAATGACTGAAGGTGAAGGAAAACATCTTGAGGAAACCTGGACTTTAAATCCGAAATCGCCAACCCGCATTGAGTAAGCGTAGTGATTACGTTCAATCCTTCTCTGTATGAGAGGAGACCTGTGCCCAGCAGTGGGACGATAAAGAGGTTGATAATGATGATGATGATGATGAATGCGTCTGACAGACGACACCATAGGGTCACCATTGTTCCAAAAGAAATATTCATACATACACACCATCGAAAGACATTACCGTCCTATCTTCGGCAGACGGGTAAAAAACTGTTTGTGTATGAATTAACCTTTTCTGTATTGTATTCTGTCTAGTAAATGTTAGAATAACTAGAACTTGTTTGACATGCAGTTTTTGTACATAACAAACAATGTACGTTAGAGTGTAATGTAATTATTATGTTTAGCTGTGTGAAAAAAGATCCCTTTATTATCTTTTCTTTGTCGGTATGTGATCGCATGTGTAGGTACATATATTTTGTTCATAATATTTTTTTTTTTAATACAAATTATAAACTAGCAATTGACTTGACCGCAATCCCGCCTGATGGTAAAACATTTCAAACATTTCGTGTCTTCAAGGCTAGAGTGAATAGGCTCTTAATAAACTAGTGCGCTTTACCATCAACGATTGCGTCACTGCTTACCATCAGGCGGGATTGCGGTCAAGCGCTGGTTTATATTTTAATAAAAAAAAAAAAAAAAAAAAATTGGCACATCGTACCCGGCACACACCGCAACACAACTGCTCAGACCCGTCCTCCGTACGGCTTCACCAGACATCATGCCGGAACACGACAATAATCTACCAACCGCGCTCAGTGCGGATTGTTAGATGTGACATGTCTTTGAATTTTTGGCTCTAGGACATGCCGGTTTCGTCACGATTTTTTTCACGACATTTTCCTTCATCGTTTAAGAACAGTGGTGATAGAATAATTTACACAAAAGCGCCTGATGGAATTCGGACATACAATCTATAACTTTTAAGTTACTGCCGGTACCACTAAGCGGGTTCGATCCACGCGCAGTGAAAATATTTGTATGCATGAACATTAATACTTGCACTGGTCCAGTCATGCCTCGGAAAGCACAAGGTTAAGTCGTTGGTTCCGGTTGCCATACGAACACCTAATAGCAGTCGCTACGGGTTGTTGGAGCCCTCAAAAGTCCAACGATTGGTCTAACTGCAATGCTTCGACATTGCCTTCGGGTTGTGGAGGTCAGATGCCAGTCACTTCATGGAAAATATCGAAGTTTAGCCAAAATCAGCAGTTAGACTGGTAAAGCGGACCCCAGACTCCAAAGCTGAAAAAGCTTCGGATGCGACTGGAACTGACGCTGAGATGATAATGATGACTAAGCCACCGCTGCTCTGCAAAAAAAAAAAGCTAAGAAAACAAGTTGGTATAATTAAAAAAAAGTTGTTTAATCCATTAATCTAATGTAAAAATATCTTGTTTCACCTGTACAGGTAGAGATGGATGATACTGTTTATCCCATAACCCCTTAATACCATCTTAAAGCTACTTAAATAAATCTTAAAGGCATGTTTAATACTAGCAAACTCCATATTTAATATTTTGGGCGCACGGTGACCATAACTGTGAATATTTTATGAGTTTTTACAAAGTTAGCTTTAATGTTTTAGTTTAAGAAATTAGTGTAATCATTAATATTGAACTTTTAAGTGATTTTAGAGTGGAAAAATAATAAAATTAGAATAATTTACAGAACAAAGTAGACTTACTCGAAAGTCTTGCCATGAAGTGTCTTTTTGGAATCTTAACTGTCCATGTTTCATGAAGACATGCTAGTTTTTTCTGAAGTTTAACTGTAAGATATGTAACTATGTGCATACTATTGGTGGGATTATATCATTAGCTATCTAAAACAATCCTGCTCTAATAATATTATAAATGCTTAGTTTATGAAGAAGTACCTATGGATGGACGTATGTTTGATATGGTTTCATGCAAAATCTACTTAACGGATTTCGATAAAATTTGGTATACAGATCGTTCAAAACTAGAATTATTATATAAGTTAGGTTTTATCCCAATATTCGCACAAGATTGAAACTTATGCGTGTGAAACCGCGGGGCGTAGATAGTAAGGAAGAAGATTGTACGGACCGATTACTTTTTTATTTTAGAGATAACATCAAACTTGAAACCTGCAATAAGTATAATTTCTAAAACTAATAATGAAGTAATCTCTCTAACCACTTGAGAGTTAGACAGATGTATAAAGGCTGTGTATTTGTCGTTATTCCTAACATACTTTAAAAAAAATCTTCAAAGAAAAAAGAAACGTTTCCCACACTAGAACCTTTACAGGTCTCCCAAAGTGATAATGTGTGTTTAAGGGCATAAAAAGTGGTTAAGTGCACCACTCTATATAGATATCTTCTTCCGAACGCTCGGGGAATACGACCGTTGCTGAACAGTGACGCAGATTTCTATACGCATTATCACTTTAGGAGACCTGTAAAGGTCCTAGTGTGGGAAACGTTTCTTTTCACAAATACAGGATAAGTACAGGTCTCCCAAAGTGACAATGCGCATAGAAATCTTCGTCGGAAGAAGATATGTATATAGAGTGGTGCACTTAACCACTTTTTATGCTCTTAACCACTCTATATACATATCTTCTTCCGACGAAGATTTCTATGCGCATTGTCACTTTGGGAGACCTGTACTTATCCTGTATTTCGGGTGCGATACAAACGTTTAAACTCACATACACAAACAGGTCAGATCAGACCCGGAACAACTAAATTGATTTTTGACAAAAGCAACTTTCTTTTTTCAGGTGGGATACCAAATTGACCTGCCTCACCCTGAGTGGAAGGGAAGGGCGTGTCAGACTTTTACTGACTAAAACCCACTCGTGTTTCTTCACTTGACTGTGTACCAATGGCTACGGTATCTCTTTCGAACAGCCCGGGATAAGCAAAAATAACCTTGTTTCGTATAATCGTATTGAACGGGGATGTGTCCCTATCTTTTATCCACAACATGGTCACCCTACGCTAGGGTTAATTAATCTTTTAAATCAACTAGGTTAATTAGAAATCCTGAGCATATTTATTGGGTTTCTCGATCATTGAGATTATTATATAAGAGAAAACTGTTTTTATTAACTTCGTACTTGAATATTTAAATTTAATTTAATTAATACGTTTAAATAATTATAGACTTTGCGTGAACTCTGTTATAATTACCGTTACTGACACAACCGAATTTTAATGTAAATGAAATCTAAAATTTCAAGTTATAGTATTATCCTTTTTGATTAAACTTTTGTAATTTAATATGTATACATCACATACAACAGATACGTGCAACGGTATTGGTTAATTACTTGGGGAATTATACGAGGTAAAATGAAAAAAAAAACAACATTTTTTTTTCACTTTCTTGAAAAAAAAACTTAGCGTCGTTGTTTTTTTTCTAATTTCTTTTTTCTAGCCTCTGTTTTAGTTCAACTATAAATTAAATTTGTAATTTGCATAATAAATCAATATATTATTTATTCATAACTCACTACTTCCAACAATAAATGACAAATCCCAACTCAATATATTTTTTTTTTCAATTATTGTTGTTGTATATCAATGAATGTTGCCAATATTTTTATGAAATTTTGGTACTATTTTATCAGAAAAGTACCGCAGGTTCAAGAATAAACCTAATACTCTATTATGTACTCTTAAGTATTAATTATTTAACGGTAAATGCCATAACAGTTTCAGATTTCATGCTCTTGATAAAAACATGGTCCACAAGAAAACGTTTTTTTTTTTTCAAGATTTTTTTCACATTAGAAAAAAAAAAGAAACGTTTTTTGCAACACTAACCAAGTTAATAGTTTTACAGAGCAATAATATATAGTGATTGGAAAACCTTGATAATCCCCTATCTACGATTATGAAGTAAAACATAGTTTTTTTTTTTTTGTATAATTATAAAATAGTGCTTGAGCGCAATCCCACTTCATGGTAAGCAGTGTCGCAATCATTGATGGTAAAACGCGCTACTTTATTAAGAGCCTATTCACTCAAAAAAAAAAAAATAATAAATAGGAAGGAAGGCGGCAGTTGGGCGAGGTGATGTAAGGTTAAACTCAGCAACACAACCAACGATGCTGCGCCAGAGGGAAATTGGATTGATTGATCTGGAGACCTTCCACGATCAAACTCCTGACATAACATTTGGCGCATCGTACCCGGTACACATCGCAACACAACTGCAACAAAAATTGACCCGTCCTCCGTACGGCTTCAATCAAGTCGAATCGCTTGGCGGCAAGACTTTGTCTGGTGGGTGGTAACTTCTGCCGGCAGCCAATGTTAGGATCTACCACCGATAGTATCAGGACTGTAACCTAATTTCTATTATCAATATGTTGGTATATAATCCGTCGACCCACCAGTAGGGTAATTGCGTAACATACTATCAGTAGCAATGGATTTCATTTTGACAGTTCAAAATATCATTAATTGCGTTATTTATGTTGTTGAGTAGATATAATTTCGAATGTATAGATCAATGGATTAGCAATATCATTCAAAATTATTAAAATTGAGCGTAATAGTTATAATAGTAATAACGCCAATAGGTTGATGATGGTAAGTGGCTATGTCCTGTGTATTTTGAATTTGCACTGTTTTTTGGAAGTTGGCTGTTTTTAATTTTTCGTAAAATTGTTTTTATCTTTTTAGCTGTAGTTAAAAGTATTAATATCTATCCGGTCAGACTGGAAGCTGACCCCAATATACACACATCAAAAGTGTCTAGGGATCAAGCATTTTTATGCGGATTTCTTGAGATTGAGATGTGGCTTTGTAATAAATTTATGATTTTATAAATTTATATGGATCCTTTTTGGTGCATTTCATAATTTGTATCAGGAACTGTGAATCAAATTCGAGTAAAAGATGAAAATCAGCTGTCAATATTTTCCCTATAAAAACATATAACGCATTGAAGACATTATTAGTGCTACTGTTTCCCTACTACTGATTAAAACCAACGTTATTATGGAGCGGCGACGTCATTTAAGCAGGGAAGAAATGCTCAGAGCCGTGGGAATGATAGAAGCTGGTTCTCGGCAACGTACTGTGGCTTTAGCTCTGAATACAAGTCAGAGTGTTATCAGTCGACTTTGGACACGTTACCGAAGCACTGGTACCGTGGCTGAGCGCCATGGAGGACGGTATCGCTGCACCACACGGAGACAAGACCGATACATTCAAATCTTAACTCGAAGAGCTCCAACAATAACCGCCATGATGTTAGCCGTGAGGCTTCATCACTCTTCAGGGAACTTAATTAGCGACCAAACAGTCAGAAACCGCTTGCATGAAGTGAACCTTCATTCCCGAAGACCGCTACGGGTACCACCTATAGCAATGCACAATCGTAGGATTCGATATCAATGGGCTCTTGAACACAGAAATTGGGCAGAAGAACAATGGCGTTTCGTGTGCTTTTCTGATGAGTCTCGTTTTGGTATGAGACCGGATACAAGACGTATACGACACTGGAGAACCCCTGGACGCCAACAGCGATTAAAATCCTGCCAGGAAGTCCATCCTTATAGTGGTGGAACCATCATGGTATGGGCGGGTATTTGGATCGGCGGAAGAACTGAGTTGATTTGGATCAGAGGCAACCTCAACGCTCAAATTTATGCTGAGACGATTGTATCAGACGTCATCGTTCCTCTACAAGTGCAAATCGGTCCCTTATTTCAGTTAATGCATGATAATGCACGACCGCACACCGCAAGAGTTGTAAGACAGACTCTCGCCGCAGCTAACATCAATGTCCTGCCCTGGCCTGCTCAGTCGCCAGACTTGAACCCGATTGAGCATGCATGGGATATGCTACAGAGAAGAGCTCTGCCGAATATGGAGGGTATCCAGTCGCAAGAAGACCTTTTTTTGTTGTTGCAACGAACATGGGCGGCCATTCCACAGAGTGATTTGGATGAACTCATTTTGAGTATACCAAACCGATGTTCTTGTGTTGTTAGTGTTCGCGGTAGAAACATGGATTATTAATTGTTTAAGTTACCCAATAAAATTTTAGAGAAAACTGTTATTTCAGTCTTTTTTTCGAACTTTTGTGTTAGTGGTTCAAATGTCAAATATCCCTTTATTAGGAAAATGGCAAATTTCTTTATTAATGCAAAGGTGACTTAGTTTATCGTTACTGTGACAAACGAAAACACTTTATTTGATGAATCCTTAAAGAAAATTTTAATTAATATCAATCAGGAGAAAAGTTATTGCAAAAATATATGTTGATCCCTAGACACTTTTGATGTGTGTAGTTGATAAAAGGCTAGGAAGCAAACCATGCAATTATGTCAACTTAAATTTATGCCCGTAGTTTTGGTATTAAACCCATATATATTTCATAATCGATATTGATAAATTTTATACACTCAAAATGAAAATATATGCGTTCACTTAAAAAAAATCATCGAAATCGATTGGCGTAATATTGAGTCATTCCACATTTGTCGCGTACATACTTAATTCAAATTTAAGACTTATATGGTTTTATGGTGCATGACATTGTCAGAACTGGACGAAAGTGAAACAAGCGTACACTAGAAGTACCAACTTTCAAATAAAAATGAATCATCAGATTTCGTTGCAGTAGACGTGTTCTTGAGTGGAGATCCCGAATCGGTAAACGTAAGAAAGAAAGGAAGAAAACACATTAATTTAGCACAGACTTAAAGACACACAATATATCTATAATAAGTATACATCAGATAGCAATAAAGATGGGACACCCTCAGGATAGGTGGAGCGACGATCTTCGTAAGGCGACTGGTAGTAAACGCCTAAGAATTGTCGAAAATTGAGTGGAATAGCGTGAAATAGACTTAATGTCCAGTTACTCAAAGGGCAATGAAGAGGGCTGTGCTTGGGGTTTCACTGCGTGATCGAATCAGGAATGAGGAGACCGCTCCTGTGGAACATCGGCTACGACTGGGGGCTGAGAGGCGAGCTCCCGTCGGGCGCCGACTTGACGTGTTATGCGGACGACACGCTTGTCACTGCCCGGGGGAGCTCGCACAGGGAAACGACGTTGATAGTCACGGCTGCGGTGTCACAGGTGGTGAACCGCATCCGGCGCCTGGGCCTGGAGGTGGCCCTTAACCAGTCGGAGGCCATGGTTTTCCATGGCCCCCGGCGTGCGCCGGTGCCGGGATCACATATCGTGGTCAGTGGGGCCCGGATAGCTGTCGAGTTCACCATCAAGTACCTGGGATTGGTGCTCGACATCCGATGGGAATTCGGGCCCCACTTCCGGCGGCTGGCGCCTAAGCTGATGGGTGCAGCAAGCGCGCTGTCAACGCTGCTTCCCAACATGGGGGGCCCGAGCGACGCCTGTAGGCGGTGGTACGTAGGAATCGTGCGGTCCATGGCCCTGTATGGGGCCCCTGTGTGGGCGATGGACCTGACGGCCGGAACACTCGCCATTCTGCGCAAGCCGCAGAGGGCGATGGCCGTCAGGGTCGTCCGCGGGTATCGCACGATATCCTACGAGGCGGCTTGCGTCCTAGCCGGATCCCCGCCCTGGGACAAGAGGCGAAAGTGCTCGCGTCATTGTACCAATGGCGCGAGGAAGAGCGGACACGGGGCTCCAGTTCGGTGTAGCGGCAGATCGAGCTGCGCCGAGAGGAGCTCCGTCAGGTCTTGGTGGCGGACTGGCGGCAGAGGCTTATGCGCTCTACCGCCGGCCTCGCTACCGTCGAGGCGATCCGGCCAGTACTCGACGACTGGCTCGGGAAGAAGCACGACTCCCTGTCGTTCAGGGTGACGCAGGTATTGTCGGGGCACGGCTGCATCGGCAAGTACCTGCGTTGCTTAGGCAGGTAGCCGGACGCTTGGTGCCACTACTGCGTCCAATGCGGGGAGGACACGGCGCAGCACATGCTCTTCGAGTGTGTAGCTTGGGAGGAGCAGCGCCGTGTCCTCACAAATGAAGTAGGAGGTGACCTGACACTGCCGGCAATAGTGCGGAGGATGGTCGGTAGCGCAGAGTCGTGGGACGCGGTGATGTCCTTCTGCGAGGATGTCATGTCGCAGAAGGAAGCTACGGAACGGGAGAAGGAGCTGTCAACTCCCTTCCCGGGCCGCAGAAGACGCACCGGGCGCCGAGGAAGGGCGGATAACGCCCTCTTCCGCCCCCCATGAATGGGTCCAGGGGCGAGGGACATGAGGAAGTCCCCGCCCCCTATCGATGGACCCCGAGGCGGAGGCTCGCGCGAGCGTCGGCGCGCGCCTCTGAGGCGATGCACGGGGTAGTTTAACACCCCACTACCCCGTGCAGGAGACAAGGCCTGGACAGACCGGGCCAGCACGAGAGTGTGGGGCCGTGGATGAATTTAGACTCCCGCGGCCCCACGCGTGCTTGTGATAGAAGAGACACCGGGGTGGTTTTAGTCAGTAAAAGTCTGACAGACCCCGTCGCCCACCCAGGGCGGCGGACTCCTATGAGGATTTTCACCTCGGAAAAAAAAAAAGAAAAAAAGGTATGAGGAAATCCGCATAAGAACGAGGGTAACCGACATAGCCCGAAGAATTGGAACATTAAAGTGGCAGTGGGCCGGGAGCATTGCCTGTAGGACCGATGACGGGTTCTCGAGTGGACGCAGCGTGGGTAGGCCGCGGACTAGGTGGACCGACGACCTAGTGAAGGTGGCGGGAAACCGCTGAATTCAGGAGGCACAGGACCGGTCGTCGTGGAGATCGCTGGAGGAGGACTATGTCCAGCAAAGGACGTCTTTCGGCTGAAATGATGAAGATGATGACGATGAATGTCCAGCAATGGACTACAGACAGCTTGTACTGATGATGATGATGAAACATTAACAAAAAAAAACAGTCGAATTGAGAATCTCCTTCTTTATTTGAGGTCGATTAAAAAATATGACAAAACACTATGGCCGACCTGAGATTCGAATTCACGATCTCAGTCTCAATAGTAGCGCTTGCGGCTACAAAAACGACGAGGCAATCAAATAATGTATTAAAATTTTCCATTTATCACATCTCAATCAGTCTGTAAAGCGTTGCCAAGACATCGCTAAGCATTTGGGATTTATACAGTAATTAATCAGAGAATCAACTCAAGATCAATAACTAGATAGATTGTTGATCAGCCTCAATGACTGTAGAAACCGGTTCTACACGTAAAACTCAGTTTTATGGACTACTAAACTACGTTTTGCTTCAGGTATATCCATAAAGATTGCTGTTATTAATGGGTTATGGTTTAAAATCAGTATACGTAATATTTAAAATATTATGAGGGATTAGAATGTTTCTATTTGTGTTATATTTCTATAACAATTTGTGACTTATAGAGCGTGGCGCTACAGTGATGACATGATGCGATAACAATAGCTGGTCGCTCTGATTAACTCAGGACAATGTTTGTGTTCTTTCTCCGGAATTAGCATACTGATACGTTATATGAGTTCATATAATTTACTTTTTTACAATACATAAATATGTAAAAGGTCACGCCCTTTATACCTGGGATTTTTATTTATGTAATAAGCTTTTAGTTATTTACATTTTCATTTATAATATATATATATGTCGGAGATCGTCGATATAATTTTAATAGAAGTTGCTGATTTGATTAACGTAGTAGAGGGGCAAACGCTTGTGACGTTATTTTGTGATGGCGTCACATGGACAGAGTCGCTTTGGAAAGTGAGGTTCGTCGAACGGGGACTTTGCATCGAGACGCGGACCAAGGCACTTCTCAGAACCGGAACTGTCGGTTTGCCTATTCAAATTGTTATTATGAAGATTGGAGGGTATATCTACACGTCGTGCTTCAATTCAAAACTCACCTACGAAATGGAACCTGTACCACCACACCAAGATGCTGTCGACCCTACCGCTCTGCCGTCGCTGTCTCCGACATCAGAAGTTGGATAAAGAACTACACTGCTCACAATATCGTTATAAATCAAGGAACAGAATAACGTGAGGCTGGAAGTGAAGGTCACGTTACGAGGTGCACTCAATTGCTGACGCAGAAGAGATTGCTCCGCGTGATAGTGCGCTGCAGGAGTGCGCTGCAGGAGTGCGCTGCAGGAGTGCGCTGCAGGAGTGCGCTGCAGGAGTGCGCTGCAGGAGTGCGCTGCAGGAGTGCGCTGCAGGAGTGCGCTGCAGGAGTGCGCTGCAGGAGTGCGCTGCAGGAGTGCGCTGCAGGAGTGTGCTGCAGGAGTCCGCTGCAGGAGTGCGCTGCAGGAGTGCGCTGCAGGAGTCCGCTGCAGGAGTGCGCTGCAGGAGTCCGCTGCAGGAGTCCGCTGCAGGAGTCCGCTGCAGGAGTGCGCTGCAGGAGTCCGCTGCAGGAGTCCGCTGCAGGAGTCCGCTGCAGGCGTGCACGTGCGGCTGGACGCGGCGCTGTCGCGACAGTGCTGGCTGTTGCTTGGCGAGCGACGTGCGCTTGCGGAGCGCGCAAGGTGCGCTTGCGGAGCGCGCTACTAGCTGCGTGGTGAATCGCATCAATGGCGTGTGGCGCTGCTGGAGCTGCGTGCGGCGCAGCCGGAGCTGCGTGCGCTTTGCGGAACGCCCAAGGTTTCAAGACTTGAGTCTCTACTCTGCAGGCGATGAGAAGAATTCAGGACAGCATCTACTCTGCAGGCGATGAGAAGGTTTCAAAATACCCAAAACGTTTGTGGTAACGTATTGGGGTTTTATGAGAGCTCAGAGATGTCTGGTGTGCAACGGTTGACAACTGCCAAGTGGCAGGTGTTTGTGGGAAATTCCCATAATCCGGTGAGTCGTACTATTTTTATTTTGATTCCGTGGCCGAATGTTCTCTTGTCAAGCAATCTGTAATTTCATTGGTGTATGTATACACGCGCCGGTATATATACAGTGTATAAGGTTGTGCCAGTGTATTGTGTACTGAACCATTTCTTTGCGACATGATAATAAGAGTTATTTTTGCAAATATTATTTCTAGTACTACCCGATTATTTTTTGTTATAATGGGCTGAGAAATTTTCAAATCAGGGTTTTAAAATTATGATGTCTGGTTTGTCTTTATTTCAAGACTAAAGTTCACTGTGACCTATAGTTACGAGCTCACTTCAGATTCTGATAGTATGTGTGGCTAGACTATTAAATCTTCTCAAGAGAACAAGCGGTAACGAATATAGAAATGAGTGCTATTTACGAAAAATCTAAATTTGATAGAAGTGTGCTAAAGTAATGAAATTTAATAATGGTGAGTTGTTTGATGGCGATAATGGCGATCGTTACCTATTGAAATCTTTGATTGGAAACAGAACCTATAAGTACCCCACGATCGCATAAGTACGAAAGATTTTTCCAAGTAATTTCTGCCGAGTTAGATTTTCATAATGTAGAAGATGGTGAGGAGGGTGCCTCCGCCAGCAAATGGAACACGTATCATGGCTATGTGGTCGCGCTGCACGCACTAGTCTGTAGTCGTAACTGCAACCCAATGAGGGGTTGTTCAGAGCGCGATGGGCAGCTAGTGGTGTGGCGGGGACACTAGTAGGTATGGTCGCACTGCATGCACTAGTCTGTAGTCGTAACTGCAACTCAGTGAGGAGTTGTTCAGGGGGCGATGGGCAGATAGTGGTGTGGCGGGGACCTAGGTAGATATGGTCGCACTGCATGCACTAGTCTGTTGTCGTGACTGAAACTCAGTGAGGAGTTGTTCAGGGTGCGATGGGCAGATGGTGGTGTGGTGGGGACCAGGATCTCAAAGGAGACTATTAGTTGTACAGTCATGTATTGACCTGAGAGTTGCGGACTCTTGAGTTGGTCGTATCACACGAGGTGATGACGATATGGTCAGGTCAATAATGAGTTGTCACTAGCTACTGTGGTAGCTGGGCGATGGTGTGTTTTCTTTTTGACAATTATGATTATGATTTTGATTTGATAATTATGAGGCTTGGAGGAACCTTTTGTTTTCTTTTGAATTTTAATAATTGAGGCTTGAAGGAAGCTCTTGCGTTCAAGTTATTAAAATAATTAAGTTTAGTTGGTTTTCTAATAGTCATTGTAACTAAACGGGACGTGTGATGGTCAGGTTGGCCGAGTTCTCAAAAATGCTTCAAAGTCGGTTTTCTGTGCTTTTTTTTAAATTTGTTACAGACATGCACGAGGCCGTGCAAAGAGAAATATCGAAGTTTGGCTGGAATCGGTGGTTGGCCTGGCGAAGCGGATCCTGGACTCCGGGGCTGAGGGAGCTTCGGATGCGACTTGGATTGGCGCTGGGATGATGATGATGATGATGCTGCACGAGGACGTGCAAATAGTCAGGCTGGCCGTGTCGGAGATCGTCGATATAATTTTAATAGAAGTTGCTGATTTGATTAACGTAGTAGAGGGGCAAACGCTTGTGACGTTATTTTGTGATGGCGTCACATGGACAGAGTCGCTTTGGAAAGTGAGGTTCGTCGAACGGGGACTTTGCATCGAGACGCGGACCAAGGCACTTCTCAGAACCGGAACTGTCGGTTTGCCTATTCAAATTGTTATTATGAAGATTGGAGGGTATATCTACACGTCGTGCTTCAATTCAAAACTCACCTACGAAATGGAACCTGTACCACCACACCAAGATGCTGTCGACCCTACCGCTCTGCCGTCGCTGTCTCCGACATATATATATATATATATATATATATATTGTTTTGCTTTGCTGGTATTTTGATCTGGTAGTTGGCATATGGTAAATAATTTCATTGTTGTTGTATTTTCTTGTGTTCATGCATAGTATTGTATGAAGTCATGTGTTTTTTTTAAATGAACAGCCAGCTGTGCTGCTGGGGAGTTTCTTCCGCCACTTCTTCCCAGCGAAAACATTAGGAAAAGTCGATAGGTGGGCGTTTTGGGGGACTGTCTTATGTAATATTGACGTTCAAACAGTGCTGATTCTCAGCCTAATTTGAATAAATGACTTTTGATTTTGATTAACTGAAAACACATATGCTTTGTTACGTTTTGGCTTCATGAAGAGATTTTATTTTCATGAAATGTTATTATTAAAGAAGTTACTTAAATTTTTAGAAACCATCATTTAAATACCACTTAGAGCAACCTGTATCTAGAGAACTGCCGCGCAGCGGTCATTTGCCGGGGTCATGGATCATAACATTTCATCAATGAAATTAAAATAAATACACTGTTGCAGAAAAGAGATAGGTAGATCTCTTTGTCGGCGATCGACGCAAGCGACACCACCTCTCCTCAGCCCTTCTGTTACACCGCGCGCCTCCGCAAATTATTAATTTATTTTTTGTTTTTTAGTGCTAGCCGAACCCGTGTTCTTGACACGTTTATTACCGGCTGTGTGCATAACTTTTTAAGAGATTGATACAGTTTATTTATTGGTTATTTTAAGTATTAACATTTTATATATTACAATACCATGCTGACCGGTCTTGTGCTGCCCGCATCCATCGGCTTCCCGCGACCTTCACCAGGTCATCGGTCCACTTTGTTGGGGGCCTCCCTACGCTGCGTCTTCCAGTACGTGGCCGCCACTCCAGAACCTTACTGGGCCATCGGCCATCGGTTCTACGAGCAATGTGCCCTGCCCACTGTCACTTCAGTTTAGCGACTCGCAGAGCTATGTCGGTGACTTTGGTTCTTCTGCGGATCTCCTCATTTCTGATTCGATCACGCAGAGAAACTCCGAGCATAGCTCTTTCCATTGCCCTTTGTGTGACTCTGAGCCTTCGTATGAGGCCCATTGTGAGTGACCACGTTTCAGTTCCAGAGCTTTATTTAGGAATGTATTTAATTGTTCAGGTGCAAACGTTTTCGCTTTCTTCCCTTTAAATCCTTGAGATTTTATTTTCAAAAATGCAATCAATTTTGCAAATTTCGATATATCAACTTGGTTATATATGTTTAAAGTACTCTTTAGCATTGAATACTTAGACCACAGCGACGAACATTTAAAACTTTCAGACAGTACTTGAAAATATGCCAATAGAACATTTTTTGAGAACGAAGTAGCATTTTTATTCATTTTCCATGTTAAAAAATCTTGATAACATTTATCGTATAATTTTCTTGACTTAATTGGTAGTAAATTAAGACTGACTGCTGTCGCAGCCTCTAAAATATCGGGCGGCATCAAATTTTCTTCACTGTCACTTGACATTTTAAGAAACAATAATAATCAAGTATGTGTCTAGCGAAACACAACAACGACTTGCAATGCAAAGAAACATATTTGGTGCCAAAATTCTGCACCCTGCATCACCGCGCACGCGCCAAAGCGCGGGCAGCCACAGATAAAAAATGAAATAGTGCTGTCTATGGTTTGTAATCTGTACGGTAATGGAAAAAAACATATTATAACATTATTTTGTTAGAGAAATAATGTTATAATTTAATTTTTTAATTTCTTTTCGATATACTATTGGTAAAGTACGTCAAAACGTAAACTCCTTTTTAGTTTCATATTTTTAATTTTTTGATATGGGAGTACATAAATTATTTTCTGTGTAATTAGGACAGTAATTAGATTATGGTACTGCGATAAAGACGCTTTGTTTTATTTTAGTTGTTTCGTTTTTCTACTCTTGTGTTACGAACGTTATTTGTGTTATCTTATTTATTAGTGCTTGTGTAAACTTGTGTCTATGATGGCAAGTACACATCCCAACTGCACAGGAGCTGGATATGCGGACATGATTCTAATTCACGGAGAATGTCATCAAAATGCCGCCTTTGCAATAAGGACATATCGGGAGAGACATGGTAATTCCAGAACAATTATGCCATCGAATAACAAACGCGTTTGAAAAATTTATTAGAAAACATGAAACGTCGCTTAGCTCTCTGTGTCCACCAATAAGGTGGAGACATTGAACATAAGAAAATTTAAAATAAAAGTAGTGACTAGTGATGATAGTTAAGTACTTATAAGTAATAATAACAGTTAAGTGTGATATGATTAGTGTTTGACTGTAACTAGCTCCGCTATAGGTACCATTAGTGCATAGAACGCGCGCGCCGCCCGATTCACTGATGAACGCCGTATAGATTCATATTACCGATTATAAATAGGTACAATATTTACGTCTGTGTGACGCGTTGCCGCTCCGAGCACCTCCGAGGCAAGTAATTGCGTGAATGAATTTTCGCAAGGGTGATCCCAATTTTGGTTACTTTTTTGTTATTTATTTTGTTTGAAAAAATGTTTTTTTCCATTTTCGAGTTATATTAAAATATAAAAAATAATATGATTAGTGGCCACTAGCTCTACCCATGTGTTAAGTTAATGTCACCATTGTGGCGCCACATTGTTTATAGGGTGACAGAAAACTCGAAATATTTTTAGAAAGAGGTCGTTCTCTATGTCATCACCAACAATTTTAGTCCATTTAAATAGGGTTTAAATCTGGATGATTACCGAACTGAGTCGGTTTTTCGATTTTTTTAATTTTCTGACATGTTACGCAAAACAACTTATTCTGAGAAAAAAACTTCACCCCAAACATTTAATTGATACTTTTGTAAAAGTGGAATGTAAGGCGATATTTAAAAAGATATTTATTTAAACTTTTTTAAACCCTATCAAGGAAAAGGCGAGTTTCCGTCTCATACATAATCAGCCTATAATGCTCCCACTGTTGGGACACAGGCCTCAGCCTCGGCCTGAGGCAGGATACTGTATTTACGTAGTTAATACACCAGTACAATTACAATTGATTTAATTTATTTTTTCATCTTGACAGTTGAGTCGCGTTCTTTTTTTTATAAATTACTAGCTTTTCGGCGAATTCGGTTATATCGCGCTTTTCAGATTTCCCTCGGGAATATCATTTTATTTCAATAAAAGGTAGCCTATGTCCTTTCTCAGGGTCTAAAGATTGTCTGTGCCAAATTTCATCAAAATCGGTTGAGAGGTTTAAGCGGGAAAGCGTAACAGACAGACAGACAGCATTTATTTTCGCATTTATAATATTAGTATGGATAAACTACTGCTTGACTGCAATCCCACCTGATGGTTAGCTGTGATGCAACCGTTGATTGTAAAGCGCGCTAGTTTATTCTCTATTCTTAAAGACATTTAAATTGTAGTCAGACGGAAACACCACATCTGGCAAATTGTTCCAATCCCTCGATATATGCGGTATAAAAGAACAGATGAAACGTTTCGTCCGGATCGTAGTGGTCTCAAAAACGTAAGGGTGGATGCTCGCAATATGACGGGTCGTCCGATGATGGAACGGAGATGGCGAAAGGAGACGGGCGAAAGTTCATAGAAAGTTGGGCCTGAATGTACAGCAACGATTATTGCATTAAATCATTTCAATATTATTACTATTTAAAAAATAAAACTTTATTTATAATGGCAGTATGGGAGAAAACCGAAATAGGGTATTATTAGCTTGCAAAAAACTAACCTCATTTGCTTTTTTATAAGTTTTCTTAGAAGCTGTCAGCGCTCATATGGCATATTTAAGTAATTATTCAGACTTTTTTGTAGACTAGATTTTATCAGAATGTATTTTTATTACATTAACACATCGTGAGTGTGGTTTCCAAAGGGCCGGCGACGCGTAACAGCATATTAAATGTTACAAAGATGGAGGTTAAAAAAGAATTAGGAAAACCATTTACAATCTAATTAAAGAAAAGAGTAAACGGAAATAAAAATCGCATTTCTCTTATATTGATTTATTAATCGTATTAATATACAATTAATGCTGAAAAAGGAGGCGAAGCTCGTGAGGGAGCGGGTCTCTCAGCGTCCTCACGCCTCTAGCCGAAGCAGAAAACGCCCTGGTCGGGAGACAATATCGAACTCCCGGCCACCATAGGCGCGGGTATGCGGAGTGAACAAAAAAAAAAAGAATCAAAATCAAAAATCAATTATTCAAAATAGGCTGAGAATCGGCACTTTTTGAACATCGTTATTACATAAGACAGTCCTCCAAAACGCCCACCCATCAACACTTCCTAGTGCTTTCGCTGGGAAGAAGAAGTGGTGGAACAAACTCTCCAGCGGCACAGCTGTCTGTTCATTTTAAAAAAACAAGACTTTATACAATACTATGTAGGTACAGTAATGAAGACCAGAAAACAACAACAATGAAATTATTTATCATATGCCAGCTAGCCACGCCAAAATACCAGCAAAGCAAAAATAAAAAATAAAATATCATTAAAATGGAAATGTAAATAAGTAAAAACTAATTACTTAAATATAAGCCCCAGGTATAAAGGGTGTGACAGCTCACATATTTATGCATTGTGAAAAAGAAAATTATATGAACTCGTATGTATCTTATATTTCTCCAGAATTAGCTTACTGAAATTCTGGAGAAAGATGTCATTTACAGAATAATATGCCTTTAAACAAAGCTTGGATTTGATTTGCGCTTTAAATGCATTGTAAGGCAAGTCTAGCAAAGCAGAGGGTATTTTATACAAACATAACAACCAACTTCCAAAAAAAAAGCACTACAAAGTGAGATAAACGAATTTTGAAAGTCGGTGGCAAAAAGGAATGCATATGTTCACGATCATGATGTCTTTGGTTTTTATATATTCGTTTGTTAGCTACATCAATATTAGACTGTGAAGTTGATTCATCATGTTCACTTGATACATCTACTGATGCTGAAGATCCAGATGGTCCAATCATTAAATGATGAGCATTTCTATCAGCTCTCACCCAGCAACGATGACATATGAGAGCTCGAGCTCTTGAAATCTAAAAAAAAAAATATATCATGAGTCTTTTTCTAAAAAAAGAAGTAATACATACATGACTCAGTAGTCTGTAAGCAATTCTGTTAGACCTAATATTTGTAAATAATGTAACTTCTTTGCTAGATACTAACTTAGATACACTGTTTGTTACGGTCCCACAGACAAACCGTGAAAACGGTTTTGCGGTTTTGTGCTTTTATCTCAATGTATTGTACACTAGATTAAGAAAATAAATAATAATAATAAAGTAAATCTCTTCTAATCTACACCTTCTGGAAATACAGGCTGTAATATAATTAGTTGTTTTTTTTACACTAACTTTTGGCCTAACTATATGATAGTTTCCTTTTCCATTTAATTTTTTCTCATGAATGTGACACTAATATACAAAAATGATTCTCTAAAGCCGACTGCTATTTCAGAGATTAGTGTGAAAAAAATATAAAAAATGGTAGTATAGATAGTGTGTGTGTGTGGTAGTACAAAATACAAAACAACTAAACCCAATAAAAACTTACCATCCATTCAGAAATGACTGCATGAATTCTTCTTTCACGTTCGGTGTTAGTGTGCAATGAATGAGATCTTGCCCGCAACACTGAATGTCCACAGTTCACACACACTTGGCGATGTCCAGTCATAAGAGATGGAAGTTGCTCATGTGTGCCCAAGGCATTCACAGCTAAATCTCTGCATCCTTGGCAAATGTGATGAGATCTATTGACCTACAACAATATTAGATTGTTATTTACAGCTTCAACAAATAAAAATGACAGAATTAGGTATGATGCAGAAACAGCGAGAAAACTGTATCTTTCAGAATTGCGTGTATGTTACTTCTTACTGACATCGTGGTCAAACTTTGATTATATTATATTAATGCTTTCATATAAGGTTATTCAATTTAACTATTGTTTCATTGAATTGTTGAATTCTTAAAGTTATAAAAAAAGAACTATCTTCCGTAATTGATAATCAAACTGTAAATCTTACTTGGAATTTAAATAACTCAAGTGCATTATAATGAGATATATATATATATATATATATATATAGGAATATTATTATTGAAACTGGCTTCAATAATATACCTATATATAGTTATCCTTGTTATACTGTACTCGAAAACTGCTTATCACAAAATGAAGTTTTAATTAAATACATACGTTTTAAATAAATACCTACCAATTGAGGGGCTACCCAATACTGTATAACTGAAAGAATGCTTTCCGCTTCTATTTGTCGTAATCCGATAGAAGGATTACTCTGTTGTATGCCGCAGTTGATGCAATGAAGACGTTGGTCACTCATTTTATGTTGAATCGAAATAAATGCGTGGGTCGTCGGTCAAAACAATAACCGTCAGAATCCTAAATGCGTAGCCAAAGCTGCAAAAAAATATAATAGCACACGAAAATACAACAAAATATGGCAAATTCAAAGCCGGAAGGGAATGATATGTGACGTTTGTCGTCACGTTGCCCACCAGAGTTTTAGTTGCCTGTATAATAAAAAAGTATAATTAATCGATTATCAAATCGAACCGTTGATCAATTTGTTTAAAGATGTTTTTGTTAATAACGAAATAATAGATAATATAATTAAGTCCTTTTATTAAAAGATTTTCTAAACCGAATCGGTAGAAATATACCGATTCATTTTTAATTTTATTTTTATTTTTGTAATAATTTGATTTATCGATTATAACTTATTAACGATTGGTATTTCATCTGGTAACATTGTTGAAAAGTGAAAGTAAAGAAAGTCAGTATTATTTACGTTAAATAATATCTTTTATATTCCGGCGATATCAGAATTAGTAATAAATGATTGAAAACAAAAAAATAAATGAAAATTATTGACAAATAATTCATTTGTGTACAGGTCAGGCCCAATTTCGCCCGTCTCCTTTAGTCATGTAATTACCTCGCACACTCTCCAAAACGTATACCTGGACACGAACACGTGTAAACGTATACCTGGCTACGTATACTCGGGACAAACTATCCAGTTAGGAAGGTCCAACTTCAAGAAAGAGGTCAATCGTCGAATCCAACTCGGTGGGGCTGCTTTCGAGAAGCTACGTAGAATCTTCTCGTCTGAAATACCGCAGTGCCTCAAGACAAAAATCTTCTACCAGTGTGTGTTGCCAGTGATGACTTGTGCAATTGAAACGAAGTCGTTAACAATGGGCCTTATAAGAAGGCTCAAGGTCACTCAAAGGGCAATGGAGAGGGCTTTGCTTGGGGTTTCACTGCGCGATCGACTCAGGAATGAAGAGATCCGCAGAAGAACGAGAATAACCGTCATAGCCCGAAGAATTGCAACACTAAAGTGGAGGTAGGCCGGGCACATTGCCTGTAGAACCGATGCCCGATGGGGCCGACGGGCTCTTGAGTGGCGACCACGCACCGGAAGACGCAGCGTGGGTAGACCCCCGACAAGGTGGATCGACGACCTGGTGAAGGTCGCGGGAAAACGCTGAATATGGGAGGCGCAGGAACGGTCGCCGTGAAGAACCTTAGGGGAGGCCTATGTCCAGCAGTAGATGTCTTTCGACTAAAATGATGATGCTAATGGCTCTCCAAAATGAATCCTATAGAACACCGGCACGCTGGCTACTCTTTGCCTGTTCTTTGCGTTATTGAACCCCCAGTACCCCTGAAGTAACGGACTGACGAGTCGTAGATCGCGTGTTCATATCCAGGCAGGTGCTTTACGTTGATTGTATGTATTTTATTATTTATTTACATTGTTAAGAGCGGACTCTAGCCGTGCTTTCTCTATACAAACGTATTCCACTGTTTTCTTCGTGGAAAATGCTTTTAGAACAATTCTATTCTTTTTTTTTAATTTTACACAGTGATTATACGTGCCCCTATCGTTTAAATTTTTTCCGAAGCTTAATTAATAAAAGAAATATTATAGTTCAAAATCACGAAAAATAACCCATTTTCACCGTTATGTTCAGACGACTATTAGACAAACGTGATAAGTTTTTGACAAAAAGAAAATAACAGTAGCATAGGTATACTTTTCTTCTAAATTTTGATATAAAATAATTGAGATCTATTGTGTATTGAAAAAGAAAACAGCGAAATACGAAACATCTTTTGGTCAACGTTTTTGTATGTAAAATCGGCCTGAGCTGCAACTGTCCTTTTCGCACTTAACCGGGAGAGATTGGAAGCAGTGAGACGGGAATGGTTTCTTCAAATATCTATTTTCCAAATTCCTCGGCACTAGAGTTCACTCTTAAGCAGATCAATTTAAACTTAAATAGTAATCCTCTTAAGTTTAAATTAATTTGTTCAACTAAATTATTATACTATTTTCATAGTATAATTATTTAAATTCAATGTTTGTCGTGCTGAAAATATCGATTAAATCTGTGTATAACTTCTTATCTGTTTAATTTAGTATCACACTTGTGATGTCAAGGTACACATATTTTGTTAACTTGTGTGTATATTATTAATACTGGCTTCTGCTTGAGATTTCATCCACATGATATTTTTCTAATCACTGAAGTAACCCCATCTGACTGAATCGCATGCCCATGATTTTTTTTGCTCGGGTCTCTTTTAGGTTTCCGTACCTAAAAAGTAAAACGGAACCCTATTCATGAGACTTCGCTGTCCATCTGTCCGTCCGTCTGTCACCAGGCTGTATCTCATGAACTGTAATAGCTAGACAGTTGAAATTTTCAAAGGTTAAATATTTTTATTGCCGCTATAACAACAAAAACTAAAATAAAAATATTTAAGGGGGGCTCCCATACAACAAACGTGATTTTTTGATGAAAGATGTACCATCGTACATCTTTAAAAACGGCAATAAAGTCACGTAACCCGTACCATCACGGAACCCTTCGTGTGTGAGTCCAACTCGCACTTGGTTGGTTTTTTACTATTAATATTAATTCCATTATTATTATTGGCTGGTATTTTTAATGTCATTTTTTCATTACAAATTGTACTACTTGAAGCAAAACATGTATCTATTGATGTATTAGTGTAAGTTGTAAATATGTACGATAACTAAACTACAATTGTAGCATATTAGCCATAAGTTTATTATTTATTAACGCATACAACTTCAACTTCAAATATTTTTATAATTTTTCCAAAAGTGCTCAGTCACTTTACAGTCAATTTAATTAGACATTAAACTCAGACTACAATCAACGTACTTAGACATAAATTGATAAACGTCTAATTAAATATTTTTTTAACATTTGGAATAGACTTCATCTATATTTTTAACTAGCTGCGCCACGCGGCTTTACCCGCATGAGATCAGAGAATTCAAAGTCAAAGCCCAAGTCCAAGTTCAAGGACCAATTCTCAAAATCTAAGAAGTCCAAGGAGTCCAAGGGGTGCCAGGAGTCCAAGGAATCCAAGGAGTTCAAGGAGTCCAAGAAGTCCAAGGAGTTTAAAGACTCCAAGGATATTAGGAAGTCCAAAGAGTCCAAGGTGTGCAAGTAGTACAGGGAGTCCAAGGAGTTTTGGAGTCAAAGGAGTCCTCGGCGTCAATGGAGCCCCAGGTGCCCAAGGAGTATCATAAGGAGTCCAAGGAGTCCAAGGAGTCCAAGGCGTCCAAGTAATCTATCGAGTCTAAAGTGTCCCAAGAGTCCAAGGAGTCCAAGGCGTCCAAGTAATCCATGGAGTCCAAAGTGTCCCAAGAGTCCAAGGAGTCCAAGGCGTCCAGTCCAGGGAGTCCAAGGCGTCCATGGAGTCCAAGGTGTTACAGGAGTCCAAAGAGTCCAAGGAGTCATTGGAGTCCAATGAGTCTAAGGTCTCCCAGGAGTCGAAGGAGTCCAAAGAGTCCAAGGAGTCCGAGGAGTCAAAGGAGTCCAAGAAGTCCAAGGAGTCCAAGGCGTTCTAGGAGTCCATGGAGTCCAAGCAGTCCAAGGTGTCCAAGGTGTCCAAGTAATCCAAGGAGTCCAAGGTGTCCCAAGAGTCCAACGAGTCCAATGAGTCCTTGGAGTCCAATGAGTCTAAGGTCTCCCAGGAGTCCAAGGAGTCCATGGAATCCAAGGAGTCTAAGGTGTTACAGGAGTCCAAAGAGTCCAAGGAGTCCTTGGAGTCTAAGAAGTTCAAGGTATCACAGGAGTCCAAGGAGTCCAAAGAGTCCAAGGAGTCCGAGGAGTCCAAGAAGTCCAAGAAGTGCAAGGAGTCCAAGGAGTCCGAGGAGTCCAAGGAGTCCAAGCAGTTCAAGGTCTCCAAGGTGTCCAAGTAATCCAAGGAGTCCAAGGTGTCCCAAGAGTCCAACGAGTCCAATGAGTCTAAGGTCTCCCAGGAGTCCACGGAGTCTAAGGAGTCAAAGGTGTCCAAGGAGTTCAAGAAGTCCATGGAGTCCAAGGACTCCAAGAAGTCCACGAAGTCCAAGGAGTATAAGGTGTTATAGGAGTCCAAAGAGTCCAAGGAGTCCTTGGAGTCCAAGAAGTTCAAGGTATTACAGGAGTCCAAGGAGTCCAAAGAGTCCAAGGAGTCCGAGGAGTCCAGGGAGTCCAAGAAGTCCAAGAAGTCCAAGGAGTCCGAGGAGTCCAAGGAGTCCAAGCAGTCCAAGGTGTCCAAGGTGTCCAAGTAATCCAAGGAGTCCAAGGTGTCCCAAGAGTCCAACGCGCCAAAGAGTCCATGGAGTCCAATGAGTCTAAGGTCTCCCAGGAGTCCAAGGAGTCCAAGGTATCCAAGGAGTTCAAGAAGTCCATGGAGTCCAAGGAGTCTAAGGTGTTACAGGAGTCCAAAGAGTCCAAGGAGTCCGAGGAGTCCAAGAAGTGCAAGGAGTCCAAGGAGTCCGAGGAGTCCAAGGAGTCTAAGCAGTCCAAGGTGTTCAAGGTGTCCAAGTAATCCAAGGAGTCCAAGGTGTCCCAAGAGTCCAACGAGTCCAATGAGTCTAAGGTCTCCCAGGAATCCAAAGAATCCAGGGAGTCCAAGGTGTCCAAGGAGTTCAAGAAGTCCATGGAGTCCAAGGACTCCAAGAAGTCCTTGAAGTCCAAGGAGTCTAAGGTGTTACAGGAGTCCAAAGAGTCCAAGGAGTCTTTGGAGTCCAAGTAAGTTCAAGGTATCACAGAAGTCCAAGGTGTCCAAGGTGTCCAAGTAATCCAAGGAGTCCAAGGTGTCCCAAGAGTCCAACGAGTCCAATGAGTCCATGGAGTCCAATGAGTCTAAGGTCTCCCAGGAGTTCAAGGAGTCCAAGGTATCCAAGGAGTTCAAGAAGTCCATGGAGTCCAAGGAGTCTAAGGTGTTACAGGAGTCCAAAGAGTCCAAGGAGTCCGAGGAGTCTAAGAAGTGCAAGGAGTCCAAGGAGTCTGAGGAGTCCAAGGAGTCCAAGCAGTCCAAGGTGTTCAAGGTGTCCAAGTAATCCAAGGAGTCCAAGGTGTCCCAAGAGTCCAACGAGTCCAATGAGTCTAAGGTCTCCCAGGAGTCCAAGGAGTCCAAGGAGTCCAAGGTGTCCAAGGAGTTCAAGAAGTCCATGGAGTCCAAGGACTCCAAGAAGTCCATGAAGTCCAAGGAGTCTAAGGTGTTACAGGAGTCCAAAGAGTCCAAGGAGTCCTTGGAGTCCAAGAAGTTCAAGGTATCACAGGAGTCCAAGGAGTATAAAGAGTCCAAGGTGTCCGAGGAGTCCAAGGAGTCCAAGAAGTCCAAGGAGTCCAAGGAGTCCGAGGAGTCCGAGGAGTCCGAGGAGTCCGAGGAGTCCGAGGAGTCCAAGCAGTCCAAGGTGTCTAAGGTGTCCAAGTAATCCAAGGAGTCCAAGGTGTCCCAAGAGTCCAACGAGTCCAATGAGTCTAAGGTCTCCCAGGAGTCCAAGGAGTCTAAGGTGTCCAAGGAGTTCAAGAAGTCCATGGAGTCCAAGGACTCCAAGAATTCCATGAAGTCTAAGGAGTCTGGGGAGTCCAAGGAGTCCGAGAATTCCAAGGAGTCCAAGAAGTCCAAGGAGTCCGAGGAGTCCAAGGAGTCCAAGCAGTCCAAGGTGTCCAAGGTGTCCAAGTAATCCAAGGAGTCCAAGGTGTCCCAAGAGTCCAACGAGTTCAATGAGTCTAAGGTCTCCCAGGAGTCCAAGGAGTCCAAGGAGTCCAAGGTGTCCAAGGAGTTCAAGAAGTCCAAGGAGTCCAAGAAGTCCAAGGAGTCCAAGGAGTCCGAGAAGTCCGAGGAGTCCAAGCAGTCCAAGGTGTCCAAGGTGTCCAAGTAATCCAAGGAGTCCAAGGTGTCCCAAGAGTCCAATGAGTCTAAGGTCTCCCAGGAGTCCAAGGAGTCCAAGGATTCCAAGGAGTCTAAGGTGTCCAAGGAGTTCAAGAAGTCCAAGGAGTCTAAGAAGTCCAATGAGTCTAAGGTCTCCCAGGAGTCCAAGGAGTCCAAGGAGTCCAATGTGTCCAAGGAGTTCAAGAAGTCCATGGAATCCAAGGACTCCAAGAAGTCCATGAAGTCCAAGGAGTCTAAGGTGTTACAGGAGTCGAAAGAGTCCAAGGAGTCCTTGGAGTCCAAGAAGTTCAAGGTATCACAGAAGTCCAAGGAGTCCAAAGGGTGTGACGTTTTGACGTTTGCGCTGGTGGGATCGTGTCTAGTTTATTTACGCAAATAAAATTAAATAACAGCTATTCAGTGCCCAACAAGTTTTAATTACGTGTAAAAGTGTAGAATACAAAACATACAGTGTAGTGAGGCTCCGTGACTGACCCTAAATTGCGAATTTTTTACATTTTTTTAATATCTATATCACCGAAGGATATATATGTACCGCCATTAATAAAATAAAATAAAAGTATTCGAAAGTCAACTGGAGAGGTTCAGGGAGGTCCTGTTACAAGAATGGTGGTGAAGTGTGGGGATTGTGGCAAGTTTTTGTCAGCTGTTGACACAGCGAGGTGCACAAAATGTCCCGCCATGTATCACCGAGTGTGTGTTGGCCTCCCTGCGAAGGGCCCATTAGCGTCCGCCTGGCATTGCCCCGAGTGCAAGAAAAATGTCCGGAGGGACAATAAGGCCGAAACACCGGTACGAGGTTGTGCGGCGGAAGAACAGAACGAGTGCCTGGTGCCGATACCTACGTCTCCAGCTGTGGCGACGGTGGCACCCGCGACGCCTGCGGCGGCAACAATGTTGGTGCAGCCGACGACGTCGCCGTCAACCGCCGCGTCACCGACGCTTCTGTTGAATGCTGCATCCCAATCTGGGGTCATTCCGCCAGCGCTTATAGAGGCGGGGGCGCTTATGCAGGTGTCAACGCCTCCCTCGAATCCTGATTGCTCACTGGACGTGGGATCAGCTTTGAAGCTGGTGGTGGAGGAGCTGCGTACCTTGCGGTTGGAGGTCATGGAGCTTAGGAGGGATGTAGCGGAGCTGAAGTCCTGTCACGACTCGTATCACAGCCGTATGGAGGGAATCGAGTCCAGACTGCAGGCACTAGAATTAGGCCGATCCGTCAACCAATCCAATCCGTCAATTGATGCCGGTCCGTCAACAAATTTAAGTGCAGTGGAGAGTGTGGTCCAACAGCTCAAGAGGGACCTCAATGACAGAGATCAAGAGCTCATGGCGAATGATCTGGTGTTGGCCAACGTACCTGAGTCGCAATCAGAAAACCCAGTATACCTGGTACAGTTAATTGCCACCAAGCTGGGAGTCCCACTGGAGGACCGGGACATTGTGAGCGCTGAGCGAGTTGGGGGCAGACATATAAAGGCTACGAGCCCCACAGCGTCGACGGAGCCTCGCCCTCGTGCTATCATGGTGCGCCTCGCTCGGCGTGACCAGCGTGATGCCGTATTGAGCGGAGCCCGTGTGCGGCGTGAAGCTACAACAGAGGGTCTCGGAATCTCTGGGAAGCCTGTGCGCTTTTACGTGAATGAGAGACTGATGAAACTGAACCAACAGTTGTTTCGGCAAACCAGGACGGCAGCGAGTATGCATGGCTGGCGATTCGTGTGGACGAGGCGTGGTCGTATCTTGGTTCTACGGAGGCCTGGCGACTCCACACAAAGAATCGCATCTGAGGAAGATATACAATAGTATATTGGTCCATACAATAACATATAAGCTTCTGTATTATGCTACATGTTCTCTTTCTCTAGTTAGTTTTTTGGGTGATAAGCGTTTGTTGCTTGACAATACATGCATGACTTCTGTGCGTCGTATCTGTTGTGATCGGAGGACGTGGAGATACAAGAGCGAGTACTGCAATAGCACGAGGGACATATAAATATACGTATTTACACACGTTATCATAAACACACTACCAACAATGTTTACAAATATTTACAATACATATACAAAACTAATAAAATTAAAACCTATATACAAGAATTACATATTCGTAAGTCATGAACAGAATTATATTACCACATATATTATGTTGTACATACAAACTATTACTATATCACTATTGCATTATAAAATACTATTGTTATATACACATCTCTACAATCATTACTCCTACCGTATCATGACTAAGTCAAAATTATTAAGGTTTGGTTTATTCAATGCCGGCTCTCTAGCTACTAACCAGGACGAGTTTCTGATTGCTATGGCGCAACACTCGGTGGATATAATGGCAATTAACGAAACGTGGCTGAGATCTGGGGAGGAGGGGCGCGCACCTAAAGTTCCTGGATATAGGCTAAAGCATGTTCCGCGCCCTACCACTATACGTGGAGGTCGTGGCGGAGGAGTAGCGTTTTACATCAAGTCAGGCCTAAGGATACGTGTACGGCCGCACTCAGAGCAGTCTGATGTAGAACAGATGTGGTTAAACTTAACTATAAATGGAAGAAAGTTGTTGATTGGCACGGCATACAGGCCACCATGGTTTGAATTATCATCGTTTCTGGGTGGTGTGACTGACAGCATAAGCGAGTTGGCACCTTATGATCATTTAGTATTGCTGGGAGATTTCAACGTTAATTTACTGGATGTGGGTAGTGCAAAAACTAAATGTATGATGGAATTTTTTAATTATACCAACCTAAATCAGGTAGTGCAAAAACCCACTCATTTTGTGGGGGACAGTAGCACTCTTATAGACGTTATATGTACCGATGTGGGGGTTCGTAATGTCCTGGTGAGTCATACCAGTGAGCTGGGTCACCATTCATTTATTGTATGCGATACAGTCATTAAGAAGGTGAACAGCAAGCCTCGGTTAGTTGTGTATCGGCCTTTAAGAGACATATTAAATGATTATTTCATAGTGGATTTAAAATTAATGCCATGGTGTGATATAAGCTCACTGCCGGATGTAAATAGCATGACTCAGCATTTTAATGTTTGTATGACTCAGCTGTTTGACTTACATGCCCCAATAAAAAGTAAGATGTTTAGAGACCGGCCCACACCATGGATTACAGAAAACATAAAATTAATGATTAGGTTGAGAGATGAGGCAAAAAGAAACTATCATAAGAACAAGCTAGATACAGCAAAGAGATACTATTTGGACTTAAAAAAACAAGCTAGTGCAGCATTGACTCAGGAAAAGAAGGCATACTTTGATGGGCACATTAATAGCCAGCTGAGAAACTCCAAAATGCTTTGGAACAGTCTCAAGAAGGATGTTTTTGTTGAACATGGTGAAACTATGCTTCCCATACAGTTTAATGATCCAGACGAGATCAACAAGGCATTTTTGAAAGTACCGGGACAGTGTGCAACACCCACATCGCAGCTTATTTTAGTAGCAACAGGTTTGGTGAAACACAATTTGAGTTGCGAAGCGTCAGTGAGGAAGAAATTCTAAGGGTTATAAACACCTTGGGGTCGAATGCGAAGGTGATTGATGGAATAAGCCTGGATATGTTAATGCTGACCCTGCCAACCACCCTTCATGCTATCACCAAATTGGTAAATAAGTCTATTGAGACACACACCTACCCTGACTTATGGAAGTGTGCTATTGTGCGTCCTCTGCCTAAAGTTAGCAACCCGAGTACCTTCAAAGATCTCCGTCCAGTTAGCATTTTGCCCTGTCTATCAAAGATATTAGAGAGGGTGGTCAATAACCAAATGCTGCAATATTTGGAAGGGAACAATGTGCTACCGGACCTTCAGTCTGGCTTTAGGAAGGGACGTGGGACTGCCACAGCTCTCTCTCTGATGTAGTGGGGAATATCCTAGAAGCGCGGGACAGGGGGGAGGGAACAATCCTTGTACTTCTCGATTTCTCACGGGCTTTTGATTCAATAAACACTTCTCTATTGCTTTCAAAGCTAGCATATTATGGGTTTACAACGAAAACAATAGAGTGGTTCGCTAGGTACCTGCAAAATAGATCACAGCTAGTTGAAATCCAGAAGGAGGATGGATCAAGGCTTTCATCCCCCCTTCGCCAGGTGCCACGTAGTGTGCCTCAGGGATCTATTTTGGGGCCTATTTTATATATTCTATACAGTGCCGACATTGTTAACTCTTTCCAGTATTACATGTATCATATTTACGCAGATGATATCCAGTTATATAAGACTTTTAAACCAGTTGATACATTGGAAGCTATGAGAAAGATTAATGACGATCTTGAGAGAGTAGTGCTGTGGTCTGATGATAACTCACTAGTGTTAAACCCAGTAAAATCTAAATTTATGGTTTTGGGCAGTAGGAAAATGATAGGCACTATACTGTCAGCCAAGCCAGAGGTTTTAATCAGAGGAGAAAGGATAGATAGGGTAGAGGTGGCATGCAACCTTGGGTTAACCATGGATCCGGAACTGCGCTTTGAAAAGCATATCAGTAATTGCATGAGGAGTTGTTTTTATAGACTAAAACTCCTTTACTTAATTAGAGACTACCTGACTGTTGATTTACGTAAACAGTTGGTGTAGCCTAATTTTATCTAGACTTAATTATTGTGATACTGTGTATGGCCCATGCCTGTTAGCAAGAACAGAGAATCTGATTCAACGCATACAGAATGCTTGTACACGGTTCTGTGTAAAGATACCTCGTAGAAGTCATGTAACACCATTTATAAACGAAAATAATATATTGAAAATGGCTGCTAGGAGAAGGTTACATGTGGCTGGTCTGCTTTTTGGAATAGTCACTATACAAAAACCTCACTATTTGTTTGAGAAGTTAAGTTGGAGACAGAGCAAATATTTACCACGTTTCACTACCAAACCCCTTTGTACAGTGGCACATAAGACCGCAGCTTTCAGGGGGAGTTTCCGGTATGCTGCCACCCACTGTTGGAATAACCTTCCTCCACCAGTAAGAGACCTTAGAACAAAGAAGCACTTTTTAAATATATTAAAGAAATACTTCTTGCAGATACAACAGACAACTTAGCTTAAGATATTATTATTACTATTTCTTTTTCTATACTCACCTCAAAGGTAATGGCCTCTGGGCAATGGATATGGCTGTCCGTCAGTGCGAGTGGCATTGGATCCTCCCTGCTTAAGCCCAATTTGTCATGCTTTTCAGTTCCTTGAGTGGGTGTGTTCAAGAAGCATGGTTATCGTCTGCCAGCGCCATGCTGTTGTGCAAATGGCCGCCATCGACGCCCATGGGGAAGGCTAAAAATGCAATAATATTAAGTAATCAAAGATATTTATGTACCTAATAGAAAATTACACCACACTATTCACAATATTTATATATATTTTTCTATGTTTCTCACCTTTTGCCAGTTTATCACTTATAGATCATGTGAAAAAAATTACACTTACCCGATAAATTGTCTCACTCGCTGGGACGCCATTACGTCAACCGAGAGGTGGTTGCTGAAAATCAGCGCTGTTGACAATAGGTTCGTCTGAAGTCACAGCATTTTGCTGAGCAACAACCTTTTCTTACACAGATGCGACGCACAGTTAAACTGTTATTTGTTTTGTAACACAGTTAATTATTTACTCCTTTCTTCAATTATATTTTTGTATTTTAAAGTTGTTGTTTGGTTTGTTGACATGAGCCAGTGTCGCGAGCGCATTGCGGATGACAGACGGATCGAATTCGAATTGTCAAATAATGCGTACTGTCTAATGCCTATGGCATGGAGGTGGTAAGTACTACGTTGTACGTAGTGCTTATTACTTCCATCGTCTATATGGTCTATGACTCTGGCGTTGACATCAAATTAACTCTGTTTTGCATGTTAGGATACGAGACTTTTGATGATATTTTTATTATTATTATTATTTTTTTTCCTTTTCCTGTATTTTGTTTGATATTTTATTGTATTTAGTTGTAAGGTGCGTTTTGTTTGTGCAGAATAAAATTTTTCTTTCTTTCTTCCAAAGAGTCCAAGGAGTCCGAGGAATCCAAGGAGTCCAAGAAGTCCAAGGAGTCCAAGGAGTCCGAGGTATCCAAGTAATCCAAGGAGTCCAAGGTGTCCCAAGAGTCCAACGAGTCCAATGAGTCCATGGAGTCCAATGAGTCTAAGGTCTCCCAGGAGTCCAAGGAGTCCAAGGAGTCCAAGGTGTCCCAAGAGTCCAACGAGTCCAATGAGTCCATGGAGTCCAATGAGTCTAAGGTCTCCCAGGAGTCCAAGGAGTCCAAGGTGTCCCAAGAGTCCAACGAGTCCAATGAGTCCATGGAGTCCAATGAGTCTAAGGTCTCCCAGGAGTCCAAGGAGTCCAAGGAGTCCAAGTAGTTCAAGGTGTCCAAGGTGTCCAAGTAATCCAAGGAGTCCAAGGTGTCCCAAGAGTCCATCGAGTCCAATGAGTCTAAGGTCTCCCAGGAGTCCAAGGAGTCCAAGGTGTCCAAGGAGTTCAAGAAATCCATGGAGTCCAAGGACTCCAAGAAGTCCATGGAGTCCAAGGAGTCTAAGGTGTCCCAAGAGTTCAACGAGTCCAATGAGTCCATGGAGTCCAATGAGTCTAAGGTCTCCCAGGAGTCCAAGGAGTCCAAGGTGTCCAAGAAGTTCAAGAAGTCCAAGGAGTCCAAGAAGTCCATGGAGTCCAAGGACTCCAAGAAGTCCATGGAGTCCAAGGAGTCTAAGGTGTTACAGGAGTCCAAAGAGTCCAAGGAGTCCTTGGAGTCCAAGAAAGTTCAAGGTATCACAGGAGTCCAAGGAGTCCAAAGAATCCAAGGAGTCCGAGGAGTCTAAGGAGTCCAAGAAGTGCAATGAGTCCAAGGAGTCCGACAAGTCCAAGGAGTCCAAGCAGTCCAAGGTGTCCAAGGTGTCCAAGTAATCCAAGGCGTCCAAGGTGTCCCAAGAGTCCAACGAGTCCAATGAGTTGAAGGTCTTCCAGAAGTCCAAGGAGTCCAAGGAGTCCAATGTGTCCAAGGAGTTCAAGAAGTCCATGGAGTCCAAGGACTTGAAGTCCAAGGAGTCTAAGGTGTTACAGGAGTCCAAAGAGTCCAAGGAGTCTTTGGAGTCCAAGAAGTTCAAGGTATCACAGAAGTCCAAGGAGTCCAAAGAGTCCAAGAAGTCCAAGGAGTCCAAGGAGTCCGAGGAGTCCAAGGAGTCCAAGCAGTCCAAGGTGTCCAAGGTGTCCAAGTAATCCAAGGAGTCCAAGGTGTCCCAAGAGTCCAACGAGTCCAATGAGTCTAAGGTCTCCCAGGAGTCCAAGGAGTCCAAGGTGTCCAAGGAGTTCAAGAAGTCCATGGAGTCCAAGGACTCCAAGAAGTCCATGAAGTCCTAGGAGTCTAACGCGTTACAGGAGTCCAAAGAGTCCAAGGAATCCTTGGAGTCCAAGAAGTGCAAGGTATCACAGAAGTCCAAGGAGTCCAAAGAGTCCAAGGAGTCCGAGGAGTCCAAGGAGTCCGAGGAGTCCAAGGAGTCCATGAAGTCCAAGGAGTCCAAGGAGTCCGAGGAGTCCAAGGAGTCCAAGCAGTCCAAGGTGTCCAAGGTGTCCAAGTAATCCAAGGAGTCCAAGGTGTCCCAAGAGTCCAACGAGTCCAATGATCTTATTTCTAGAATTCTTTCGCAGACCGAAAGATGCACTATTACCGAGTGCGGATTGTTTTATAGAAAACAGTTGATTACAACCCGGAGAAAGTGATGTACAGAAACTGATATTATGTAGCTTTAAAGTAGTTTGTGTACTTTATATAACACAAGAAGCCAAATATATTATCAACAACTAGGACTGGTTCCAGTTAGTTAAAAAAGTTCCTTCTTTAACTGTATTTAGCAATAGCAAAAAAGCGGAGATGATTTGGTCGTTTCACGTTTATTAAAAAGAAGAACCCAATAAACAAAAAAAACGTTATTAAATTGGACCTTATGTGCATGAACAATACTTTTAAAGTAAATTTTGACTTAACAATATACAAGCTTCACTTCCCTATTACGTAAATACAAAAGCAAGCAAATGTAACATAATTAAAACTTACTAGGGAAAATTAAAATATGTTATTTAACTATACTTTCCTTACTGCGAAATGAAACCATGCTACAAGGAAATAGTTTGATATAAACTGCACGCCGTAACTCCATAATATTGTTTTATATTTTTTGTTCATATTTTGCCCACCCCTAAAGTTTTGCCCCGAGATGAAAAAGTATGATTAGGTGGGAAGTTTCCCTGGCTACCTTTTTTATTATTAATGTCGACCGGACGAGCTCCGAAATCTTAGTTTTGAATAGTTTTTGACATGGTTTTCCTTTTTTATTTTCGTTACACCGAAATGAATTTGCAGTTTATTTTCTTCCGTATTTCCTGGTATGTTTTTTTTTATATGAAAGTCAATATTAACATCGTAAGTTTATTCTATTCGTCAATTTAAAAAAGGACATAACTATAAGCTATGTAAATGGAAAAGTTTTATTAAAAAAAATACATTATATAGAATAAAAACACTGGCATACAGTAACGATCCAATTTCAAATCAAAAATAGAATAAACAAGTATAAACAAGGTGCTCGTTATTGGAAAAAAAATAAATAAAAAGTCGTGTAAAGTAAAAAGTAGCCATCCAGTAACCTGTGCTTATGGTGTGATAATCAATTCGGTCACGCGATGAAATTGGCTTTTTGAACCCAATATGTCGGTTGGGTTCATTAAAATTTTATTTGACGTATAAATTAGAATCAAGGGAAATGTGTAGCAAGAGTGATTAATAAAAAAAAATAAACATGCTGTATGCATAGTGAACATTTTACATTACCTATTTTCTGTCTAATCAGTAGATTCACTAGCAGTTTTCTGTTCAATAAAACTCCCTTTTCAGTGGTAAAGTTGATTTATTTTACAGAAAACATGACCTCAAATCGTCCTGACCTCTGGAGTCCCTGATCTATGGAGTTATAATAACAAAAGCACTCTTTTTTTCAGTAAAGATATATTATTTAGTCAGCAACAGTAATTGATACTTAAATATTTGACGGCTATTTCCGTCTAATTGGTAGCCATATAAAAAGTGATTTTCTGACTTTGAAGTTACCATTTAATAACACAATAGTCAATTATAAATGTTACTTATGTGTGAGGCATTTTATTTATTCATTTAGGAAAATAATTAACTAGTCATCTAAAAACCTATTAAACCAATGAAAAACTAATACCACCACCTTGGCCTTGAGTCCAAGGCCGAGGTGGCTGCCAGAAAACTTGGTGTAATCGCAAAGGTCCGGCAGTACTTCACACCAGGGCAGCTTCTAATGTTGTACAAAGCACAGGTCCGTTCGTGTGTGGAGTACTGCAGCCACATTTGGGCTGGTGCTGCTAAGTGTCACCTGGCCACTTTGGATTCAGTGGAGAGGCGTGCGAAGAGGCTGATTGGTGACCCTGATTTAACTCGAGTTGGTCTCCAAAGCCTAGAGCACAGGCGTAGAGTAGCCAGCCTTTCGGTGTTCTATAGGATACATTCTGGGGAATGTGCGAGGGAATTGGACGATTTAATTCCCCCATCTCCGTTCCACCATCGGACGACCCGTCGTACGGTGAGTTTCCATCCTTATGTTGTTAACACCTCTTCGATCCGGATGAAGCGTTTCGCCTCGTCCTTTATACCGCGTACATCGAGGGTCGGGAGCAATCTGCCGGCGGCGGTGTTTCCGTCGGACTATAATTTGAGTGTCTTCAAGGCTAGAGTGAATAGGCTCTTAATAAACTAGTGCGCTTTACCATCAACGATTGCGTCACTGCTTACCATCAGGCGGGATTGCGGCCAAGCGCTGGTTTATATTTTAATAAAAAAAAAAACTAATAATAATTAACTTAGATTTTTTTCAGTAAATTACTTTTTCTTCAGTAGATACATGTTTTGGTTTCAAATTCCCTCGATATACAGGCTGTATCTGACATCGTAACGCAAACTTCGCGAACAGGCTAGACCGCATGCCATTAATAAAATTATGATAGTCATTTATGTCGTTAATGAAGGGCTACAGAATTCACAGTCTTTAAAAAAAAGTGTCGGCTCGGCCTTTGAACATTGCAAGCGTGCCGCCGTGTGGCTTTGTAGGTATGACGTTGATCCCTGATGTGAACTCTATTAAATCAGCTGATAAGACAGTCTTTCGAGTTTTGTTTTCATTGCGCTTTTTTGTGTAATTAGCGAATTAACTAATGTTTACTTTAAAATCTTTTTGGGTTATAAAAGTGTAGCAATTATGAACGGTTTAAAGTGAAAAAAACTACATATATATTTTTTTAAATAATGAAAGAGCCGATGAAAAATTCCACCACTGGGGGATTCAGAATCATGTACTCGATCCATGGTACTTGTTTGTGCGTCGATGTCAGATACACACTATATAGACTGTAAGGTAGGCGCACTTTAGGTATATTGAAGTTGAAATACGGAGATAAACCGCAAGCAAGCACTCCCAAATAATGAAGAGATTGGACTTACAGGGGGCCTTCACTTGATGTACTTCTGGTGTGCTAAAGTGGATGGAAGCCTCTACCAGATTCAGTTCACTTAGTGCTATAGATTTGCCGATAAGCTCACCGGCCGGTGACGGTTTTGGACTTCGGTTACTTGATGATGTTCACCAACCAAGGTTACGAGAGAGAGCAAGTAAAGTAGCCTGACGGGTGAATGGAAAGCTTCTTCCGTTTTGATCGAATACTGATTGAATGCTCCAATGGGCAATGAGGTTGAAGGGAAAAAAATGCGGGAATATTTGCTTATTGATGTATTTAATTGTTGTGTGCATTACCAGTACATTTATACTTAATAACTACGTTGAAAGATTTAAGCTAAAAACGAATACTGCAGTATTTCCATCGAATCCGTGCTTCAAACTCAACACCGATGTGGAAGTCATGCAGTTGTCTGTTCGCGATACAAAATATTATAATGCTGGAGCTGGCTCGAAACCAGCGAGACCAGTACCAGGCGTTGGTACGCCTGGTGCCTGGTGGTTAGTTACAGCAACTAAGCTAGAGTACGCTAACTTAACAAACGTTTAGAAATGGACCAACCAAATGCGAACTGCGCGAGCGCTACATCCAAATGGTTCGCAGAAATGTATTTGTGTATTTAGTAATTTTAGAAGCACAAAATAATTATATGAAATTCACATAAGAGACATAATCATCATATTGGTGGTTTCAATAATATTGTCGGGGTTGTAATAGATAAGTGGTAATTATTTGAATTTCGAAATATGTAATACCAGGTCACTCAGAAAGTATTGCAACAAAAAGTTTTTATATATGAGAAAGTGGCCAGTTATCATTTATGTCAAAATATGATTATTTATAACTAACTAGCTGACCCGGCGAACTTTGTTCCGCCTTAAAGGCAATAAATATCACATGATCACATTTTTTACTTTTTAAATTAGGAACACTGTAAATAAAAATAAAATAGTATGATTTTTTTATTTGTCATTTATTTATTGTAGCACCTTGTGAAAGAAATTATGAATTTCTACCTTTGCTTCGTAAATTATCTAGCTGTTGATCTCTGAGATGTCGTGGTGGCCTAGTGGTTAAAACACCAGCCTCTCTTGTATGATTGCGCGGGTTCGATTCCAGGTCAGGCAAGTATCGATGTAACTTTTCTAAAGTGATATGTACTCTCTAAGTATAATATCTAGGACACCAATGACTGAACGTGAAGGAAAAAATCTTGAGGAAACCTGGACTTTATAAGTCTGAAATCGCCACCCCGCATGGAGCAAGCGTGGTGATTACACTCAATCCTTCTCTGCATGAGAGGAGACCTGTCTCCAGCAGTGGGACGATAAAAAGATTGATGATGATGATGATGATCTCTGAGGTTTGTTCACCGATTTCGCATTGTCAACGGAACAGTTTCACGGACTGCCGCCTCCCTTTGCTTCCCTTTCTTGTGAGTGAGAAGAACGAAGTCGAGTCATAGTAAGGCGGCGCTCCGCACGTGCAATTTCTTGCTCTTCTTCAGTGCTTTCATTCAGAATGTTTCGATTTACTCTTGCATTACCGCTTTGTCGAGAAAGATTTGATAGTCTTGGTCACGGCATGATATTTTTATTGATGATAAATGGCACAGCAATACAATATTAGAAATTTTGAAGTTGAAGTTGGCTTTGTGGTTTTTTATTAGAAACTTTAAACCAGCAGAGAGTATTTATATTCTTTGCATTAAACGATTGCTTCAACCGGTTAGACTTTTTTAAATATGCTCAGCTGTCATTTGCTTTTTGTTATACCATTTTTGGTATATGAACTGCTGACTTACATTTTGAATTTCTTATGTCACGTCACACGGGAACGACGGGGACGGGTTCTTAACTACCTCCCACCAATATTCAGCTAAATCGGTTCAGCCGTTCTTGAGTTATATATAAATAGTGAATAAGCAACTGAATCGATTCCAATAATTTTTACACCATGTTATATTTTGTCCCAAATACATTTAGAAATTGTTACAGTAGTTACCGAGTGCGTCACGCAGCTTACGATACATCATCATAGTATTGTGCGCGCGCAACAGCTGACGCTAGAGGTCAATGCACCGCGCTTGCTCGCCCGCGGATCTTTGACCATATTTATGTTGGGACAACGAAGTAGAATACACGTAGCAAGCTTATTATAACTTTGTGGTTTTTCATTATATCTTTTTGAAATTTTGTACATAATTATTATTAACTTAAAAATACTGGACACGTGTTTCCTACTTTTTGGAGGTGCAATGTACCAGGGTAGCACAAAACTGTAGGAGAAGTCGAAACAATAAACCTCATTCATTCATCATTATCACAAATCATCATAATACATGAAAGAAGTTTTATTGTGCATAGTTTGTGGACGTGCAAGGTACCAGGGTAGCACAAAAGTGTGAGAGAAGTCCAAAAAATGAAGCTAATTCATTCTCATGGGTTCGACGGGAACGGGATAAAAGGTATCCTATGTCCTTTTGCTAGTTTTAGCTACCCCCCTACCAATTTTCAGCCAAATCGCTCGAGCCGTTCTTGAGTTATAGTGGAGTAACTAACACGACTTTCTTTTATATACAGTATGTTAAGAAAACCCTGTCCGACCCGTGAAGGTGTTGTTAGGTATCGATAACTGATTCTACTAATGCGTACAAAACCGGGCTAAACTTAAAAAAAAAATCCCCCTAAAAAAAAAATATTATTTCGCAAAAGGAGGTAACTTAATAAACGTGCGTTGACCACCCTTCGCCTGCCGCCTGCGGGGGGCGGGCGGCAGGACACGCGGCACGTGGTCGCATCGCTATTCGCTCATAATAATACCGGTGTTGTCACTTTTTAAAAATTACCAAATTTCGGGGAAATTGGAATTAATTCGCGGGAAAAAAGATTATTTCAAAATTCATTTGTATTGGTACTATGATGAATACGTAAAATTTTATATTATATTTGGTCATGTGTTTACCTAACCTTTATTATCCTTATGGGTCGGACAGGGTTTTCTTAACATACTGTATAGATAGTGAATAAGCAACTGAATCGATTCCAATAATTTTTACACCATGTTATATTTTGTCCCAAACACATTTAGAAATTGTTGCAGTGTAGTCACCGAGCGCGTCACGCAGCTTACGTACGATACATCATAGTATTGCGCGCGCGCAACAGCTGACCCTAGAAGTCAACGCACCGCGCTCGCTCGCCCGCGGATCTTTGACCATATTTTTGTTGGGACAACCAAGTAGAATAGCAAGCTTAACTTTGTGGTTTTTCATTATATCTTTTTGAAATTTTGTACAGAATATTATTTATTAACTTAAAAATACTGGACACGTGTTTCCTACTTTGTGGAGGTGCATGGGTACCAGGGTAGCACAAAAGTTTAGGAGAAGTCGAAACAATAAACCTCATTCATTCATCATTATCAAATAATCGTAATACATGAAAGAAGGTTTATTGTGCATATTTTTTGACGTGCAAGGTACCAGGGTAGCATAAAAGTGTAGGAGAAATCGAAACAATAAAAAAGCTCATTCATCATTATCAAATCACCATAATACATGAAAGAGGTTTTATTGTGCATAGTTTGTGGATGTGCAAAGTACCAGGGTATCACAAAACTGTAGGAGAAGTCGAAACAATAAACCCCATTCATTCATCATTATCAAATAATCATAATACATGAAAGAAGGTTTATTGTGCATATTTTTTGACGTGGAAGTTACCAGGGTAGCACAAAAGTGTAGGAGAAGTCGAAACAATAAACCTCTTTCATTCATCATTATCAAATAATCATAATACATGAAAGAAGGTTTATTGTGCATATTTTTTGACGTTCAAGGTACCAGGGTAGCATAAAAGTGTGGGAGAAGTCGAAACAAAGAAGCTCATTTATTCCCACAGGAACGACGGGGAGCGGCATAGAAAGTATCCTATGTCCTTCTCCCAGTTCTTAGCTACCTCCTTACCAATTTTCAGCCAAATCGATGGAGCCGTTCTTCAGTTATAAATGATGTAACTAACACGACTTTCTTTTATATATATAACTAATAATAGGTACGTTGCAAAATCAAAACTTCGTTTTTTTACTATTTCAAATGTCTTCTGAAACCAGACGAACGTACGTTAAACTTCAAATGGTATTCATGGATGAAGGCCCTTTTAAGGCAACCGTATATCAGTGGTATAATGAATTTAAGCGCGATCGACTAACTTTGGGGGATGAAGAAAGAAGAGGTCGCATTTTGACCGCTGTTACAGAAGAAAACGTGCTAGCAGTGAAATGTTTGATTTTTGGATCAAACATTTCACTGCTAGCACTTTTTCTTCTGTAACACGACACTATTACTTACATATATTCTTCTATAACAATACACAAATTACATGCTAAGGAATTCAGCATAAACTGCAAATTGGATCAGGAAGCCTTCACGAGATTCTATACTTGCATCTTCGGTTGCGGAGGATAGTTTCACGCTGGGTGCCGCACAATCTCACTGATGCTCAGAAGCAGGCAGGAATGATGCCATGATATGATACATAAATTTGAAGCAGGCTTGTCTCGGCGTGTTTACGACATCGTTACATGTGATGAAATCTAGAAGCGGGGCCAAAATTTGATCGCGTGCTTTTTCAGTTTGACTGACTACTTGGTGTCAGTTCCTTTACGAAACTAAAGTAGCATTAACGCTAAATGGTATACAACAAAATGCTTGACAGAAGTTTTACCGTTACTGCTTCACCACAACAATGCGCCCGCCCACACCACAATCAAAACGAGCGAATTTCTGGACAGTACACCGGTCACACTTTTGGGTCACCCTCCTTACAGCCCCGACCTAGCACTGTAGTGTTCTGTAATTTACCTACATATACTTACACTTATGTATTTATATTCAGGCTTATATATCATTCATTTCTGCAGGTCATAATACGGATTACAGTATTATGAGGCGCTGTTCTGAACGTATTTTACTACACCAAGATTCATTATTCAGCTAACAGACACAGTCCTCAACTAAGCCTAAGTTTCGGTGACTCAGCGATAACTTAGCATAAGAAGCTGTACCTATGCTGTGCTGTATTAATTTTTCCTACTAAACTCAACACTATAATTTAATATTACTTATATTTACATTCTTACAATAATATTATCATTTTTATGACAGATATTGACAACACTGTTGATATGTCTCTAATGATAACCTTTTTCTTCTAAATTCTTGACAGCCTGCTATTTTTGTACCGGATTTGTTATCCGAACTCCTTTAAGTTATTTCATATTGCTTATAATTTTTCAAAGATTTCAATTTCTGGTAAAAGCTGAGCAGTGACAGTTTTTACTTTCAGTCTGGCTTCTATACTAGTTACTCTATATTTATTGTGATATTTTGCCTCCAGAGTCCCTCCTAGAGGTAGCCTCTCCTTCGGGGAGAGAGGAACCTCTTCCTGTGACCTCAATGACTGGCCCTCATCGCTACTACTGCATGGTGCCTCTTTTGTGCTGTTGTCGCTGCCGCTCTCACATGCCTGTACCCTGTGACAGGCCCTCGCTGCGGCCGTACGCACTCGCTCGTGGCCTTTGTCGAGCCGTTCCTGCTGCAATACTCGTCCGCCTTTGCCTTCGAGTAGTTGCTGACTTCAAGAGCCTCTGCAGCTTCCGAGGGAGGCTCTCTACTGCTGTCTACTACTGCTCTGCTGTTTCCCAACCTACCTGTGCTGTTTCAACTGCTGCTCTGCATCTGTATTCACCGTGACCGCTGCTGATGATTTTCTACTATTTACTTTATCTTCTCTCACCTCACCCACCTCATGCATTCATATTCATATTAATATTTTTATCATTACTTTTTATTTGGTGTTTTAATAAATTCTTTGTCTCCCTCCTGCTTTTTCTCTTTCCTGTCTAACACGATAGCACAGTGTGACTTCTTTTTATTCCCAAAAATAAAGGATCAGCTCAAAGGGATACAATTTTTGTCGCCGGATGATGCGCTGTCAACGTTCGAGCAGGCTGTAAATGAGATGACTGCGGTGGACTGGAAAAAGTGTTTTGAAAACTAGTTCAGACGCATGAAACTTTGTGTAGAGACTCGTGGAGAGTACTTTGAAAACATTTAATAAAAACATATGTACCTATGGAATATTTTTTTTTTTATTATCGCAAAACATTCCGAGTGTCCCAACTGGCTACTATGGCTCCTGGCACTCTAGCAAGTAAAGGAACACGGGCGTGTTCCTTTACTTGCCAGTGGGGAGGCCTATGTCCAGCGGTGGGTGTGTGCCCACCGCTGGACATAGGCCTCCCCCAAGGTTCTCCACGACGACCGGCTCTGCGCCTCCCGCATGCTGCGGTTTCCCGCGACATTCACCAGGTCGTAGGTCTACCTTCTCGGGACACCCACGACACGCACGCTGCATCTACCGGTGCGTGGTCGCCACTGAAGATCCCGTCGACCCCATTGGGCATCGGACCTACGGGCAATGTGCCCGGCCCACTGTCAATTTAGTGTTGCAATTCTTCGTGCTATGTCAGTTAGTCTCGTTCTTCTGCGGATCTCCTCATTCCTGATTCGATCGCGCAGTGGAACCCCAAGCATAGCCCTCTCCATTGCCCTTTGAGTGACCTTGAGCCTTCTTATAAGGCCCTTTGTTAGTGAGCATGTCTCAATTCCATACGTCATCACTGGCAACACACACTGGTCGAAGACTTTTGTCTTGAGACACTGCGGTATTTCAAACGAGAAGATTCTACGTAGCTTCCTGAAAGCAGCCCAGCCGAGTTGGATTCGACGTTTGACCTCTTTCTAGAAGTTGGACCTTCCTAACTGGATAGTTTGTCCTGTCAAGAACTTCGAGAACAGAACCTCCAATCTTTATAGGAGTTGGTACAACATGGGCATTAGACATGACTTTCGTCTTGTCTATGTTCATTTTAAGACTCTACTGAGGTCTTCGAGCATTGTACTCAGGCCCTCCGGGGTCTCAGCCATGACTACGATATCATCAGCAAACCGAAGATGTGTAATTTACTCGCCATTGATGTTGATGCCCAGTCGTTTCCAGTCCAAAATCTTGAAGACATCCTCCAGTGCAGCGGTGAACAGTTTTGGGGAGATAACATCTCCCTGTCTGACACCACGCTGCAGAGGTATTGGTTTCGAGGTCTGGTCCTGTATTCGGATTGACATGGTGGCGTTTTCATACAAACGTACTAACGTAATTGTATGATACTAAATATACTACAGAAAAACTACAACAGCCGCCCGCATACATACTAGTCCGCTGCTCTCCCTCGCCTCCCTGGCTGGCCGGTGCCGCTGCAAACACCACACCCCGCAATATTTAAGTCTCTAATATCTTCGAAAATATTCATTTAAATCATATGCTGTAAAGGGCGATACAGATCTAGTATTAAATCAACAACGTATTTAAGGTACTAAATTGGATAAGGAATAATGCTGTATTGGTTAATATCGCTTCGAAAACTGGCCAATATATGTCGTAAAAAGTAAATAACAAAAAAAAAAAAATGGGATATACATAAAACATAGAGATACACCATCGTGGACTTTTGTGTAGACCTTTTTAATTTGTACAATATTTAGTACATTGTTATGATAAACCTCGTAGGGTTTAGCCTGCGTTTCACTGCAAACGAGGAAAAATTTTAATTATTTACGACATCACATTAATAGTATTTCTCGACTATTTAATGGATGTTTTTATACAGATAAACTTTCCTCTTTAATCACTCTATCTATAAAAAAAAAACCGCATGAAATCCGTTGTGTAGTTTTAATGGTTTAATCATACATAGAGACATAGGGAAAGAGGAAGCGACTTTGTTTTTTACTATGTAGTGAAGAGACATTTGATGATTCTCCATCCGAAAAAATACATGCTATTGTTTCAAACCTTGTTATTTATAATGAAAAGTGTCTACATTAGGGTGGAGCACGAATGTATGGCGAAATTTTTTTTTTATTATTTTGATTTCTAAGTGGAGGGGTTTTATGCCTTATGTAAAAACATAAACATATGCCAATTTTAGTGATTATTGAAAATAGCATTTTACCTCCGAATCGCCTCTAAAATTTCGAAATTCTTGAAAAACTGACTTCTTCGTTCAAATCTATATTTAGTGGAAATTAAGGAAAAATGAATGTGAAATAATACACAAAGCAATAATCAGACAAGTAAGTATGTAATAAATGCAAAAAAAGTAAATGTAACATATAAAAGAAATGCTAGGAACACCTTTTAATTTGGTTTAAAATGACATTTTGTATCAAATTTTGGCATTTGGGCTCTTGACTGTAATTTTGCCTTTATGGCACCTAGTCGCGATTTTTTCGTACACTGAGACATAGCAGCTTCTGTTGTGATCTTCACGGCTCGCTCTACAGCCTGGGTATGGCACGGAAGACGCAAAAATGATAGCTGACCTTCGCCACTAGATTGAACAATACAGGTAATTTCTTCTGTCGACAAGTTTTTAAAAATTGGAGGTTCAGTTATCTCGTTTTGCCAATTTATCATATCGATATAATTCGATGTATCAAAATTAATTTTTGGTACAGCAAAAAGCCTTGGAGCTTGTACCGCACTACTACGAGCCTTCAAAATACGCCGGGCAGCCAATTCACGTATATGTTTCCTTTCGTCGGTTATCATAGCCAATAATACATTCTCAGCATGCGCGAAATATGCGTTCCTTTGAATTACAGTGTCAACGATACCTTTCAAATCATCTGGTAAGTATCTTGAAGAATATATTATATTGAATAAATGGCGGGAACCATCTTTACAAGAAGGTTTACTCTTAATTGCGAACCAGGAAGGCGCATATACTTTAACAATAAATGTAGTTAAAGTAACCAAGGCAGATGTTGGGTTTTCGGTAGCGACGTAAAGGCGCAAAAGTCTATTTGCACGCGTAAGCCAGCGCGCATGAGACAATTTTCCTGGAGACTTGTGTCCCAAATCGTCAGGAAAAGTGCCTGTAATAATTGCTGAAACAATTCTATGCAAGTACTTCTGGTCTGTACTTAGATCGTTGGGCATTTCAGGTAGCATATCTCCTTCAATTATTTTATATTTTATTACCGGGAGTTCTTCACAATTTTCTAATGCTTTGCCTAACGGACCATTGTAAGACTTGGGTCCTGAAGTTGAACCATCAAGATGAAAAAATAAATGACGTAAAGGTAACTCATTCATGTGCAGTAAACAAATTATCCACTGAAGTGGTTTATTAAGCTGTTTTTCGAGCAGCCGTATAATGCCCCCATACTTTCCAGTGTTTACATTAGTACCGTCACAACCAATTGCCATAAGACCGTCATGAGAAATATTTAGCTGTTTTAAAAAATTTGTGATTGAAAATGCTATTCCTTTTGCTGAACCAATGTGAGGTACTACGTAACCTAAGTAGGTAGATCCTGGCTCCTGAACAAGCGCAATATGTTCCTCAATCATTACTTTTCTGTAATTTCGATTCCCTTTCTTAATGATTTTTAAAGTTTTATCTTTTCTGCCATCAAAATATAACGCGGAAATATCTTTGAGGTTTACTTGTTTCTGTAACTCCTGTCTAGTCTTGTTTCTTTCTCTTCGTAGCTTACTTCTATCTATAACTTCAACTTCAGAACCAATGTCATGTAATACTGATGACACAATCGCAGCAGCAGCCCTGTCAGACACTCCGTATCTATCACACGTTTTCGATACCGTAGGCAAGTCAATGGACGACACTTTTTTCTTTTTCTTTAGAGGAGAAACGGATTCAATTTTCTCAGCGCAGGCATCGTTTTTTAGTGGCTCATCCGTTTCGGAAGAAAGAGAAGAGGTGCTGATATCTAAATTAACAGAGGATGTACTTGCAATCGCCGGGCTAACAGAGCGATATTGTTGTTTTAACTTCCTTTCCTGATTTATTAGATTTTTTTTACTTACAGTAACATCAACTCTGCCAATTATCATTTTACGAGCCGTTCTTTGGTCAATTAAAAAAGCTTGTTCACATTTAGGGACCTTCTTTTCTCTTGGACACGTGCAATATTTAAAATCTTTGCATTTACAAGCTGATATATCAAAAAGTAACGTTTTATTTTTCATAAAATTTTCTAAAGTTTGCTGGGAATTCTTTTTCATCGACTTCAGAAGATTTTTCCGCTTCTCGTGGTAAGTTTTTAACATTTGTATAATTCTGGTACTAGTCACTGTTGGTAAAGATGCCGCTTGCCATATGCTCTCGATTTCAGGCACAATTTTATCGGCAATTTCTGAAAATTTGGGCTCCTGTTTGCTAGTTTTCATGCTTTGCCTCGTCCATTCGTAATGTTTCACAACATCTTCGTAAGTAGGTAGAACATTTCTCTTTAACTCACAACATTCACCAAATAGTGGGCATTTAGAAGCACTACGAGTTTTTTCCATATTTAACAAAAACAATGTTTTAGGTTATGTTTTAATTGCGCGCGAGCGACAGTTCACCTCGAAAGACAATAGTGCACTGCCCCGCACGGTCCACGCGCAAATAGTCCGGTTTGCACTCCTTGTTCGTACTTACAGTACTTACAATAGTAGGTTTTTATTTTTTATTGTTTAAATACCGTATATTTCCAATTAATTAATATAGTAATATAGAAAGAAAGATTAAAATGCTATAGAAAAAATAAATCACAAACTCCTGCATAAATTCTGAATTTAGTAAAAGTTCAATAACCTTTCGGAGGTAGTTATATTTATTTTTATCAAATAATATTTTACAGGTGTATGTTTGAGCTTAAAAGGCATAAACTTTTTACTCTTAGAAGTTGCAAATGCGAAAAAAAAATTTTCGCTCCACCCTAGTCTACATAGTACTTACAGTGATTCAGGTAAACACGCACTGAACTAAACAAACAGATTGTTACGCATGGTAAAATGTAATTTTTCAGACCTACCTATTTCTTTATTACATTTATAATATCTACAAGTACCTTATTATGTTCGTGAAACTAAATTAGCATACATATAACAACTCTTGGTAAGCAACTAATTTGAATGTAAGCATGTATAATATAAAGATACATATACACTAAGTTAGTAGTTTTATTAATACATGGATGTACAGGGCCTCATCATATTGAAACCACAGATCTAAGGGATCTTTTAAGATCTGCCGGGGCTGCAGATTGTTTTTGTTTGTGTTAGACCCAAGGTCCCAGGGCTGACTTTTGCCTCGGTCAGAGGTTAAGCATTACCACCTTTCTACATTTATCAGCACAAGAGCTTATTTAAAAATAAAACAATAACATTCTTGCGAAAAATACTTTCTTTGCCAAAATTCTTTTGATCGTAAAATAATAATTGATGGAACACAAATAAAGGAAAAACTTTAGGTGTGGCAAGGACACGAAAGAAAATTGGAAACGTGACGTTTTGCCTCCAGAAATTTTACCATAGTGTTTATATTGAAATATGGCTCCGAATTCCTATTATATTTTATTCGTACCAAATTGGAAGTTTGTACTTCTATTTGGTAAATAATAACGGGATTCATTTCGAATTTGGTTTTCGAATAACGTTGGAACAATTTTGTGGTTGGCGTCCTATTTATTGTGGTATATCGGTGGTTTCAAAACAAGCTTGGTTTGTGGGGTGCCAAATCTTCATTATACTAGAAATGTAAACTATTTATACTGGATTTTAAATCGATATACGTAACTACCGTGAAGTGAGTAGCTTACATCAACAGCCTACAAATTTTGAAAGCAATAAGTGTTTCGAAATAATAGGGGATACTAAGACGAATGGCCACGACCTGGATATGTAAGGCGTATGTTTGAACCCAGGCGTTGTACTTTGTATTTGTATAAATTATTTTATCACTACTGCTCCCTGAAACAGTGAGAAAACCGGCTATATCCTAACAAAAACTTTAAGTAATGTGGCATTTGCCTACTCGCATTGGCTTGGATGAAACTCAACGTTATCATTTAATTTAATCATTCATCCTAATTACACTAATATTATAAATGCGAAAAATTGTGTTTAAGTATGAGTATTTGTATGTTGTTACTTCTCTACTTTGAAACGGCTGAACCAATTCTGCTGAAATTTGTTATGGGCGTAACTGATACCCTGGACACTTTGCACATAGAATTTTCTTTTTATCAAATATTCCCACGTGATCCAAACTTATACGTAGCTAATTAAATAATACTATCTAAAAGCCTATTACTATCCTACAGAACTAAAAGGCCACTTCTCAAACTGAGAAGGCAAATTATTGGTCGTCTCTTCTTTATATGACAAGAGGTTAGCATGAGTAACGGTGTGGTGGACAACACCACCACCATGCCAGCTTTAGGTTTTCCAATGATGTCCATCTTCACCAACATTATACAATGGGAAGTTGTGTAATGGGACGAGTATATACATACCAAAGGCACGGTTTCTTTGGAAGAAATCAAACGATATTGGAAGGGTTTTTAATCCTATCTGCACATTGTTGGAAGTTATGGGAAAGTAGGTGTGGTGATCTGCGGTAGGAAACTACGGTACTACAAGCAGAATTATGAAGGAGATTTATCGTGATTTGGCAAGTTTCGTGTCGTGTACTGTGTAGTTATTATCTTATATAGCACACATAATACATAACTTAATCAGCCTATGATGTTCTCCTCCTCCTCTCCAACTCCTGGGACAAAGGCCTCCTCTCGATGAGAGGGAGTGGGCCGTAATCTACCACGCTGGCCCAGTGTGAGCTGGTAGATGTCACATGTCTTCGAAGTTTCTGCTTTTAAGACAGTAGGTTTCCTCACAATGTTTTCCTTTACCGTTTGTCATGAATTTGTAACTTACACATTTTCGCAGGTAAGCAGACTAAGCTTTCCATTACGTTCCGTTAGGTGCTGTTTTGATTATATTACACGACACCAGGACTTTTTACTAATCCAGCTCACAGACAGCTTTAATTTTAACGCTAAGTTTCGATGACTTTTTAACATCTTAGCGTTGCATCCGTCTAAACACAATACTTTTAATACAATTTCAAGTGTGTTTCACTGTTTAGGCGTTGAAGAATCCTCCGGAATTATTACATTTTTCCTGGTCCCTGTAGTCCTTCTTGTTCAGCCACGTAGAAAATTTTATTTTGATTTTTTAAACCCATCCAATATCGTTTGATGCCATTCAAAGAAACTGTGCCCTTCGTATGTATAATTATGGCCTACGCTCTCGGCGGAGCGGAAGGACGTGTCAAACTTTTAGTGGTTAAAACCCATTCGTGTTCCTTCATTTGCCTTTGCGCCAGGGCCACGGTTTCATTCTTAACCGATCCGCAACCCTGACCCAGGAGGCATCGGTCTTTGTGGACCCTGTCACGACGTGCTGACAACACTTCTTCGCAGTAGGAGGTGACGGCCTACCATGCACTCTCGCTCCGGGCCATGGCCTCAACGATTCACCACAACTACCTTGTGATTATGCTTGAATAATTTATATTGATAAGAACCTTACATCTAGATGGGTGGTGACTCTCATTATGCAGCTGATGATGATGACAAAGGTCAGTGCAGGGAACTCCTCAACGATTTACAGTAGCTACCTTGTATTTGGACTCAATTCATTTATAAATGTTGATAAGAAGTTTACATCTACGTGGGATGTAATGAAGGTCTGCAGTAGATCTGATAATAAAGACCACAGACAGTCAAGGGAAATCCTCAACAATTTGCAGCATTGAAATTTAACGTAGGACAACAACTAGCCACTGCTACTCGCCATGCTGATGCGACAATCAAAAAAATCTGGGGACTGAATTTAAGTCACATAATCGTGTCATCTCTAGCAATACTCATACTTTCGGTCCGGTCCCATAGAAAATTTGTAAAAAACGGTTAAGTAGTTTGGTATTTAATCGAAATGCGTCGTTTGCTTGCTAGCCTATTCCCAACTATGTTGGCGGCAGCGTCCAGTATGACCGGGTGCAGCTGAACAGTACTTTTTGCAACTAAAAAAAAACACTACAAAGTGAAAAATAACTAATTTCGGAAGTCGGTGGCAAAACAAATGTACAAAAACGGGAGAATAATAGGAAGTCCTTTGCTTAATATGCCACCTCATCTTCATTTTCCCTTGAAATTCAATAAAAAACGTTACAACCCAACCAAAAACTCGAAGCCATCGATTTTCCGATGCACATTACATGCAATTTCTTTCTAACGCTTGGGCTATAAATAATTCTGTAACCCAGTTTATTCTGCCAACATAAACGGTACGTTACGCGAACGATCTTGCACGAAACTGTTTAATGTGATTTATTTTAAACGTTTTTCAGTCTGAAATGCAGCCGTTTGTGGGTAGCTGTTTCCTTTTGTAGACAGTTTTTCGTTTCAGCTATGACATTTGGAAAGGGACGGATTTTCCGTCGTATTTTGATTTGTAAATGTTTCGTAGCTGATTTCCCATAACGGAATGTCTGGTTGATCAAGTGATCAGTAGGCCTAGTATACGAAACTCGATCGTTATATTGAGCGCGTTTGGCGTTCTCATTGGTTGAGAGTTCTTACGACCTTGAAGCGGGCAAATCACTGAGTAAAACGCGCTCGATATCGACGATCGAGTTTCGCAATGAAAACTCATACTAGGCCTACTGTAGTGCCTCAGAATTCCTCAGCAAGGCTGTGCTATCGCCGAATTTTTGTGACACTTATTCCTCTTTTTCTTCCTCTCCCTAGCTAAAGTACCGTAAGTAGCTAAGAAAGGGTTGAAGGATGGGCTATTTGAGGAACTGTTTATTGTAATTTTCACTTTCGGAAAGTACCGATTCTCAGCCTAATTTGAATAAATTACTTTTGATTTTAGTTCTAGATTCCATTCCCGAGTCGGAAATAGTGCTATTTGATTTTTTCTATAGACATTTGTCAGCAGCAACCGGAGTCCGAAAAGTAGTCAGTAGTGCACGGTTGATTTCAATAGTCTCCTCCCTTATATCATCATTATCCGCCTAGATTTTATCCAACTATATTGAGGTCAGCTTCTAGTCTTATTAGATTTAGCTGAATATCTGAGCTCTGGTCTATCTGACCTCCACAACCCAGTTACTGGATAATTCAGTACCCCTTAGTAAGACTGCTTGTTAGAATTTCGGCCTTCACTACCCGTAACGACTGTTAAAGATCTAGGAATGACGGCCGACCCAACGGCTTAGTGTCCTTTCCAAGGCATGGAGCAGTCTCGTTATTTACAGGTGATCATCCATCCACTGGCCAACGGCGGCAAGTTAAGGCAATCGATGGATCTGTGTGACTGTTATTTTTTTGCGACGGCCCCCTCACAATAACCATACTAATATTATAAATGAGAAAGTGTCTCTGTCTGTCTGTTTGTCTGTTTGTCCGGCTTTCACACCAAAATTACTAAACAGATTGTAATGAAATTTGGTACACAGATAGTCTAAAGCCTGAGAAAGGATATACAGGCTATATAACATCCTGCTATGACTAATAGGAGCAGAGCAGTAACAAAAAACGTTGCGAAAACGGGAGATAACGCGGACGTACTACATATTGCTCCCATTATTTTAACAGGCGCTTATTTTATATCAACAGAGCTCTTTTTAATTTACGGGAACCACCGCGCGCTGTAAACTGAAGTCCACGCAGACAGAGTCGCGGACAACATCTAGTAAGAAAATAAAGTAGAAAAACAGAATATAAGATGGTCCGCAGTTATGAGCGATGTACCTATTCTATGAAGCCAGTTAAAGTTACGCTTTTCGAAGCGAGCTCTCAATCCTTCGACAGGTGTAGCTTGTGGGTTAACTTTACTCAGCGAGCATACAGCGACCTACGTGTTCAATATTTCAACACACTGAGGGTGCTGTTGGGGCTGCCATGGCGTTGTAGTACGTCAGGAATGTTTACGGATAATAATATCAATGATTTTACTGCCATTGTTAGGAACAGCATCCGTTATGACCCGTGTTCGCGGCAGCAATAACAGTATTCTCAGTGTGTTCGTGGATTGGTAGGATTCTCCCATGTTGCAGAGATGGATGCAGCTCCACGCTTAGTATTAATTTTGTGTCTGTAACCTATGTACTAACACCAGAAGTTAAGTCAAATTGTCACTAACCTTATGGACCCCTGTCTGAATTAAAAGTTTTCTATTCTATTCTACAAGAAAAATAAAGTTGTCCATAGAATTACAAACAAAAAAATTGCCAACCAAAAATAGTTATGCCTACATGGGCCTTTCTGGCGAAACTAAGTGTTACAATAGGTATGAAATATAAGCGTGATGTTCTGTTATGCTATCGTAATGATCGATAGGCTCGACCATTTGTCCACATTATTATAATGTTCTGACAATAATTTATTGATTTATATTGCACAGAAATTCTGCAGAAGTTGATTAGGGTCGTTGCAATTTATTTTCTTTTAGTCAACATTGTTTCATGATACAGGCGCATTGTCATTGTAATCAATGCCATCAGAAAACCATATAGCCAATGGTACACAAGGTTATTAGTTTTAACTATTGGGCTCACTCTGTGTACTTCTGTAATTTTTTCTACTAGTGGGTTTGTAGCGGTTCCTACAAACTGCTTATAAGCAGAGTTTACAGTGCAACTAGCATACATATAACTTCCCAATTTCAACCGTTGGGCAAGTGCCCGCCAGACATAATAGCCGTTTGATCGGAGGATCCTCCCTTTTCTATGGAGAATGAGTGAACTTTACACACTGCTCCTTATGCCTCCATAAGTTTCTACCCAGGAGAAAAATGTAATGTAACTAGAAGCGAATAAAGCTAGCCATTGTATTGACTTATTTGGATAACTATGCATTGTAGGAGTTACATCCTCAAAGCAACGGCTGGTTTTTTAATCTAGACCTTTAGCCCGCCGGTCCAACGCTTGCCGGTGAGAATCTATTTCCAATTTTAAAGTTGATTTATCAAACTCACGTTTTGCCCACAAGTTAAGCGGTACCCTGACGTGATTGATCGAATGAAGCATGCAATAATAATGTGATTGATTTAGATCTTTTGCACAACTCAGGAAAATGCAAACCATTACCTACTTTAAGAGATTGGACTCCATAAATCATGAAATCTTTCTCAATTGCTTAGGGACGTAGTTAAAACATTAACTAACTTTTCGGGTTTATTTGTGTAAGGTTAATATTTTATTTTGAAATAGGAAAAATATATATATAAAAGTTTTGCTGACTTCTGAAGTCGAGCCAGGACAGCGTTTAAGGTCTCTGGGTGTTTGTTGTTGCCGATGAGTGCTGAGGGATCACCTTCGGCACTCATCAGACCAGGAATGATCATCCGTGCGATGCTAGTGGTCAGGATACTAGTTGAAACTGTAGGTATAGGCTGGCTCCTGTCTGTGTGAGTTGAGTCGCCGCTATAGAGCGGATATTCTTCAAGCTATAGAGCTTGAAGGAACGAAGGTAATGATGTCACGCTGAAGTTGTATGAAGGTTGCACTGACTTTTATATTCAGGGTCACGATTATAGAGGTTAATAGTTTATATATTTTATGGTGTGCATCTATAAGGTTGATTAAACCAGTTGGCTGCGACGTATATACACACATCAAAAGTGTCTAGGGATCAAGCATTTTTATGCGGATTTCTTGAGATTGAGATGTGGCTTTGTAATAAATTTATGATTTTATAAATTTATATGGATCCTTTTTGGTGCATTTTATAATTTGAATCAGGAACTGTGAATCAAATTCGAGTAAAAGATGAAAATCAGCTGTCAATATTTTCCCTATAAAAACATACAACGCATTGAAGACATTATTAGTGCTACTGTTTCCCTATTACTGATTAAAGCCAACGTTATTATGGAGCGGCGACGTCATTTAAGCAGGGAAGAAATGCTCAGAACCGTGGGAATGATAGAAGCTGGTTCCCGGCAACGTACTGTGGCTTTAGCTCTGAATACAAGTCAGAATGTTATCAGTCGACTTTGGACACGTTACCGAAGCACTGGTACCGTGGCTGAGCGCCATGGAGGACGGTATCGCTGTACCACACGGAGACAAGACCGATACATTCAAATCTTAACTCGAAGAGCTCCAACAATAACCGCCATGATGTTAGCCGTGAGGCTTCATCACTCTTCAGGGAACTTAATTAGCGACCAAACAGTCAGAAACCGCTTGCATGAAGTGAACCTTCATTCCCGAAGACCGCTACGGGTACCACCTATAGCAATGCACAATCGTAGGATTCGATATCAATGGGCTCTTGAACACAGAAATTGGGCAGAAGAACAATGGCGTTTCGTGTGCTTTTCTGATGAGTCTCGTTTTGGTATGAGACCGGATACAAGACGTATACGACACTGGAGAACCCCTGGACGCCAACAGCGATTAAAATCCTGCCAGGAAGTCCATCCTTATAGTGGTGGAACCATCATGGTATGGGCGGGTATTTGGATCGGCGGAAGAACTGAGTTGATTTGGATCAGAGGCAACCTCAACGCTCAAATTTATGCTGAGACGATTGTATCAGACGTCATCGTTCCTCTACAAGTGCAAATCGGTCCCTTATTTCGGTTAATGCATGATAATGCACGACCGCACACCGCAAGAGTTGTAAGACAGACTCTCGCCGCAGTTAACATCAATGTCCTGCCCTGGCCTGCTCAGTCGCCAGACTTGAACCCGATTGAGCATGCATGGGATATGCTACAGAGAAGAGCTCTGCCGAATATGGAGGATATCCAGTCGCAAGAAGACCTTTTTTTGTTGTTGCAACGAACATGGGCGGCCATTCCACAGCGTGATTTGGATGAACTCATTTTGAGTATGCCAAACCGATGTTCTTGTGTTGTTAGTGTTCGCGGTAGAAACACGGATTATTAATTGTTTAAGTTACCCAATAAAATTTTAGAGAAAACTGTTATTTCAGTCTTTTTTTCGAACTTTTGTGTTAGTGGTTCAAATGTCAAATATCCCTTTATTAGGAAAATGGCAAATTTCTTTATTAATGCAAAGGTGACTTGGTTTATCGTTACTGTGACAAACGAAAACACTTTATTTGATGAATCCTTAAAGAAAATTTTAATTAATATCAATCAGGAGAAAAGTTATTGCAAAAATATATGTTGATCCCTAGACACTTTTGATGTGTGTATTATACAAGTTGTACAGTAAATTCTGTCTGCGCAATGAAGAATTTTGGGTGACGTCAGTGTGATGCGAAGGTTGTCAGTGGTGATGTCCGTAGATGTCAAGGAAAATAAAATGATAACAGTTATATAGGTATACTTACTTAAATGTTATGCCTTTTTGAGATCTGTGGATGAAATCTAACCGTTTTTGTTTATTTCATATAAATTAATGCACATAATTGCTTTACAAGTTGTATCTGCTAGTTGCCTCTTCCGATAACGCTCGTGTAACCGTTTAAGTAAGCCGCTCTAAGCCATCGCATACTTGGCGTATAGATGCAGAGTAGAAATGACTAGTATTTGGACGCTCTAGCTATGTATGCGAAGTAGTTATGAGGTACAAAAGTACTCTTTCCTCAACTTACTGTAATTTTTTTGTCACGGCCATGGCCTAGACCAGGGTCGGACGCGAGAGATCGCTGCCGATCGCCGCTACGAGGACACGGCGGTGCTCTACCCAAGCCGGGCAGACCTCCACCGTATGCTCCACCGTGTCCTTAGGGCGATCCACACAATGGTGACACCCTGGCGTTTCCTCCCGCCTAATACGGAACAGGAACCTCCCGAAACAACCGTGTCCGGTAAGGACCTGCGTCAGGCGGATTTACTACATTACTCAGGTCTCTACTTTTAGCAGCCTTTTGCAGTCGCATCTCAGTTTAATTGTACAAAAACAGTTTTTTTTTTAAAACGTTATAAACTAGTGCTTGACCGCGATCCCGTCTGATGGTAAAGAGTAATCGTTGATGTAAAGCACACTAGTTCTTTAAGAGCATACGTATTCATTAAAGTTAGATTTAAATAACTGGGTCAAAAATGGTGTGTATTTTTAAACAATGAAGAGGAAGTTTGAAAGTGGCACCGACAATAATTGAAAATTTGTGTGGTAATCGGTTGTCATGGTATGGGCATGTATTACGGAGAAATGAGGTATATAGAAGTGAGAAGAGATTTGAGTATGAATGACATTCGCTTTAACACTAAAGAAACGATGGATAGAATGTGTGAACTATTTTATGGCTAAGAACGGGGTCTTGTAAGACAATGACATGCCATTGGGCCTTATCGGAAAGCTCAAGATCAGGAATGAGGATATCCGTCGAAGAACGACAGTAACTGACATAGCCCGAAGAATTGCAACGCTTAAAGTGGCAGTGGCCATATTGCCCGTAGGACTGATGCCCGATGGGGCCAACAGGTTCTCGAGTGGCGACCACGCAACAGAAGACGCAGCGTGGGTAGACCCACGGCAAGGTGGACCGACGACCTGATGAAGGTCGCGGGAAACCACTGGATGCGGGAGGCGCAGGACCGTTCGTCGTGGAGATCCTCGGGGGAGGCCTATGTCCAGCAGTGGACGAATTTCGGATGAAAGACGTCTAATTGGGAACTGTTGAAGGAAAAACATTTCGCCCACCCCAAAAAAAATGACGTAAGGGCAAGAGATACTCGTATAATGATTTTTAACTTTTTAACTGTCTGCAGGAATCCGTCGAATGATAGAAACAGTGATTTGGTGGTTTGGGGAGACCCTTTCCCAGCAGTAAATGATAAAAGCTAGTTAGAAATGGAGCAGAAAGGCTCCCGGTAACCGTAGGCTTGGGCTTGCGAGCGATGAGTAGTGGGCAGGTCACGCTTGCAGCGTTTTTGGGCAGCGCGTTGTGTTTTACGTGGGCCTCAATGAGATGTCAGTGTTGGGGTTCACGAAGCCTGATGCCTGGGCCAAGGCTAACGGTTGGTTGAAAGACAAACCGTGGCCCTAGCGCACAGACAAGTGAAGGAACACGGGTGGGTTTTAGTTACTAGAAGTCTGATACGCCCTTAGCGGGAGAAGTTATTTGCTGATTTTGCATCCACACCAAAAAAAATACTGTTAATTCTAGTAAAATTAGTAAAGTTCACAATCTGATCTCAGTCTCAATACTTCAAATTTCCCCACATTTTGACAAGTGTCTGATATTTATTTGTGAGACTCAGACGAGATTTTGAACGTTTGAAATTCCAAGAATAGGCCTTGTGATCTAGGCCCTAACTAATTTGTCAAAATTACCTTCTAATGAGTCTTCATTTTTGAAGTTTGTTTTTTGTCCGAGATGAAACTCTGACTACATTTTTGATATTCTTCTTCATCTTATTCTGCAGCCTTATTCTTGCACTGCTGTACAAAGTCCTCTCCCAAGGCTTTCCACGATGACCGGTGTTGTGCTGCCCGCATCCATCGGCTTCCCGCGACCTTCACCAGGTCATCGGTCCACCTTGTTGGGGGTCTCTCTACGCTGCGTCTTCCGATAACTGGTCGCCACTCCACATTTAATATTTGTAGTTACAAAAATTTACCAACAAGTTTGTGTATATATTTTGGGTAAGTCAGATCATACTGAAGCTTAAATGAAAGTGTAATATGTGACGTGTGAATTCTGAGCCAGATAATATTCTTCATTTTTCAATTAATTATATCAAATTGGGAGAAGGTCGCATCAATCCTTACAGAGATCATTTTTAAGACAGCACCCTAATGATATAACACACTATTCTAATCTGTTTGATTTTCAAGGTTATTGCTACATATTTATGTTTCAGTAATCTGCTTGCGAAAACCACGTAAATTACGCATTTAAAGTTATGGAACTATCAATAAGAAAACCATTGCTATTGTAATGAGTGGTATTAAATAAAATCAAATCATTTTATTAGTTAACTTATATTATTTGGAACAGCGCGCTGTGTGCCAGTAGGCACACAAAATGTAGAAATGTACCTACATTTAGCTCAAGATAACAAAATTTTAACTTCCAAGAATATATTTGAAAATCATGCTTAAGTATTGTTTTTGTTTAGCATAATGTCAGACATAAATGTGGAATTAAGAAATAATTCCTCCATTATTAATATTACTAAGAAATCATTCCTCATCTAGGTCTGACATTTCGCTAATTAAATATTTGGTTTTTTTTTTTAGGCGAAGTGCTTTTTGATCAATTTTTAGTATATCTATTGATATTATGTCTTTGCTATATGCCAATTAATAAACTATTCATTTAAATAAAATAACCATTATATAAACTTACTATTAGCTACTACGTATTACTATCTACGTGTTTACATGTCTATTCATTTGCCTTCCTGCCATATATTCCATTCATCGGCAACTAAGTAAGCTCCCCATTTCTCTTAATACAAAATGGCCTTAAGATTCCACCTCACAATATAAACCCTTAAATCTAAACAAACAGAAATAAAACACCAATTTGCCGCTAACGTGTAAAAAGAGGGGTGTTCTGTTTACCCCGTAAAACCAAGTTAAATGGCCAATGAAACACCATGTACATTTTAAGTTGGACAATAGAATGTAATTCTGTGGTATATTGGCCTCAATGATTTAGCATAAAGCCTAAGAGTGGTAGCTAAGTGTATAAGAAAGGCGACTTTCATGTAAAGATACAATTTCCTGTAGAAGCCGGCTGTGGCTTAAAACCAGCGCTGGACTCTGTTTTGCATAGAATCACAGCATAATGCAGAGCGACAGCCATTTTGTGTGGATATGACAAGATAAGATAAGATTTGTAAAAAGCATGTGTAAGTGATAGTAGTACATATGTACATGGCTATGATCATTATAGGTGGAACGGTTAGTTCGTTTCAACATGTTTGACGTTGACACATGTTTCCCTCAAATATTTCTTATTTTTTGTGTTTTTGTAAACTTTTGCGTCATGTTTACTGCAAATAAATGGTTTTTCTTTCTTATTTCTAAGCGACTAATCCATTTGTATGTAACCTGTTATATAAAATTTTCTTGTCAGTGTTTGTCCTCGAACTTCTCCAAAACGGCAGAAACGATTTTAATGAAATTTCGTATATACATTCTTTGGGCCTGTGAAAGCGCGGAGCGCAGCTAATTTTCTATAAAAAAATACATTCACCACTTCATCAGTCCCTTTCCACCAATACGAAGTCTAAACCCACTATTGTGTATTTTAATTTGACAGGACTAAATTAACATTTATCTTTTGTCCTTTTGTTAATGAAATAGAAAGAAAAAGAAAGAAAGAAAAATATTTATTGTGACTCGTACAGGAAATTCATAAAATTAGTTTATTTTTGTAGACAAAATTAAATATAAAAACAAGTTTACATAAAAAAGGAACAATAATTAGAAAGTCCCTTACGAGGCCAAAAGCTCCTATATCAGCATAGTGCTTCGACATTTTAGAGTAAATGTAGCGAACTTTAAATTTAGTTTAATTGAGCAAACAATGATGCAGAGGGCCTTATTCACAAACAAAACTAAAGACACACAGAAGTTAAATTTTAGTTTAGTACAAATATTAGTTTAAAACAAGGTAAATAAAGCAATGAATATATTGTTGTTTAATGATCAAAATGAGAGCCATTGCTACTGATAGTGTGTTAGACAATTAACTCACAGATAAAGAAAAATATCTAAACAAAAATCTTCTCGCCAATCTTCGCACCACATCGTCAGTCTAATCCAAGGTAGAAGGCAAATGCCGCTAGGGTGACCATAAACTTTGATTAGATTTTGTAACACGCGGCTCCGTCCTACATTAGAATGCGTGAATTGGTGCCGAGTAATTGGATTTTTCGCGTCATCGCGTCTGATCTCCTGTATCTTGGTTACCCTAAAGTTCTGGAGTAAGGGGTATTTCATACAAACGTGGTACTGACATGTTTGATCACCAATTCAGATATGTGTATTTTGCAAATCGTTACTGTCACTTACACACGACAATGGAAAAGAACTAAAAATGTAGATTATTTGTTGACAATCTTTTTTTTTTTAATAATTATAAACCAGTGCTTGACCGCACTCTCTCCTGATGGTAAGCAGTGATGTAATTGGTGATGGTAAAGCGCGCTAGTTTATAGCGCAAAAAAACTGAGTGAAAAGAAAGGAATACGGCAGTTGAGCCAGGTGATGTAACACGATCAACGATGTTGCACTAGAGGGAGATTGATCCCAAGACCCTCCACGACCAAACTTCCGACAAAACAACATTTGACAAATCGTACCCGGCACACATCGCAACACAACTGCTCAGACCGGTCCTCGGTACGGCTTTATCAGACATCATGCTGGAACACGTCGAATCGCTTGGCGTCAAGATTTTGTCTGGCGGGTGGTTACTTCCGCCGCCAGCCGATGTTATGGCTTATGGAACCAAAACAACAGTACGGCACTACACTAGTGTTCCATGATGCTATTCAAAAGTAACGTATTAATCGCACAACTTACTAACGCTTTATTAAATAGCTTCTTTAAATTGCTTGTGTCGTGTATGTATCATTTCTGAATTGAATTTGGAACAGGTAATTTTTGAGTAAGATCGTCACAGCATATTGAATTAAAAGAAGAAACAAATGAAATACGACTCCACTACACCTTCTTCTTCTTCGTGTCACTGTCATGACATTTAAATATTGTTGACTCAAGATTTCGCCACTTTATAGGCGTCATCGGTAGCAGCGCTGAAGTCACTTTCGCTGCATTTTGGGAACATATATGGCAGGATCGGAGATGAAACACACACACACACACGGTGGTGACACAGCTTTACAATCCCACCAGAAACTCTGTCGAGTTAGCCCTATTGTATGAAGGTTCTACTAACATCTTCCATATTGGGTTCGGAGGCGATTCAAGGGCTTCTATGTATGTGGACCACGCAAGGTTACACTCAGCAGATATCCACTTTCTTTGTTTACATTTCTATAGGAAGATCCGCGTGAACTTAGCCTTACATTGTGGATCTCAAACTCGAGACATTTTTACATTTCGTATTAGGTATCATTTAGAAGGTTTTTTGAAGGGATTATGTAGGTAAGAGGTGAAAATTTTTGTATTTAAATTTATACGCCTTAGTAAGAAGATAAGAATTGTTTTTCTTAAAAGATCATGACAGGTCTAAGTTCTTTTAGATTTTTTTTTCTATATATGTGTCTAAATTGATTAGACGCGGTGTAGTGTAAGTTTCAATTTTCTTAAATAATCACAAAGCATGTATTCCACAGAAAATTTACTGAAGTCAATATCCAGTCATCAACATGTATAATCAGGAAAATTTTGCCAATTTCGAAAGAATTTCACAAATAAGAGCAATAAGGATAATAAAACCATGAAAGAAAACCAATTACGTACTTTACACAAGGTGTATTAACATCTTGCCCAAATTGAAGTAAAAAGGTCAATTCATTCTATAGAGACCTTTATACTTCCTTAATTAAAAAAACCATAACCAATTTAAAAAAATATTCACGACACATTACAAATATGGCTTTATAGAAATACTAGCTGCGCCGCGTGGTTTCATCTACATAAATTTCGATCTCGTAGGATTTTTTTAAATATTATTATTCATATTAGCACTTGGTCGGGATCCCGCCTGATGATAAGCAGTGGCAATATCTTTGATGGTAAAGCGCACTAGTTTAGTATGAGTCTATTCTCTCTCGCATTGAAGACAGTTAAATAACAATCGGATGGCAAGAGCTCTGCAGGCGAATTGTTCTAGTCGAAACGCTTCTTTTGGATCGTAGTGCTGTCAACAACGTAAGGGGATACTCGTAGATTCTCCGATGGTGGAACGGCGATGGCGGAACCAAATCTCAGAGTAAAAAGGTGCTAGATTGCATTTTGTAGCGCTAGATTATATGGCTGCAGTACTCCTCACAGGTTCGGACCTGTGTTTTGTACCACATTAGAAGCTGTTCTGGTAAAAAGTACTACCGAAGTTTTACAAAAACGCCAATTTTTCTAGCAGCTCAGGCTTTGAATTCAATAAATAGCCCAAAGTTTAGGTTTGAGATAATTCCAACTCCTAAGAAGGCAGTCGGTGCTCTCCAAGGATACATTCTGAAGAGCCAAGGTATATGGGTTCTTTCTAGTGATGGATAGACACGACAGTGTTTTGGCGGTGCGGAATCTTGGAAGATCAGCTCCGCCCCATTCAACGACTACCTGAATTGCTCCATTTGTACACTCTGGCATAGCCTCTTTTTCGGAACGGATTAGTTCCTTACCAGCCGGTCAATCAGCAGGTGTCTCTCTACGACTCTGATAGCATCTGCATATTCATAGATTCCGGGCATCAGCAGATTGGTGACATGAAGTAGAAAGAGAGAGAGCCATAAGAAACAGCGGCGTTAGTCGACATGTGCAGCGATGAGCATCCGTCTTCAAGAATTCGGAGAGAGCGTTTATCCAAGAAGAACCTATTGACAAGTTTTATATATTTGTTTGTCACTGAGATGAGACTGCAGCAGAAATTGAAAATTTTTTAGAGCTTTAGCTAGGAAGAAGTGCTTTTCCGAATTCTCCATAAACATAGCTATTTAGTTATAAGAACTTCATTGTAGATTACCGCAAAATAAACCAGCCCACTTATTTCCACATCTCCTTCCACACTAACCCCGAAAAATCCTCAGAGATAAAGACATGCCAATGAAGACAGCTCATGATAAACCGACCTCGCTGCCATCCCTTCCGATATAAACCTTCATAAATACCCCAAGAACATATAGTTTCCCATAAATCTCAGCAAGGCGTTCGCACGATTTTCTTATATTTCTCTCTCATACGTCAAATTACAGGTGAAACAAATTGCTAGCAACCACTATAACGCGACGTATATTTATTTATAAAGGGTGCTGAACGTGACACGACTCCTTAGTTTTGGGGTGAATATTTCTTTATTGTATTTATGTAGGACGTGTTATTGATTTAGTGCGGTTGTTTTGTAGGTGAGAAAGTTTGGGTTTTCAATGTTTATTATGTTTTAGTTGTTTAAATTGGTGGTGATAGACGTAATTATAGTACATGCTAGTTAGAAGCTTATCATTTAGCTGTACTGCTGGCCTGTTTGTTCCCGCACTTCATCATCATATATTCAAAGCACTAGAAAGTGGTGAAGGGCGCACGTTTCGCGTATTAGGCTTATTTGAGTAAATAATAATAATAATTTATTTGAATCAAATTTTACAGTGTATTGAAACATGTATTATATACAGTTAAAAGGATGTAAACAATAGTGTGGCGACACAAGTACCCTTGCTAAGTTGCCAAGACAACTTCTGTTAAAGATGTTGGGCCCGACCCTTTGATGGACGTTTCATTCTTGTATTCAGGTACATTCAAGCCATTTTGAAATTATACGACTGGTTCGTTATATGGCATAAAACAAAAAAGAAAATAAAATATTTTGTGTGGACTAGTGTAGTGTGTATAAGGGTGTGCGAAGGTATGCGAGTGTGTTTGAGGGTGTGTGAGTGTGTGTGAGTGCGTGAGTGAGGGTGTGTGGGCGGGTGAAAATGAAATGACTTTTGATTGATCCTAGACCGCTATATTGCCACGATTTCGTAAGAATATTGAGATACAGAGTATCCTATTTATGTTACTATTATTTATAAACATTCTGTGCCAAATTACTTTCAAATCCGTTCAGTAGTTTAGGCATGAAAGGAAAGATAGAGAGAAAAAAAAAAGACATTTATTTAAAGAGTAATAAACATAGGTACAATATTACCAGGATTATTATAAAGGACAGGTATTACAAACCTTATGTAACAGAATACCAGACACTGAACCCAAAATATGGGGAGAAAAGACTAAGAGAAGAATATGTTGAGATATTAGAAATTGCGTTGTTGTTTTATACTTCGCAACGGATTTTACGGCAAATTTACCATCATTTATTCCGGACGGTTTATAAGTTTATAATTTACATCTCATATTGGGATCATGATGATCAACAATATAATACACTTCTAGACACATCTATTGGCCCACCTTAGAGTTTTGGTTTCGATGGCCCCTACCGAAATATGACTGCTAGATTGAACAAAAACTATTGATGTAGTTTTAAACCTGATACATTTTACCACCTTTTTCGATCGTATTGTTTTAAATTTGAATTCAGAATACCATACGACATGGAGCTACGCCTAACAAGTCGGATATGCGCCTTGTTAAAGGCAATTGATTTTTTTAATAAAAAACATGTTTTATCAATTAAAAGTTTAATTTAATAACGCGTGTTGTCTCCATGGGCATCTACCACAGCTCTCATACGATTAGGCATAGAGTTTATCAACCGCTCTATGAAATTTTGAGGGATCATCTCCCATTCTTCTTCTATGGCAGTTTTCAACTCCCGGATCGTCTGGGCATCTGACTGACAAGCCTTAACACGTCATATTAGCTCGTCCCACATGTGCTCAATGGGATTAATGTCTGGGCTTCTGCTTAGCCAGTCTATAACCGTGATGTTCACATCCCGAAGATATGACCTGACGATGCCGACCGTACGGGCTCTTGCGTTATCATGCATAAAAAGGAAATTTGGGCCCACATAGTCCGCGTATGGTATCACGTGAGGTTCTAAGCACTCACGAATGTACCTTTCAGCATTTAATGTTGGCAGCCGTGGTCCTGTAACAACCTCAAGTTGAGTTTTGCCGCTCGCGGATATACCGCCCCTGACAGTTCATGAGACACCGCCATAAGCAAGCCTCTCTTCAAAGCAGCATTGTGCGAAACGCTCTCCCTTACGTCGGTAAACCTTCTTCCTTCCATCATTGCCATGTAATTTTACACTTATCAGCAAAGAGTACACGGCTCCAATCTTGCTGTGTCCAATTTAAATGAGTGCATGCGAAATGAAGATGCGCTGTTCGGTGGGCTCGCGTTAGTTTGGGCCCATTAGCTGGCTTGTGTGGTACCATATCGCGTTCTTTTAATTTTCTCCGAACAGTTCGAGCGCTCACAGATACTCCGTGGAAGTCGCGAAGTTGGTTTTGTATCTCAATGGAGGAATGACGATTTCTCAAGCTGGTTGTCACGATGAATCGATCCTGCCTTTCAGTTGTGACCCGAGATCTAGGCCTTCCTTGGCGACGAACAAAACCGCCAGTCTCTAGGTACCTCCGATAAACATTTCGGACCGCAGATTGACTTAAATTAAGTTGAGCACTCACATTTCTTTGGCTGTGTCTGACCTGAATAAGTGCCACAGCTTGGGCGGCGACTTCAGGTGAAGTATCCATAGATTATTGATAGAACCTCACCTTAATGTTAAGAATAAGTAATGTTTGTTGCAAAACCAAAGTATTAATCAATTTTTCAAGAATTAAAATCCAAATAAACCAATAAAATCTACTCGGTGGTAGGCCATAACATCAGCCGCCGGCAGAAGTTACCACCCACCAGACAAAGTCTTGCCGCCAAGCGATTTGTCGTGTTCCGGCATGATGTCTGGTGAAGCCGTACGGAGGACGGGTCTGAGCAGTTGTGTTGCGATGTGTGCCGAGTACGATGCGCCTAATGTTGTTGTGTTGGGAGTTTGGTCGTGGAGGGTCTTCACATCAATCTCCCTTTGGCGCAGCATCGTTGGTCGTGTTGTTGGGTTTAACATTGCATCACCTCGCTCAACTGCCGTCTTCCTTCGTATTCGCTCGGTTTTTCTGAGTGAATAGGCTCTTCGCTCGGTTTTTCTGAGTGAATAGGCTCTTAATAAACTAGCACGCTTTACCATCAACGATCGCATCACTGCTTACCATCAGGCGGGATTGCGGTCAAGCGCTAGTTTATAATTATTAAAAAAAAAAAAAAAAATAATTGTAAATGTGCCAGGTTCAAAACTGCATAAAAACTTTTTGCTCGACCTAATATAAAATTATAGCTAGGATCAAACGAAACTGAAAATGCAAGGTAGGCCAATAGATGTGTCCAGAAATGTATAAAATTATTTGCCTTTTTTCAGTTCTGTTTTTTCTTATCTGTTTACATATTATTATCAAACTTTTTATCGTCCCACTGCTGGGCACAGGTCTCCTCTCATACAGAGTAGGATTGAGTGTAATCATCACGTTTGTTCAATGCGGGTTGGCGAGTTTAGACTTAAAGTCCAGGTTTCCTCAAGATGTTTTCCTTCGCCTCGCCCGTCATTGGTGTCCAAGATATACTTAGAAAGTACATAAAACTTAGAAAAGTTACATTGGTACTTGACTGACCTGGAATCGAATCCGCACCCTTATACTTAAAAGGCTGGTGTTTTAACCACTAAACCACCACGACTTACATTTATGTGTGTGTGGGCATAAATGGTAAATAAATATTTTATTAGCCGTACCAAGCAGGGGCAATTTATAATAATGAATCTTCAGCTTTAATTGGCAATAAGGCATTCAGCAAGTTCATGTACACCAAGCATATCGCTAAGGCTATGCTGTAGCGTGTTTAGGTGACGTCAGTACGCATCCATTACGCCATATTTACACTGGCGTAAATGTAACCCAGTTCATCGGATTCTTGGAAATAATGGCGAAGGCCCATTAGCTGCTTTTTGTGTTAAAATTTTTACTAGCAACTAATGTTTAACATCGTTTTTGAACTAAAAAGCGCTTAAGTACGAATCGGGCATTCGCACGTAGGGCTTAGTAACAATTATTTAGGGTTTTGGTCCACCAGTCAAAAAAATCAAAATCAAAGCATTTATTTCAATTAAACCAGTTACAGGCACTTTTGAATTGTCAGAAGGTCGATCAGTCAGTAAGATGACGATAGTTGCCCATTCCAAAGAGTAGGTACCTATGGAGAAGAACGGACAAGAAACTCTATGGAGACTCTTTTAATTTATCAAGCTATTCATACAAATATTTGATTACATTATTCATGTAGATATCAACCGTGTGAGAACGATGCAGAAATATATTCTACGCTGAGATCCATTATGGAAAAAAGACTAACCCAAGAAATAGATGCTTTACAGCAAGCACAGTCAGAAGTCAGAAGTCCCCTTCCACCTTAAAGACTACTGTCGCCTGCGCTAAACCAGCCACGCACACTAACGCATTAATTTTTTTTAACGCAGTCTTCGTCTTTCTTTAAAGTAATGCAAAATTTCGTTACTTCATTTGAAGTTAAGTTAGCGGCTGCACTTAACAATGGTGCTATTATAAGCGTGCGATTGTGGGTCCGAGCTTTAATAATGGCAATTCTTTTTGTTGTTTCATATAATTAAAAATTATTATAATTGATTTGTATTTTAAAGTAAAAAGCAAATAATATTTAAACGAATAGGAAAATTTATTGAATACTTATACCAAAAATGGTTTTTATTATATGTAATAGTTTAATATAGATGTAATATAATAACCAACAATAACCATATTATAATGCGATATATTATAAAGTTATATATTATTAGGTGTAGATATACTTATACTTATAATTGAAACAAACGTTGATATGGCAGCATTGTAATCCCTGACAAACTTATGATATTGTTATGGTAAAAATTATATAAATCATTCTTGGTTTTTAGATGTGATAATTATTATGTTATATGTTATCATTAAAGTGGTTATAGCTTAATTGTTCATTTTCTTAAAGAAAAGTGGATTGAAGCTTAACCTGAATATTATTACAATCATAAAATAATCTATAGAACACAAAACAGTACTTTTTACATTTACAATTTTTTTGCGTGTATAGCATGTTACTAGTGCTGCCATCTTGCAGTGCCTTTTTTCGGAGTTTGATGGCATGAGATTATAATGTACAAGCGCTTTCTTAGTTTGTTAAACTAACTTTAACAAACTTATTTCTTTTCGAATCGTGAAATTATTGTTTTGATAATTTTCCAAAAGTAATTTATTGGGTTTGAACTCACAACCACTTATATAATATTTAAAACACTCTGTAGGATACTTCTGCACTGTGATTGTTATAAATTGTTTTTTTTTTTGGTTAGCTCAATAAGTCTCCACCAGTCTGGCCAGTTTATTTTTAAACCACAAATGCAACCGCCCTTCTTCGCACGATTTAAAGGTTTATTCAACGGTAAATATTGCCGTTACATTCAACTTTTCTCGACACTTTAAGCTACCTTCGTCCTCCAACATCTTGACCCACTGGCTTACAGTATTTCTCTAAAACAATAAAAAAATTATTACACACTTTCAACGAGTGATTGGTTTGCACCTTATCCAAATGACAATAAAAACAACATACACAAAAGCCGGTTTCATTTGATATTTCAAATTTATTGAGACCAATCCTATATAGGACCACAATATTTGCCTTAGCTTCGATACTAATATTAGCCTGCATATTGATTAAAAAGTAATTCTAATAACACAAACGCTCGTAACTATATGTTCACCAACCAACAACAGCTAATATTATTTGAGATTACTTATTGCAGCTAATAGGTAGTAGAATATTTTATGTGAACCCTCATATTTTTGTAATGACTCTAATGTAGAAAAAATCTTAAAATAAAGTATCGTCGCTAAGTTGCGGATCGGTATTTTTACATATTTTTGTTGTCAGCATTCAATAATCACCAATAACCATTTGAGAAATGTTTGTTAGTTATTAGATTTGAACTCGAACCACCTCAATCACCAATCACGACGTTATCCGCTTGGCCACCGAAACACTTACTGTGAACGTTGAAATTAGTAGTACCTAACAATCATAAGCGGGCAGCAATTTGTCAAAGTGTATGAGTGTGTATCAAACTTTATTATAGAAGAAGGTCGTAACTACAACTAGTATTGTCTGGCCATAGTTTTTTGAGATTGTAACTCGACTTTTGGTCCTGATAGTACATTGTGCTCACACGTGTGCCATGCAATTATACGATACTAAGAGATTGAATTTATACAATGCAAAGATAGTTTTGTCCAAGGTTCAGCAGCTCCAACAGTGTTCCCGAATACTAAGTTTAGCATCTGTGTAGCTGTACCAGTGCCAAACACCCCTGTCAGCGATTCAATTCCGTAACGTAAAATATGCTTGGCTACATAGTGTGTAATACTGGCTTTGAGTAAAAAACATAAACAATTACAAATTAAAACTACAAGAGAAAAAATCGAAGAACAATCAGTGTATAGAAATCGGACGCAGCTCAAGCCCAAGCCTTTTTGTCCTCAATATAATCCTTAACACTATAAAATGCTTTCTGAAATAAACTTACATTTAATGAAAGATTTGAATTTATTCAGGCTCAGATCTTGAACCACCTCTGGAAATCAATTGTAAAAATGTATACATTGGCATCTAAAAGAGCCACCTATTTTCTTGAGCCTTGTTGTAGGTACAATAAATTTGTGCCTAATTCTAGTATTTATATTATGACCATCACAGTATTTTTTAAACAATTTTATATTTTTATGAGCATACAAAAGATTTTCATAAATATGTTGAGACGGCACGGTTAGTACATTAATCTGTATGAATAATTCTCTGAGAGTGTGTATCAGACTTAATTTATAAATTGCACGTACTGCTTGTTTCTGCAAAACAAATATTTTTTGAATATCAGCGACATTTCCTCACAACAGAATGCCGTACGACATTACGCTATGGAAATAGCCAAAGTACACTAAACGGGCCGTCTCAATATCAGTCAAATTACGAATTGTTCTAAATGCGTATGCAGCAGAACTTAGTTTTTTTGACAATTTTCCTATATGTGGACCCTACAGTATATATTAAAAAAATATCATGGAGATGATTAGGATCAGCATTAACAGAACTGGTAATAATTTTCAACTGGCAATTCATTAATGAGAATAAATCTAAAAACCTCCAAGCGGCTTTCAGTTTTAGGCCTTATCTATATATCCTTTTTGGCCACTTTTTTACTACGGTTTGGAATAGTAATCCTTTGTCCGCAGTGATCAGAATCAAGTAAATTTACAAATTCTTTGCGGCTTGGTATTATGTTTGTAAAAATATTATCTAGGCACGTGGCACAAGTAGGTGTTATTCTTGTGGGCTCCAAAAATAGGTTTACAAGATTGTAGGACTGAAATAGACTTATTATTTTATTACGATAACCTGAGTTCTCTAATTAATTAACATTAAAATCACCACAAACGATAATGGCTTTGTTCGAAACACAAATCTTGTGTAAAACTTCATCCATTACCTTTTCAAAGCAATCATACAATCCTGAAGGGGATCTGTACACATTTAATACAACGAAGTCCTCCAACTCTATACAGGCAACTTTAGCTATACGTTCAACAGACAGGCTTACAATGTCTTTACGATTTTTAAATTTGAGCAGGTTACTAACTAAAATTAATGAGTCACCATGCATAGCATTTATTCTGTTAAACGAACTACCAACCTGGTGATTCTTAAAATTGAACAAGAACTTGTGACTTTTTAGCCAATGTTCGGTTATTCAAAGAATAACAATACAATATTGGTTCATGAATAAATCTACCTCTAAATCTTAGTTCATAAATCCTTGAATTAATCGATAAAACTGTTTTTTGTGAGTTAACCAGCTCATTTATCGCCAACACATATTCTCTCAATAGGTCTTCTGAGGTATTATACTTATTAGTCATAGAAATAAGTTTTTCTTGCAGATGGTCAAGTTCAGATTGCAATGACTCAGTGTCAATGTTGTACACCGAGGGACTGGAACAATTTGCCAGCGGCGGTGTTTCCGTCGGACTACAATTTGAGTGTCATCAAGGCTAGTGTGAATAGGCTAAGAGCCTATTACGCTTAAACTAGTACGCTTTACCATCAACGATTGCGTCACTGCTTACCATCAGGCGGGACTGCAGTCAAGCGCTGGTTTATAAATTAATAAAAAAAAGAAAGTCTTACTTTTGTCTTTTTACCATTTTTGAGTTTTGACAATGTACTTATTATTTTTTATGTATTTTTTTTTATTTATATTGCTGGTTACTACCCTCACTGAATTTAATGACTTTGTATCATTGTCATCAGTCAAGAGGGGTTTATTGCAGAAACCATTGTGGGGGCGATATGCATCAACTCGCTAAATAGACTCTGATTCAGCGAGGCAGTGATGTTAATATTGGAAGTCTCGAGTTGTATAATTTGACTTTGAGCCTCATGTAGCTGCTGTTGTAAGAGGTGTTTCTGACAAAGAACTTGTTCATACTCTAAGCTACACTAGCTGAACATGTCCACAACAAGCAGGAGCCTATCCTGGGCTTCTTTGGCATCAGTCTATTGAGTATGTAACTGAGCCATTTCTTTTCTCAAATTCCTATTTGCTTCATGGGCAGTGAAGGGGACTCTCACATTGTCGTCGATTTCCTTAAGTAGTTGGTGACAGGACTCCCTCGAAGCCTTTAATAGGCTCTAAGCCTCTTTGAGTTTGGACCCTTGGACGCGAGCATGGGCACTACGAGTCGTGATCATTATTGAAACTAGGTAGGTAAGGAAGTGACAAGAAATTAGAAGTGAGGCGGTGGTTGTGGCAGAAATTGAAGATAATTAGTAGAGATGAAAAATGAGATTTAGATTTAAATAAAATAAAATTGATTTGAAAGTAAAAGTTGACCAATAATCGAGTTTGATGTCAATAAAAGGGAGTTTTGTTACCAAACCAAAATAAGGGTATGTGATCAAAATAATGATCTGGAGACCCTTCACGACTAAATTCCCAGCACAACAACATTTGGCGCACACAATAAGTATAAAGAACGTGCAATGTAATGTACAAAGCATTAATTTCATGTAATGTACAACACAACAAAGCTACATAATGTGCTTATCTAAGAATGGTTTATATATAGTCAGGCATGAAACATAAGTTATCTGACCCCTTGTTAAGACTACTACCTAAGATTTGAATGTTTCGTAAACTCCAGTCAATTTTAACTAAGCAACACAAAGTTTAGAGAATCTAGTGCTTACAAGCAATGCTCAAACCGTATACTAAGTTCGTTGTTACAGGTGCACAACAACAATTCAACTAGTTTAAGCCCACTTAAAACTCTGTTCAACTCTGAAGAAATTATACATGAACAAAGTAAGTAAAGCAGGGATGTAGAATATACAGCAAAGTTACGAGCACACATACATTTGTAATCTGCATCATATCCGCCAAAAAGTAAAGAAACATGAATTAATTAAAAAATAACTTTATTGACTAGACAATAAAGTTCAATTTACGCAATTTATACTTTTTTTGGGTGAGTGGGAAATCATCTAATGACCTCCTCCTCTCTTTGTTTGGTTGCCGGAGAAAGAAACCGAAAGAAACCGTGGCCCTGGCTCACAGGCAAGTGAAGAAACACGGGTAGGTTTAAGTCAGTAAAAGTCTGACAAGCCCTTCCACTCCGCCCAGAGCGTGAGAGGTGATTTGATGATTTTCCATCAAGAACAAAACAAAAAAGACTAGATTAGGATGGAATACGCCACTGGGTCAGCATAGTAAATTATGACCAACTCCTTGTCACCGAGAGTAGGCCTGTTCCTACTTGATAGTATTATAAGTATGTGTATAAATTTGCGCGTAAGCTAATTGTTAGTAATTATTTGTATATAATCACCTGGGTGACACATCCTGTAACGAAAACACTCCGTAAATAAATAATCCCATTAAAAAGAATAAAATTGAATTTCATTTGTTGGACCAACTATTTTTCAAATCAAATCAAATTATTTATTTGCCTGAATGCAGGTATACAAACAAGGTTGTGAGAAATTAAAGTTGAGTCATACATTCTGTCCAAGATGGGACATGCAAAATTTAAATGATGCCAATATGAAGCTACAGTAACAAGAACAAAAATCATTTATCAGTTAAAAAAAACACGACAATTAAGTACAAACAAAATCGATTCAGTCACAATAAGTTCAAAATGAAATTAATGTCAAAGTACAATTAATAAAAGGTCAAATATAATTTAATGTCACGTTACAATGTCAAAAAGCATCATAAAACATCGTTCTAGAAATCAGTAATAGAATAATACTATTTTTGTAACAATATGTCAGGTTTTGTTTTGAATATTTTTAATGATTGTTTTTTAATTTCCTTAGGTATCCTATTGTATACGCTTGGCGCCATACACATAAAGCTTTTTTTAACAATGGGTGCTAAAGACACCTGTATGCGACAAATTTTGATATTGAGATATAATATTTTTTTTTCCTCTTTCATATCTCGTTTAACGATGGGAACAAAATGTGGGTTAGTTTTCACGAAAATGGCTATTTCTAGAATGTATAGACATGGAAAGGTAAATAATTTATGCAATGAATACAACTGTCCATAACCTGAAAGTTAAAAACCGGCCAAGTGCGTACCGGACTCACGCGCAAAGGGGTCCGTACCATTGATATTATGAAATTAAAGGAAAAATTAAATTATTTGTATGAAAGATTACGCGGTAATAAGCGGTTTATGATTTACGGGGTATTAAAAAAAACTACGTACTAGATCTCGTTCAAAACAATATTTTCGTTGGTAGTTTTTATATTGTACATCATATGTTTTTTTTAGATTTATTTTTAGAATTTTTTAATTAAGAAAATTTATTTATTTTAGAAGTTAGAGGGGGGGGGGGACCAACTTTTTCCACTTTGGAAGCATCTGTCACGCAAACTATTCGGTTTAGAAAAAAATATTTTAGAAACCTCGATATCATTTTTGAAGACCTATCTATAGATACACCACACGTATGTGTTTGATGAAAAAAATTTTTGAGTTTCAGTTCAAAGTATGGGGAGCCCCAATATTTATTATAATTTTTTTATTTGTGCATCAAAATCTTAATGCGGTTCATAGAATACATCTGCCTACCAAGTTTCAACAGTATAGCTCTTATAGTTTCGGAAATAAAATGGCTGTGACTTACGGACGGACAGACAGACATGACAAATCTATAAGTGTTCCGTTTTTTTCCATTTGTCTACAGAACCTTTAAAATTGACCTAATGCATCGTCTTTGGGTCTTAAAAATGACTTTTCTTTCATTGCTGCTACCCCAGAATATAATGCCAAATCTCAATGTTGAAACCAAGAAGCCACGGTAAGCAACGAGGACAGTATTAATGTTAATTTTTCTTGATACATTGTATAACATGTAGGCGTTGGTGCTTAACTTCTAACAAATACGTTCAGCCTGTGCCTTCCATGTCAATTAATTGTCCATCAGTATTTCCAGAAATTTAACTCTTTAAACATTTTCAATCTTATATCCATCATAATTAACGTCTATGTCTTCGGGATTTAAAAAAAATACATGGTATTAGTTTCAAGATCTGTTTACTTTACGAACTTATTACCAACATTTGGTCACGGATTTAATCCTAGGCGATTACTGAACTATATCCCAACTTAAAAATATACTTCTCTTTGCTTCAGCTAATGATTGAATCCAAAACTCCACTCGCCAGCCGCGCCATAGTTCAAAAACCAGCAATCTATGCGTCTTTGCCTACCCCTCCAAATAATACTCTCGAGATTCTACCATATGCAAAGTAAGTAAACGAGGAAGAAGCGTAAAGCAAAATTTAATTAGTCAAAAAGTTTGTTATGTATCTTAACAAAATTCAAGTTATGTACCTCCATTCAAGAAGGCCGCGAAACAATTAAACTACGATTATGTAAATTATATTTTCTTGAAAATACAAAGGTGGTCGATACAGGGCCGATCGGTGGCTGATACAAGATGTATAGGAACGTTAGATAGTTGCTTTAGAGTGGTATTATAACCGCATTAAAGCTTAGTTAGTATCTAATTCAGTCTCACAGAGATGAAGCCTGAATCCCAGCTGACGTTATTAATAGATTATGGAAATATCGACCTTAAGGAATATGTTCATGATTAGACACAAGGAGGTCCTACCACAAAAGCTTAAACAGTTTTATAACGCGTGTCTAATGTCACTGTTGCGTCAGACTCCATATAAATATAACGTGTTTAAAAGTATAATAGTGTAATAATAGTAGTATAATAGTGTTTGTGTTAAGGATTAGGTGTATATCAGATATACACACATAGGGCAGCCTCCGTGACGGTAGCGAACGCGGCCGCTGCGCAAGGAGGAGCGAGTTCGAACCCCATGCAGTGCAAATATTTGTATGCATGAATATGAATATTTTCACTGGTCTGGTCGTGCCTCGGAAAGCACGTTAAGCCGTTGGTCCCGGTTGCCATACAAACATCTAATGGCAGTCGTTACGGGTTGTTGGAGCCCTCAAAAGTCCTACAATTGGCCTAACCGCAATGCTTCGATATCGCCTTCGGGTTGTGGAGGTCAGACGGCAGTCGCTTCATGGAAAATATCGAAGTTTAGCCAAAATTAGCAGCTAGACTGGTAAAACGGACCCTAGACTCCAAAGCTAAAAAGCTTCGGATACGACTGGGATTAACGCTGAGATGAAGAAGAAGAAATATACACACATAGGTGTTACGACGCCTCTTAACGTAAAATTTTGCTAGAGAGATAGAAAACTTCATTTCGTAGAAGTTATGAATAAAATACTTGCAAGAACAACTTTGATATGAAATATTGTCACTTCAAACGTTTAATATTTTTAATAACATCAATTTTCTTCCTTTTGAATCCTTGCCCCTCATTAGAAATAACTCCTGTATCCGCCTAGCTCCGTGTGATCTGGCTGTATGTGTATAATTATGATTTACACCATGTAACTCCCATATACAAAGAACTAGACTCAGAGGAAGGATCTGTAGGCCAAACAAATATTAGTTCCGTACAGGAATTGAAATTCACTGCAGTAACCGTGTCGTCAAACTATCATCTTCCTAAGCTATTCCCAACTATTTAATGTTGCGATCAGCTCAGCTGAAAGTAACCAGTATTTTCCAAGAAGCGACTGTCTATCCATTCTCCATATCTTAGTTAATAAGTAACATGATATTATGCGTGATTGTCAGACTTTAGAATAGATCTATGAATGTAAGCCAGGAACAATGGTTTATCGGGCTTCTTGAGGCGTGGAGCAGCCTCCGCATGTACAATAAGATCATTTACAGTCTACTACATACAGTCAGTCGACATACAGTCTACCGCATTAATAACCTGCCACCACTCGCGCCTCTAGAAATTACATCAGCACTCGCGTATAGAGCATTTTGCTCACGTTTATGAATGTCAATAAATGCAAGGTTTACCAAAAAAATATCACAAATAAAATACATATTATTTCATTATTTCATTTTGGGGAGTGTGCGAGGGAATTGCACGATTTAATTCCCCCATCTCCGTTCCACCATCGGACGACCCGTCGTACGGCGAGTTTCCACCCTTATGTTGTTAACACCTCTACGATCCGGACGAAGCGTTTCGCCTCCTCCTTTATACCGCGTACATCGAGGGACTGGAACAATCTGCCGGTGGCGGTGTTTCCGTCGGACTACAATTTGAGTGTCTTCAAGGCTAGAGTGAATAGGCTCTTAATAAACTAGTGCGCTACCATCAACGATTGCGTCACTGCTGTGTGCTATATTGAAAAAGTTAACAGTATTCAGTCTTCTAAGGCAGTCTTACGGTAAAAATTAAACAAAAAAAAACCCTTAAAAAAATTCTTAACTAAGTATAAAAAACTAATCTTCATTATATACGCGAGCTTTACAAATATCACATAGTGTATAACCATGCTCGGTACATAAAAATTTTTGGCAGTAAATGCAGGTCTTTTTGGTCTTCCGATTTTTTCATCTTGGGCAAACCATGCAGATACCACTTAGTTTTTCTTCTTCTAGTAACTCAGATTCTGGTACAAAACGTTTCAACACTTGCTGAAGAAGATATAAAATATTTTGTAAAGTGCTTCTTTTTTAGATACATATCCAACCAGGCTGTGTTAGTTGCAGAGCTAGTTGTTTCAAGTAGTCTCCGCGCGTGATGATTATATCCGCTTTTTCTTTGTAAATGATTTGACTGTTGATTCCGGCGATGTTTAACCTAACCACAGAATACTCTTCTTTTAGTCGATCCACAACATCAACACTTCCTTTCCTTTTGTTATAAAAGGTGATAATTGGCTTGTATCCTAAAAAATAATTTAATGTCCGTCAGATAGCTTTATAAAAAATATTGAACACGTATTTTTTATTTTTTCTTTCATTCAAATACTTAGGAAGATATTTTGATTTGAAATGTCGCATAACGTCACGCCGTGGTATATTTTGTAATTAGCCCCCACTCCGTAACTTTATTACGCTATATCTCAGTAGTTTTTGGTAATTTCGACAAAATAAAAAATACGGGTCTTAATTTTTTTTATTATCTGTAAGACGGACTAATTATTTTTTTGATTTTCATACCTTGGATACATCCCTATTTCGGGTCGCATTTGCCCGGTGAAATTGAAGAAACCGCACCTTCTAGTTCCGATGACGATTGTTCAGTATTAGTGGCATTATAACTATGTTCACTGCCTCGATCGCTGTCAATATCATCAGCTCCAAAAAAGACGAGTTCATCGACGGACCAGAAGTTCACCCCTACGATTACGATCCATCTATAACAGAAATAAATAATTGATGACTATTTCAGTGATTCAAAATTATAATATTCTATAAAACATGCATAAATCTGTCGCTAAGATAAAAAATAAAGAAATCATGAGTAAAAAATGTACTACTGCGTAATACACGCGCGATGAGCAAAACGCCGCCTGATGCTACACGGCGCAAGAAACCACCTCGTCCGAGTTACTGGCGCGCATTGGCGAGAACTGAACTGCATACAGGGATGGAGGACGGAACAAAACTCAGCTACCAAAAGAATGATGTTCGTACGAATGATTTTGACAAAATGGCGCGTGTTTTAAATTTACTGTGAGCAAAATGCTCATAGCGCGAGTGCTCGCAGGTTAAAAACGATAACACCCTATAAAAACTCATTATTATTAGTGCCCAAATAAAACCGAGAGAAAAAAAAAGAGCAGTGATGATCGAGGGACTGGAACAATTCACCAGCGGCGGTGTTTCCGTCGGACTACAATTTGAGTGTCTTCAAGGCTAAAGTGAATAAGTTCTTATAAACTAGCGCGCTCCATCGAAGATCGCATCACTGCTTACCATTAGGCGGGATTGCGGTCAAACACTAGTTTCTAAAAAAAAAGGTGTCGATCGTGACTTATATTACAGTTGTATTAGTTCCAACCTCATTAGGCACTTTACTTTGTCTAAATTATTTCATCACCGCCACTCTCAAACCGGTGAAGGAAAACAGCGTGAGAAAACCGGCATGTCCTAAAGCTAAAAACTTCGAATACATGTGATATCTAACAACCCGCACTGGGCCAGCGTGGTAGATTATGGCCCACTCCTTCTCACAGAGAGGAGGCTTGTGTCCCAATATAAAAAAGACAAAATAATTTGTGTTTTTCAGCAGGTGACCTAAATTCATGGTCACGATGTACGCAGCGTTTAGTACTGAGCTTGCTATAATAGAGTTGAAAGTTATCCTACCAGAAGGGATTAAAGTTTTATCATAATCCTGATGGGTATTGGGGCGGAAAGTGTTGAAATTTCACATTAACTGATAAAACGTAGCAATTCGCTGACGACACGTTCGGGTGGGCAACTGGGCACAAATTTAATAATCGCGGGGTTATTAAGGTACGGATTTTGTGAGGTCCAGTAATTCTTAATGCGCGTTAGAGACAGTCCAACGAAAGGATGGAACGGTAGGGAGAAGTTAAATTAAGGTTAATATAAAGGATATTACCTACTAATATCATAAAAGTGAAAGTGTGTATGGTAGAATGAATGTTTAATACTTTTTTACGCAAAAATTGCTAAAGGGATTTAAATGAAATTTGACAAACAGTAGTTGTTTATAATCAGCTTTAATATATAAGATACGTTTAATCTGGAAATTGGCAAGTGATCAAAATTCGCTGGGCTCCACTAGATCGCATTTTCCGCCTTTTGAAGACGGGACGCAATTTACGCCTTATATTCATTGCAAGAATGAGGCCGCACGGTCTTTCTAATGCGTTCCGTCGTCAGCATCGTCATAATACAGTGGTTCCGACTCAGTGCGTGTCAGACGAGCATTGCAATGTCATCACGCAACGCAGTTCAGCCCGATGTCGACGTCCACCTTCGATATTATGCACTAATTGCGCCGCTCGGTTAAATCCGCGTAGATTTTGATATATTTTTTTTTATATGCTCCGTTCTTATTGGTCTCAGATTGATGTTACAAAGCCTAAAGCCTTCCTGGATTAATGGACTATCTAACGCAAAAATTATTTGTCAAATCGAACGAGTAGTTTCTGACATTAGCGCGTTCAAACAAACTCTTCAGCTTTATATATTAGTGTAGATTACTTATGGGACTTATTGAATAGAGACGTGGTCGCTAACAATGGGCCTTATAAGAAGGTTCAAAGTCACTCAAAGGGCAATGGAGAGGGCTATGCTTGGGGTTTCACTGCGCGATCGAACGAGAGTAACTGACATAGCCCGAAGAATTGCAACACTAAAGTGGCAGTGGGCTGGACACATTACCCGTAGGACCGATGCCCGATGGGCCCGACGGGTTCTCGAGTGGCGACCACGCACCGGAAGACGTAGCGTGGGTAGGCCCCCGACAAGGTGGACCGACGACCTGGTGATGGTCGCGGGAAACCGCTGGATGCGGGAGGCACAGGACCGGTTATCGTGGAGAACCTTGGGGGAGGCCTATGTCCAGCAGTGGACGTCTTTCGACTGAAATGAATGAATAGATTACTAGCGGCTGCCAGCGACTTCGTTCGCGTGGAGTTAGTTATGCTCCGCTCCTATTGGTCGCAGCGTGATGTTATATAGCCTAAAACCTTCCTGGATTAATAAGCTATCTAACGCAAAAAGTTTTCAAATCGGACCAGTAGTTCCTGAGATTAGCCAGTTCAAACAAACAAACTATTCAGCTTTATAAATATTAGTGTAGATATTGCCCAAAGTTCTGTTGTCGTTCCACTGTCTCTTCCTGATCCCTTGTCTGATGTGTAGGAGTTCCATCACCCAACGTTTTTTTAAAATAATGTGTGGCATGATATTATGATAACTACGGAGCTTCACCGCTGAGGTGTCGCAGCGCAGACGGAACACATTGAAAACACAAATCGAACCTCTTCACCGATCAGTAATCTACAAGGTTACTTCAGAAATATTTTACAGCTTTATGCACCTGTTCTTCTGCCGGCGTTTATAGAGAAAGGAGTGGCGCTACTAAATGTGTGTTGTCTTAGTTTCCTGGCTCTGACATCAAGCAATGGACTAAATTGCCAACATTGTGTATGCTGCAGGCTTTTGACTATCTTTTGATTTCATGCTTTTGAAGTAAACAAAGCTGCAGATGAAGTTTTCTTTTGCGATGTAGTGCACTTTTTTGGGATGGAAAAAAATGTTAAACCTGCGTTAGGGCACACTCTACCGTGCGACGAAAATATATGCATGCTCCTGCTGTTTCGTTTCAGCGGTGGAGGATGCAAGCTCAAACGTGCGTAACAACTTGGTAACTGCTGATGGCTCGACCATGTGTATACTTAAAGGTCGCGTATATAAAGTGATAAAACGATTCGTACTAAATAATTCTCTAACCGCTGTTCGCTTCCTCGTCTGCAATAGGACAGATCATTTGCTGATCCCATTGTGTCCAAGTTTTGAATTATTCTAAAGTCACAATATTTCATAGATGACGTAAATACCTACTGCTAAATGGGATTGTCTCCCAGGGGTACCTAAGTAAGATTTTCCCTTTCCTCTCTAGTTTTATTATTACACGAACACATTACATTTCCGGATAATTTCGCGATTGATTTAACTCTATTTCAAGGGATTCCCTTGAGATTGAGCGCTGCGAATTTGAGTCTTCTTCATATATTTTACCTTTCCTGGTTTCATGTGGAAGTTTTTATACTTTTATAGACATTTTTATCGTAATTGATATGACAGGCATATTACGTATATATGCCTATATGAGAAATAGTAACGTAGGAAGACTAACGGCCATATAAGGAAACACATGTCTTTCCTGCGATCTTCTGTAGGTCATACCCCTGATTGCAAGGATATCTTGAATTAGACTTGTCTAGACCTAGGCAGAATAGCATAAAAAGAGAGACGTCGAAACTCAGCAGTGAATGGAATATTGCTACCAATAATGATAATGAAGAATTCATTCTTATCTAAACTATGCTGGCGCTGGCTTCCAAGCTTACTTGGTGCACTGGAGTACCTACATTTTGTATGGAGAAGCTGCCTGTCTGACCTACACAACCATCCATTACCCTATTTACTGGGTAATAATAAAGATACCCCTTGTCAAGAACTGTTTATCCTTTTTTTAAAAAATGTTGCCCCACGCTAGGAATTTCTCCTGTATCGTGGGTGCGTCTATAAACATTTAAACTCACACAGCCAGACCCGGAACAACTACCTGTAGGTCATAAATATTTGTTCCGTGCGGGAGCCCAGCCACTGCGTCAACCGTCAACCGTGTCGTAAAACTGCTTGACAGACCTTTGAGCACTGCTTTGAGCTACTTTCTACGCTGCGTCTGAAGTGGCCGGCCCTTCTTACCACTGTTACTGTGTATATGCAGCATGCGACTGTTTCTATTGTGTGGTTATAAATGTCAAAACCAATTCCCTTAATTAAAAACTTGCAAAATCCACTCGTAATCTTATCTCAGTGACGGTGAATGTCAATAAATTTGAAGTAAGTATTTTGACAGATTGACACTGAGATTAGACTGAATGTTCTTAAAATTTCGAGAGAATTGCCTCTCTGTGGTTTTTTTATTCCAATCAATTATACAATTTTTTACATTGCGTGAACACACTTCTATAATTAAACATATCTTTATTTTCTCTATTCTTCTCCATAAAAATTGCTCTAAAACAACAACAGAAATTATTAATGAAAAATAAACAAAAACAAAAATAGCCTGTAGATAAAATAGGTATCGATGAATAAAAAGCCCCACGATATTCGAATTAGCAGCTTTAATTGGAACGTAGAGAAAAACCTAATTAAAGCGATGCATTTTTCTACAGAGCTTGTATTCATAAATAGTCTTATTTCTTGTTTTGGGTGGGCGTTCTAATAAATACATCCCGTGTGATGGTGAGCAGTGATGCAACCGTTGATAGTAAAGCGCCCTAGTTTATTAAGAGCTTATTCACTCTTGCTTTGAAGACACTTAAATTGTAGGCAGCCGAAAAGATGTTATTCAATCAATCCGTTATTTATTTAATAAGTACTGCTACAAGCTACATAACAAACAGTTAACATTGAAAATAACTAAAACTATTTAATTTATGAACTGATGCGCGTGACGACAATGGCAAAGGTACATAACATCGGGAGTTCTTCAGCTCGAAGATGAAATACAATAACTTATTTTAAAAAAGAATACCTAGTGAAAATATTAGGTATTCAATACAATAATAAAACAACAATCAATATCTGTTTATTTATAGAGCAAACTGGCCCAATTTTTTAATAAGATTTTTCTTAAAACCTATTGTTAGTAAACACAAGGCACAGAGGCAAATCAATAAAAAAAAAAACAAAATTTGCGTAAAGTTAGCTGTGGGGACTTCGAAGGTGACCCTCTTAGCGTGTGACAACTAAGGTGTTTTGCCGTGTCCTCGAGGCAGTAATTTCTCTCATCCGGCCCTGGAACATCTATCTATCCAGAGCGAGAATGCATGGTAAGCCGTCACTTAATTCGGCGAAGCAGTTATGCTGACAAAGGGAGGACAGGTAGAGCACGTAAGGGAACGGGAATCTCAGCGCCCTCACACCTTTAGCAGTCACAGGAGACGTTTTGGTCGGGAGATAGCATCGAACTCCGAGCCACCATAGGTGCGAGCTTGTGCTGCCGTAGCCGCCTGCTAGTCCCAGGTCGACGACGCGTGTTGCTTCACGTGCGCCTCAAAGAGATATCAGCACGCCGTGATGGGTTTCACGAACACCGATGCCTGCTAGGGCTGCGAGTTGTTCGAAAAAGATAGGCAAGTGAAGGAACACGAGTGAGTTTTAGTCAGTAAAAGTCTGACGCGCCGTTTCTTCATTCTTCTTCCATTTGATGATTTCACATCCGCAATAAAAAATAAAGGTGTGCCGTAATTATCTATTAACATACTTAAAAGATTCTATTAGAAAAACTCGATCTTGACAAGATCGAGTTTGTCTTTTTTGCGTTTGTTTTCTTGTTATTTTTATCCAAAGACTCTATTATTTGGAACTACAAGCTTCAATTTTCTGAATTATTGACATTAAAAAATTAAGTATAAACTTGTTAGTTTGCCAATTAGCTACTTATTATTTTGCAAGTCCTACAATCGATCAGATTATCTTGAGTCGAGTTGATCAACGATGTTTTGTAATGCCTGTGCGTTGATCTTTTCAAATCAGCTTTTTTTTTAATAATTATAAACTAGTGCTTGACCGCAATCCTGCCTGATAATAAGCAGCGATGCAATCGTTGATGGTAAAGCGCGCTAGTTTATTTAGTCTATTCACTACAAAAACTTAGTGAATAAGAAGAGAGACTGCAGTTGAGCGAGGTGATGCAATGTTAAACTCGACAACACGATCAACGATGCTGCGCCATAGGGAGATTGATCTGGAGATCCTCCACGACCAAACTCCCGATACAACAATATTTGGCGCATCATAACCGGCACACATCGTAACACAACTTCTCAGACTCGTAAAATAAAAAAAATAAAAATAAAAAAAATAAGCCCACCGATTATAGATACATACGAGTTTGCCGCCTGCAAGTACTTTAAATTGAAATAAATGCTTAAAATATGGGTGTATATAATTTTAATCATTTTTTAAATTATTTTCTTTGTGACTCGTTCCGAGTTTATGTTATTGAAGATATAATTATTTTTCGCTTCGTTTACTTAACTCATCTGAGCTAATTGCTATACAGCATAATGGCTGACCAAGACAAAGAGGAACGAACTTTACTCATCCCGAAAGGACTAGCCATCAATTGCAGTAAAGAGAGATATTGTATAGAAATGCATCGTGTTAAAATCGCAGTGAGATTACGAGCTAAGTAAAATATGCCGTTTTGCTCCTCATCAAATGCTAGGAGATAACTAAGCTAATTCTCGACACGCGCGCTAACTATAACATACACGCAACGGAGCTATTCTGTTCTTTGAAGGTGGTTTATTTTGTATTATTCTATAACGCTGTCAAACTTATGTAACTAAAAAAAAATTTTGTATTATATACATGTAATTATATAATTTATTTAGATTATTATTTTATGCCTTTAATAACAGCAACCTGAAACTTCTCCTAGTATACAGATTAGTTATTTTCAAACTACACATATCGGCCAAAAAACCTATGTTTTTATTTATATACATGTATCTATTTGTTTATCTATTTTAGTATATTGTATTAATAATATTTGCACCAACGACAGTCCCGTTTGTGATTCGGGAGAATCTATCCATTCTTTGGTTGCCCGGAAGAGATCGCTAAGTGATAAGGCCGACCATTGTATGTTTTTTTTTTATGTTGAATGTATTTTGTTCGGTATTCGATTGGTTTACAATAAATAATATATAAATAACTAAATAAATACCACATAAACTAGTAGGTATTGTTTTACTCAGTTCCAGAGCGATGATTGATCTTTTATGGGATTGATATTGTATCGGCACAGGATGGTTTTTGCCAGAGTGGTTCATTAGCTTCAATATCGTCAGGATAGTGCCGGAATAAATCAGTTCGTCCGTGGATATGGTAAACTGGTGGCGCTGCTTTTATATTCTTTCAGTGACAGTCACCAGCCAGTGTAGCTCTTATCGGACCTTCTTGGTGATTTCAGCAGTAACAAAAGTAAACGGTGCCACTTGTGTGCTATTTGTTTAAGGCTGTTAACTACGGAAAGCAGGTCAAGCTACCCGAAACTGTCAGATATTCTCAGTCAACCTTGAAGCTTAATGCTTTTGCTATGAAGAAGAACATCTAATAAAAATAATTAACAAGTTGTATTTAGCTTGATGTGCTGATGTCTGTTCCACCAGAAGTGGCCAACCGAATATATACTTAAAAATTCAAGATAACCCTTCAGCAGATACTCCTAAATATTCAAGTAAGCAATACAAAAACTGTAGATACTAAAAATATAGTTGCTTGTATATTTGGCAGTCCTTTGCTACTTACGCTTTTTCCAACCACTTCCCACACAGCCGATTCGTATGAAATGCAAATGAGACAGTCGTTACTTGTTTGTCATTTTGTTTGTACAAAAAATACTGGTGAACGAGAGTCTACGAGTATGTAGGATAAACATTCGGGGTGTATTTCTGTAAAAATGTAGCGTTGTTTTAAAATTCTATGGCATTGTTATTGGGGCTGACTTGACTTGGTTAATGACTGCTTTTGGGAACAACATTAAATGAAGCTCCATTTTTATAGTGTATGTAATTAAGAGGTTTCAGTGAACCCCGGGCTCCAAAGCAAGCTCCAAGGCGGCGGATGCAACTGGAACTGAACGCTGGGATGATGATGATGGCGAAATTTAAAAAACTAAGCAAGTGCGAATCTGTCTTGTATGGATTCCATATCACTACAATATATAACATATATTTTTGTATTTATTGTTCTCCATAAAACTGTGCATATTACGGTTCAAAACATATCCTGTGACAAACGGACAAACGGATAGCGGAACCTTATTAAGGTGTATAGTAGCCTCAATGACCTTGTGCATGTGGGCGGAGCTAAACGCCGTACTCCCGAATTCGTAAAATGCGCGCGGTGGCGCGCTAAACTAAAACGACAATCAAAGAATATCCAGAGATGCAGACAAGCCGCCGTGTAGGTCGCGATTTGTGCCTACGATTTCAGACGGGGGTATGGATGCAAAACCGATAAATGTATATTTTGTATTGATAAATGGTAATATCGGTACTATAATATATAAATTGTAGTATTCTTGATCAATGTTTGAATAAAATCAAGGAGTGCTCATTACACAGTTTAATGGCCGATCGCAGACTGACAGACATTTGTAAAACAAGTACCCACACATTATAATATATCATAACATTAATATAAAAATTAATGGTAGATGGTAATATCTATCGATTCAACATATTTAAATATTTTTTTCACTACTTTTCAGTATATGAGTATCTATAGTAAGGCATCATGTCTTTGCAAGTGTCCTTGAATTAATTACTAGTGGTATTACTAGTGCGAATAACATAATAGAGTCCATCGCGTTAACGTAAAACAAACTCGCACTAGGCACTTTGTGATATTTTTATTTAAAAAAAAACGTGCCCCACACTAGGAATTACTCTTATCGTGGGTGCGTTTACAAACATATAAATTCACAGACACAAACAGCCAGATCCGGGACAACTACTTGTAGGACATGTTCTGAATATTCGCGGGAATCGAACCCGCGACACGCAGCGCAGCAGTCAATAGCTTAACCACTGCGCTAACCGTACTTTATATAGATGCCATGAGATTACAAAGCGCGTAGTTTCGGCCGTTTTTCATGACGACATAGTACCTTATTTATACTATGTCAGTGATGTCGCATTGAATGTACTCCGTCGTAATGAGATTTCAAATAAAACACGAGTTATTTTAAATCTGTAAATTTTAATTCTTCGATCCGATAAATTACATGCGAGATTACAGGCAAATCTAAAGCTGCAGAAAGTTCTTGCAGTTGAGAATTGCCACAGTCTATTTCTATTGTTCCTACAACTGCACAGCTGATATTGATTTCTGTAGGATATGCAAAATGTTTCCATACACATACGGCATTTAAAAATAAATAGGGAATGTAGTCCCACTTGTCGTTCTCCAACAATATCCATAGATTCTAAACCACAGTCTATAATTCTCCGTGCTTGGCAATTTTCTTTAGTTTTGAATAAAAGTAAGCAATATTAACTATGCGTCGCCCGTCGATGAAACAGCTTGAGATTTATTGAGGTTTTGGTGATATTTTGAGCTAAAAAAAGATATAACATACATTTTAATTAACCCTAGCAACATTGTTAGACGTTTTTGTCAAGGAATTAATAGAAAGACTAGAGGTTGCGTACACTAGACGACTAATACCCGTATATAAAGAGCGAAGAGGTATATATCTTTCCATCTGTAAGTCGAAAAATGTCATTACAATATTATTTGTGAAAAACAGAAAATAAATAAATATATACGGACAAATCACACAGATTGAGCTAGCCCCAAAGTAAGTTCTAGACTTGTGTTATGGGATACTAACTCAACGATACTGTATTTATAATAGATACATATATAGATAAACATCTAAGACCCAGGCCAATCAGGAAAAGATCGTTTGCCATTATAACCTGGCTGGGAATCGAACACGGGGCCTCCACATCGCAGGCAGGCGTGTTGACCGCTACGCCACGGAGGACGTCAAAAAATTTTACTGATAACTGTGACATTCCAAGCCCGCCAACTCGCGTCCATCGGCTTCGGCTACTTTAAACTATTACTTATAGAAATAAAATATTTACAGGAAGAATCATTTAAAATAATCGAAGTTAAGTAAGAGTTTTTATTACTAAAAGTCCTATCAACTCAAAACTTTTTGTAAAACTGTTTTTACACCAAAACCCTTAATTGAGCTCTAATTTTTGGTTTATATCACCATAAACAAAAAATCACATTTTCAAGTTACGTAAATTTCTAATAAGATTTTTATTTTTAAATCTCCTTACAAATTACTTATGTGAACTTTTATGCAACTGTCAATATAAACTATCGAACTATTGGTTGCTATAACGTATATAGGCAATTAAAAACCTATTAATTATAATCTAAGTGCGAGTGTTTACTTACCTGAATAGAGTCTTCTATATTATCAGCGGATGTAGTCGGATTATTGCCTTTCAGGTCTAATGATTTCTTTCTAGATTTCCTGGAACAATTCGTAATTATTTAACTTCAATTGTAATAGAAAAATAGAAAACCTAATAGTAATCATAAAGAAAAATACAGTAATATATAGGTATAAATACAAGAGTATAGGTAGATAGATACTTACGCCACCAGACGCATCTACAACTCTCATTTGCGAGCTAATCTATGAACGTACACTGACACGATTCGCTCGTAAATATTTGCACTCACACAGGCAAACACGCGTAGTCGGCGATAGCCGGAATAGAGCAGCGAACGACACAACCCTCCCGTCTGAATGCTAATGCATGACTGCCGCCCGCGCCCGCGCAGAGCAGCTCTAAACCTGTATTTCAAAATAAGGATATTTTCTTGGCAAATTTTGATGGATTTAAATACGCTGTGGCATATCTGTAGTACCTCTAACCACGAATTTTCCAGTGTAAAAATATTTCCACACATCAATGCCGTTTAGAAGTAATAACGAATATTAGCCAAAAATAGCGTTTTGGTAAATATTTTTTTAAGGCGAAAAGCAAAGTCCTAGTCCAAAAAATAATCTTTACTAAATGTTGTACATGAATCTATAGACAAGATATATTTTTTTCAAATCTCAAAACCAAGCCGTTAAATAGAAATTAGCTTCCTAAAGTGACCATTTTTCGCTACTAATGAGAGTAAGGCCCTTAATAGTATCCTTAATAATTGACATGGGATTCTTAATATCACTAATTAAGAAAGTGACACAATCTGTCGCCAAACTTTGTTGAAAAAGTTTTTGGAGAGCGTTAAATAGAATCACAAAATTCATTCTCATTGGTATACAAAAAGACAAAAAAGAACATAGAAAATTGACAAAATCTTTCTATATTCCTTCAATTGAGAACGCTATTATGATAACTGATGTCTTGACAATTGATATGACTGTTGCAACTCCATCATTTTCATTTGGATACATTACCGTCAACAGCGATGTGGTACCATATTGCGACGCCATTTTTTTATAATTATAAACTAGTGCTTGACTGCAATCCTGCTTGATCCAATCGTTGATGGTAAAGCGAGTTAGTTTATTAAAAGTATATTCATTTAAAAAAAACACTGATTGAATAGGAAGGAAGACGGCAGCTGAGCAAGGTGATGCAATGTTAATTCCAACAACACGACCAGCGATGCTGCGCCAGAGGGATTTTGATCTAGAGACCCTCCACGACCAACAACATTTGGCGCAACATACCCGGTACGGCTTCACTAGACATCATCCCGGTACACGACGAATCGCTTGGCGGCAAGACTCTGTCTGGTGGGTGGCTGCTTCAGCTGGCAGCCGATGTTATGGCGTACCACTATTATACGACTTTGTCCATATTTTTATTAAGCCTAGAATATTCCTTTATATCAATAGTCTGTTAGGTTAGGTTAGGTCCGATTGTTAAGTGGACAGATATTTTTGTGTGCGATTAGATATTTGCTAGTGACCCGTGCGAAGCATATGCTTAGTATTTCCAATCATAAATTTTCAGAAAATCACTAACATGTGAGTATATTGTATATTTTTCCGGTGTAGCGGTTCAGAAAAGCTTTAAAATAATGCCACATTTATGTATGTTGATAAACTATGAAGGAAATTATAACGTACCGACAAAAAAAGACCTTGTGAAATAATATAAAATTGATGATGTCAAAAAAATTATAAAAGCGTAAAAGCGTTTCGCCTCCTCTTTTATACCGCGATTTAAGATAGATTAGACTGAAACAAATTCCCTTGGGTGCTTTGGGGTCTCGCTACCATCTTTGGGACCCAAGTCAACCCCACCTGCCAGACGGTGCACCTGCTGACGTACAGACGGAGCTCTGACGCCGGCTTTCCCTTCGGGGTTGTGTGGTCAGACGGCAGTCGTACGTGTAAAAGCAAGCCATGCCAGCCAACAAGCCAAACCATGAACATGAAAAGAAGAAATGCACGAGTCACAGTTAGGGCGCCGCCGCAAAACGGCGCGCTAGATCCTCGCCTGACTCCTGTGACCTGTGAGCTAGGGTTATCGTGTCAGAGGTGGACACTGCTAATGAAGCGAGCCCAAACCAGCAAAATCCGTTTCGCGTCGTGGAACGTTGGTACGCTAACTGGACGCGCGAGAGAATTGGCCGAAGCTCTCCACAGGCGGAGGGTGGCCGTGGCGTTCCTGCGGGTGACTCGGTGGAAAGGCAGCAGATCCCGGCTTATTAAGAATGGCTACAAGCTGATCTACACGGGTGTACCTAGTGGGAGAAATGGGGTGGCCGTGGTGTTGTCTGACGAGCTCCAGGATGACATCCTGGAGGTGAATTCCATCAGTGACCGGCTGATGTCGGTGCGGGTGCTTGTCAATAGGGTTATAACCTACTTGATAAGTGCCTACGTTCCGCAGGTCGGATGCGGTGACGACGAAAGGACGTTGTTCTGGAGCAAGCTCGAAGGACTGCTTCACGGGATCCCGTTGTACCAGGGAGTCGTTCTGGGTGGTGATTTGAACGGTCATGTGGGTGAGAGGTGAGACGGGTTTGAGCGTGTTCACGGTGACTTTGTGACACGGTACGGTAGCCGCAACGCGGAAGACTACAATATACTCCAAAACATACATGTGAACACCTATTTCCAAAAGAAACCGGAGCACCTTGTTATGTATCGGAGCGGGCAAAGCGCTATCCAGATTGACTTCCTACTAACTAGGATATACCACATCGGTAATGTAGCCTACTGCAAAGTCATAGTCGGTGAAACTCTCACTGCACAACACCGTCTCCTTGTCCTGGATCTCTGCGTTAAGGCCGAACGTAGACGTATAGAGCGTTGCCGGCGTCAGGTCCGGTGGTGGCTGCTTAATGAAAATAAGTCCCAGGAGTTCGCATCGGCTATCGGCGACAAGTGCGCTGTTACCGAAGGCGAAACTGTCCAAGGCCACTGGGACAGGATTCAGGCAGCCATTGCTGGGGTGGCGCGGGTGGTGCTCGGCGTCTCTAAGGGAGGTTGCAAAAGTGACAAGAAGACCTGGTGGTGGGACGACACAGTCCAGAGGAAGAATACGGTGAAAAAAGCCCTCTTCATAACGTGGAAGGCATCCAGATCTCCTGAAAATCGCGACGCATATAAGGTTGACAAACGTGCCACTAAAACAGCTGTAGCCAGAGCCAGACGAGACCACTGGCAACCACTGTACGAGAAGTTGGAATCATCTGAGGAATAGAAGCTCATTTACAAGTTGGCATGTTCCAGGGTGCTTTGACCCTGGAACAGTACAGTACAGGATATATCCAAGTGCTGTTGTGTAAAAAACCCTACTGGTAACCTGCTATGCGAGGACCTCGCGATGAAGGAGAGTTGGCGCTCGTACTTCCGCGAACTGCTGAATAAGCAGCACCAAGAGGTGCAGACACCGGAACTCCTTCCAGTGCCCCCGATAAAGCCAGAAAAAGTCCACACGGCTCTTCGCCGCATGGCGAATCGGAAAGCTGTCGGAGCTGACGGAGTCCCCATTGAGGCCTGGAAGGCAATGGGTCGTCGCGGTGTGGGTGGATGGGCTCAGTTGGTGCAATAAAAGAAGCGAACTGTATAAAAAAATAGGTGTATTAGCGTAAGTACCGGGCGACCGAGCTTTGCTCGGCATCTTTTTTTTGTTAGGTACATAGCGTGTCTCTATATTTAAAAAAAAATACGTAACGAGCGAATTTTTTAAATAATATTTTTTGACTAATGTTTTTCGATCTTACCGACATAATAATAAAAAAATATTATTAACTGTTATTTAAATATAAAATTACGAGTGCAATTTAATTTAACATTTTATTATAAATAAGTACTTATAGTTTAACAATCAGTTACATCAGTTATATATTATCATCAATACATAGTTTAAGGTCTTAAACTATTACTTCCTTCTATACTATATTGCGGGTATGCTGAGGGTTTTCATTAATAATAATCATTTCACGTTCTGACGCACGCTGCCGCATATCTTGCAGACGTCGCTCCCATTGCTCATCATTTTCGGCGGACACACGTTGTGCTACTGCTGCACGCTCTCGTGAAACATCTAAATCATAAGACCTTTCTGTTCTTAAAATGTTAGTCAAGTTTTGCAAGCATCTTACTTTAGCAGCACGTGTGGGATGAGCGGAAACCTGATGATTTTCATAAAGTTCTTCTTCAAGTGGGTCCTCACTGTGCGAAGTCTGACAAACACGTGTGGGACGAGCGAAAATCAGATTGTTTTAATGGAGGTTTTCTTCTGCTTCTTGAGATGAGTAACGGCTTCGTGGAGTTAAATTGTTCGTAACCGTTTTTTTTAATGTTCTTTTTGGCATTTTCGTGTAAAAAAGACACATGATATTTTAAGAGCAATTTTCTAGGTCCTCAAACCAAACATTGGCTTCGTGTACCATGAATGTAAACGTCATCTATATCAAATCAAAGTACTATTAATTATCAGTTTAATTTTATTTTATTTTGGAATGTTATATGTAAATTTATAATAGTTCATAATTAATTTAAATGTATTCTGTGTACTTATGTGTTTTTATGAAGACTATGAACAATTGCCTGATGTAAATAAATCAATAAAAATAATTATAACAAAAAAAAGATGCCGAGCAAAGCTCGGTCGCCCAGGTACTTCAGCATTATTATTAAATCATATTAAATGGATGAATTTTATTTTGCCTACTTTGAGGAGGTGCAAGGTATCATAAGGTTAGCAATAATAATAATACTAATATTTCAGTTCGTGTTGTGGCAAGTCTGAAATGTTGACACTGTTGAGAAATTCTGTTGTAAATTCGACTGCTCCTTCAGGCTGATCTTTAAAATGAATGAGCTTCATTGTTTCGACTTCTACACTTTTGTGATACCCTGGTACTTTGCACCTCCACAAAGTAGGCAAAATAAAAGTTCTTCCAGGTATTATATACCTACATATTTACAACAAAAAATATTGTTGTTTATATACAACGTCATTTCTTTCACAATTGTTTCGACTTCTACACTTTTGTGCGACCCTGGTACCTTGCACCTCCACAAATTAGGCAAAACAAAATTTCTTCCATTGATTTAATAAACGAAAAAGAAAATTCGTTGACGCCGTTTCCAATTATCTCCGCGGCGCAGCGGTCAACACGCCTGCCTGCAACGTGGAGGTCCCGGGTTCGATCCCCGGCTAGGTCATGATGGAAAACGATCTTTTCCTGATTGGCCTGGGTCTTGGATGTTTATCTATCTATCCTTACTCAGGGGTACTTTTTATTCCAATATTTCCACGGAATCATATCTAATGCGGGTTAAGCCACGGGGTACAGCTATCGCTATAATTGGAAAAGTTTGTGAAGGTGGATGGAGATTTGTTACTCCATCACACAAAACTACTCGACATATTTCGATAAAATATCGAATATATAATTTTTGATAAAATATTTAGTTATACAGACACTAAATGAAAACACGAACAATAGGGTATTTGACTAAAAAAAACTAATTAGTCCGTCAGTCAGATTTCCAAAAAATACTAGGCACGTATTTTTTCTTTTTTCATATAAACAAAAAATGCAGACGACACAATGCGTTGAAAACTCGAGTGACGTCACAACACTGTACACTTTTTACTGGCCAGTGACGTCACCAGCCACCACTCCTGATCTTTGATGCCTTTTATATTTGTAAATGTTTATTGTTTTGATAAAACAAAAAATACGTGTCTAGTATTTTTTGGAAATCTGACTGACGGACTAATTAGTTTTTTTTAGTCAAATACCCTATTCTAGTTCATATGTATCTATTATAAATATAGTATCGTTGAGTTAGTATCCCATAACACAAGTCTCGAACTTACTTTGGGGCTAGCTCAATCTGTGTGATTTGTCCGTAAAAAAAAAAAAAAATATATATATAAAATGTAATAAAAAGCATTAGACGCCATATTTTTTTTTTAAAACTCCAAAAAATAAAATAGTAAAAAACACTATATCGTTAGGGATTTGAACCCGAAGTCTACCAGCTCCGAATCAGAGGCCGAAGCCCCTCAGCTATTCGTATCACTAAGGACTCCGGCGAAATTTTGCTTCTTATGAGAAGTTTAGCAATTGTTCAGTGCCTCAAAACATGGAAAAAAGACATTTTCTGAAAATTAAACCTAGCTAGATCGACTTATCGTCCCCGAAGCCCCCTGCACACAAAATTTCATGAAAATCGTAGGAGCTGTTTCCGAGATTCCAATTATATATATATATATACAAGAATAGCTCGTTTAAAGGTATAAGATAACAATGAGAACAGTAGAAATGCCCGTGGAGGAACGCGTCTGTGAGCGTGGTAGCGCGACGTTTCATGTTTCACGTTTCATCTAAGGAATAATTGAAAGTTATTCCTTGGGCTTCCAGGATGTGTAGAAGAAAGAAAGAAAGAAAGAAAAACGTTTATTTGCAATAAACATGACGCAAGAGTTTACAAAAACATAAAAAATAAGAAATAGTTGAGGGAAATATGCGTCATATCAACGCAAAACGGCTGTCGCTCAGCATTATGCTGCGACTCTATGCAAAGACAGAGCCCAGCGCTGGTTTTCAGCGATAGCCGGCGTCGACGTAAAGACGTCACCCGAGGCAACAAACAATTAAAAGCAGCACCAAACCGGTAATACAGTAAAAATAAAAAACGTAATAATAAAAAGATATAAAAAGTAAATCCAATTGTAAATGGTGAGAGTACAGTTTAAACAAACACAAACAGAAATATAAAAAATAAAATACGTGATATATAAAAACTACGAGAATATCATCCTCAAAAATGACATACATCTGGTTCCGATTTGAAATTCACCATTTCCTAACATGGTATGTGGTTTGTCACACGCGCATCCAAGCCAACATGCATCAATGTTACATTGTTTGATACCATTAATTATTAGTATTACTATTACCATTTATAAATAATTTGTATTAGAATTAATTATTACCACACAATTGAGTTACCTCCTATACGTTATTAAAACAGATAAAATAAAGTAAAATCCGCCCACTAATATAAGGGCATCTACAAAGACTCAACTGAAACCACAAATATTTCTAAATAGCCGCTCGACTGAATCCTCGGTTACGGTTGACAGCGCCCGGCACGTTACACTGCAGTAGACACCACAAATCGATGCTTAGTTCTGTGTGCTGTTCTTTGATGTCTATTTTAGCCCGCCGTCTCATGCCAGTCAAGCGAACACGGAAACTTTAAGATGGAAAACGGTTTTTATGATCCTGTGTTGGTTTATGTTGGAGTAAGGTGTTGGGAATTGGAGTGTGTTAATATTAGCAATAATATAAACAAACTCCAATCGATAACAATCAATTCGGTATCCAAATTCCGACTTAAACGGTATACAATCTCAAATAAAAACAGGATTTTCATAGACGGGTATAGATTTATAAACACGATTAAACAAACAAACATGTTAGTCTATATATTTAACTAGTTTTTGTTTGTTTTCTAGACACTAAGCGTTAAGAGTCAGTGTACATAATTAGCCTACATAATACTGTTTCCACTGCCAGTACACATCTACCACGCGGGCCCAGTGCCGGTCGCTAATTGTCACATGTCGTCGATTTTTTTTTTTTCAACATGAATATTTTCAACAACAACTCCATATACACACGGAAGGTAGGCCATAACATCGGCCGCCGCCAGAAGTTACCACCCACCAGACAAGGTCTTACCGCCAAGCGATTCGTCGTGTTCCGGCATTATGTCGGGAGAAGCCGTATGGAGGACGGGTCTGAGCAGTTGTGTTGCGACGTGTGCCGGGTACGATGCGCCAAATGTTGTTGTATTGGGAATTTGGTCGTAGAGGTATTGGGTTTAACATTGCATCACCTTGCTCAACTGCCGTCATCCTTCCTATTAATCAGTTTTTTTAAGTGAATAGGCTTAATAAACTAGTGCGCTTTACTATCAACGATTGCATCACTGTTTACCATCAGGCGGGATTGCAGTCAAGCACTAGTTTATAATTATATATATACAGTATGTTACGAAAACCCTGTCCGACCCATAAGGATAATAGAGGTTAGGTAAACACATGACCAAATATAATATAAAATTTTACGTATTCATCATAGTACCAATACAAATGAATTTTGAAATAATCTTTTTTTTCCAACGAATTAATTCCAATTTCCCCGAAATTTGGTAATTTTTAAAAAGTGACAACACCGTTATTATTATGAGCGAATAGCGATGCGACCACGTGCCGCGTGTCCTGCCGCCCGCCCCCCGCGGTCGGCAGGCGAAGGGTGGTCAACGCACATTTAACCCTAGAAGCCTAATCTACGCCTGCGAGGCGTACACGGAATCGAATATCGTTTGTCTCTTTCTAACGGTTGAAGCTAGCGCTTCGTGCTCTTCTGTCATCTCAGTGGCCGCCGGGAGCTAGCGGACAGTGCCCGTGTGGAAAAGGTAAGTCCCGCCATTTTTGATTTATCGAGGTGTAGTACGCCTGCGAGGCGTATGTTTAGGCTTTGTGTAACTTTTAACTTAGTTTGTGTTATTTTACTTTTGTTTGTTTTTCGTATATTTTGTATCTTTTTTCGGTGTTGTTTCAGGTATAAATATGTCACGGTCTAAAATATTAGACGAAGATCAGATTTTATCACTTTTAAACGAGGAAGATGGTCCTTCTCACGAAGATTCAGATTCGGAAGTTGAGGATGACCAGATTATCGAAGACGTTCAAAGCGAGGATGAAAATAATGGTGTGCTTGAATACGTTTCGTCTTTTCAAGAATCTGGTCCCTCTGAAGAAACCGACCCAACCCCTGCTGCCGAAGCTGGTCCATCATCTGGTGCAGAACGTGTTTTACCACCTGCCAACTCGGAGCAAAAAATCTGTGTGTGGTGAGCATAAAGTTGATATGTGTGTAGACTGTTCCTAAAATTTTGCTAGTCTTATAAAGTCTGATTAGTTTAAATCTTTGCTCTAAAAGTTACTAATTAAAGTTAAAAAAAAATGTTTTTTTTTATAAATAATATATGTTTCAGTTGATTTTGAAGAAGTTAATTTTTTTGTTCCAATTTATGCATATTGTTTTTGTTGTTGTAATAAACAACTGTTAATATAGTTATAATTAATAACAGTGTTGTTTTATTTATAGTTTATATTCCAAATTACAATTTTTGCTAAATAATAAAAGCAATAATTAAATAATATTTCTAAAATAGGGCTTTTAAATGTGTACGCCTCTGAGACGTATATTAAGGCTTTGTGTACGTCCGAGATAGATTAGGCTTCTAGGGTTAATAAGTTACCTCCTTTTGCGAAATAATATTTATTTTTTTTAGGGGGATTTTTTTTTAAGTAAAGCCCGGTTTTGTATGCATTAGTAGAATCAGTTATCGATACCTAACAACACCTTCACGGGTCGGACAGGGTTTTCGTAACATACTGTATATATATAATATATATATATATATATATATACACAGTTCTTCACCATAGGTGTAGGTACTACGAGGTAGGTACCTATTTTGGAATGGGCAACTTAGCTTTATCTGATTGACTAACTCTTATTAGAATTAATGGTTTTGATTTGATTCAATGCTGGTTTTCTCACGTTTTCTCTCATCGTTTTGAGAGCAGTGGTGATGAATACTTTACACAAATTAAATCACCTGTCGGGGTTCAACCCCATGACCTACAAACTCTTAAGTCGGGGCCGTTTCTACAGGGCTACCAAAGCTCTTCATAGAGTTAATCTAAATGTACCTATAGTGAAATAAAAAGCTGTTCTAAGCCTACAATATAATTTCAGAACAAAGAGTTTTCCGAGGAAGTATATTTTACTACTCATAACACCAGTTTCTCATTAACTCCATCATGAAAACTTAAAGATAAACAGACTTCAAGATAAACTTACTACTTATGACTAAGTAAAGTAAAGTTATCACTTACCTCTTAAGATTTTACACAAGAAGCTACATTTTTTAATAAAGTAAGTATCTTCTAACTCTCTAAGAACTTGTGTTTAAGTTATAACTCCTTCTTTTTAATCCTTCGTACCCTGTTCATGGTTTCTTGTTGATTGACTCTTCTCTATACAATATGTAAAGAAAACCCTGTACGATCCGTGAAGACATTGTTAGGTATCGATAACTGATTCTACTAATGCCTAGAAATAAGAGCTAAAGTTAAAAAAAAGAAACCCCTAAAAAATAAATATTATATCGCAAAAGCAAAATGAGATAAATCATATACACGTGCCGTAGGTAATGCATGCGTGGGCGAAAGGGGACAGGGCACGTGGCACGCGACATCACTATTCGCTCATAATAACACCGTAAAAAATTGTATTAAAAAAAATGCCAAATTTTGGGAAAGTTGGAATTAATTCGCGGAAAAAAAAGACTATTTCAAAAAGCATTAGTATTGTTATTATGATGATTATGTAAAATTTCATATTTTATTTGGTCATGTGTTTACCCAACCTTTATTATCCTTATAGGTCGGATAGGGTTTTTCTTACATATTGTATATTGTATAACTCAAACCGTGTTGCTCCTTCTGCTCGTATCCTTCTTTTTTAAGTGACCTCTCCCGTTCCAGTTGACGCGGAAGAAGCGAAGAAGCGTGTGTCAAACTTTTACAGAAAGAACACATCTGGGCTAGGATCACTAGAAATGATATCGAATTTTCGGTTGTATATTTTTGGAATGTTTCTTAAATTCAAATCATAACAAACATGTGACCGCATTACATAGGTCAAAAAACTTCCATGTTAACTTCCATGTCGTGCTGCTGGCTTACCAGCAGCAAGACATAAGTTTTTTTTATACTTTATAAAATAGAACTTGATCGCGATCCCATCTGATGATACAGTGATGCGATGATGAAAGCTCGCTAGTTCATTAAGAGATTCACTCTAGCCTTAAAGACACCTAAATTGTAGTTAGATGATAAGACCGCCGCTAGCAATTTTTTCCAGTCCTTCGATTTACGTGGTATAAAAGACGAGACGAAACGCTTAGTACGATCCGTAGTGGTAAGGGTGGATACTCGCCGTATGGCGGGTCGTCCGAAGATGGAACGGAGATGGCGGAATTAAGTCATGCAATTTTCGCACACACTCGTCAAAATACATCCTATAGAACACGGACAGGCAGGCTATACTACGTCTAGGGTTCGATCCCCGCACAACAGTAGTAGCAGGAACAACTACTTGTAGGCCTAGAAGTGAGAAGAAATGAAACGAAATCGTTTATTAAGCAAGTAGGATCACCGATCAGTTTTACACGTCATAGGTTTTTTTTTGAACTAGATGTAGTCGGCATTTCCTAACTACCTCTGAGAAAAATAGTCGAAACAAACTCAGGGATCATAGTCTTTTTTCAAGTCCAGACATTGAAAATGTTAATGTTTACAATAAATTACGTTATAATTACGCATATTGCCTAATAACAATGCTCAGCAGAGCGAGCAGCTCAGTCCCAAGTTTTATTGTTTTCTAAATAATCTGTGATTTTATAATACCCCTTTTTGTAAAGTTTGGCATTTATGTAGTTTTTAAATCGTTTAATGGTAAGCTTCGAATGTCCATGGGAAGCTTGAACGAGTTGCCTACTCTGTGGAGACGAGTGTGATGTACAGCAAGATTATGTTTGTTCCTGATATTTATATTAGATATTTATATTTTTAAACAAGTTTGCTATATGGCCAAGTCACGTTACTTGAGTTCAAAGATAAAAAAAACAGTAGTAATGTAATTAAAACGACTTGAAAAATTATTAATAATGAAACGGGAAGGTCCAGTGATAGAAATACTGACTGCCTGAATATTAATGGCAACATAATAAAACCAGACTCGCAAGTCGCTGAGGTGTTTGAAAATTTCTTTTCAGATATTCCTGTTTTAACTACTAAATCCCTAAACTCATCACCTTCTGTTGCTGAGTCTTTGCTTAAAGAAAATGTTAATGTTGGTAATTCGGAATTTCATTTTGAATATGTTACCAGTAAAGATATAATTAAAATCTTTCACACTCTCAATATAAAAAAGACTGCTGACCTGTGGGGTCATTCGGTGGAAGTTGCTAAGTCTATTATTGATATTGTGGCACCCACTCTAGCGGTTATCTTTAATACTTGTATTGACTGTGGAGAGTTTCCTGATCTCATGAAAAATAGTAAAATAATACCTTTGTTTAAATCAGGTAGTACATCAGACCCCACAAATTATAGATCTATTTCTGTACTACCTACCTTTAGTAAAATTTTTGAGAAATTAATTTTAAACCAAATGCTAAGTTTTTTTAATAAACATAAATTATTACATAGCAAACAGTTCGGTTTTACAAGGGGTCGTTCAACTACTGATCGGCGTGTTGACCTTCTAGGTCATATCTATAATGCATGGGAGGATAAATGCGATGCCTTGGGCATTTTTTGTGATTTGTCCAAGGCATTCGATTGCGTTCTTCACGAGACGTTAATCAGGAAACTCCGCCACTACGGGATCAGGAACTCTGCACTGGATCTTATTACATCCTACTTGAGTGGTAGGATTCAAAGCGTTGAAGTTAATGGAAAAAGATCTTCCGGATCTTTAGTAACAATGGGAGTCCTACAGGGGTCAATTCTTGGTCCCTTTTTGTTTCTTATTTACATCAATGACCTGCCGTACCTCATAAAGGATAATCACGATATAGTGTTGTTTGCAGATGACACTTCACTTTTATTTAAACTTAAACGTCAGCAGCAGGTCACTGATGATGTAAATAGCGCGATCTCCACAGTAGTCCACTAGTTTAATGTTAATAATTTACTCTTAAACGAGAAAAAAACCAAATGCATTAAGTTTACTCTACCTCACGTTAGGCAGGTGAAAACTAAAGTGTTGATAAAGGGCGAAGAATTGGAATCTGAAGACAGCACAGTGTTCTTGGGTATAACTCTGGATGCTAAGCTTCAATGGGGTCCACATAGAGAAAAATTGTCAAAAAAACTAAGTTCTGCTGCATACGCAGTTAGAACAATTCGTAATTTGACTGATATTGAGACGGCCCGTTTAGTGTACTTTGTTGTGGGGAAATGCCACTGATACTCAAACAATATTTGTTTTGCAGAAACGAGCTGTTCGTGCAATTTATAAATTAAGTCCGAGACACTCTCTCAGAGAAAAATTTAAAGAGATTAATGTACTGACCGTGCCGTCTCAATATATTTATGAAAATCTTTTGTATGCTCAGAAAAATATAAAAATGTTTAAAAAATACAGTGATGTCCATAATACTACGAACAAGCACAAATTTATTGTACCTACAACAAGGCTCAAGAAAATAGGTGGCTCTTTTAGGTGCCAATGTATACATTTTTACAATAGACTTCCAGAGGTGGTTCAAGATCTGAGCCTGAATAAATTCAAATCCTTCATTAAACGTAAGTTGTGTCAGAAAGCATTTTATAGTGTTAGAGATTATATTGACGACAAAAAGGCTTGGACTTGAGCTGCGTCCGATTTCTATGCTTACACTGATTGTTCTTTGATTTTTCCTCTTGTAGTTTAAATTTTTAATTGTTTGTTTTTGATGTGAAACATCTATAGGCGCACGTGAGACCGATTTCTGGCGTGGCGACGCATCGACTGTGCGTTTCTCTCTCACTCGATCCGGCGTTAAGCCATCTCTTTCGCTCCACTGAGCTCGGAATCGACTGTGCGTTTCTCTCTCACTCGATCCGGCGTTAAGCCATCTCTTTCGCTCCACTGAGCTCGGACTCGGATACCTATAGTGTATACTCTGTTTATTACAGTACTCATAACCTGTGTTTTTCTGGTAAATAAATCATTTTTCTGTTCTGATAATAAAATGTCTGACCGTGATAATTTAGAGAGTGGAAGTGATCAGCCTCCTGCAAAGAAAGCAAAATCACACTATGACACATTATTAAGTCATCAGTAAGTTAATTATATTTTTATAATTAAAGTATGCATTTATCTGTGCATTTAGCACGCGTATATTTGGTGTGTATTGACCGCCAGTAAATGTAAAATCTACTCTCTAGGTAGATTAAAATTCACATAAATTTCATTGCATATCATGTTTTTAAATTAATTATTAATTTTAATTTCATTCTTATTGAAATTAATGCATTAAAACAATTGCTTAGAGAATAAATTTATTAAGACTGACAGAACTTTATTTTAAAATCAGCTGATGGCGTGCAGCGCACGAATCTTTTTCTTATTTGTTATTAATTTAAACTTTAAAAAATTAATTAATTTTTCTAATCATAATGGAGTTTATAGTGAAACATTCATTATTTATATTTATAATTTACGATCTTTAGTAGTATATTGAAATAACTAGCTAAGATTCTTGACAATAGATGCTGTATTTATTAGATATCTTAATAATGTTATGTCCAATACTTTCGTATCGTACTTCAGTTACCATCGACCAATTGTCACAGTAATACCGTTCTCAGAGGCAACATCGAATGTAACTATTACCGAAGTCACTGATTAAACTAATTGAGTAGTTTCGATTTAAAATAAATATGTAAATTTTTGTATTCAATGAAAATGAATGTTTATTTAATAAAAAATCATCGTTATCTAGAAAAAAAAATCGTTATATTTTTTATTTTATTTTATTGACATTTTTAGTTCCTACCACAATCTGTTCTTTTCTGCATACTACTTTTACGAAATAACGTCGATGTTTCACATCTACCAGGCGTCCCGTGACGGCTCCATTTTTTTTTTTTACTCAATGCCAGTACACACTATGTAGCCAGGCATATTATACGTTACGGAATTGCATCGCTGACAGGGGTATTCGGCACTGGTGCAGCTACAAAGGAGCTAAACTTAGCATTCGGGAACACCTTTGGAGCTGCTAAACCTTGGACAAAACTGTCTTTGCATTGTGTAGATTCAATTTCTTAGTATTGTATATTTGCTTGGAACACGTGTGAGCACGATCTACTTACTGTAAAGCATCTATTTGTTGGGTTAGTCTTTTATTGACTTGATTGTGCTATGGCTGTTGGAGTATGTCATGCTCACTCAAATGTCTCGCTGGTGGTGGCGTGTGTGTTGGGTCATTAGGTTCCCTTCAATATGGTTGAGCTGAATGATGCTGATCCATACGTCATGTTCGTGAACGGACGCCGTCAGAGGGGACTGGTCATCTCTTAGCTGCTACGGCGTATTTTAATTTCTGAATAGTTGTTTTTTTTTCATAATGGACGCTCTCAGCGTACAATATCTTTCTGCATCGTTCTCACACGATTGATTTCAAAATGAATGATGTAATCAAATATTTGTATCAATAGCTTGATAATTTAAAAGAGTGTCCATGGAGTTTCTTGCCCGTTCTTCTCCATAGGTACCTACTCTTTGGAATGGGCGACTAGCTTCACCTTACTGACTGACCGATCTTCTGACAATTGAAAAGTGCCTGTAATTGGTTTATTTGAAATAAATGCTTTGATTTTGATTTTATGAATATCGCGTATTTTCTTAAAATTCCATATATTTTTATGTACATAGATAACATTTTCAAATATATATTGTGAAGCTACAATCAGAATGCTCACCTCTTTGAATTTATCTATAAGAGAATCACTAGGAACAAGGTTGTAAATGGCTCGAACAGCTCTTTTCTGTAAAACAAAGATGGTATTGATGTCCGCACAAGTTCCCCAGAGAAGAATCCCCATAAGGCATAAGACTATGTAAATAACTAAAATAAAAAATTCTGGCTGTATCCAATGAACGCCCATGGTGACCACAGATCCCGCAGATCTAACATCAACCCTCTGAATTCGATTATTCAGATAAGTAGTCAGAAGGTCGAGAGCTCTGTCCCTTAAACCATTATGGTGCAATTTGCTAATAAGAGTATCACGATGTCAAGGGGTCGAATGTACCACTTTTGACACTTATTGCTACTGAAATAAAGTTCAAAAGCGGTAATGCACTTTTGACCCTTACTTTAAGCAATCAAAGGCCTTGGAAAATCACAAAAAATACCAAGAGCATCCTGCAATTCCTTCCAGGCCCCAATTATGTTGTTTAGCAACGCCACGCCTTCATCTGTATTTAAACGACCCTTTGTAAAATCAAATTGTTTCACGTGCAATAAATTATGTAAATTAAAATGCCTCAACAACTGTTTCAAAATTAATTTTTCAAAAATTTTTGCTCAAAGTTGGTAATATTGAAATTGGCCGAAAATTCGTGGGATCGGTTGTACTACCAGATTTGAACAGTGGAATTACTTTCCTAAGTTTCATCAAATTTGGAAATATACCAGATGTGACACAAGAAATAAAAACAATTGCTAAGATAGTTGCGATAACATCTATTATTGAAGCTAGAGTATATACTGACAAACATCAATGATCGGCAGTTTTTTTTTACATCAAGATCCTTAAAAGATTCTATAATGTCTTTAGCAGTCATAAAAGTAAATTCAAAGTGTTTGTCACATTCTGGAACACATTCTTTTAGTATGGCGTAAGCAGAAGTGGAGGAAGAAGACAAAGTTTTTGTTGTTATTATTGGAATATTAGTAAAAAAATATCTCAAACTCAGTTGCTACCTCCAAGTCCGCTTTTATATCTTCATCGTTAATTTTAAAATGGAAATCGCCAGTTTGTACTTTGGTTCTCCCAGTTTCAGAATTTATAATTTCCCAAGTTGTTTTGATTTTATTTTATTTTAAATGTGTATGGATTTTGCTGAGGAACAGGCTCTTTTAAAAGTTTTTGAATAATGTTTAACAAATTCTTGAAAAGTTTCATCAGGCTTATATGTTTTTTCCTGATACAATTCATACATTTTTTTCCTGCTTTTATAAATATGTGGGGTTACCCAGTCACTAAATATAAATCGGTCGATAACAGGCAATGTTTTTTTTTTTTAAACTTTCATAAATTCATAATTAATCAGATTAAATAGTACACTATATGCATGATCTGGGTTGGTGTGATAAGGCAAACCTAGTAACTTTTCAATTAAATTATTTTTAAATTGTCCTTCAAACAAAACTCACAAGTTTTCTTTGAGCTCTGACTTCACTTTTCTGAGAAAAAGTAACTAACTGGCCACAGTGATCAGAGTCTAACGCATTTATAATTAAATGGTCAAAAGGTTTTAAGTTAGTAAAGATCTTGTCTAAACAGGTGGCACTTGTGGCAAGCCCCTCAAGCGTCCGGGCTAACAAAGTTGCCTAAAAATTTTGCACAGTGGCAGTGAGTTCTGCGATTAAAATGAGAGTAATAAATTATTTTTTATTATCGGACTCTTATTAGTGTTATATATTAAAATAATTGTCGAGATTTATTCTTTCTGAATATGTATGAATACTTTGTATCCAATGACTGATAAGTTGTCTTTATGTATTAAAGTGGATGATGAAATGATTGCTCATCGCTCTTTGTGTGCTGGATTTTCGTCAAGTTTTTGTTTGATATAATATCTTAAAATATGACAAAATGATCCCTGCAGGAAAAATTGTTCATATTTAGTAATTAAATAGACTTCTGCTACCGATCGCGCGCTCGGACGTACAACGCATTCCCAGCTGTCACATCGGGACGTTCAAGTGGATAAGAAGCACATGAGGGCCTGTAGACACTTATTACAATGAACTGCTCAAGCTCGATGCAAGCAACTTCAATAACTCGCTCAACTGAGAGGCTTACAATATCAGTAGTAGTTGTTCCGGGTCTGCCTGTTTGTGTATAACAGTTTAGTTTATTTTTGTAAACACACCCACAGTTTCACCACATTCCTAGTGTGAGTTTATATTTTGAATCGCACCCGCAATTGAGTAATTCCTAATGTGGGATAAAGTTTCTTTGTATTAAAAATTCTTATAAGTTGCGAACATGTTGACGTAGGATTGAAAACCATTCCCATTATCATATGATATCATTCAAAGCAGCCGCACCCATGGCATGTATAATACCATTTCCATTACACGTTGTATACGTCTATAATTAGCGCTCTAACGAGCATAATGCTTTAATCAACATGATCTGCTGAGGGCTTAGTATTGCAGTACAATGTCATCAATAGGAAGTTCTTTGTCTCGTCTATGTATCTGTCGGTATAACCATCTTGTCGTAATCCTTTTGGTTTGTTTATACTTAGCATACATAATCAGCCTATAACATTCCCACTGTTGGGATACAGGCCTCCTCTCGCTGAGAAGGAGTGAGCCATAATCTACCACATTTGCCCAGTGCGGGTTGAAAGATGTCACATGTCTTAGATATTTCCTTTTTTTGGCTCTAGGATATGCCCGGTTTCCTCACAAAGTTTTCCTTGACCGTTTTGAGAGCAGTGGTAATGAAATAATTTACACAAAGTAAGGCACCTGATGGTTCGAACCTACAACTTGTAAGTCGCGACCAATACCATTAGGCCACCGCTGTGTCACCGCTGCCCACACAATATTTTTTTTTTTAAATAAGTTTCACCAACAGTCGTTACAGATATTTTACACATAGGGGGAACATCACAGGCAGCGCCCGCGCCGCCCGCATGTTCACTACGCGGCCTAATCCCCCCCCCCCCCCCGGATGTACAGTACGCGGCCTATTACCTTAGGTCAACGCCCTTTATTTTTCATTCAAGTGATTGCTATTTTATCAGGCTCGAATGAACTGTTATTTGCAGAGTAATTCAAATTTTTCCAATTAATACTAAATTAGAGACTACAATGTATTTTAAAAACTATGTCTTATGAACAACGCGTTAAGAATTGGCGTTTATCGAAAAAATGAGTTAGTGCACTTTTAATAAAAACGTAATGAATTCAAATTATTGGCATCACGTCAACGCGTAGGTATAGTCCACGCACATGAAGCTACTACAATCTGTCAGATTTCTTTAATAGATTTTCAACTTTATCGTTAAAGCATCATGGTTCAAGTTTGATTGGAAAAGTTTGACAGTTTCCGGTAGGTTGACCTGCTGGCGTCCATACTTCTGCATTAAGGCGTATTTAAAAAAAAAAAACAGTAAAAAAAATCTTAAATCAATCACTGTGTTTTAATAATTGTTCAAAATGTAGTCCACCTCTTTATAGGCATAAAGGTGCACGTTTAAATAAATTGTCATTTAGGTTATTTAAAACACTAGTGTCATTTTTCACTTCGTCAAAAGCCTAGATTTTAGGTCACCTAGGCTTTGAGCCTCTTCCACATACACCCGACGTTTGACTTCATCCCACAATTAAAAATCACAAAATTTTAAGAGATTCACAATTCGTAAACGGAGCCTGTTAACTGTGGCAGCGAATTTTGCGCGCGAAATATTGAAACATACCATCAGGACAGCGCGCGCGTGAGCCACTGTCGGTGTCCTGTTGCACTCGCAACGAGCTATGGCCTACGGGCCCTACGAGGGCGCACGGGGTACCGGCGGCGGCAGCGCGCAGTACGGGCATATGTAGGCACTTCTACTGTATTCTGCACACAGAATACAGTGCATAGTAATAATCAAACCGCGCCCGCGCACGCAGCGCTAATACTACGGTATTGATAAGAATGATTGGTGTCTATCATTTGCTGATTTAAGGGCGGATAAAAACATGTTTTTTTAGGGTTCCGTAGCCAAATGGCAAAAAACGGAACCCTTATAGGTTCGTCATGACTGTCTGTCCGTCTGTCCGTTTGTCCGTCCGTATGTCACAGCCATTTTTTTCCGAAACTATAAGAGATATTGAAACTTGGTAAGTAGATATATTCTATGAACCGCATTAAGATTTTGATGCAAAAATAAAAAATAATAATAAATATTGGGGCTCCCCATACTTAGAACTGAAACTCAATTTTTAAGCTATTGCATAGCTTCTATCGCGGGCCTTGAGCGCGGGGACCGAATCCAGAAATTCCGTAACGAAAAAACCTCACGCTCCCCACTCCGACGGGCACGGAGGTGTGGCTTGAAGGCCGTACATCGTCTAACGTCGTTTCAGTTCGGCAGTCTTCGGTACATCTTTTGAAAACAATTTATAGATTTTCAAAAAGAGCATGCATATTGCAGGGCGCGAACTCAGTTCTACACACTTGCCATGTTACTGATAGTCGCGATGTGCTAAACTTGCGATTAATTTTCTTTCTGAAATAGGTCTTCTATAGAGATATGTCATAGACGTCATCGACGTTGTCATGGCTACCTTAAAAACTTTTCATATAATTAATTATTAAGTACTTTTATTCAAATTAATTTAGTAGTGTTTTTATAAAATAGCTTTTTTTTAACGGAAAAGCTAAGATGAATGTCATGCTAATTTTTCATTGGACTTTTTAAATTATTTATAGTGTTGTTTACTAAATAAAAGCGCGTAAATTTATACAGTAAAAAGTGCTCACGCGGCCTTTTTTTCAACTGTGATTGGCGATATCCGCCATTATTGTGAAATATTTTTTTAAAGAATTTCTATAATTTGTTACACGTGTTATTGGCAAAATTGTGGTATCTATCCACAGGGACCAGATCAAGAGTTGAAGTTGAAGTTTTTATTAAATAAAATATTACAGAAAGATGTCGGTGAACAATGTTAATACGAGTACCTACATTTAAGTGTACGAGTTGTAATATTGTTATCTCCGAAACGAAACAACGAAAGTTTAATAAAAATATGCTCGTCGGTTTTTTCTGAGGAAGACATTGATGAGGCAAAAAAGTTATTGTTTGTTTCTACGAAGACAAGACTAAAACATGTATCGAGGCGTAAGAACAAAAAGCAGAAAGACCTAAAATATACGATTACGGTGTTTAAAATCACGGATCCCGAACAATCCCAGTTTTAGTGGCATATGACCTTCACAAATTGCCACCAGTTTGCTTTGACTACGTAGAACGTACGTAAAGAAGTTGATGAAGGATTTATTAATTCTACGGTCAGATGTTAACGCAATCAGAAGTGATTATGTTACTAAAGATCAGCTCGAAAATATTAAATTGATAACAAATAATTCGACACCGACGCCGTTCATCTTCAACAACCTTTTTATCGTCCCACTGCTGGGCACAGATCTCCTCTCATACAGAGAAGGATTGAGCGTAATCACCACGCTTGCTCAATGCGGGTTGGCGATTTCAGACTTATAAAGCCCAGGTTTCCTCAAGATGTTTTCCTTCGCCTTCAGTCATTGGTGTCCAAGATATACTTAGAAAGTACATATAACTTTAGAAAAGTTACATTGGTACTTGCCTGACCTGGAATCGAACCCGCGCACTCATACTTGAGAGGCTGGTGTTTTAACCACTAGGCCACCACGACAAAACAGTGGGTTATATTGAAAAAGAACCTCTGAGTATTTGAGTATATTTCGTGGTGCTCCCTGTGCGCCGTTTCCGAGTCAACGAAATACCAGTTGGTGGAGTCATAAGGATACTATAGCTGTCTTGCCTGCCCCTCAGTGCCCGGCCGGTCTTGCGATTGCACCGAAACAGCACACAATGACAGAGATTATAAGTAATAGCATAGACAGACCTTACGGAGGAATTACCCTATTGTAGAGGAAGTCCGCTTTCTCAAAGGTATCAGTGTTGTTGTGTAATAGTGATCGTTTAGTTCTCACACGGATCGTTCTATGTTAGTTTTCTCATTTTACATGCTTACTGACTCGAGTGATAACTGTACTTGTAAAATTTGTGTATAAAATGTTTTGAATATGAACGAACAAAGTGCATTTATTATTTATTTATTTAATAAAAGAAAAATTTGTTTTCTTATCGGTCACCACGCTCAAAAAGTGTAACTTGAATTAATATCAAAGAAAAAGAAATACTGCATAAATAAAATAAATAAATAATTATAATTGCATAAATTTATACAAAATGTTATGCAATAGCTTTACCGCGGCAGTCCCCGAGTGCCACATGTCTTTTTTTTTTTAATTTTTAAACTAATGATGCAGATTTGTTCTGTTATTGATTCTGAGGCACAATTTTTTGCGCACTAGGAAATAAAAATCCCTGTATAGCGACCCGCCCCAGCTTTGCACGGGTGCAATGCTGATACTAAAATACACTACAGAAAAACTGAACGGTGTACATATAAAAAACAGCGGCCGCGGCCAGCCGGTACCGCCGCAAACGCGACGCCCTGCAATTTTTAAATCTGTAATATCTTCGAAAATATTCATTTAAATCATATGTTGTAAAGGCCGATATAGATCTATATGAAATCAACAATGTATTTAAGGCATTAAATTGAATAAGGATAAATAATAAATGTGTTATAATTGCTTCGAAAATTAGCCAATATTTGTCGCAAAAAGTAAATGACAAAAAATGTGGAATATGCATAAGAGATAGACATATAACCATTGTGGACTTTTCTGTATCCCTTTTTAATATGTACAATATTAGTACATTATTTTGAAAAAAAAACTCGTAGGGTTCAGCCTGCATTTCACTGCAAACGCTGAAAAAATGAAATCCTTTAGGCCATCACTTTTGAAACCTGAAAAATAATATTATTTCTCCATTACTTAACGGATGGTATTATAGACAACCTTCCTCTTTAATCAATCTATCTATTGAAAAAACCGTGTTCAAATCCGTTCCTTACTTTTAGAGATTTAATCATACCTACGTAGGGATATAGGGAAAGAGAAAGCGACTTTGTTTTATACTATGTAGTAATTCTGACTAGACTGTAATCAAAATAGAACTCAACACTAATGACGTCTGACAAATGTCAACTAACAAATAGCAACTTTGAAATCATGAATTGTTTCACAGTTAATAATTTTATCCTGTGGCAAGACTACAACTAACAGCTGTTTCAAATTTGTTCTCCTAATTTTTAATCCTGAATATACAACTTCATTGATTTTCAATACTATTTTACTAGTAAATAGGATTTTATGTGTATTTTGAAAGCAGTGGTGGATCGTATGTTCGAACCCCATCAAGCGCTTTACTTTCAGTAAATTATTTCATCATGACTGTTCCCAAAACGATGAAAGAAAACCTCCTCAGGAAACCGGCATGTTCTAGAGCCATAAACTTCAAAGGCATTTGACATCTACCAACGTCGATGAACGGACCAGCGTCGTAGATTATGGTCTAATAATCCCTCTTATCGAGAGGAGTTTTGTGTACCAACAGTGCAAACAATATAGGCTGATTATTTATGTGTATTTTGTAGTATGTTACGTATCGGTACCGACACATGTCACCACACCGTGACCAGCACCGTGTCACGAGGCCCAAATCAGCTGAATCAGGATATTATACCTATTTTCATGCAACTGAAGCTGTACGGAGTAATACAACATTCCAACGGTTGAGTCGTCTCATCGTGTCGCCGCCTCGTGCCCAGCCGCGAATCGCTAAATCATCAATCACCTCATTAGATGTAACCTCGATAAAACCTACATATGGAGGAATCTCGACACATGCAAAAGCACATAATATACGATAGTAGAGTGTAGCAGTGTCGTCCTAACTTCGGAAGCATTCGCACTTAGGTTAAGTAGATTTAGGAGTTACCATGTAATCTTAACTATAATAAATGTAGTATAAGTGATTATAGTTTCCATTTGCACCCTCCGTCGTGGCCGAAAATGTAATTAGTAGTTTCAAAAATTCAGAGTTTAGTTAGCAGAAAAACCCGCCAACCAATTTGTACTTCACCAATATGATGTTCATTACCACCACTTTCTCCATAATTTTATTCGAACACGTAGTCGCGAATAGTTTTATTATTCAACTTTGTCGGCGAATATCTTATGAGGTGGCGTTACGAAGTTAGCCTGACTAACAAGGTTTCTTGAACGACAGTTTATAATTCATAGTTTTAGGCCCATTAAACTAAATATGCAAATGGATGAGAGAATGGGGGTAGGTTTATGAATATTACCATTTGCGGTAGTATGATTCATATGATTAACTGCTTTCAGGTTTTTGGCATTGTGGTAGTCTATTATGATTGCTAACTTCTGCCTGTGGCTTCGTTTGCGTGAAATTTCTCGTTCCCCCAACCTACCATGTCGCATCGCATCGCCTGCCCAAGTTACTAACTACATCGTTGTCGCTTAGCGTTTTTATCGATTATTCTTTATTTTTGCTCTTAGTACCTAAGAGTCTTAAGAACCAAGCAAAAGTTTATGTTATTACATTTCTCAAAAATTGGGCATTTTGGAGAGTGTGCGATGGAATTGCATGATTTAATTCGCCAATCCCTGTTTCATCATCGGACGACCCGCGTCGTACACCGAGTTTCCACCTTTACGTTGTTGACGCCACAACGAGCCGAACGAAGCATTTCACCTCGTCTTTTATACCGCGTACATCGAGGGACTGAAACAATTTTGAGTTTCCATCAGACGACAATTTAAGTGTCTTCAAGGCTAGAGTGAATAGTTTTCTAATAAACTAGCGCGTTTTACCATCAACGATTGCATCACTGCTTACCATCACGTGGAATTGCGGTCACTCACTAGTTTATAATTTACTAGCTTTAGCTGAATTTTTGAAATCGGGCCAGTAGTTCCTGATATTAGCGCGTTCAAACAAATAAATTCTTATGATTTATATATTAGAATAGATGAAAAAAAAACTTTAATTCAGTTTGGCAGTTCCATTGACACTGGCTTGCAAATAGTAAGGCCAGAAAGGTTAATGTACGTGGTAAAATATAATGTATGTCTAAGACGTGGTTTCTGATCAGTACATTTTCCACACAGCCATAAAACAGAAATAGTAAATTACCAACTCTCTGAAACCCGGTAATGTTGAACAACCCTCATTAAGACACCTTGACATCACAACTTTCAAGGCCTTTCCGAGGTGCCAAAGGTCAGGCTGCTTGATTCGTAAATAGTAAACTTTGATTAAATTTGTTGTACCCGGTCCCAACCTGTCCATTAGAATGCAAGCCAGGGACAGTTGTGTAATTGAATTTTTCCAAGTCATTGAGTATAAATATTCCTCTTTTTTCGTACCATTCGTACACTCTTTTATTATAGTTCGCGTCTGTGATGCGTGGAATATAAAAATCGAAATGGATTTATTTTTATGAATGTACCACGTTCTCAATTTATGATGTTCATATTTAATGCAGTTCGTGAGTGGTCTGGTAACACCTTGCTTGATTGCGATGTTTACCTACCTGCTGCTGGAAAGACTGGTCAATATTCGATACTGGTCGTGATATTTTTAATGGAGAAATTATGTGGACTGTCCGATTTAAATCTGTAGGTATTGATTTGAATGTTTGCTTTAATATAATTAAAGCAAACATTTTCATTTTGTAAGGAAAAATTAAAAGTTCGATATTTTAGTACACATTATCTACTGCAATATACGCAATACTCCTCAAATATATATTTAATTTTAAAATAAATAAATATTACATGTTTTGCCTTATGACTTTATGAAGTGTATCCGTAAGTTAGTAATTACTGAAAATGAAATAATCGACCATTCGATTAGATGTACCGTTCGATCATTGGCAATCTAAATAAAAAACAAAACAAAAAATAACATAAAACGGAGAAAGAAAAAAAAAACAAAATACCCTATAAAAATCGCATAGCTATTAAACTAAAATTGATCACGAACTGAATTGCAGTTAAAACAAGGACGTTACACACTCCGTACACCATTTTAATTGGCATCATAAAAAAGTACGCAGTTAGTACTCCAATTTCGTTTTGACACGAGTCTCAAATAAAATTGCTATCCGCGCCAAAACCAAGCTTCGAACGAAAAAAGGGATTTCGTTCGTTTCGTGTTCACAAAGGTTTCAAGTATGTAAGCGGATTTACTGGAAGATTAAGAAAAATAAGCGAAAATATAAAGTACGCACAACATTCTTAACAATATCAGTGGATTTTGGTTTAGTAGATTTATGCATAAAAGGTAAGAAATTGAATATTTCCATAGATAAGTAAGATTACTTTTTCTTCACTCACTTAATAAATTCTTGTCACATTTTTATGTTCCACAAGAAACTGACTGGTTTTTTTTACCTAAGAGTCGTTTACGCTAACATTTAGGTGCTTCAGTTAGACTTACTTTTTGATGCAGGTTTTAGCTATATAAAATTTAATTTAGCATAAAGTTTTATCAAAGTACGTTTAGTAGACGTATATCAATAATGTGTGTGGGTGACTTTTTTCAAACTATTTACAAGGGGGCCAAGTAATTATCTTGTGGCACTCCGGAAACTAAATAACCACGTAACAAATCGTATCATACAAAATGTAATAACGTAATAATTTCGTTGATAGAATCTTGAAACTGTCACCATCAGCGGCCTTTATCGGGGCATTATCTTTTATATTTCCAAAAATATAGTTTGGCATACTCTATCAAATGCATAAGGTAAGTCACGCTAAGTGGGGTGGCCACTGAAAATAGCTTGTATTTTCTATCGGCACGTTGCTACCACGACTGTGAATAACCAAACAGACCTGTTCAAGTGGAATTTAATCAACTTAGACACGCGACCTCTCACGCGAGCGCTTTCCTCGTTGCCAGCAATTATCATGTCGATTTTATACTGATTGTGTTTTTTGTGAGCCTTGAGTGGCGGACTTTCCCTTGACTTTTTTGTAGCGTGTAAAGCTTATTGATTTTGAAACATGTTATTTTTTGTGCCTTAAAAAGTACCTCTCCATTATTTGAAAAGGCACCACCAACACGTTTGTACCTTAAAAACAAATGAAAATGTCGACTTGCAGATGGTGCACGATTTTTAAGTGAAAAGTATTTCGAATCGTCATAAAATACAGTGTTCCCCAATACGTTGTAAATCTATGTTCGAATGGACTATCCCTGAGTTTTTTCTTTATTGCGCGGCTCGCAAATGTCAAATCGCATTGATATATAGCCTATGCAGCCATTAGAACGTCATAAAACAGAATATTCCTATAGCTTCTGATAGCGGAAATGAAAATACTGCCGTAATTAGTTTATTATCTAGTTCGGAGAAAATAACAGTTGATAACACTAAATATTTTGTTTTAAAATGATTTTATACTATGAATGTTTAAAGACTTATTGGTTGCAGTTAATGTTACGAAGTTACATTAGGTTGTTAAAATAATGTGTAAGAAGTAATAACTACAGGACATGCCCAGACCGTAGACGATGGGTTGGCAGAAAACCCACACTAGCAGAAGATCAGGAAAAGTGAAAAGAGGACAGGGAGGCATTTGCCCTTCAGTTGGGTAACACATACTCAAAATCTGCTTGTTTTGTTCCATTGTTGGGTGAAAGCCATAAAATAAGTAAAACTAATAATTGCGAATGTTATCTAAGAAAGGTTCCAAAGTATAGTTACCAAAATTTTACTTAAACGTGTATTGTAGTTTAAAAAAATAAAATGAAAATACATTTGCTCATAGCTTTTTTCAGAATATCGTTGTAACTATATTGTAACCGAAAAATTGGACGTCAAAAGTTTTTTCTGGCTAAGTTGTAAATCTATGTTAAAACGAAATCCCGCGGCACCTCCCGCTTTTTTCTTTATTGCTTTGGTTCACAGATGTCATATCGCATTGATATACAGCATATGCTATTGGGACACCATAAAACACGTCATAGTTGGAACTGAATCTCTGAAATGTCGATTCTCGATGGGAATTGTTGTAAGTAATCTCTTTAAAATCAATTGTGGACGTTTTTAGTCATTAACAGATTTCTTTCATGCTTTTTTTTTACGACGACATGGTTAGTGTAGTAACAGAGCGATCTACTGCTGCGCCATGTAGGCGCCGGTTCGAATCCCACTCGGAACAAATACATATGTGTATGACCTATATACTGGTAGTTGTTCGGGGTCTGGCTGTTTATGTATGTCAGTTTAAATGTTTATAAACGTACCCATGATACGGGAGTGATTTCTATTGTAGGGCAACGTTTTTAAAAAAACAAAACATGTACTTACTTATACTTTTCTCGGTGGTAGGCCATAACACCGGCCGCCGGCAGAAGTTACCACCCACCAGACAAAGCCTAACGCCAAGCGATTTGTCGTGTTCCGGCATGATGTCTGGTGAAGCCGTACGGAGGACGGGTCTGAGCAGTTGTGTTGCGATGTGTGCCGGGTACGATGCGCCAAATTTTGTTGTGTTGGAAGTTTGGTCGCGGAGGGTCTTATAGGTCTTATAGGGCCGATAGAGATCAATCTCCCTTTGGCGAAGCATAGTTGGTCGTGTTGTTGGGTTTAACATTGCATCACCTCGCTCAACTGCCGTCTTCCTTCCTATTCGCTCAATCTGAGTGAATAGGTTCTTAATAAACTAGCGCGCTTTACCATTAACGATCGCATCACTGCTTACCATCAGGCGGGATTGCGGTCAAGCGCTAGTTTATGATTATTAAAAAAATAAAAATAAATACTTGTTCCAAACAATAATATGCTCTCTATCTCTAACAATAATATGTTGTACACTATTCCTCAAACATACGTCATAGGCAATATCCATCGCCACAGGAAAATTCACTTGTCGCGAGGTCAATATCCGAGGGACCTGCAACTAAGCACTTAACTTTGATAATAAAGCAAGTATTAATTATTATTAGTATTAATTAATTTAAAAAAACTGCAGTTTTTTTAAATTAATTTTGAATCCATGTTAATACCGAGATCCCTTTGAGTTTTACATTTAAACATATGAAAGAAATTGTCTCGACTACTTCGATTTACTTCGAACTAACCTAACCTTTTTTTTTTTTTGTTCCGTGGTGGAAAATCCTAATGTATGTCCGCCGCCCTGGGGTAGGCGCCGGAGTCAATTAGACTCCTACTGACTAAAAATCACCCCGGTATCTCTGCTCTCATGTGCACGTGGGGCCACGGGATTGTTCTGCCGTAGCCCCACACTCTCGCGCTGGCCCGCTCTGTCCGGACCTCGTCTTCTGCACGTGGAAGTGAGGTATTTAACTACCCCGTGCTTTACCTCCAAGGCGTGCGGCGACAATCGTCCATCGAATAGGAGGCCGAGACTCCTCAAGTCCCTCGCCCCTGGACAACCTAACCTAGCCGAGGACTGCCTGAGGACGTGGTGAGTAAGCTGTTTCCCTGATATCCTCTCTCTCATCAAATGATAACCTCTATGCAACCATCGATATGACTTGTTTGGTGATTCCACAAACTTTGTAATAGGACGAGATGGCCTCACTTGCTGCGCCGCTATAGGAATCATCATCAACCTCTTGACCATATCATATTTTTTTTAATTTACCATCTTAGCAAGTACTTTCTTTCAAGTCAAATAATAAATGAGTAAGTTCTTTAGCAGTTTTCTTACCAGTAAGGTTATTTCGTTGTTGGTTGACTATTTTATAATAACCCGTAGTATGAGCAGGCCCAGTAGCAACGATCCCGATTTACGAGTTGTATGTAGATCATAGGTTCGAACACAGAAATGCTGTTTACTGTGTAAATTATTTCATCGCCACCACTCTCAAAACGGAGAAGGAAAACACACGAACACATATTATACCCCGTGACGACTTAATATCGAGATATTTTAGGAATATTGTTTTTGTATACTAATAGGAAGAGCTAGCTAGCTAAAGAGTATGTTTGTTTATTTGTTTGAACGCGCTTACATATATCAGAAACTCCTGGTACGATTTGAAAAATAGTTTTTGCGTTAGGCCCATTTAGTCAGGAAAGCTTTAAACTACCTATATAAGATCACGCTGTGACTAATAGGAGTGGAACAAATAAAAAAGTATATAGTAATAACAGTATAGTATTTAATTTTGAACAAAATTGTCCTTAATATCACTTAATATCGATTAACAGTTTAGAAGATAAGTTACAATTTTAAAATAATTCCTTTGGGGTTAAAATAAAATGTTCAAATAACTAACTCCACGCGAACTAAGTCGCGGCCGGCCGCTAGTTTATACAGTATGTAAAGAAAACCTTGTCCGATCCGTGAAGGTATTGTTAGGTATCGATAACTGATTCTACTAATGGATACAAAGCCGGGCTAAACTTAAAAAAGACCCCCTTAAAAAAATAAATATTATTTCGCAAAAAGAGGTAACTTTATACATTTGCGGTAAGTAACTTTTCCGGGGGCGGCGGGGGGCAGGGCACGGGCACGTGGTCGCATCGCTATTCGCTCATAATAATACCGGTGTTGTCACTTTTTTAAAAATTACCAAATTTCGGGGAAATTGGCATTAATTTGCGGGAAAAAAAGGTTATTTTAAAATTCATTAATATTGTTACTATGATGATTACATAAAATTTTATATTATATTTGATAATGTGTTTACCTAACCTTTATTATCCTTATGGGCCGGACAGGGTTTTCTTTACATATTGTATATGTAAAACTAGCGGCCGCCAGCGACGTCGTTCGCGTGGAGTTAGGAATGATCCGCTCCTATTGGACAGAGCGTGATGTTATACGAGCAAAGCCTTTCTGGATTAATGGGCTATCCACCGCAAAAAAAAATTCAAATCGAACCAGTAGTTCCCGAGATTAGCGCGTTCAAACAAAAAAACAGACAAACTCTTCAGCTTTATATATTAGTATAGATACACCTACATACATATATGACCCAAACCGCAACGTCAAAACTCTCTCGCTTATCCTTCATGTAAGCGTTTTTTAGATTCAGCATTGTTATTATGTCTTTTGTTAGGGTTACCGGTAAACACAAACGTTTACTACAAAGCAGTAAAAAAAGGTATAACCTTTCACACATAAACCTGCCAATTCCGTTCATGTCAAATTTCTTTGTGAAATTATCGGAACAGATGTAGAAAGGAAAATAATGGTTACTATAATAATGAGCTTGATAATAATGTTTCTTTAGAAGAATTTAATTTAACGTTACTATTGAGTTTAGTTTAACATTTCAACCATGGCCTTTTTTTCGATGGAAAATCATGAAATGACCTTTTCCGCTCTGGGCCGAGCGGAAGAGGGTGTCAGACTTTTACTGACTAAAACCCACCCGTGTTTCTTCACTAGCCTGTGCATCAGGGCCACGGTTTGCGCAAATGCCTAAGACTACGGGAGCCGGTGTATGCGCGATTTAATGTCACCTATCGACTGCAAATTTTGAACATCCACAGCCCTGTATATATTGTTACGACATTTAAATAATTCCTATTTTTCTATAAATATATATATTATATTGTCTCTTTTTGGAAATTTCATATAATTCTTACAACTTCTTGATTTTGAAACCGGTAATTTTAGAGGATAGGCGGTCGCTGCAGTCTCTGGTCTGGTTAGACTGGCAATCGATCCTAACATCGTTAGGAATAGGTTGGCAGATGTTGGTGTATATCAAATCAAATCAATTTTGGATGATTTAATTCGCTTATCTCCGTTCCATCATCGGACGACCCGTCGTACGGCGAGTTTCCACCCTTATGTTGTTAAGACCACAACGATTCGAACTAAGTGCTTCGCGTCGTCTTTTATACCGCGTACAACAAGGGACTGGAACAATATGCCAGAAGCGGTGTTTCCGTCGGACTACGTTTAAGTGTCTTCAAGGCTAGAGTGAATAGGCTCTTAATAAACTAGCGCGCTTTACCCTCAACGATTGCATCTCTGCTTACCATCAGGTAGAATTGCAGTCAAGCACGATTTTATAATTTACTAGCTGACCCGGCAAACGTTGTTTTGCCATATAAATAATTTCTTTGGAAAAAAATAATTAAAAATAGGTATTGGCCGATTCTCATAGATACCGGATAAGCACAAAAAATTTCATCAAAATCGGTCAAGCCGTTTCGGAGGAGTATGGCAACGAAAACTGTGACACGAGAATTTTATATATTAAAAAAAAACATTCTTCTGCACGTATCCTAATTTATGAGTGGTCGGCGCTGCTTTTCTGATGGTGTCGTTTTCTTCTATACTTCTCTATTTACTCTTCATCTCAGCAGTCATCCTAATACAGGGTGGGCCAAGAATTCGTTGACATTTAAACTTAACACCCCGCGCTAATACAAGCCGCGCGGGGAGCTGGGAGGGGCGTTACCACTAGCTCGCTTCTCGGAAATTTAGTCGCAATGGATCGTTTCACGGGGCCGCAGCGCGCTTATTGTGTGAAACAATTTTATTTAAACAACAGTTCGCTCATTACTGTGAGACGCTTATTTCGCGTTGAATACGACTTACACGATTTAAATCGGTGTCCCAGTGCTCCATTAATAAAGAAATGGGTTTAAAAGTTCGAAGAGACCGGATCTACACTAAACGTGAAGCAAACCGGCGGCCCACGGACTTCTCGGAGCGAAGAGAACGTGCAGCGAGTTTTCGCATCAGTTCGACGTGATCCAAATTTATCGACGCGCAAACGTTCGGCTGAATTAGAACTATCCCGAACATTACTGCGCCGTACTTTGAAATTAGATATGAAATTACATCCATATAAGATCCAGTTAGTACAGGAATTAAAACCTAATGATTTAAATTTGCGCAAGTCCTATGCCGAAACAATGTTAGATCGATTCAATAATTTTGACAACCTCTTATTTTCCGACGAAGCCCATTTCCACCTCAACGGACACGTCAACAAACAGAATTGCAGATATTGGAGCAGCGAAAATCCCAAATCTAAACACGCGAGGCCACTTCATTCTCCCAAGGTAACGGTATGGGCTGCAATTTCAGCAAAAGGGTTCATTGGGCCCTATTTTTTCGAAGATTCTCGCGGCCGTTCGGTTACTGTGAATTCTGTTGAATATGTGAAAATGTTACGGGGGTTCTTGGCACCGAAGCTACTGAAATTTGCTGGCTACAATCGTAACACATGGTTTCAACAAGATGGAGCCACTTGTCACACATCCAACAAGAAATGTAGGTAGTCAAAGAAATGTTTCCGGAAAAGCTGATTTCCAGACGAGGCGACATCCCATGGCCACCCAGGAGTCCAGATTTAACCCCAGCAGAGAGGTTCTTTTTATGGGGTTATTTGAAGATTCGTGTTTACATCCATAAACCAAAAACACTACGTGAACTAAAGAAAAAAAATAGCGAAGACATGTCAGCGATCTCGCGGTCTCTTTGTGGAAGAGTATTCGTAAATTTCGGTGCTCGCTTAGAAGAGTGCAAAAATCGAAACGGTGGACATTTAGATGATGTTATTTTTAAAAACATAAATTCCAAATAATTAACTTTCTTGTAAATAAATAATTTTAAAAATATATCAAATAGATTTCTTTATACGATTTTTTCAATTGTTAACTAATTCATGGCCCACCCTGTATGTATACATAGGTACGGACGATATCAGGTCAAGCTACCAGAAACTGTTAAATGTTCCCAATCAACATTTTTTTTTGTTTGTGATGGAAATGCATCAAACCACCTCTCCCGCTGCCGCTACCACTCTGAGCGGGGCGGAAGGGTGTGTCACTTAATACTCGCTGGGTTCTGGGCGATAAGAAGTGGGCAGCTTGCCGCCCGGTAAGAATTAGGCCCAAGTCGAACGCGCGTTGTGTTTTACGCGCGCCTCGAAGAAAAGTCAGCACCCCTTGATGGGATCCACGAAAACCGATGCCGCCTGGGTCAGTGTTGCGGGTTGGTTAAAAAAGAAACCGCGGTACAGGCAAGTGAAGCAACACAGTTACGTTTTAGTCAATAAAAGTCTGACACACCCTTCCGCTCCACCCAGAGCGGGAGTGATCATTTGACGATTTCCCGTTCAAAATAAAAAAAACCTTAATGCTAAAGAGGTAAAGTGGAAAATCTAATAAAGAGGATCTGACAGATTTAGATAGACATAGGTAGCTTGCTGTGTTCTACATGAACGTGGAGGTCGGTTAGGCAGTGGCTTAATGTGAAATAGTGATACACTAAACGGTTAGACTGAAAGCCGACCCGACTATAAGGTACATGAACTTTAATAGTACAAACTTAGGGAACTGCCTACCCTAATGTTTTTTTTTATTTATAAGCAAGTGCTTGACCACAATCTTGCCTGTGTGTAATGTGCTGTAAAGCGCGCCAGTTTATTAAGAGCCTATTCACTCAAAAAAACTGAGTGAATTGGAAGGAAGACGGCAATAGAGCACGTCATGCAATATTAAACCCAACAACACGACCAACTATGCTACGCTAGAGTAAGATTCATCTGGAGAGATACCCTCCACGACCAAACTTCCGCTACAACAACATTTGGCGCATCGTACCCGGCACATATCGCAACACAACTGCTCAGACCCGTCCTCCGTACGGCTTCACCAGACATATTGCTGAAACATGACGAATCGCTTGGCGGCAAGACTGCCTGGGTGGTAACTTCTACCAGCAGCCGATATTATGGCCTAACATCGAAAATAAAATAAGGAAAATAAGTAATATAACAAAGTCACGACTACTCAGTACAACGTACATTGCCGCGTGATTGACACAATACACGAAATGTTAACAAGCCACCGCTTGTGAGTGACAGCCTATTGTAGTTAATATTAATAGCGACACCATTCAACAGCTTGATGGCTTGTCATTAAAGGCAAGTGTATACGAGGGTTTTTGTCATATTTTTTTTTCTGTGTTAAAACGTCGCTAGGTTTGTTGTTAACTTGGGTTTTTTATATATTTATAAACTAGAGGTTGAGCGCAATCCCGCCTGATAGGAAGCAGTGATACAATCGTTGATGGTAAAGCGCGCTAGTTTATTAAGAACCTATTCACTCAAAAAAAACTGAGTGAATAGGAAGGAAGACGGCAGTTGAGTGAGATGGTGCAATTTTAAATCCAACAATACGATCAACGATGCTCCGCCAAAGGGAGATTGGTCTGAAGACCCTCCACGACCAAACTCCCAAGACAACAACATTTGGCGCATCGTACCCGGCACACATCGCAACACAACTGCTCAGACCCGTCCTCCGTACGGCTTCACCAGACATAATGCTGGAACACGACGAATCGCTTGGCGGCAAGACTTTGTCGGGTGGGTGGTAACTTCTGCCGGCAGCTGATATTATGGCCTACCAACGAGAATGAATTGATGGTATTCATCATCATCATGAGAATTTCTGTCAAAAGACGTATACTGCTGGACATAGGCCTCAACTAAGGAACGCAGCGACGACCGGTGGTATTGCGGAAATTATTTTTTGATATATACAGGAAAAATTGTTAACCAGTGAGCAAATTGTAACTTTCAGTTTAGCAAACGATTTGATAAACTGATCCACTAAGACTACAACCTAAATTAATGAAACGCAATCCTATAAAAATGGATCCTTAGTCAGAGTATTCTATTAAATTATTCTAGAGATGATCAATTTAAGACACGAAACGTTCTCAACTTTTGTCCTTGTAATTTTAACCAGCACGGTAATGGGCATTGGACAAATTTTTCGACCATCATTTTTATTATAGATTTCGATAATATAGAACATTCTGAGAAACTAATTTGAATATTTTTGAAATTTATGTAGTCGTTATATTTCTATTAATTATTTAAAATTACAAGTAACTTCGTAACGTCCCCTTTACCTAAAATAACTTCTTTGACGTAGAAATATGTCAATAGTGGGTAATCGGTGACTTTCCTCAGTTACTTTTATGGGAAGTTAGCACCAATAGAAAGATTAAGGTTTGGGATGGGTAGAGTAAGGTGAGAGAGTATATACCTGATACAGTAGCTGGCCTCCAGTGAATGCGGCGGCCTCTGGTCGCGTGCGGCGTGAAGCAGTTGTCTCTGCACTGCACGTGTTTAGTCTTTGAGTCTTGAAAACACGGACACTCCCACCCAGGCACAAAATAAGTAATAGTACTTAGATTATACATGTTCTCTTTCGTTTGGCGGAGCGGTTCAAGATGCACTTAATGTACTATGTTGGCGGTGTTTTTGAGAGTCCAAAATTCGTGAGGTCTCATAGCTGTTTAACGCGGACTGCGGATATATCACATTGCAGAACAATGTGATATATTCGCAGTTTGTTTTTTGTCGTCCTCCGTGGCGCAGCGGTCAACACGCCTGCCTGCGACGTGGAGGCCCCGGGTTCGATCCCCGGCCAGGTCATGATGGAAAACGATCTTTTCCTGATTGGCCTGGGTCTTGGATGTTTATCTATTTATGTATCTATTATAAATATAGTATCGTTGAGTTAGTATCCCATAACACAAGTCTCGAGCTTACTTTGGGGCTAGCTCAATCTGTGTGATTTGTCCGTATATATTTATTTATTTATTTATTTATTTATTTATTTTTTCTTAGCGAGCCCCTGCGGGTGACTCGTTATGCGGCTACAGCGATTAGCGGATAAGATCACATCGCAGAGCGATGCGAACACGGTTAGCGGGTCGAGTACCAACTGGATACTGTCTCTGTCGTATTTTTGTACTTTGCGCGCGCTTTGATCGCCCGCGACGATGTCAAATCGCTGGTGAATAATACTATATCTCTCACTCAAGGGACAGTAAACAGTCGACAAGGAGAGGGAAGGCATGATTTAAAATGATAGGTACATATATTATAGTGGCGCCAACAAATAGTGTCATGTCAGTATCAGTCATTAGCGTCATACTTACAGTAAACAACGCGAACAAAAATTTTATGTGGACTATTTTTTGAGTCGTTTTTACAGGTTAGAACGAAGCACTTCCTATATTCCATCTTTATTTGCTGGTGATTTCGCTAGACGCTAAATATAATTATCGAATGTTTGCAGAATTTGAGGTTATATTTATTGTTTATATTTATATCTTGTTACTCTTGACAGTAATTACGTATACTGCAGCCGAAGGTTCGAAAAAAAACCAAAGTTACTTATAATTAATTTAATTAAGAAGAAAGAAATTACAATTAAACTTAAGTGAAACCTATTCGATGCTAGAATATGGAATGACAATTCTTATAATAAAAATGAATAAAATTAATTTGCTGTTTCGGCGAATCGTCGCCGAACGGACGTCATCGGTCCACCTGCACTTTTGCTGCGTCGGCGCTCTCGTCTTGCAAAATTGTTATGTTGAATTGGCTGCGTCGACGATGTAGTTTAGGGGTCCGTACTTAACACCTCCATCCGTAGAACAGCAACTATTTTGTCATATTAAGGGAAAATGTTGCTGGGACCTCTTTATGATTCTTGATCTCTTCGTATGTGTGGATCTTGAGAGTTTGTTGGTTCTCTTTGTTTTCTGAACTTATACTCCAACATTTCTTTTTGCGGCTTATGATGAATATACCAATGATAACTGCGCATACTACAATGACATAAAGGGGTATCGTTGTATGGTACATGACAGATGACTGGGTCTTCTCTAATTCTATAGGTTTTTCCAGTAAGACTTTGTTCTGGATGCTGTGAAGTTCTTCTAGGTTTACTGATCTGGAGCCAATGTGAGCGAAAACTTCAGTCTTATTTAATTCATCGTAGGGTATCTTCGATAATTTCAGCGGTTGACCTTTTATCTCGTTCCCGTCATTAATTATGGTGAACTCTGGTGTCTGGATATAGCAATCTACAGGGATAGTGATAAGATAGCTTCCTTGTAGTGTATTGAAGTCTTTTCTGCCGCAGGTCGATTGTACTTTTGTAGGTTGTGGTAGTGAAAGTACGTAGTGTTGGTCGTCCAACTTCTCTATTGCTTCTTTAGTTAATGAGATCCTAGTTAACTGGCAGGTGTTCTTCAGGGTTTGTCGGGTGATTAGTTCCTGAATACAGTCAGGTTCGGTGCGGACTTGATGACTTATCTTCTTTTCACAGAGATAGATGCTGTTGTACTTCGGGCATTCAGCCTCTATGTACACGAATGATTTCTCGGTTGTTGCTATATAAGGAGTAGGGGGTACAAGGGTTAGTTGATTTTCATTGGGGAAAATGGATAACTTATATAAATCATATATATCATAGGAAGCGATAGGGAATTTGTAAACTATTACTATTCTTTTCCCAACAAAATATGAACCTGGCTTAATCAAATCGTAGTATTCTCGTAATTCTAAATTTATTATTTGATCTGGATTATATAATGATTTTAATTTATCTATCATAGATTTTAAGACATCTATATCTATCATTGAATGATGGGTACTAGATGAATGTATGAACGCTAAAATATTTTCTATCCTAATTATCTCTATCATTATATCTTCTACATTATTAGTTATTATACTTAATATTTGAGCGAGCTTAGTAAATCTCACTAAATTATAATCTTTGAGTGCATCTCTTTCTAAGAGTAGTTCTAGGGATGCGTTAATTTTTGCCTGGTTTGACGCTAATTGTTCTAGAACAGTATTATGTTGAGACATCCATTCTTTACACAAACTGATATGGTTATTAAATTCAGAAGTTATCTTGTAGTCGTTGTCTTGCAAGATTTTAATAGTTTCATCATATTTTATGGCATCTTGATAATCTAGATTGCCTGTAACACTTTTTATTACTGATCCTAGGCTATCTATTAAACCTCTTTTAACTCTAACTGGTTCTAGGGATTTTATTCGATTCAATACCTTGTTAAGTTTATTGGTAAGGTAATCAATTTGATATTCGTAAATAGTGTATGCTCCACTACTTAGTTTTGTCTTAAACGTTTCGAGTTGAGTTTGTACTGATTCTATCTTGTCTTCAACATCAGTCAGCTGTATAAATTGTACAAAAGAATGGTAATGTGTCGTTAATCGGGTTGCTCCTAGTTTGTATGGTAATAGTCCTGTTCCGTCAGCTAAAGTCTCAATTCTTATGTCTTGAGGATGCGTCGCCGGTATTATCAGTAGTAGTAGGCTCCTGTAACAATTGGTTACTTTTAGGTACTCTTTTCAGCCGCGCTTTAGCAACGGGGCCGCGTTTCCGTGAGGTATAGATATGGATTGGTAAATCGGCTAGAACGGTGTCTTGCGTGTAACGTGGCGCAACTTTCTGACGATTGGCGAGTGGGTTTTTGATAAAAACTTGCTGTTGAGGGACATATTCTATTTCGGGTTCACGTGATTTATTCCTATTTTCAATTAAAGCTGTCCGGTTTATAAGAGAAGATTCATTAATTATATCGTACACCTGTTTCATCTGTTGTCTATGATTCTGCGCATATTGCTGTAGGAGATGTTCAGTAAAGTCAACGTTAATTGGATCTCGTGGGTCAAAATGTCCATTTAATAGATCGAAAGGCCTACACTTGGTAAAGCTATGGATAGAGCTGTTATATGCTATAATAGCATATGGCATGAGATTAACTACTGGCTCATTTTTATGTTGTAATTTAAGAATTCTAATATGTTCCAATAATGTCGAGTGAAATCTTTCTATATTACCGTTATCGTTTGGACTGTGGGGTAAGGTTTTATGATGAACTATTTTATGAATACGTGTGAATTCAGAGAACAATTGGTTCGTGAATTCTGTGCCATTGTCAGTTATAATAGTCATGGGTAACCCATGGTGAGTACAAAATTTTAATAATGATTGGATTATGCTTATGGCCGTGCCATCTCGTAGATGATATGCTTGTCCATATTTCGTAAAAGTATCAATAAATGTGACGTATTTTTCTGAATCGACTGTGAATAGATCCATGTGAATAGTCTCTAGTGGTTTAGTAGCTGGTGGTACTATATTAAAGCACGGTCTGATCGGGTTTCGATCGTATTTGGCTTGGCCGCAGATGGTGCACTCGTTAATAAATTTGGCGATCTGTTCCTTCATTTTTGGCCAGTAATATTTTCGCAAAAGTGCTAAGTAGCATTCGTTTATACCACGGTGATTGGTTTTACCATCGTGATAATGTTTGATGATATCCTGTTGCCGCAGGTATTCTTTGACATTTTCTAATTCTATCCTAGTTAATACTAATTTAAGAGAAGAACTTTTAAACTTATCCTGTATTATTGGTACTATTGAATACATAGCTAAAGTTGGGTTTACTAGTATAGCAGTTTTAACCTTCGGGTTAACGTATTCTTTAATAGCATTGATAACATCTGATTCTAAGTTTGATTCGGAAATTTGAATTGCTGTTCTTGTATGTCCTTCAAAAGGTTTAGTCACTACAGGTCTTCGTTTAATATCACCAACTATTGTAAGGTGGATTTGTCTGTGGAATTTGTTAAGAGGCTCGTCTGTAAGAGGAACTTCTAAGATGGGTTGTTCGTTACTAGTATGTACGGTGTCAGTTGAAAAATTAGCCTGATCGTCTGGTATGTCTAATTGATTGGGGCTTTCTCTTCTAACATGTTCATTATTAGAATGTAAGGTGTCAGGATTGGATTCATGGTTCTGAGGGATTATTAATCATTGAACTTAACTCTTTGATGTTTTCAATAACTGAGTTTATTTCATCGGTCTCATTGTTATGAATTTCTATGCGTGAAAGGGCATCAGCATTGGTGTTAGACTTTCCTTTCTTATAAACTACAGTAAAGTCGTATTCACTGAGTTTTAGCCGCCATCTGGTCAATCGGGAGTTAGGCTCCTTTAAATTAACCATCCATTGCAATGGTTTATGGTCGGTTAGTATTTTAAACTTCCGTCCAAATAGATAGGGCCGAAAGTACTTTGTAGCCCACACTATGGCTAACAATTCCTTTTCGATTGTGCTATAGTTTAGTTCACTTTCGTTGAGTGTACGTGAAGCGTAACACACCGGTTTGTCAGATCCTATGGGTCCCTGGGATAATACCGCTCCAATAGCGACATTTGAAGCGTCGGTGGTAAGGTTAAACTCTTTGGTGAAATCAGGGTACTGTAGGATAGGGTCATTTGTAAGTAATGTTTTGCATTTAACAAAGGCATTAACGTATTCGGGACTATGGACTACTTTGCTACCTTTCTTGAGACAATGAGTAAGAGGCTTTATAAGGCGTGCAAAGTCCGGTATGAATTTTCGGTAATAACCGAGAAGACCTAAAAACTGTTTGATCTCTTTTGGTGTGTTCGGTATAGGGTACTTTTCAATGGCTGAAATCTTGTCGGGGTTAGGCTTAATGCCGTCTCTACTAATTATGTGCCCCAGGTATGCGGTTTCTAGCTTCAAGAATTCTGACTTGTCCATCTGAATTTTGAAGTTAGATTCCCTAAGTCTTTGGAAAACGCGTTCCAGGTTATCCAGGTGTTCCTGAAGTGATGAACTAAACACGATAATGTCGTCTAAATATACAAGACAGATGCTATTTTGTAGACCTCTAAGTACATTGTCCATTACTCTTTGGAAAGTTGAAGGTGAATTCTTCAAACCCATAGGCATTCGAAGAAATTCAAAATGACCATGTTCGACATTGAATGCGGTCTTAGGTATGTCCTGAGAGTCCATTTCTACCTGGTAAAATCCACTTGCTAGGTCTAGAGTCGTGAAGTATTGGCATCTTCCTAATTTATCTAACACGTCAGTGATATTGGGTATGGGGTATTTGTCATCTAATGTCTTATCGTTAACTTTGCGAAAGTCGACCACAAGACGCCACTTTTGTTTACCTGAAGCGTCCATTTTCTTGGGTACAACCCAAATGGGTGAGCTCCATGCAGAGTCAGAAGGTCTGATTATACCCTGCTCCAACATTTTCGCAATTTGGTCTCTGACTTCTTGTCTGTGAACGAAAGGATATCGATAGCTTTTGGTATACACGGGTACCTCGTCGGTTGTACGAATTCTATGTTTGATTTTGTTTGTAAAAGTCAATGGTTCTCCATCGATATAGAATACATCAGCGTATCGACTGCACAATGTTAAGAGATTGACTTTTTCTTCTTCGTTGAGATGATCTGTACGTAATCGCGATAATACCTCGTTCACCCGGTTTGTACTCCCGGTTTTAGTACATTCGATATTAAATACATCGGCACAGGCCGGTTGATCTAGGGAAAATATAAGATCATTGAAAGTTGGGTTTTCTATCTCTACATAACCACGACCATTTTTTACGGTGGTAATGCATTCGTGCAAAATACAATTACAGAAAATCTGTTCGTCCATTAATACATCTCCGTCAGGGGCATTAATAGGTATTTTAATTATTTTAGTGCTGTTAGCGGGCATAATGTCCTCATATAAATTTACATTACGAGAGTTATATAACTTAATCTGATTTGTTGCGTTTCGAGTTACTAATTGGAAATCCTTCAGATTGATATTGGCTTCCCATTTGGATAATATATCTAAACCTATTAACCCGTCAAAATACTCGTGGAAACGGTATACGAAGAACTTGATAGCGTCTTTCTCATTGAATTCACTAAAACTTGGCAACGTTATAGAGTGGTCACTTCGGCTAACACCATGTATATTTGCTATTTCAAAAGGGTCATAGTTAAGTTCGTAGTTAGAGAAGAAGTTTTGTATGGCCTCGGGGCTTATGAACGATTGGTTAGCACCAGTGTCTATCAGGAATTTTAAAGGGGGTTGGGAAATCTCTATGTACGGTAATTGTCTCTGGGTTTGCAAATTAATATCTATCCTTGCTCTTTTGATATCTTGTCTGAACGAAAATCCGGAGATTGATCTACGTGGCTGGGCCCTGGTTGCGGTTCTGCCTCCTGTGTTACTTGATTATTAGTCATGTCATTAGTCGTATCGTTACAAGTCATAGCAGTAATGTGGTCATACTCGTAAGGGGTATTATAGTCATTAAAGTCCGTGTAACATGTATATTCAGGCAAATAGCAATATTCGGCAGAATAATAGGCATTATCGGGCAAAATAAATTCGTTAAGATTGATTTCACGTGTCTTAAAGTAATTGCTAGGTGGTGGATTACCACTTTTTTGCCAATCGTGCCCTGATGTCATGGGTAATGCTCTAGGGGTAAAATGTTGAACGCCACTCATAGGTTTTGGTCCATTATTTGGCGGGGCGTTATTTCTAGGCTGTAGTCTAAACATGTTACTTTGGGGGTGGTAGTTAGTAGGCTGTGCACGGAACATCTGCTGGGTTCGTGTAGGGAACCGATTTTGTTGCTGGTTAGGCATGTTAAATTTAAAAGCTTGGTTTGGTGGTTGGTGAGGACGTTGCTGTGCCATAGGTGCTGGCCAATTAGGTATGGGATGCCGCGGAACACTCTGAGTATTCAATGGTATATTGAAAGGCATGGCCTTAGGGGCGTTGTGAACCTTTAAGCCATCGTTACGTGACTGAAGGTACATAACGTTTAACTCTTCCTGCACGTACTCAAGAGCTTTTTCTATGGAGTCTGGACGCATGCATCGTATACGCGATCCTAAAGGCTCCTTTAACCCATGTACAAAAGCCTGCATTGCTACCTTTTTGTAAAGTAATCGCTTAGCCTCAATAGTCGTCTGTAAGGTCTCATGTAAGGTCACATATGTCATTATTGTGCTAAATAGGGTTTGACATTGATCGTAAAATTGCTGCGGGGATTTGTTACCCTGTAAAGCTAATGAGAGGTCATTATATAAGGCCGTTTCGTCTCTCTGGTCTGAAAAATTATTGATTAGAGCTGCTCTAATGCCTGCCCAAGTGTCCGGGATACCGTTCGCATTGATAGTGGAAGCGGCAGACCCTGTGATTTTATTTAAAATCCCATTCAATAAACATAGATTGGCTAATTCGCTACCTGGCTCAGGGCTAGCGTACTGAGTTACGATTCGATCACAAATATTAATGAACCTCGTCAATACATTATGGTTACCATCAAACTCTGGTACAAGGCGTAAGGCCTTATAGATTACATCCGGGTCGTACGGCATTTTTAATTCAAATAAACTTATTAAATCGCAATCTAATTCACTATCTAATTCTCTATAACTATCTACTATGTGCCGGCGAGCCTGTCTCGATGCAGGATCCCGGGAATAAATTTTCCCTGGTCTAAAAATCTTGGAAGTGATAAGGATTTAAAGATGGGAAGCAACACGAGAAAGATTCTAGTGTACTTACATATAATAATTCATCTCTGGTTCTTCTCCGTGAATCGAAGTCTGGATTCTCCACTCGGCGTTGCAGTTTCGTAGATTCTGGATTCTCGTACTGGAGCTTGATAGCCGCCCGGGCGACACGCGAACGCGAATATCGATGTGAGATGCTTCTAACCGCTCGCGAACCGGCCCGCGAGAATCCTACCGACTGCGCCAATTACGTATACTGCAGCCGAAGGTTCGAAAAAAAACCAAAGTTACTTATAATTAATTTAATTAAGAAGAAAGAAATTACAATTAAACTTAAGTGAAACCTATTCGATGCTAGAATATGGAATGACAATTCTTATAATAAAAATGAATAAAATTAATTTGCTGTTTCGGCGAATCGTCGCCGAACGGACGTCATCGGTCCACCTGCACTTTTGCTGCGTCGGCGCTCTCGTCTTGCAAAATTGTTATGTTGAATTGGCTGCGTCGACGATGTAGTTTAGGGGTCCGTACTTAACACAGTTGTAAATAAGTGTGTGTGAGCGTATGTATATGTGGGGACATCAGAAGGCGGGGCCGAAGTTCCGGATAGTTGAGGTGTGTTCTCATTCGTATGAGCATCCATCTTCTTCTTCTTCAGCCTATGGATGTCCACTGCTGGAGAAAGGCCTCCCCCAAGGCTTTCCAAGCTCCCGCCGCTGCACCACTCTTGTGCTGCCCGCATCCATCAGCTTCCCGCTACCTTCACCAGGTCATCAGTCCACCTTGCATCCATCATCATCATCATCATCATCATTTCAGCCGAAAGACGTCCACTGCTGGACATAGGCCTCCCCCAAGGTTCTCCACGACGACCGGTTCTGCGCCTCCCGCATCCAGCGGTTTCCCGCGACCTTCACCAGGTCGTCGGTCCACCTTGTCGGGGGCCTACCCACGCTACGTCTTCCGGTGCGTGGTCGCCACTCGAGAACTCGTCGGCCCCATCGGGCATCGGTCCTACGGGCAATGTGTCCAGCCCACTGCCACTTTAGTGTTGCAATTCTTCGGGCTATGTCGGTTACTCTCGTTCTTCTGCGGATCTCCTCATTCCTGATTCGATCGCGCAGTGAAATCCCAAGCATAGCCCTCTCCATTGCCCTTTGAGTGACTTTGAGCCTTCTTATAAGGCCCATTGTTAGCGACCACGTCTCAATTCCATATGTCATCACTGGCAACACACACTGGTCGAAGACTTTTGTCTTGAGACACTGCGGTATTTCGGACGAGAAGATTCTTCGTAGCTTCCCGAAAGCAGCCCAGCCGAGTTGGATTCGACGATTGACCTCTTTCTCGAAGTTGGACCTTCCTAACTGGATAGTTTGTCCCAGGTACACGTAACTGTCAACAACTTCGAGAACAGAGTCTCCAATCTTTATAGGAGTCGGTACAACATGGGCATTAGACATGACTTTCGTCTTGCCCATGTTCATTTTAAGACCGACTCGCTCGGAGGCTCTGCTGAGGTCTTCGAGCATTGTACTCAGGTCCTCCGCGGTCTCAGCCATGACTACGATATCATCAGCAAACCGAAGGTGTGTCATGTACTCGCCATTGATGTTGATGCCCAGTCCTTTCCAGTCCAGAACCTTGAAGACATCCTCCAATGCAGCGGTGAACAATTTCGGGGAGATAACATCTCCCTGTCTGACACCACGCTGGAGAGGTATTGGTTTCGAGGTCTGGTCCTGTATTCGGACTATGTCGATTACTCTCGTTCTTCTGCGGGTTTCAATTAAATATTAAGGGATTACAATGATAATCTCAGATTACAACAGATAAGAGCCACTGGGTTTGAGTATGAACAACACACTCGATCGAAGCTTGTGCAAAGAATGGCCGCGCTAACGGCCGCTCGCTACGCTTCAGCGTGGCGCTGCGGAGCGCGGCGTAACGTACCGCTCGGTCCTTGCCGAGATCAAGGCCAAGATCAAGTTATCGGATCTTGGCATTCAATCCGTCACCATAAAACATGCTGTTACGGGTGCGACGCTGTTTGAGGTGGCTGGTGCTGCGAGTGGCAATACCGAGAAGGCGGACGCTCTGGCCGCCAAGCTGAGGGAGGTCCTCAACCCTGAGGAAGTTCGGATCTCCAGGCCAGTTAAAATCGCAGAGGTGCGGATTGCTGATCTGGACGAGTCCGTGACTCCTGAGGAGGTGGTGGCGGCCGTTGCCGGAAGTGGGGAGTGTTCGCTGGACAAGGTGCGGGCTGGCGATATTTACATCGACGCAATCCCCATTTCGTAACATAGTATCTTGTGTATCTATCTTGTTTACGTTGTTGAGCAAACACATTTTTTGAACAAAAGGAACAAAAGGAAGGTAAAATGTTCTTTCTTCTTCTTCTTCAGCCTATGGATGTCCACTGCTGGACAAAGGCCTCCCTCAAGGCTTTCCACGCTGACCGGTCTTGTGCTGCCCGCATCCATCAGCTTCCCGCGATCTTCATCGATCGGTCCACCTTGTTGGAGGCCTCCCTACGCTGCGTCTTCCAGTACGTGGCCGCCACTCCAGAACCTTACTGCCCCTATCAGCCATCGGTTCTACGAGCAATGTGCCCTGCCCACTGCCACTTCAGTTTAGCGACTCGTAGAGCTATGTCGGTGACTTTGGTTCTCCTGCGGATCTCCTCATTTCTGATTCGATCACGCAGAGAAACTCCGAGCATAGCTCTTTCCATTGCCCTTTGTGTGACTCTGAGCCTTCGTATGTCAAGCCTTCGTAAGTCTTAAAATGATATATATGTTCTTAATAAGACTTAAACACATGTTCAAAGTGTAGTTAAAATCAATATGTTTTTAAAAGGTGTTCAGTCTAAACTACCGATATACATTTTTTATATCTGATCACAGACGGAGAATCGATTTGAATAGTAACTGCTTTATAACCATTCACAGAGATGTCCATTGAACTCAGCGCACAGTTGCACAAGGAACTTCCTCCATGATAAGAATAAATCGCACTCTTTTCAATCGACTTCGTAATAAGAAAGGGTGGAATATTTAACAGCTGCTCCCAGAATTCAATAGTTACACTAACGCAAGCACAGGCAAGTATTTTTGTATCTTTTTTTTTTTAATTATAAACTTGTACTTGACCGCAATGCCGCCTGATGGCAAGCAGTGATGCAATCGTTGATGGTAAAGTGCGCTAGTTTATTAAGAGCCTATTCACTCAAGCCTACTTTCATCTTATTGAGTTTATTACCCTTTGACGATTCAAAGAAACTTGCGCTAAGTCTAAGCGATCCAATCAATTTAAATTTCAAATTGAGGAATTAAAATTTCACCATGTGTTCAAAATTATTCACTCTAGTTGTTCCAGGTTACAGATGTATCTTGGCCTGTAAATATACATTTCAAGTTGTCCCGTTGGAGTGACTATCCTCCAGTAAACTTCAGTCAGAACTCGTAGATGTCAAGTTCCAAAGCATTAATAAATAATATGAAATACAATAGAAACCGCCTTTTGTTCGTACTTCACTCTTTGTAGTCTACGAAGTTTGCGCAAAGTTCAAATCTTTGTGGGCGTCTCACATTTCACTCGTATTATTAGAAAATCATTTGAAAAGTTACATTTTCAATTTAGTTAATGGATACATGGGTACTTGAGCTGAGACTTATCAAGCACTCCGGTCTAAAGATATTGAAAGATTAAAGCAAAGTGAATGAGAATGTAATTAGTGAAATAATTGTTTGCTAAGACTTGTCAATGAAAATTGTAGAATGAGAGGGTTGTATTATCATCAGGGTTTCGTTTGGTAAATTAAGAGGTCTTTTAATTAGTCTAAAAAAGTCCGGCTAAGTTAATAGCACACTTTTTTATGCACCATATTTCTTCACACGTTCAAGGAACTCTAACAAGTAAAAGGTAAGATTAATGAATGTCTGTGTTAATTGATTATACCGGTAATAAGTGGAGTAGAATTAAAGTTGTAAGTAATCAAGAAACCTGAAACAAATCAAGGAAAAAGGTTGGTGTGAGAGATTACCTTTAATGATTTATTATGTTTGAAACGCCTACGTTTGATGGTGTATGTTAAAAAACGGTGGTTATATCAATTTGGTCTTGTAATATGGGCCTTATAGACATTAAAATTTTAAAAAAACTTAAATCTCTTTACCATTTTTGGTATGCAGAAAACTTGTTTTCTTTTAGTTAATTACCTAAACCGAAAGAGTATCCCGAAGAATTGCAACACTAAAGTGGCAGTGGGCCGGGCATATTGCCCGTAGGACCGATTCCCGATGCGGCGGAAGGATTCTTGAGTGGCGACCACGCACCGGAAGGCGCAGGTTGGGTAGGCCCCTGACAAGGTAGACCGACGACCTAGTGAGGGTTCCGCGAAACCGCTGTATGCGGGAGGTGCAAGAACAGTGGTCATGAAGATCCTTGGGGGAGGCCTATGTCCAGCAGTGGACGTCTTTTGGCTAAAATAATGATGATGAAGATGATAGAGTATCGTTTCTATTAATATAATTTAATATCAATATTTTATACATCCTTTGTGTAGTATTTTATCTCCTTCATTCTATCTATAAGAAAACTGGTTTCAGGCTTCGATAAAACGAAACAATTATTTTATTAGTCAAACTAGAAATATGAATCTAGTTTAATTAACAAAATCAATGTTTTAAAGGATTAACAAACATCTACCGGTTTCTGATCTAACGCATCTAATTAAATTAGTCTTTCCACGACTATGGGGTCTAAATAGTTTTATGAATTAAACCGGGGATCAAATTTTAAGCGTAGGTGGAGCGCGCAGTGTTGTCTCCCCTTCTAATTTACTAAAACTGAGTTTTAATATTTCCACCAAAACTGGGAAAAGTTTTAATTAATATGTAGAACTTAATGCTTGTTAATAATCTTCCGTTTCCGTCACCGTTTTGAGAGCAGTAGTATCGGCTGAGACTTACAAGTTGTAGATCGTAGGTTTTTTTTTTATAATGGATAATCCTACTCGGATTGGATGCACCCGCCATCACAGGGCATTATGAGCATGGGGAACCCGGATTTCCTTCCAGGTTTATAGTACTACGGGAAGGGATGAGAGGATGGATCTCCTAACTTTTGTCTTGTTATTTTATTTCGGCTAGCCCGATCTTTATTTATATATATCATATATATTCACATCTTATATTCTAACATATTTTTACCATTGTTACATTTCTACCTTTTACTTATAACAATAATTTTACTACCACCAGTTAGGTACATCCATTTTATTTTCTTACGATTATACTAACTGTCTATCATATTACGTAATTCTTAATCTAGCAATTACAGTTATTCTACTTTATCTATTTTTAATTAATACTATTTATTTGACTGTGTGTGTGTGTGTTATTTGATTTCTACACATTCATTCTCAAATTTATTGAACTAATAACAACATTTTGATAACGTTTATTACTAAAATATAGTAGTTCGTAGGTTGGAACCCCACCAGGCGTTTTGCTTTCTGCAAATTATTTCATCACCACTGCTCTTAAAGCGGTAATGGAAAAAACATCGTGAGGTAACAAGCGTATCCTAGAGCCAAAAACTTCAAAGATATTATGTGACATCTATCAACCTGCATAGGGCCAGCGTGGGGTAGATTATACGTTAATCACTCTCACCGAAAGAGGGCATTGTCCCAGGAGTGGCAACATTAGAGGCTGATTATTTAATATTCTTCATCTTGTAACTTTGCATCCTATGCTAACTTGATCATATTATAAAATAAATTAACCAGACTTTTTTTTACTTTTTTATTAAAATATAAACCAGCGCTTGACCGCAATCCCGCCTGATGGTAAGCAGTGACGCAATCGTTGATGGTAAAGCGCACTTAAGAGCCTATTCACTCTAGCCTTGAAGACACTCAAATTGTAGTCCAACGGAAACACCGCCGCCGGCAGATTGTTCCAGTCCCTCGATATACGCGGTATAAAGGACGAGGCGAAACGCTTCGTCCGGATCGTAGAGGTGTTAACAACATAAGGGTTGAAACTCGCCGTACGACGGGTCGTCCGACGGTGGAACGGAGATGGGGGAATTAAATCGTGCAATTCCCTCGCACACTCCCCAGAATGTATCCTATAGAACACCGAAAGGCTGGCTACTCTACGCCTGTGCTCTAGGCTTTGGAGACCAACTCGAGTTAAATAAAGGTCACCAATCAGCCTCTTCGCACGCCTCTCCACTGAATCCAAAGTGGCCAGGTGACACTTAGCAGCACCAGCCCAAATGTGGCTGCAGTACTCCACACACGAACGGACCTGTGCTTTGTACAACCTTTGCGATAATGCCAAGTTTTCTGGCAGCCACCTTGGCCTTGGTGGTTATTTTGTTCTGAAATAATATAATGGAGTGACGTAAATATTGTTATGCAACGAAGGTACAGTCGATCGTAGGCAATGACAACTAGAACGTAGCTGATGTTGCACCGAAGTCTTCCCTTACATCCACGAAGTCCGTGTCGTCAACACACAATAACACTATAGATGTTAGGTACTTCACGTGGTATTCAAAGTTCTCGTTACAATTGTCGCAGTAGGTATTCTCAAGAATCGCTTCTTAACTTGTTTTCGTATCGCTAGTCGAATGCAGACTAACTGCCTGCTGGCGTCACGGCGCTTTATATTGGTCAGCTGATCGAACATTTCAGATTCGTCTAGACTTAATAATAATAGCGCATAATTTCGAGTACGTTCAGCAAGGCACCTACAGGTATTTCCCGAAAACGAGTTTCTAGAAATTTTGACGTCGTTGACAAAATTGATGAAACCTGTACCATTCGATAGGCCACTCTAGGTCTAGCAATGTGTTTTTATATTGCACCTACACAATGGCTAGGTCTCGAGTTATAGGGCTTAAATGTTACGCACTGCATGTCACGTGATATTGAACCTTATGCCATCGACATAACGAATATTGTAACGAATGCACCTGCATTCGTTACAATATTTTGATTAAATTGGTATAAATTTATTGCACTGATAAACTTTTGTCATTTTTTAGGATTTTATTTAAATTTTGAACTGGGGTGAATTTTTTCTTTTCAAATTTGAAATTTTAATTGCTTAGATAAGTAACTCAAAAAGATATACGCAGGCTAGAGTGAATGAGTGTTTCACGTGCGCCTCAAAGAGATGTCAGCATATCGTGACGGGGTCCACGTAGACCGATACTTCCTGGGTTAGGGTTGCGGGTTGGTAAAAAAAGAAACCATGACCCTGGCGCACAGGCAAGTGAAGAAACACGGGTTGTTTTTAGTCAGTAAAAGTCTGACACGCCCTTCCGCTCCGACCAGAGCGGGAGAGGTCATTTGATGATTTCCCATCCCAAACCAAAAAAAGGCTGGTGTGAATAGTCTGTTAATAAACTAGTGTGCTTAACCATCAACGATTGCGTCACTGCTTACCTTCAGGCAGGATTTCGTTCAAGTATTAGTTTATAATGCTTAAAAGAAAATCTAGTTGCCCATTCCAACGCATAATAATAATAATATAATATAATAATAATCTTTAATCAAAAACTTACACAACATTGTAAAATAAAAGCTACAGAAATATTCTTATACAAATACATACATATCTTATTGATTAAATACCAGCTAGGAATCCTCCTATGCAGCGGTGAATAACTTTTATTATTTTCAAATATACAGTTTAACAAACTTATATATCTACTTATTTCTATTATTTACTAATTTACATATAGTTGTGCAGTAATCTATAAATTGGTTCAAGACATCCGTCTTAAAGGTTCTGGACTGGAAAGGACTGGGCATCAATATCAATGGCGAGTATATGACACACCTTCGGTTTGCTGATGATATCGTAGTCATGGCTGAGACCGCGGAGGACCTGAATACAATGCTTGAAGACCTCAGTAGAGCCTCCGAGCGAGTCGGTCTTAAAATGAACATGGGCAAGACGAAAGTCATGTCTAATGCCCATGTTGTACCGACTCCTATAAAGATTGAAGACTGTTCTCGAAGTTGTTGACAATTACGTGTACCTGGGACAAACTATCTAGTTAGGAAGGTCCAACTTCGAGAAAGAGGTCAATCGTCGAATCCAACTCGGCTGGGCTGCTTTCGGGAAGCTACGTAGAATCTTCTCGTCCGAAATACCGCAGTGTCTCAAGACAAAAGTCTTCGACCAGTGTGTGTTGCCAGTAATGACTTGTGGAATTGAGACGTGGTCGCTAACAATGGGCCTTATAAGAAGGCTCAAAGTCACTCAAAGGGCAATGGAGAGGGCTATGCTTGGGGTTTCACTGCGCGATCGAATCAGGAATGAAGAGATCCGCAGAAGAACGAGAGTAACTGACATAGCCCGAAGAATTGCAACACTAAAGTGGCAGTGGGCTGGACACATTGCCGATGCCCGATGGGGCCAACGGGTTTTCGAGTGGCGACCACGCACCGGAAGACGTAGAGTGGGTAGGCCCCCGACAAGGTGGACCGACGACCTGGTGAAGGTCGCGGAAAACCGCTGGATGCGGGAGGTGCAGGACCGGTCGTCGTGGAGAACCTTGGGGGAGACGTCCACTGCTGGACATAGGTCCAGCAGTGGACGTCTTTCGGCTGAAATGATGATGATGATAAAAGTTAGCAAAATGTTGTTATTAGATAAATAATAAAGTAGAGAATAAGTGTGTAGAAATAAGTAATAGTAAGTAAGATTGTAGTAAGTAGGGTACATGAAGCAGAAATAGTTAGTAGTAGTAAGTTGAAATAGTTAGATTAAAAAGTACATAATATTACATTGTATTTTTTTTTCTCTTCTTGGCTTTGTCCCTCTTGGACATTAGCCACAACAAAATATTACATTGTAAATAAATAGATCAGTATTAAAGAAGTAATAAATAGAAGTAAAAAAAATCCTTTTCTTTTCTTACTTCTATTTATTGACTACGCCATGTTACAGCAGCTCCATATTTTTGAAGAAAATGTGGATACATTTACTAAAAGGTCAACAACTGGATAGTTGTTCAAAAATTTACTCACCAAGCTCACAGCAAACATTATATCCGGTCAGCTTATTATGGAAACATCTTCTCTATAAGGAAGATTCTTGTTAGGCTGGTGCTCACTTTTCTTTAGCTTTGAATGAGGATCCACTGGAACATTGTTGGGGTTGGCTTTATCCATATTCAATTTATTTAAAAACTGTTTGATATATTTGGATTGATGTATAAAGATATAGTTTGAAATTTGAATATTCATTCCAACGAAATTTCCAGGTTATTGATATTGTCATATCAAATATTGTTTTCCAATCATTTGTTACAGACTGCAGAGCAGAATTTGATTTAAAAAATAGAAGCCCATCGTCCACATAAATACAGAGATAACACTTAGTTTCTTTAATGTCTGCTTTACTATTTATGAAGCCAAATTTCTGAAGTACACAATTGAATTTAGTATTCCAGCACCGTGGTGAGTGACTTTATCAATTTACATACTTTATCGAGTTCAAGTATTAGACCTTCAGGGGGATACATATATATGTTTTCTTCTAGTTCCCTGTACAGGAAAGCAGTTTTAATGTCAAGTTGAAGAATTTCATTACCGTTTTTAGCAGCTAGAGATAACAATATCCACTTGAACGTCCCGGTGTGACAGCTGGGAATGCGTTGTACGTCCAAGCGCGCGATCGGTATAAAGCCGCGCCGAGCGCTCGTAAAATCGTCGTTATTTTCTTCTTATTTTTTTAGCAGAAATCTATTTAATGACTAAATATGAACTATTTATCCTTCAGGGAATATTTTGTCATATTTTAAGATATTATATCAAACAAAAACTTGACGAAAATCCGGCACACAATGAGCAATGAGCAAACATTCCATCGTCCAGTTTAACACTCGTAAAGACAACTTATCAGACATTGGATACAAAGTATTTATACATATTCAGAAAGAACAAATCTCGATAATATTTTAATAAGTAATACTAATAAGAGTCCGATAGTAAAAAATAATTTATTACTCTCATTTTAATCGCAGAACTCACTGCCACTGCACTTACCGCTTATAAACAAACTTTTTTTTCCGATTTTATCTGTCTGTTTTAGCCATTCGAGAATCGCTATTTAATACAAAATCATCTAGTGAGAAGTTCATGAAGCTTTTTGATACATATCATAAACAAAAACTCGTTTAAAGTGTACATGTCGGTGAGGCCACCATGGTTGCCTGAACGCTTAATGCCAAAAATTTTAGGCAACTTTGTTGGCCCGGTCGCTTGAGTGGATAAGCGTATTGAATCCTACCTTACAGTCGGTGAGTATGTTTCCTTATAGTCAATACCTTCTGCCTGTGCATAACGGGCATGAAGGTATGTTTTCACAGCAAACCGCCAGGTATTGTAGTTCTCTCGGCCTGTTAATTTTTCTATTAATCAATATCAAAATAATAAAAAAAAAAGAAAATCAACTTTTTTAGTTTAACATAGATAGTGAACACAGTTCTTAAATTAAATTTTATCGGTCGCTATGTTATGCCAAGAAGAGTACAAATATTCATACGTGCGTGCAAAATATAAAGAATCTTAGTCAACTCAAATGCTGAAGGTAAACATAAGTTAATAATTATATTATGTCAAAATGAAATTGAATGATGATTAATAAATGAAAACAAAGTTATAAATGTCATAATACGAAGGTTTTTCACGAGTCAAATAAATAAATAAGTCTACATTAATCTGTCATTCAGAAATTCATCAGTCATAATAACATTTATCAATTAATAACTGTTTTAATATTGTTTTGAATTGTGTAACATTCATTTTTTTTATGCCAACTGGTAATTTATTATAGATGCGCGGTGTCATACCTAAAACACTCTTTTTCACTCAGGCAGTATTACAACGCTGATTTTTTTAAAGTATTTGCATGATCATCAATCTTTTTATCGTCCCACTGCTGGGCACAGGTCTCCTCTCATACAGAGAAAGATTGAGCCAGCTCATACAGAGAATGCGGGTTGGCGATTTCAGACTTATAAAGTCCAGGTTTCCTCAAGATGTTATCCTTCACCTTCATTCAATGGTGTCCAAGATATACTTAGAAAATACATATAACCTGGAATCGAACCCGCGCACTCATACTTGAGAGGCTGGTGTTTTAACCACTAGGCCACCACGACTTAAGTTGCATATTGACTATGAATCATAACATCTCGTAACTTTGACACCGTTTCAAACAATCTCATGTTTTCTTGACAGAAACACTAATTTCATAGATATACAATGATGGAAAGGTTGAGCGTGGAGGTGGAGCGGTGGTCGATGTCGTAACAGTATAATGCATTTTCTTTGAGGAAGAGACCTACAAATATCATGGGATGATGGTATGGAAGCTCCACCAGCATTCTGAAAACTTTATTACAGAAAGTAGACAGTCCTAGTATATGTCCAAGCTATACAGGCTGTATCTGACATCGTAACGCAAACTTCGCGAAAAGGCTACACCGAATGCCACTAATAAAATTATGATAGTCATTTATATCGTTAATGAGTGGTTACAAAAATCACTGTATTTAAAAAAATGTGTCGGCTCGGCCTTTGAACGTTGCAAGCGTGCCGCCGCGCGTGTTTGTGGGTATAATGTTGACCTCTGATGTGAAATCTATTATATCAGCAAATAGGATAGTTTTTCGAGTTTTGTTCACATTGCGCTTTTTTGTGCAATTAGCGAATTAATTAATTTTTAATTTGAAATCTTATTAGGTTATAAAAGTATAGCAATTATGAACGGTTTAAAGTGAAAAGAAACTGCACATTATTTTTTTTAAATGAGGAAAAAACCGACGAAAAATTCCACCTCTGGGGGTTCAGAATCATGTACTGGATCCATGGTACTCGTTTGTGCGTCAATGTTAGAGACACCCTTTATATTTTTTTCCAGTTTTAGCTGAAGTTGCAGTGTATAAGTTTTTTAAATAATTAAAAGTCAGTTTGTACCGGTCATACCTAGTATGCGGCTATGCGGGGTACGAATTCTGGTGACAATGTGTGTTATGTCACGTCTTTTTAAGTGTTTTTTTTTTTCGTTATTAAGGTTGGTAAAATAGTTCTGTCAGTAATGAGCATAGGTCGGAATAGGTAGAGTGAATTGGGGTCATTGATTGGAAACTTATATATTAATATGGACATTCCTCCGGGTTTACGGAATTGGTTGTTTCATCATCATCATCAACCTTTTAATCGTCTCACTGCTGGGCACAGGTCTCCTCTCATACAGAGTAGGATTGAGCGTAATCACCACGCTTGCTCAATGTGGGTTGGCGATTTCAGACTTTAAGTCCAGGTTTCCTCAAGATGTTTTCCTTCACCTTCAGTCATTGGTGTCCAAGATATACTTAGAAAGTACATATAACATTAGAAAAATTACATTGGTACTTGCCTGACTTGTAATCGAACCCGCGCTCTCATACTTGAGAGGCTGGTCTTTTAACCACTACGCCACCATGACATGAATGGTTGATTATTAAAAATAAAATATGTATAAATTCTATTAAGTCCCATCCATTAAAACCGTATGATTTGGCCTTACCCTTCATTAGAGGCTAAAAATAAAATATTGAAATGTATTAATCCTTCGATCGGAATTTCATTATTTTTATTTTTCAACAAGTAAATAATAAATTAGTTTAGTTTTGTTACCTTCCTTTAAATCAATTGAGTAGTAATAAAGTCACTACCAACATTAACAATATTTACTTGCATCCGGAATTACATTCCGGGCAAATGGCTTATCCACGTTCTTCTTTCTGTGAACATTTATGATATAAGTACCAAAAATCACTCTATCTATTCCGATCTATAGTAATGAATTATTGTTAGTAATATTCCATGGACGGAGAAGTTAACAATAAAGTTTTTTTTTCACTTTGCTACTATTTATTTTGACATACTCCAGTACTTGTAATATTTGAAATACAATGACCACAACGAGTTCTGCGTTATCTCTTCAAACAAGATTCGAATAAATTGAACCATTTACCAAATCTCATAAAGGGCAACTTTTCCCCCACTTCGACCTCTGATATTTTCCATTAAATTCGACTTTGCATGAAGATACGGCCTGATGGTTTTATGAAGGGCGCGATAAGGCCAACTTATGATTATTATTTGTTACCTTACGTCACTCAGGAATTCTCAGCCATTTTTCTTTTCGTGGCACGCGACGTCCTTGTGTTGCTGTTTGGGACTTCATTTGTATTACATCTATTGTTATATACATTTTCTATGTCTAATATATTATTAATAAAAATACGTATGGTGTTCTGGTTTTTGATGTCGAATTCCTGTTGTCAAAACAGTTCTGGAAATACCCATCAAAGGGATTTGACAGGTATGTTAAAAATAAATAAAGATAAAGATCGGGCTAGCCGAACAAGAATAAAATAAATAAAGTTAGGATATCCATCCTCTTATCCCTTCCCGTAGTAATATAATCCTGGAGGGAAATCCAGGTTTCCCTAGTAGAATAGCTCATAATGCCCTGTCATGGCGGGTGCATCCAATCCCTCCATCCTTAAAAAAAAAAACATGCAACGTTATGGATTAGGAATTCAATAAACAAAAACTTTAGTTATTTTTCATGCTATCTTATGTTATACTATTTCACAATACATCACAATAACATAATTTAATAATAAAGATGAAAGTATTTTGTTCGATAATAATAATAACTTTCTAATAATAATTAAATAATAATAATAAATTATTAGTACACTTTAAAAACACATGTGAGTACACAGGATCAAAAACGAATTTTTAAAAACGAAATTAATTGTATATCTTATTTAACTTTTTTTTCTGTGTCTGAGTAATTGAGATTCAATAGGTACTCCGATATTATTTGACTACATTTTTTATAATTTATACTGTATACATATAATAGTTTGTTGAGCTTGTTATATAAGAAAGGGCTTGAAAATACTGTGGGCCTAAAAGTCTGTGGTTTTGTGCAAACCATGTCTTTTCTCCTCCTGGTTAAAGGTACTGGGTCAAAAGGAAGCTCAGAGGGCAGATGAAGTACGGTATGCAAAATAAATAGTTGACATACGGTTAGAACCTTGCATTCCACATAAAGCTGATGGGTAGGAAGCAGTATAATAGATAACTACGGAATAAAACGTGCAAGAAGCTACGTCAAAAAGTTTCAGATAATACCTGTCAAATCCCTTTGATGGGTATTTCCAGAACTGTTTTGACAACAGGAATTCGACATCAAAAACCAGAACACCATACGTATTTTTATTAATAATATATTAGACATAGAAAATGTATATAACAATAGATGTAATACAAATGAAGTCCCAAACAGCAACACAAGGACGTCGCGTGCCACGAAAAGAAAAATGGCTGAGAATTCCTGAGTGACGTAAGGTAACAAATAATAATCATAAGTTGGCCTTATCGCGCCCTTCATAAAACCATCAGGCCGTATCTTCATGCAAAGTCGAATTTAATGGAAAATATCAGAGGTCGAAGTGGGGGAAAAGTTGCCCTTTATGAGATTTGGTAAATGGTTCAATTTATTCGAATCTTGTTTGAAGAGATAACGCAGAACTCGTTGTGGTCATTGTATTTCAAATATTACAAGTACTGGAGTATGTCAAAATAAATAGTAGCAAAGTGAAAAAAAAACTTTATTGTTAACTTCTCCGTCCATGGAATATTACTAACAATAATTCATTACTATAGATCGGAATAGATAGAGTGATTTTTGGTACTTATATCATAAATGTTCACAGAAAGAAGAACGTGGATAAGCCATTTGCCCGGAATGTAATTCCGGATGCAAGTAAATATTGTTAATGTTGGTAGTGACTTTATTACTACTCAATTGATTTAAAGGAAGGTAACAAAACTAAACTAATTTATTATTTACTTGTTGAAAAATAAAAATAATGAAATTCCGATCGAAGGATTAATACATTTCAATATTTTATTTTTAGCCTCTAATGAAGGGTAAGGCCAAATCATACGGTTTTAATGGATGGGACTTAATAGAATTTATACATATTTTATTTTTAATAATCAACCATTCATGTCATGGTGGCGTAGTGGTTAAAAGACCAGCCTCTCAAGTATGAGAGCGCGGGTTCGATTACAAGTCAGGCAAGTACCAATGTAATTTTTCTAATGTTATATGTACTTTCTAAGTATATCTTGGACACCAATGACTGAAGGTGAAGGAAAACATCTTGAGGAAACCTGGACTTAAAGTCTGAAATCGCCAACCCACATTGAGCAAGCGTGGTGATTACGCTCAATCCTACTCTGTATGAGAGGAGACCTGTGCCCAGCAGTGAGACGATTAAAAGGTTGATGATGATGATGAAACAACCAATTCCGTAAACCCGGAGGAATGTCCATATTAATATATAAGTTTCCAATCAATGACCCCAATTCACTCTACCTATTCCGACCTATGCTCATTACTGACAGAACTATTTTACCAACCTTAATAACGAAAAAAAAAAACACTTAAAAAGACGTGACATAACACACATTGTCACCAGAATTCGTACCCCGCATAGCCGCATACTAGGTATGACCGGTACAAACTGACTTTTAATTATTTAAAAAACTTATACACTGCAACTTCAGCTAAAACTGGAAAAAAATATAAAGGGTGTCTCTAACATTGACGCACAAACGAGTACCATGGATCCAGTACATGATTCTGAACCCCCAGAGGTGGAATTTTTCGTCGGTTTTTTCCTCATTTAAAAAAAATAATGTGCAGTTTCTTTTCACTTTAAACCGTTCATAATTGCTATACTTTTATAACCTAATAAGATTTCAAATTAAAAATTAATTAATTCGCTAATTGCACAAAAAAGCGCAATGTGAACAAAACTCGAAAAACTATCCTATTTGCTGATATAATAGATTTCACATCAGAGGTCAACATTATACCCACAAACACGCGCGGCGGCACGCTTGCAACGTTCAAAGGCCGAGCCGACACATTTTTTTAAATACAGTGATTTTTGTAACCACTCATTAACGATATAAATGACTATCATAATTTTATTAGTGGCATTCGGTGTAGCCTTTTCGCGAAGTTTGCGTTACGATGTCAGATACAGCCTGTATAGCTTGGACATATACTAGGACTGTCTACTTTCTGTAATAAAGTTTTCAGAATGCTGGTGGAGCTTCCATACCATCATCCCATGATATTTGTAGGTCTCTTCCTCAAAGAAAATGCATTATACTGTTACGACATCGACCACCGCTCCACCTCCACGCTCAACCTTTCCATCATTGTATATCTATGAAATTAGTGTTTCTGTCAAGAAAACATGAGATTGTTTGAAACGGTGTCAAAGTTACGAGATGTTATGATTCATAGTCAATATGCAACTTAAGTCGTGGTGGCCTAGTGGTTAAAACACCAGCCTCTCAAGTATGAGTGCGCGGGTTCGATTCCAGGTTATATGTATTTTCTAAGTATATCTTGGACACCATTGAATGAAGGTGAAGGATAACATCTTGAGGAAACCTGGACTTTATAAGTCTGAAATCGCCAACCCGCATTCTCTGTATGAGCTGGCTCAATCTTTCTCTGTATGAGAGGAGACCTGTGCCCAGCAGTGGGACGATAAAAAGATTGATGATCATGCAAATACTTTAAAAAAATCAGCGTTGTAATACTGCCTGAGTGAAAAAGAGTGTTTTAGGTATGACACCGCGCATCTATAATAAATTACCAGTTGGCATAAAAAAAATGAATGTTACACAATTCAAAACAATATTAAAACAGTTATTAATTGATAAATGTTATTATGACTGATGAATTTCTGAATGACAGATTAATGTAGACTTATTTATTTATTTGACTCGTGAAAAACCTTCGTATTATGACATTTATAACTTTGTTTTCATTTATTAATCATCATTCAATTTCATTTTGACATAATATAATTATTAACTTATGTTTACCTTCAGCATTTGAGTTGACTAAGATTCTTTATATTTTGCACGCACGTATGAATATTTGTACTCTTCTTGGCATAACATAGCGACCGATAAAATTTAATTTAAGAACTGTGTTCACTATCTATGTTAAACTAAAAAAGTTGATTTTCTTTTTTTTTTATTATTTTGATATTGATTAATAGAAAAATTAACAGGCCGAGAGAACTACAATACCTGGCGGTTTGCTGTGAAAACATACCTTCATGCCCGTTATGCACAGGCAGAAGGTATTGACTATAAGGAAACATACTCACCGACTGTAAGGTAGGATTCAATACGCTTATCCACTCAAGCGACCGGGCCAACAAAGTTGCCTAAAATTTTTGGCATTAAGCGTTCAGGCAACCATGGTGGCCTCACCGACATGTACACTTTAAACGAGTTTTTGTTTATGATATGTATCAAAAAGCTTCATGAACTTCTCACTAGATGATTTTGTATTAAATAGCGATTCTCGAATGGCTAAAACAGACAGATAAAATCGGAAAAAAAAGTTTGTTTATAAGCGGTAAGTGCAGTGGCAGTGAGTTCTGCGATTAAAATGAGAGTAATAAATTATTTTTTACTATCGGACTCTTATTAGTATTACTTATTAAAATATTATCGAGATTTGTTCTTTCTGAATATGTATAAATACTTTGTATCCAATGTCTGATAAGTTGTCTTTACGAGTGTTAAACTGGACGATGGAATGTTTGCTCATTGCTCATTGTGTGCCGGATTTTCGTCAAGTTTTTGTTTGATATAATATCTTAAAATATGACAAAATATTCCCTGAAGGATAAATAGTTCATATTTAGTAATTAAATAGATTTCTGCTAAAAAAATAAGAAGAAAATAACGACGATTTTACGAGCGCTCGGCGCGGCTTTATACCGATCGCGCGCTTGGACGTACAACGCATTCCCAGCTGTCACACCGGGACGTTCAAGTGGATATTGTTATCTCTAGCTGCTAAAAACGGTAATGAAATTCTTCAACTTGACATTAAAACTGCTTTCCTGTACAGGGAACTAGAAGAAAACATATATATGTATCCCCCTGAAGGTCTAATACTTGAACTCGATAAAGTATGTAAATTGATAAAGTCACTCACCACGGTGCTGGAATACTAAATTCAATTGTGTACTTCAGAAATTTGGCTTCATAAATAGTAAAGCAGACATTAAAGAAACTAAGTGTTATCTCTGTATTTATGTGGACGATGGGCTTCTATTTTTTAAATCAAATTCTGCTCTGCAGTCTGTAACAAATGATTGGAAAACAATATTTGATATGACAATATCAATAACCTGGAAATTTCGTTGGAATGAATATTCAAATTTCAAACTATATCTTTATACATCAATCCAAATATATCAAACAGTTTTTAAATAAATTGAATATGGATAAAGCCAACCCCAACAATGTTCCAGTGGATCCTCATTCAAAGCTAAAGAAAAGTGAGCACCAGCCTAACAAGAATCTTCCTTATAGAGAAGATGTTTCCATAATAAGCTGACCGGATATAATGTTTGCTGTGAGCTTGGTGAGTAAATTTTTGAACAACTATCCAGTTGTTGACCTTTTAGTAAATGTATCCACATTTTCTTCAAAAATATGGAGCTGCTGTAACATGGCGTAGTCAAAGGCAACACACTGTCGCTTTATCAACTACAGAAGCGGAATTTATGGCCGCATGTAGTGTCACCAAAGAAGCTATTTGGATTAAACAGTTATTGTGTGATCTTGGTTAATTTAAGCAACAAACAGTAGTGATAAATGAAGACAATCATAGTGTAATAAGTGTTATTAAAAATATAAACTTTCACAAAAGGTGCAAACATACACTAAGTGTCATTTCATAAAAGGAAAGTATTACGCTAAAGTTATTGATTTAAAATATGTTTCAACATGCAATCAATTTGCTGACTTTGTAACTAAGGCTTTTTTTTAATAATTATAAACAAGCGCTTGACCGCAATCCCGTCTGATGGTAAGCAGTGATGCGATCGTTGATTGTAAAGCGCGCTAGTTTATAAAGAGTGAATAAGTCACTCAGAAAAACTGAGCGAATAGAAAGGAAGACGGCAGTTGAGAGAGGTGATGCAATGTTAAACCCAACAACACGACCAACGATGCTGCGCCAAAGGGAGATTGATCTGAAGGACCCTCCACGACCAAACTCCCAACACAACAACATTAGGCGCATCGTACCCGGCAGACATCGCAACACAACTGCTCAGACCCGTCCTCCGTACGGCTTCACCAGACCTATAGATAAATTTCAGTATATGAGAGACCAAATTGGAATGTTATCCATAGATATGTTATGTAATCTTTAATCTAATCAAGTATGTTTGTTTTGTTTCTGTTGTGATTAATAATTTAGTTTCTAGTACATGGAAGGCTTAAATTTGACAGGAGTGTTGAATTAATTATGAATTTTGCCGCCTTTCCTCAGTCCCTGATTAACTATTATGTACATCTGTAGTCAATGTAGTCTATGACAGCTCTATACAATAAATTCATCTCTATGATTCTGAGGTACAAAAAGTGTGGTTTTAATTACAATTCCTTTATTTAATTACAAAGTCATCAAGAGGAATTCTATAGGTTTAAGAAGAAGAATGATATAAAGAAGCAGACGGATATAAATAAACAGTCACAATAAAATGTCTTAACAATTGCAAGATACAACAACAGGTTTATTAAAGTAAAGTATGAGAAAACAGTGGAAACCAAATCTTTACTGGCACAAAGTTCTGAGAAATCACAAAAACACATCATGATTTACCTCCAACAAAGCTTTTTAAAAATGTAACTAACAATATTAACTCGAATACAACCTTTTACTTAATTACCTAACGTGCGTAAATATACTCAACTTTTCCATTAGACTACACACGTAATAATTAATCAGACTAGCAGGGTATGTCTGTCAAAATTATTTTTTTAACATCTCAAAAACAATGGGCAAAAATGGAACAACTAAGTTTTTGTGTTCAAACAAAACACCTCGAATTTTAATGAAGGTGAGACGAGGACAATTAAAAGTTTTACATAATTCAGTTGTGTGTCTGAAATGGGGAGAAGGGGGGCACCCTTGGCATCCAGCCCCACATCCGAGCTTGAGTTGATTACGAGATACGACTTTTTGAAAATTTAATTTGCCAAATTCTGTTGGAGTTTTGGCATGATCGCTTTGTGGTTATTATTTCGGGATTGTTGTTGTTGGATTCTGTTGAAGCCTACTGTTTTTTCCTCTCTATAATAATTTTGATAAGTAAGACATGAACATCGCTTCAGTCACTAGACTATATTACAATTCTAATTCTTGATCACAGAGTAGAGTGTCGTTGAGTTTAAATATATTTATTTGTCAACTAAATCTGATACGTCTATTAGTCTAGCCACTTTGTATGCTGCATCTAACAACCAATCCTTCCAAATCAAGTAGCTGGAATCTCCAAGAAAAGAAATACACTATACTTTTACATAGGTAGTTAATGACCGACAAAGTATTAAGTAGGTCATAAGAGAAGAAGGAGAAGGAGAAGGCCATAGTATGCCTGGTAAAAGGACCAATCCAATTAACAAATTAAATACCTAATACTAAATAACATTAAACTCCACAGTAATTAAATAACAAATTATGAGCTTATAAAATATTATAACAGAGAACAATAAAAAACCGAAAATTAAAAAGTAAACTTCAAATTACTTTCATTTCAAATTACTTTCCAATTCAATGTCTTCCTATGATTTCGGTCTTCCACTACGTCGTTTGTCATACAGTTTTTCATCTTTTGAAAGCACTCACTACAATTTCTCTCTCTTAAAGCAGTTTAACCATAGGCGTCAAGCAATGGATGGGCCTCAGCTGCAGATTTCTTCAAATTACATAAGTAACAAAAGTTTCCGAAAATGACGCTTATTCGTCACAAAACTTGACAGTTTTGCACAAAAATAAATTTGTGATACTGATAAAAAGTCACTAATACTCTAAGCGTATGAGATTTGAGAACTTACGATGTCACATTTTACATCTGACAATTTCAACGAAATCTCTTAGTGAGCACATATTTTGTTAAACGCTGGAAACTCATTTGTACATCTAATACTTATAGCTTTCACTTTTCTAGTTAAAACTTTTTAACTAATTTGAAAGTATAGGTAATATTGAACCCCAGTCGTCGAGCAAAGGGTGTAAATAATATTTTTACTACCTTCAAGCCCTTGCTGCAAACAATAATATTTTCCTAAGGAGCTCGTAAAGTTAAATAACCATCGTGTTAGTCACGCGATTATGCTGTGTGTTTAATATACGCAGTTTTCCGTTTTAATTGACACTTAGAGGGGTAGGGGGCAAGGGAAAAAGGACCAGCTGTGTTTTTTAATTGGTCCTTTTAATTTGTTGATATATCATTATGTCGTGTAAAGGACCAAAGAATATTTTCTAAGAAACGAGACTATTTTTGCCTTTGAAATTATGGGCTCATTCATGCTCTTGTTTACCAAAGCAATTAATATCTTTTTTTTTATTGAACTAATTTTTCAATCGGAAGATATTTTTATTTGTAGAATTAAATTGACTTATGACAGATTTTTTTATTCCGCACAAACAGAACGCACATTACAATAATAATCATCATCTCAGCGTTAATCCCAGTTGCATCCGTAGCTTTGGAGTCTGGGGTCCGCTTTACCAGTCTAACTGCTGATTTTGGCTAAACTTCGATATTTTCCGTGAAGCGACTGCCGTCTGGTCTCCACAACCCGAAGGCGATATCTAAGCATTGCAGTTAGACCAATTGTTAGACTTTTGAGAGCTCCAACAGCCCGTAACGACAGCCACGATGTTCGTATGGCAACCGGGACCAACGGCTTAACGTGCTTTCCGAGGCACAACCAGACCAGTGCAAATATTCGTATTCATGCATACAAATTTTTGCACTGTGCGGCGATCGAACCCGCGCCTCCTTGCGCAACAGCCGCGTTCGCTACCGCTACGCCACGGAGGCTGTCCATTAGAATAATAATACACTAAAATAATAATAAACATATCATAAAGAAAAACAAACAATATAACTCAATAAAAAGCCTCGTACTCAAATATGAAGAAATTAAAACAATGTTTTCCCGATGTCCTAACCCGAGTCAAAGACACACATTTTATGATGCTAAAAACCGCAACAACTAATTATAGGTCATCTAAATATTTGCTCTGTATGGGAATTGAACCCGAGGCACGTAGCGCAGCAGGCAATAGCTTAATCACTGCCCAAGCATGCTAGCGTAAAACGGAGCGAACCTATATTCATCAACAAATATAGACTACGGGCTGTTTCGGAGAAATTTCAAATGGAATGTTCTATACACTTTGCCTGACCTGGGATTCGAGCTTATGCTTATAAGCTTATGCTTAGCATTAGGTTCATTAGGTGTTATTTTATAATTCGTCGTCTTTTATTAATCTTCTCTTATCAAGTACTACCTAGCCTTTAGCATTATTTTATATGGAGTGGCTGCATATCTGACGTCAACAATCCAATAACTAGGTAATTTAATATCCCTAAAAAGCCCTGTGCCTAAAGACAAAAGTCTTTAACCAATGTGTGTTAACGGTGATGACATAATATAGTTCAGAAACGGTATCCCTAAGTGGTCTATCAATATATACCAAGACCCTTTTGTCCATCAGAATGCACGTTAAGTTTCTCAGCTACGCGGGTTTGCCGGCGGTGAGCAGCTCGCAGCTCGCCGCCCTGTATGGACCAGGCCCAAGTCGACGGCGCGTTGTATTAGACGCGCGCCTCAAAGAGTTGTCAGCACATCGTGACGGGGTCCACGAAGACCGATGCCTCCTGGGTCAGGGATGAAGGATGGTTAAAAAAAGAAACCCCTGCCATGGACTACAGGCAATTGAAGGAACACGGGTGGGTTTTAGTCAGTAAAAGTCTGACACGCCCTTCCGCTCCGCCAAGAGGGGGAGAGATCATTTGAGAATTTCCCATTCCAAACCAAAAAGGTGTCTCAGCTATCTTTCATGGAGCTTCCATAGTCGCTACGGGTGATCAAAGGTCCGAAAAACTGACAGCAAAATTAACTTGTGATTAGTGACTGTTTAACCATACATTTTTGATGTTTAAACGTCACATAACTTTAATAAAACTAGAACCAATTTCCGTGCGTTCAGGCGCTTTTGCCATACCTATTATTGGAATCAATTGTAACAGCTAATACCTACTTAGGACCCATTAACTTAATCAAATTTTATTCCGTGGTGTTTGGCAATCTGGGCTTCTCCCAGTTGCAATAATGTCCCTTTGTGCCGTTTGGCCTAGTTCTGTTCTGTCTCCTGCTTGTTATGGAGGGAAGTGGAAAAAATATCTTTTTTCTTACTCCTCCGCTATTCTTTTCTGATTAATTTGTTGCGGGACCCAAGACAGTTGAATCGTTTCTCCGGGACTCGTCGAGCTTCATTGCTCGGCGTTTTTCTGGCGGTCGCCACTGTTGATTCTGGCTTTCAGGAGTTGCAGTGGTTGGGAAAAGTGTGGCGGGTTTGTCCCATAAAAAAAAAAAAAAAAAAAATAACTTTAATAATCGTTTATGAATAAACCAAAAGGTATTTAAGAGATGAATCGATTCCACTGATTATTTTCTTCATTCTTCAAAGCACCTTTAACTATAAAACCATGTGAGTGCTCTAGAAATTAACTTCAAGGAAGCCATGAGAGCACTTCACGACTGAAGGAACACTTAAGCTAACGTTTGATGTGACCTTTCTTCGTGAAACGTTTTAAATTAAACTTCCTTTTTTCTTCACAACGTAGATAATATGACATTTCATATTTTTTCCCTGTAATCTGTTTTTATATAACAAAAAATGCGTACTTTTCTGATAGCGTAGCCGTGATATACTTCCTCAAGCTCATAATAACTGCTACAGGGCAATTTTAACAATGTTTATAGTCTCCGTGTCAATTTTAACATTATAAACTGAAATTATTAAAAAAAAAACAAAAATAAAAATGGCAATCCCGCCTGATGATAAGCAGTGATGAGATCGTTGATAGTAAAGTCCGCTAGTTTATTAAGAGCCTATTCACTGTAGCCTTGAAGACATCAAAGACCGCCGTAGGCATTGATGAACGCGGTATAAAACACGAGACGAAACGCTTCATCTGGATCGACAGAGTCTTGTCAACAACGTCAAGTAACAATCGATGAAACGCAGATGGCGTAATTAAGTGTTGCAATTCTCACGCACACTCTCCAAAATGAATCATATAGAACTCCGACAGGCTGGCTAATCTGTGTTCCAGGCTTTGGAGACCGTTTTTAAGCAAATCCCGGTCACTAATTAGCCTCATCGTATGCCTTTCCACCGAATCCAAAATCAAGTGACATTTTGCAGCACCAGTCCAAATGAACGTACCTGCGCTTTGTACAACATTAGAAGCTACCCCGGTGAGAAGTACCGCCGGCTCTTTCACTAAGTTTTCTGGCAGCCATCTTGATTTTAGACTCAATGATCTACCCATAGTTAAGGTTTGAGGAAATTGCAACTCCCAAAAGCTGAATGCAATTTTTGACAAATCCTAACATTGGTTTTTGTACGATTTTAATTACGAGTATAGAACTTCAGTAGATTAAATAACAAGTAGGAAAGGAAAAAGTTCATTGCAAAATTACTAAATAATATAGTTTGAAGAAGAACATAATTAAACATTATCTATTATTATCATACGTGACATCATGAATGACTAACGTACGATTCAAAGAGCCATACAATGGGCAGGCCCCACCAAATACATGTTTATGTCATAACCAGCCCAAAAACCGTGGTTTGTTGCCACATGATTAACTGAACAACGAGTTTAGGCTTTATTTTTTGTCCTGCAAAGTTTATTTTTGTGTGACAACGTAGCAAAAAGGCTTAGTTTCATTTCATGTTCATTTATCTTTGTGACTCAACGGTCGCATAGTCAATTAAAAACTGACGGATAAAAAAAGCCTTGTTTTTGCCGCTTGTGGGATCTGTTGCGAGTAGATGAGGAAACAGTGTTATGGTTGCCGTGGAAACGACGGTTTTGTGTTCATTTTTTGAATTTCCAACGTTCGGCTAAAGTATACGTTCATATTTTTATTTTTTTAAATGTTCAGGAACTTTTTGGCAAAGGCAGCACGACTTCTAACTGACAACTCACTTTTCCTTATTTTACGCAATGAAGTAGGGTGAACGAAATTAAAACGTCATTCTGTCTGAGTTAACTTCAAAAGATTGGCGTAAAGACAATGATGTTTTGTGTTGTGTTTAACTTTAATTGAATGGGGCCATTTTCGTGCATTTTCATGGCAGAGTTTTATTTTTATATTTATATTTATTTGAAAGAAAGAAAGAAAAAAAAATGTTTATTTGCAGTAAACATGACGCAAGAGTTTACAAAAACATAACAAATAAGAAATAGTTGAGAGAAACATGCGTCACATCCGCGCAAAACGTCTGTCGCTCAGCATTATGCTGCGACTCTATGCAAAAACAGAGCCTAGCGCTGGTTTTCAGCGACAGCCCACGTTGACATAAAGACGTCACCCGATGCAACAAACAATGAAAAGTGGCACAGAACCGGTAATACAGTAAAAATAAAAACTTAATAATAAAAACAATTGTACTCTTAAGTACAGTTTTTTTTTTAATAATTATAAAGTAGTGCTTGACTGCAATCCCGCCTGTTGGTAAGCAGTGATGCAATCGTTGATGGTAAATCGTGCTAGTTTATTAAGCCTATTCACTTAAAAAAACATAGTGAATAGGAAGGAAGACGGCAGTTGAGCGAGGTGATACAATGTTAAATCCAACAACAAGACCAACGATGCTGCGCTAGAGGGAGATTGATCTGGGGACCCTGCAACACCAAACTCCCGACACAACAACATTTGGTGCATCGTACCCGGCACACATCGCAACACAACTGCTCAGACCCGTTCTCCGTACGGTTTCACCAGACATCATGCCGGAACACGACGAATCGCTTGGCAGTTTCAACAAACACAAACAGGAATATAAAAAATAAAATACAGGATATATAAAAACTACGAGAATATCATCCTCAAAAATGATATACATCTGGCTCCGGTTTGATATTCAGTATTTTCTAACATAGTCTGTGGTTTGTGGTGGTGGCTTTAATTTAATTATTCATCCAGTACACTTCATATTTATATTACATCGTTACTGTATCTCTAAATCATGAAATCATATAATAAATATCGTAAAAAAGCTTGTTAAATCAAAGTTATGATGAAATTAAACTCTCCCCTGGTAACAGCAACTTAAAAATTTGTTATAAAGATTTGTGGAATAAAAATGCGTTTTGCAAGAAAGACCATATTTTTAGAGTAGGTACCGTTAAGAAGTTTTAACTTTTAATGAAAACTTCGTTAGCTACTCTCGTTGGGGGCCTTGATAAATTAAGGCCAATCAGGCAAGTCCAATCAAGCGGAAAACAACGTCATAGGTTAAAATGTGAGATTTTTATAAATGTAAAGGGAAATTCTTAATATAATTAAATTTTAATCATAAGTTTCCTAATCTAAATCAAATCAAATCAAATCAAAGCATTTATTTCAAATAAACCAGTTACAGGCACTTTTGAATTGTCAGAAGGTCGGTCAGTCAGTAAGGAGAAGCTAGTCGCCCATTCCAAAGAGTAATGGAGAAGAACGGGCAAGAAACTCCATGGATACTTTTAAATTATCAAGCTATTGATACAAATATTTAATTACATCATTCATTTTGAAATCAATCGTGTGAGAACGATGCAGAAATATATTGTACGCTGAGAGCGTCCAATATGGAAAAAACAACAATTCAGAAATTAAAATACGCCGTAGCAGCTAAGAGATGACTAGTCCCCTCTGACGGCGTCCATTCACGAACGTCACGTATGGATCAGCATCATTCAGCACAACCACATTGAAGGGAACCTAATGATCCAACACACATGCCACCACCAGCGAGACATTTGAGTGAGCATGACATACTCTCAACAGCCATAGCACAATCAAGTCAATAAATGACTAACCCAACAAATAGATGCTTCACAGCAAGTACATTGTACTCACACGTGTTCCATGCAATTATACAATAATAAGAAATTGAATCTACACAATGCAAAGACAGTTTTGTCCAAGGTTCAGCAGCTCCAACGGTGTTCCCGAATGCTAAGTTTAGCTCCTGGGTAGCTGCACCAGTGCCGAATACCCCAGTCAGCGATGCAATTCCGTAACGTACAATATGCCTGGCTACATACCCCCTTATTCATAAACGCTGATTAAACTTAACTAGTTATTAGCGAATCTTTAACCATACATTTTTGACGTTTGCACATCACTTAACTATAATATTCTTTTATGAATAAGCCCCTTAAACACTATGGTATCGATTCATAAACAAATGTCAAAGTTTAGTGTTGTGCAAACGTCAAAAATGTATCGTTAAACATTCGCTAATCACTAGTTAACTTTAAGTAACTTTTATGAATAAAGGGGATAGTGTGGCTTTGAGTTAAAAAAAAAAACAAACAATTACAAATTAAAACTACAAGAGGAAAAGTCAAAGAACAATCAGTGTGAGCATAGAAATCGGAAGCAGCTCAAGCCCAAGCCTTTTTGTCGTCAATATAATCTTTAACACTATAAAATGCTTTCTGACACAACTTACGTTTAGTGAAGGATTTGAATTTATTCAGGCTCAGATCTTGAACCACCTCTGGGAGCCTATTGTAAAAGTGTATACATTGGCATCTAAAAGAGCCAAGAGAGAGATTTTCTTGAGCCTTGTTGTAGGTACAATAAATTTGTGCTTGTTCCTAGTATTTATATTATGGACATCACTGTATTTTTTAAACAATTTTATATTTTTATGAACATACAAAAGTGTTTCATAAATATATTGAGACGGCACGGTCAGTACATTAATCTCTTTAAATTTTTCTCTGAGAGAGTGTTTCGGACTTAATTTATAAATTGCACGAACAGCTCGTAAATAAAAGCAAATATGCTATCTGTTTGAACTCGTTTATTAATACTTTCTCAGTGGTAGGCCATAACTTCGGCTGCCGCCAGAAGTTACCACCCACCAGGCAAAGTCTTGCCGCCAAGCGATTTGTCGTGTTCCGGCATGATGTCTGGTGAAGCTATACGGAGGACGGGTCTGAGCAGTAGTATTGCGATATGTGCCGAGCATGATGAGCCAAATGTCGTTGTGTCGGGAGTTTGGTCCATCAACGATTGCATCACTGCTTTTTTTTTATAAATTATAAACTAACGCTTGACCGCAATCCCGCCTGATGGTAAGCAGTGATGCGCTCTTTGATGGTAAAGTGCACTAGTTTATTAAGACCCTATTCACTCTAGTCTTGAAGGCACTTAAATTGTAGTCCAACGGAAACACCGCCGCAAACATCAGCCAGGATTGCAGTAAGGCCGTAGTTTGACCTTACTAATATTATAAATCGGAAAATAAGTTTGTTTGTTTGTTTTTTTTTTGCTTTGCTTTTTTTGATTGCTTTGAAATTTTTCAAGCGTAAAGTTAAAAGTCCGGATTAAATAATAGGATACTTTTTATCCCGGAAAAAAATGATATTCCCGAGGGAAATTTAAAAGGCGCGATATAACCGATCTCCATGCGAGCGAAGCCGCGGGCGGAAAGCTAGTAATTATATTAAAAAAATAGTAAACATAAGTGGCTAAGTTAAAAATATTTAGATTATCATAATAACTGCTTCAGGGCAATTTTAATAACATTCACAGTCTCGGTTACATTATTTTATTTACATTATAAACTTTAATTATTAGTAGTCCTCCGTGGCGCAGCGGTCAACACGCCTGCCTGCGACGTGGAGGCCCTGGGTTCGATCCCCGGCCAGGTCATGATGGCAAATGATCTTTTCCTGATTGGCCTGGGTCTTGGATGTTTATCTATATATCTATCTATTATAAATATAGTATCGTTGAATTAGTATCCCATAACACAAGTCTTGAACTTACTTTGGGGCTAGCTCAATCTGTGTGATTTGCCGGTATAAAAAAATGATAATAATAAAAAACTAGTATTTGACTGCAAACCTGCCTGATGGTAAATAGTCGTGCAATCGTTGATGGTATAGCGCGCTAGATTATTAAGAGCCTATTCACTCTAACCTTGAAGACACTTCAATTGTAAAAGATGAAGATACTTTTATTTTGCAAACATGGGTAAAAAACGAAAATTATATATAATGACAGGTTCAGCCATGTTTTACCATTTAGGCTTGCAAAAAACTTATTAAAACATTCAACTTACAACTAGAAAATACAGTTTGGGAACATAGTTCAAAACAACATTATACTAACTTAAAAAAAAGAATCAGTAAGGTACTCACTTATATTATGGTACGCTTTCACCACTAAAAAGCTTCTGAGTATTTTTATAAATGATTTTAGCAGAAGCTCTATGGAGCCATGCAGAGACACTTTTGCGCATAAGTGCTGTCTTAGCTGGCTCCTGACATAGCAAGGTATTGTCGCGTCTATTACGGCGAAAAATGTGAGCTATACGTCTGAAACAACTCTGATTTGCCTTCACAAACACAGGTACTTCTATTATATGGAGACAAGATAATGTCAATATCTTATATTTTTTAAAGTATGGTTTACAACTATCAGTGGGTTTCCTGTTATACATCGCTCGAATGCATTTTTTTTTTTGCGCCTTGAAGACAGTTTTTTTTCAGTAAAGTTTTCCCAAAATGTGATCCCATACCGTAAATGTGATTCTGCTATGCCATAACATGCCGTAAGAAGAGCATCTGTGTTAACTTTAGGTGATAATGTGTGTAGAGCATATGCAGACTTACTCGTTTTATTACATAAAATAAGAATGTGGGATTTCCAATTTGATTTTTGATCGATTTCGTGACCCAAGAATTTTGTACTTACAAATTATTCTATTATATCATTATTGTAGTGGATGTTTAAATTAAGAGTAGAGGTCTGTTTTTTTAAAATGAATAACTTTAGTTTTACTTAAATTTATTTTTAAATTATTCGCCTCTAGCTAGGTTATCATCTCTTAAACTATTGTTAATGTCAGTCTCATAATTATCTATACTTTTACAAGGTCGTTCTAAAGATTTTGATAGGTCATTTTTATAATATAAATGTAAAAGGGCCTAAAACGCTGCCTTGCGGTACCCCAAATAATAATTTACGTTCTGAAAATCAAAATATCAGAATACAGTCGATAATAAATACGAAATAAAATACGAAAACACCGCCACTGGTAAATTATTCCAGTACCTCGACGCAGGTACGTGGTATGAAGGACGAGGCAAAATGCTGCGTACGAATCGTAGTGGTGTCAACAATGTAAGGGAGGGTACTCACCGTACGACGGGTCGGACGGAACGCAGATGGATTAAGTCATGCAATTCCCTCGCACTCTCTTCAAAATGCGTCCTATAGAACAACGACAGGCTGGCTGGCTACTCTTCGTCTCTTTGGAGACCATTTCGAAATAAATCTGGGTCGCCAATTATTAGCCTCTTCCTACGCCTCTCCACCGAATCCAAACCCGCCAGGTGTCATTTTGAAGCACATAAGCAGGCATTTTGGAGCAGCCTTTTTTCCTACTATAATTGCCACGCTTAATCAATACATCCATTTTATTATGAGTACCAAAAATCCTTCAATATATAATGTTATGTCTTCCATAAATTTACAACAAGGGAGGTGATGTCTCCAACTTTTAGTGTTATTTTTTCAACGGTTAATATAATATTTTTTAGGGGCGTCACGTATTTTTTCAAACGGATATCGTTAGCAGTTTTTGTTCGGATTAGCTGTTACCTAAATGGAAACTTAAATTGACATGCAAATGGTTTCACTGCCCACTCACTTTTACTGTGGGAATAGCAATATGAACGGCGCGGGTTCGATCCCCGCGCAGTGCAAATATTTGTATATCAAATATGAATATTTGCACTGGTCTGATCGCGCCCCAGAAAGCACGTTAAGCCGTTGGTCCCGGTTGCCATACGAGCATCTAATGGCAGTCGTTACGGGCTGTTGGAGCCCTCAAAAACTCCAACGATTGGTCTAGCCGCAATGATTGGATATCGCCTTCGGGTTGTGGAGGTCAGGCGGCAGTCGCTTAATGGAAAATATAGAAGGTTAGCCAAAATCAGCTGTTAGACTGGTAATGCGGAACCCGACTTCAAAGCTGAAAAAGCTTCGGATGCGACAAGGATTAACGCTGAGACGATGACGATGATGAATAGCATTATGAACCAGTATGTTCTGTGATTGACGGCTAGACTCGGCTCGAATTAAAAATATTCGAAAAGTAATGCTATGGCACTTAATTATTGAGCGTTAATCTTTGCGGAAAAGACTTTCTAGATTATATTATTGTAATTGAATATATTGTTCGTATCTCTAACTAAACATAGATAACTAGATATAGTCAACATTAACTATGCAGGTAACTATATGCTGACCAACGCTTCATAGTGGTAACATTTGGACATTGTCAACGCAACATCAACGTGTCAAGGTCAATTCGGTCAATCTCATTTTAGCAACAATAATTTAATGTTAAAAAACTAGTCAAAATTTGTGGAAATTAATATTTAATTTTAAACAGATTGAGACTGTGAACATTTCATTTTTTATTTCTTTTTTTACTTCGCTTATTCTTTTTTTCTTTTTGAAATAGGAATAATTGAATAAGTATAGTTTAAAAAACATGTTTTTAAACAATATCAAACTAAAAAGTTAAAAATAATTTTAAAAAAGCGTGGGTCGCTTTGTGTTATAATTTTTGTATATTAAGCGCCTCATGCTTTTTTAAAATTATTTTTAACTTTTTAGTTTGATATTCTTTAAAAGCATGTTTTTTTTTTAGTTTTTTAAACTATATTTATTTTCAACTTTTTAGTTCGATATTCTTTTTAAAAAATAAACGAATGTATTGAAAACGGTGGGCTTTTTTTTCAGGAATGAGCCGCTCACTCGTAGTACAAAGAGTTAGAGACGGACAAACAAACCAACAAGCAAGCAAGCAAACATACAAGTGAAGCTAATAAAAAGCATGTTAGAGACTAATCAGAACGCCAGCGGTATGGACACCACATTAAAACGGAAAAGTCAAATTTAGTAATGAAGCTGGCATGTCTTATAAGTTGATTGTGTCTCCACCAACCCGCTCCGGGTCCACGTGTTTGATTATGATCCACCCACAGAGAGGAAGCCTGTGTCTTTTAGCATTGGGAACACTATAGACTATTGTTTACGCTAGTTTATCGATCGGGTCCGATTGTTAGTTAGTCGAGTTGTTAGATCCCCGACCGGTACGGGCTAGCGTAATTAGTATTGTCTATGGCGACGCGCGGCCGCCATTCTTGAACAGACAACGTCTTGAGACCCCGTCGCGTACGGGGTCCGTTGCTTGAACTTTAAATTAAAAGACAACGTTTTGGGACCGCGCCGGCGGCGGTCGTTGCTAAACTTCTTGATGGAAATCCTCGCATGCGTGGCGTGTTTCGGACGAGTGATTTTCGGGAAAAATACCACCGGCCGCGTTTTGTATAGTTTGTCGCGATTGTTGCCCGTGTTTTGAAGTATTTACTTGAACTATAAAACGTAACAGTGACGTCTGTAAATTGAGTTGAATTTGAATCGGAAACGTGGTTTCATTGGCGATCTTTGTCGGGCGTGATTGACACTGCTAAATAACTTCTTACGTTGGTGAGCTTTGGTGCCCTATTAAGGGAACTTCTTGGTGTGTCGACTGGTATGGGACAGTCAGTGAATTGAAGACTTCGGACGTCATTGTAAAGTCGGCGCGCGCGTCGACTTCTCCGGACTTCACTTCGCGACGGAGCACACTGAGTCCCAGGTAAGTCCCGTAGATTTACCAGAGTGTGGTCGGAGATTAATTTACTTGTGGTGTAGGCCGACCTTGTTTGTTGAATAAGCCGCGCTAAACGCGCTGCTACATGTACGCGCTGTACTGGGGCGCGTATACATCTTTGTGGTAGCAGAGCGTGGTTTCTAATTACTAATTTGATTAATTAGAGTATCATTCCAGTATTTTGGTAGCCTTCAGAGGCTAATTTGCAGAAGTTTGATTTTTTATTTGTTGTTGTCGGTACTCGTAAAATTATATCTCTGACCACCTCCATCATTGTGTGGATCCGATATTTTACAAAGTAAGAAATGTGAAAACAATTGTAGGTAGATTGTTTTATTTTTTGGTTCATTTCTTTCCGTTCAGAGGAACGGAGTAGGCTAGGGCATGATACGCCATACAGCCAGTTATGTTTACGAGTAACGTTTTGTTATTGTTCAGTCGATTATCTTGTGCATTTGTACGAACCAAATAGTTCGCTTTGTTGTTGAATATTGAGCTACGGATAAATAATTACGAGCTATTTTTATGACTAATGTTTTGTTATTGTTTTGGTCAACTCGTGTATTGTACGAACCAGATAGTTCGTGTTTGAATGTTTTGATTTAGCTCGTAATTCATAGTCGTAATTTTGTTAATTTAGCTCGTAATTCATAGTCGTAATTTTGTTGAATTATTACATAATTCACAGTAATAATTTTATTCGGTTTGTTTGTTGATTTATTGTGTAATTGGTAGTAATAATTTTGTTTTGCTAATAAGTTTTGATCTGTGTCGCACTTAAGTTAGGCCGTTTGCACACTGATATTTTGTATGTATACTTTGTAATATTTTTTATTTGTACATGTTAGTGTTTTGTTTGTAACGGTTGCCCTTAGCTTTGGTCCCCACACGGTCTCGCGGAATTTATTGAGTTATTTACGCTTGTTCTTGTTGCTTTCCGCGCGTTCTTTAATTGAATTTAATTGTTAATTTGAATTAAAGGCTTTTATTTGAAATGGCTCCCAGTCCGCATGCTACGGCGAAGGCCGAGGTCCAGGCCGCATTGCGTTGGCTCGCGGGTGCGGCCGCCCTGATTGTTCGGCCGGATCGGGTGCAGGCTTTGTTGACCCGTTATGAAGGGTTGCCTGCGCGCATGGAAGGCTTGGAGCGACACGTTGTCGACTTCCATGCGTACGTTTTGGAACACCCTCCAGCGGATGAAGCCATAGTGGAGACCTTTAAAAGGGATGTCGACCAGGCGTACGAATTGGCTGACCAAATTACGGAGTCAGCAGAAGGGCTCCTGGCTGCCCGTAGGGGAAAGCCGACTTGGAGCGGGGAGGTTAAACCGACCCCGCCGGCTTTGTTAGGGAGACTGCCCACATTGGAGATTCCCCACTTTGACGGGGACCTCACGGCTTGGATGGGCTTCATCAACTTGTTTGACAGCTTGATGGACTCCAGGGAAGATTTGTCCTCCAGCCAGAAACTGGCTTATTTGCGCTCCGCCCTCCGCGGAGAAGCCAGTGCAGTGGTCCAGCACCTGATAGTCAGCGATGCTAACTACCAGGTTGCGCGGCAGTTGTTGCTGGACCGCTACCAAAACGTCCGCTTGCTAGCGGACACCCATGTGGCCGCCATTTTGGCCTTACCGAAGGCAACGCGGGTTTCCTCACTAAGGAAGGATTTGGTCAACCCGCTCTTGACCGCCGTCCACTCGTTGCACCGGCTGGATTTGCCGGTCGACCAGTGGTCTTTTTTGCTTCTGCACATCGTCCTAGCGAAATTGCCCGCAGACGTAAAGGGGCGATTTGAACAAAGGTACGGGGGCAATAGCGCCTCGTATCTCCCCCCTTTCTCGGATTTGCTTCGTTTTTTGGAGGACGAGTGCAGAGTGCTGGACCAGCTGACCGACCCCACACCGGGAACGAGCACGGGTCGTCCGGTGGCGGCGAGGGGACAACCCCGCCGTCCGACCAAACAATACTCGGCTGTCCGAAGGGACTACCCCCCGCACCAGGTAAACGGTGCCGGTATTGCCGGGCGGACGGACATGACGTGCGTGCTTGCGCGAAGTTCGAGGGCCTCCGCACTGCGGGACGAAGAGCCCTCGCCAAGCAACGCGCCTGGTGTTACATGTGTCTGGGGGACCACCTCCAGTCAGCGTGTCCCCAGGCTAAGGTTTGTCCACATTGCGGCGGGAGACATCACGCTCTCCTGTGTTTGAACCGCAATGGTGGCGGGTCCGAAAGGGGCCCAGATTCCCCGCACACGGGCGGGGGCCCCAAGGGCGGGGGCCCCACGGGCGGGGGCCCCCCGCAGGTTGTAGCGGTGGCCGTCGGGGGCTCGGGGAAGCGGGCGGTACGCTGCTCCCCCCCCTTGATTGATTACCCTCGACTGGGGCGTTACGTCCCCCCGTCCGCGGCCCACGGTTATTGGCCCACACCCCGGAGTAGTGTTGGAAGGAGTCTCGATGTTGTGGAGTGGGACCCTCTCGCCTACTGTCGGCGACCCCCTCCGATCTTGTCGACTCAGTTCACCCGGGGTCCAGGGGGCCAATCACCCCCCCCGGGTTTTCATTAATGCCACTGTGGGGCGCAACCCCCCCACGGGAGTTTGTGCTGTTGCCAACAGCCTCCGTGCGTGTTTGGGGCCCCAAAGGTGATTTTGTCACAGTGCGTGCCCTCTTGGATTCAGGGGCCCAGGGTTGCATAATTTCTACTTGGCTCGTCCGACAGTTGAGCTTAAATATTATGCCGCATAGGGACTCGGTACGGGGCGTTGGAGACCTGCGGATTTCGGATCCGATCGGTCGGGTTTCGTTCTCCTTCTCCCCCCACTCCTCCTCAACGCCGAGAATCGGTACTTCGGCGATTGTTTTTGAAACGGTGGTCGGGTCGCTTCCGCAAGTGCGAGCCCCACACGCCGCCGTTGAATTGTCGGCTGGATTGGCTCTGGCTGATCCTCACTTCCACCGACCTGGCCCGATCCATTTGTTGATCGGTGTGAATGTGCTAGGTCGTTTGCTGCGTGGGAGCGAGCGAGTTTTGCAGGCAGCCGGTTTTGTAGCCATATCCACCTCTTTGTTGTTGGGTCATGTAGCAATGGGATCGTTTAGGGACGTCCCAGACCCCCCTTTTGGCAGACAGCGACCTCGCTGTTGGTTCTGCCTTGTCGGACATCCTCCAACGCTTTGGGAGGATCCAGCCGGGTCGACTTTAGGTCGATCTTTGCATGGTCTGACAGCCAAGTCGTCCTTGTTGGCTGAAAAGTTCAGTCCATACCCTCGAGGTATTCGTGGCCAACCGGGTGTCTCAAATTCAGACATCGAAAGCCCCGTTGATTTGGCGCCACGTGCCTGGCGAATTGAACCCCGCAGACTGCGCTTCCCGCGGCTGCGAGGCGCCCGAACTTGTGAATCACCAGCTGTGGTGGGGTCTACCATGGTTGTTACAGCTGGAGGCCCATACCCCCGCAGTGGTCAGGGCATCTACGCCAGGGGTGCATGTTCACGCCACCGAGACCGTAGCGGCTCCAGATCCGGAGTTTTTGCTTGAGCGCTACAGCTCTTTGGATAAATTGCTCGGCGTCACCGCCTGGATACGGCGTTTCATCCACAACTGTCGTAGCCCTCGTGACAAATTTGAGTCTCCGGTCCTCTCACCGCAAGAGCGCAATGACGCTCTGTTATATTGGGTGCGGATAGTTCAAGAGAGTGAATTTGCATCGGAGTTGAAAACCCTCCGTCAACGCACATCCAATCTGAAGGGACCCTTAGGGCGCCTGAATCCCTTCTTGGATGATCAGGGTTTGATGCGTGTCTGAGGTCGGCTTAGAAATGCTAAGCTCCCCTATGGGGCTCGTCATCCATTGTTGCTCCCCAAGAACGGCCCCTTGGTAAAGTTGTTGATCGCAGACCGCCATGTGAAAAATGCACATGCCGGATGCAATGCTCTTACTGCGATCCTCCAACGGGAATTTTGGATTTTGTCTGCGCGGAGAGTGATCCGATATGTTATCTTCCGTTGTCTCCCGTGCTACCGCTTGAAAGCGGACATCGTGCAGCCCCAAATGGGGGATTTGCCTGCCGATCGAGTCACCGAATCGATGCCCTTTGCCGGAGTTGGTACGGATTTTGCGGGACCATTTGTAGTAAAAGCTTCGCGTCTCCGTAACGCTAAGACCGAGAAGGCTTACTTGTGCGTTTTTGTGTGTTTAGCTACTAAAGCGGTCCACCTCGAGGTGGTTAGTGCTCTCACGACAGAGGCGTTCGTCGCTGCTCTTGGCAGATTTGTTTCGCGTCGCGGACTGCCGTCCTTAATTCGATCCGACTGTGGGACCAACTTTAAGGGTACCGATCGTTATTTGAAGGAAGTTTGTGAATTTTTAGATAAACATAATGTTGTGATCGGATCCACACTCTCCCGCAGAGGAGTACGATGGCAGTACTCACCGCCGTCCTGCCCCCACTGGGGAGGTATATTTGAAACAATTGTAAAGGCCGCGAAAACTCACCTTCGTCGCGTTATTGGAGATAGTATCCTAACTTTTGAGGAGCTCGCGACCGTTTTTTGTAAGGTTGAGGCGGTCCTCAACTCGCGTCCGTTATGCCCTTTGTCATCCGACGCGAATGATTTGGAGGCCCTCACGCCGGGCCATTTCTTGATAGGTAGACCACTTAACGCCCTGCCTGAATATCCTTATTTGGACATTAACTCCGGACGGCTCTCGCGATTTGAATTGCTTCAACAGCTTACGCAGAGTTTTTGGCGCCGTTGGCATCTGGAGTATTTGCACATTTTACAACAGCGCGTTAAGTGGTCAGACAAGACGAACCCACCAAGAGTCGGAGACCTCGTTTTGTTAAAGGACCCAAACCTGCCACCCCTCCGATGGCGTCGTGGACGCATTGTTAAATTGTATCCGGGGTCGGATGGTGTTCCCAGGTTTGCCGAGGTCCTGGTGGGGGACTCTGTCTTGAAGCGCGCGATCGCCACACTCTCTCGCCTGCCCTTAGATTGAATTGTCGGACCGTTTGTTACTGTCCGGGGCGGGGGGATGTTTACGCTAGTTTATCGATCGGGTCCGATTGTTAGTTAGTCGAGTTGTTAGATCCCCGACCGGTACGGGCTAGCGTAATTAGTATTGTCTATGGCGACGCGCGGCCGCCATTCTTGAACAGACAACGTCTTGAGACCCCGTCGCGTACGGGCTCCGTTGCTTGAACTTTAAATTAAAAGACAACGTTTTGGGACCGCGCCGGCGGCGGTCGTTGCTAAACTTCTTGACGGAAATCCTCGCATGCGTGGCGTGTTTCGGACGAGTGATTTTCGGGAAAAAATACCACCGGCCGCGTTTTGTATAGTTTGTCGCGATTGTTGCCCGTGTTTTGAAGTATTTACTTGAACTATAAAACGTAACAGTGACGTCTGTAAATTGAGTTGAATTTGAATCGGAAACGTGGTTTCATTGGCGATCTTTGTCGGGCGTGATTGACACTGCTAAATAACTTCTTACGTTGGTGAGCTTTGGTGCCCTATTAAGGGAACTTCTTGGTGTGTCGACTGGTATGGGACAGTCAGTGAATTGAAGACTTCGGACGTCATTGTAAAGTCGGCGCGCGCGTCGACTTCTCCGGACTTCACTTCGCGACGGAGCACACTGAGTCCCAGGTAAGTCCCGTAGATTTACCAGAGTGTGGTCGGAGATTAATTTACTTGTGGTGTAGGCCGACCTTGTTTGTTGAATAAGCCGTGACAAATGCGCGGTAGATGTACGCGCTTTACTGGGGCGCCTACAACTATAGAATTTTCTCGGTGGTAGGCCATAACACCGGCCGCCGGCAGAAGTTACCACCCACCAGACAACGCCTTGCCGCCTAGCGATTTGTCGTGTTCCGGCATGATGTCTGGTGAAGCCGTAAGGAGGACGGGTCTGAGCAGTTGTGTTGCGATGTGTGCCGGGTATAATGCGCCAAATGTTGTTGTGTCGGAAATTTGGTCGTAGAGGGTCTTCAGATCAATCTCCCTTTGGCGCAGCATCGTTGGTCGTGTTGTTGGGTTTAACATTGCATCACCTCGTTCAACTGCCGTCTTTCTTCCTATTCGCTCAATCTGAGTGAAATAAACTAGAATGGTCCTTAATAAACTAGCGCGCTTTACCATCAACGATCGCATCACTGCTTACCATCAGGCGGGATTGCGGTCAAGCGCTAGTTTATAATTATTAAAAACAAAAAAAAAGACTAATTATCGTAGAATAATCATCAACCATCGTATAGAAAACCTACCTAAAGTGCTTTGCTTATTGAAACCCAACGCTCAAACTTCCTTACATGTAAAAATAATATTCTTTTTCATCCAATCGGAACATATAATCCTTTTTTTGCTCGCAAAGCTTTTACATTGCAAAAAAATACACGGTAATTCATTTGTCGTTGAATAATTGAATAAATCACGGTAATGGAACGGGTTCCAGCGAATAGATCTGTTTCCGAAATGGCTTCGATTGCTCGATCATCTGCCGTGTGGGTGGCGGTGACAGCGGCGCGTTGGAATTCTGTTACTTAGTAAAAAACTGGCCTAACACGCGTTGGGCTCACATACGAAGGCTTTCATTCCACCGTTTCTAGTCTGCAAATCTTCTTCTTTATTTTTTCTTTTAAATCTAGGATATTTTAAAGGGCTTTGGATCAAATATGGATATGACCACGTAAAGGAAGACGCAGCGTGAGCCCTCGACAAGGTGGACCGACGGCCTGGTGAAAGTTACGGGAAACCGCTGGATGAAGGCGCAGGACCGGTCGTGGTAGAGATCCTTGGACGAGGCCTAAATAAGTAAGTTTGTGGAGATCATGGCCAAGATTCTCTTGTCCAAATTCACACTCTTGTTCAGTTCGTGAGCAAGAAAGAATGACATGAACCCAATTTCAGTTCAGCGCATCTTTTTATTTCATTAAGAAAACGACAGGGTGATCAGTGCCTGATGTACATTGACATATTGACAGGATGATCAGTGCCTGATGTACATTGACATATTGACAGGGTGATCAGTGCCTGATATACATTGACATATTGACAGGGTGATCAGTGCCTGATGCACATTGACATATTGACAGGGTGATCAGTGCCTGATATACATTGACATATAGACAGGGTGATCAGTGCCTGATGTACATTGACATATTGACAGGGTGATCAGTGCCCGATGTTCATTGTCATATTGACAGGGTGATCAGTGCCTGATGTACATTGAAATATTGACAGGCTGATCAGTGCCTGATATACATTGACATATTGACATATTTTCGGTAGTCATGTTTTAAATTCACGTCTAAACTGTCTATAATGAATAATTTAATTTAAGTTACGGGAAACCGCTGGATGAAGGCGCAGGACTGGTCGTGGTAGAGATCCTTGGGCGAGGCCTAAATAAGTAAGTTTGTGGAGATCATGGCCAAGATTCTCTTGTCCAAATTCACACTCTTGTTCAGTTCGTGAGCAAGAAAGAATGACATGAACCCAATTTCAGTTCAGCGCATCTTTTTATTTCATTAAGAAAACGACAGGGTGATCAGTGCCTGATGTACATTGACATATTGACAGGATGATCAGTGCCTGATATACATTGACATATTGACAGGGTGATCAGTGCTTAATATACATTGACATATAGACAGGGTGATCAGTGCCTGATGTACATTGACATATTGACAGGGTGATCAGTGCCCGATGTTCATTGACATATTGACAGGGTGATCAGTGCCTGATGTACATTGAAATATTGACAGGCTGATCAGTGCCTGATGTACATTGACATATTGACAGGGTGATCAGTGCCTGATGTACATTGACATATTGACAGAGTGATCAGTGCCTGATGTACATTGACATATTGACAGGGTGATCAGTGCCTGATGTACATTGACATATTGACAGGGTGATCAGTGCCTGATGTACATTGAAATATTGACAGGGTGATCAGTGCCTGATGTACATTGACATATTTTCGGTAGTCATGTTTTAAATTCACGTCTAAACTGTCTATAATGAATAATTTAATTTTACGGGAGAAGAATAAATTTTTTTGAGACTACATTATAGTTTTTAAATTTTATTGTATTTTAATTATGTTTCTTCCATAATGAAACAGAAAGAAAAAGCTGCCCTGAACTTAAATTGAGTTTAGTTAGTGAACAACGGTGTTATTGGCTATTATTATAACAGTTGGCACTGACTAATTACCTTTTTTTTATTATAATCTAGTGCCTGACCACAATTCCGCCTGATGTTAAGCAGAGATGCAATCGTTGATAGAAAAGCGCGCTAGTTTATTAAGCCCACTCACTCAAAAAAACTGAGGGAATAGGAAGAAAGACGGTAGTTGAGCGAGGTTAAACCCAGCAACACGACCAACGATGCCGCGCCAGAGGGAGATTGATCTGGAGACTAAACTTCCGACACAACAACATTAATTACATCGTACCCGGCACACATAGCAACACAACTGCTCAAACTCGTCCTCCGTACGGCTTCCGTTATTTCAAATCTATTTCTTCTTTAGCTATCGTGACTATTTTGCATAGTTTATCGGTTATTATCAACGTAAGTCCATCCGTATCATCGGCCGCCGGCAGAAGTTACCACCCACCAGACAAAGCCTTGCCGCCAAGCGATTTGTCGTGTTCCGGCATGATGTCTGGTGAAGCCGTAAGGAGGACTGGTCTGAGCAGTTATGTTGCGATGTGTGCCGGGAACGAAGCGCCTAATGTTGTTGTGTTGGGAGTTTGGTCGTGGAGGTTCTTCAGATCAATCTCCCTTTGGCGCAGCAGCGTTGGTCGTGTTGTTGGGTTTAATATTGCATCACCTCGCTCAACTGCCGTCTTCCTTCCTATTCGCTCAGTTTTTCTGAGTGAATAGGCTCTTAATAAACTAGCGCGCTTTACCATCAACGATCGCATCACTGCTTACCATCAGGCGGGATTGCGGTCAAGCGCTAGTTTATAATTATTAAAAAAAAAAAGTTTTAAACGTAAATAAAGTACCTATTCTTGAAAAGCATCACTAGTCTACTTTGAACTTCACTTCTGTAAGCTTGCTATTTTGCAGAACCGCTTTTATTAATAAGGTCTATCAGTATAAGCTCCCAAATTACCTCATACACATAATTAATAATACTACGTTTACTCTTTTCAGAAAACATTAGTACATCTATAATTACCACCGCACTGTGGTTTCATCCGCAAAAGTTTCGTTCGCACAGAACCATCGGAACAGAGACAGCGTTGAAATGCCCGCATTCGTCGATACTGAACAGTACTGGTTGACAACACTGGTTGCCGTCAACAAGCGCAGGCAGTTTTCATATATTTTGCTATATGAAATCGTAGACATGTGTTTTTTTTATATAATTATAAACTACTGATTGACCGCAATCCCGCCTGATTGTAAGCAGAGTTCCAATCGTTGATGGCAAAGCGCGTTAGTTTATTAAGCCTATTCACTGAAAAATAAAACTGTGTGGGTAGAAAGGACTGTAATGAATGTTAAACACAACAACACGACGAACGATGCTGCGCCAGAGGGAGATTGATCTGGAGACCATCCACGACCAAACTCCTGATACAACACCATTTGGCACACCGTACCCGACACACATCGCAACACAACTGCTCAGACCCGTCCTCCGTACGGTTACATGAATTTCTTGAATGTGCCGACAAGTTCCTATCTGAATATAAAATGCACGGAATAGATCTTCACAAAGTACCTCTTATATAAATTAACTACATCAATATCGGCACATCCCTATAACCGCCCATTCATCGTACTTAATTATCCTCATTCTTGACACGAGGGTTAATAAGCAATCGCGAAAACAATTAACTGTTAGCGATATCCATCGGCAAATTAATCCTACTGAAATAAAATATGGCGACAACGAGGCATAGGGTATTAATATCTAATGTCTATTGCCCGTATAAATTATTCTGGGCCGTCAGTCGAATGCCGAGAATGTCGATCAATGGCGGAGGCGAGTGTTTATCTAGACTAGAATGTCCAGTTTATATCGGCACTTTGAAGTTAATTGGGCATTTTTTTTATTCACCCATTTTGAACAAAGTTTTGCATTTCGCTAGTCTGTAAACTGGATTAAAATTAAATAACTTTTAATTTCGTTGATACCCTCTCGTGTGTTATTTTGCAAAAAAATAACATAACTTCGCATGGCAAATAATATCTTATTTTTTTTTTAATTATTATTATTATTTATTTATTATTTTTAAGGACAAAATCACACAGATTGAGCTAGCCCCAAAGTAAGTTCAAGACTTGTGTTATGGGATACTAACTCAACGATACTATATTTTATAATAGATACATATATAGACAAACATCCAAGACCCAGGCCAATCAGGAAAAGATCGATTTCCATCACGACCTGGCCGGGGATCGAACCCGGGGCCTCCACGTCGCAGGCAGGCGTGTAGACCGCTGCGCCACGGAGACCCCTATATTAGAGATTAGCTAGCTAGCTAATTCAAGAGCTACTCTGCAAACGTTCACAATTAATTCCACGGCTTGAGCCTGAAAATGCCTAGATATCTTTTTTGATTTATAATATTTAAAGCATTACTATATTATTTAAAAAATACCGAAGTTTAATGAAAAATTAACACAGCTGCTATTTGAGTTTGAAAGCATTTAAAATCATATTTTTAGAACGAATTCAAATTAGCAAAATTACTAGAACCAAACTCAAAAAAAAAAAAAAATGTAGTTTCAAATCTATTCGAAACAAGTTTCTCGAATTGAGAACCTAATACTTTTTTGACGACGGTAAAAACTGAGTATTTGAACAAAAATTTAACTACCGTATCCACACAAATCTTTCTCCAAGAGGCAAACCCGAAGACATCAACATTGGCAACAAACGAATTTGTAGACCGCCTCCTTTAATATTGGGGCATAAACATTAAATATCTAGCCAGAAATTAGGCCGTACAACCCTGCCGGCCTCTAATTCTTATCGTCGTTAAGTTTTATCAGTTTATGACTTTATGGAGTGTGTCAAAGTGTTAAATTTTATTGGAAATCGATTTTATAGGTTATCCCATTGTGTTTGATTAGTTTCAGTTTATACGCCTCATAATTAAGAGTTTTAATGCTGAAAATAATGATCTGCGTAATGGAGTAAGTACTTGATTGTGAGGAGTCATTAGGTATATCAATTCATTACGGTGGACAGAGATTCGGCGAGATCACATGGCGACATGAAGACTGCGATTGTCGCAACCTAGTGCTGGATACGCCACTGTAGCGGCGGTAACTCCTCTCTTTGTGAAGTAGTTAGAGAGGCGCCATGGAGTCCTCATCTTCCGAGTGACGTAGGTCCTCACCGGACATGACTGTTTCGAAAAGTGTTGTTTGTTCCGGATAGGGCGTGAGGAAACGCCAGGGTGTCACCACTGTGGGGACCGTCCTGAGGACATATGGTGGAGTTCTGCCCGGTATGGGCGGACTACTGGCATATCCTCGTGGCAGCGATCGGCGGCAATCTCTCGCGTCCGGCCCTAGTCCAAGCCATGGTTCGGAGCGAGAATGCATGCCAGGCCGTCACTTTCTTCTGCGAAGCAGTGATGCTGGCGAAGCTCGTGCGTTAGCGGTAATCTTAGTACCCTCACGCCTCTGGCCACCACAGTAGACGCCCTGGTCGGGAGACAATATCGGGGTCCCGGCCATCGTAGGCGCGGGCCCGGACCAGGCCTCGAGAGTCGATGGCGCGTTGTGTCCCACGCGCTCCTCAAACAGATATCAGCACATTGTGACAGGGTCCACCAAGAGCGATGCTTGGGTCAGGGTTGCGGGTTAAAAGAGAAACCGTGACCTTGGCGTACAGGCTAGTCAAGCAGACTTTTACAGACTAAGACCCACCCGGTCTTAGTCTGTAAAAGTCTAACACGCTCTTCCACTCCGCTTAAAGTGGGAGAGGTCATTCCATGACTTCCCAATCAAAAAAAGAAAATGCTTTGTATATATTCTTTTTCATTTCGTTATTATATTATTTAGAACCTTAAAATCTAACAATAAAGTATATAATAGGATTCAAATTTTATTACAGACATAAAACTTAATTGAAATGCAACAACTTTTATTAAATGAAAACAATGTAAGTTACAATGTAGGCTCGTCAGTGTTAGTCACCTTTTTTTTCTCTTTGAATGTTGCCCCACTCTAGAAATTTTCCTGTTTTGGGGCGCTTTCACAAACAAATGAACTCACCAGTCACCATACACAAACAGACAGACCCGGAACAACTATTTGTGAAACAAATATTTGTTCCGTATACGTTCCATACTATTTGTATGTTCTACATGTAGTTGTTGCAGGTGGAAATCAAATCTGCGACACACAGCGCAGCAATCAATAGCTTAACCACTGCGCCAAGCGTGCCGTCATTAATCATAGTCATTTATTCAAACGTAACTAGTCATAACCTTGCAATCAGTCATTTTTGTCCAAAATATACTTAGAAAGCACATATAACTTAGAAAAGTTACTTTGGTACTTGCCTGACCTGGAATCGAACCAGAGGCTGGTGTTTTAACCACTAGGCCACCAGGACTAAAATTACATTAAAACACATTCAATATTATAAATTTCCATTATTATACTCAAACGTAGGAATTTCTGTTATATATTGTCAACAGCATTAAGACACTTATTCAACTAGGAACGTTTAAGTTTACTTTCTAACTTGATACTACTACTACTCGCAAGCAGGCTGTAATCTACCACACGTGTCTCGTGCGTGTTGATATCACAGGTCTTCGAATTTTGGTTTTAAATATGCTGGTTTTCTCACTATATTTTCCTTCAACGTTTTAACAGCAGAGTTTATAAGAGATTCATCATCAGCCTATACAAGTCCATTGGTATCGGCCTCTCCGATTTTACGCCTTTCAACTCGCTTTGCCCCAACTCTCATCCAGTTAGTACCAGCCATCCCGTCGCTCCTCCTAGCCTGAGGGCGCCCACTTTACGTTTATCGATTCGCTTTCTCCACTTAAGAACTAGCTCTTATTCGATTGATATTCAGTACCTATTTCAGTAAGGTAGCTCAAGATCAAAGTGCACAGCCGTGGGTTTAGGGTGTAGATTACATAAAACTGTGAAAATTACTTTGTAACTAACTGACGACGTAAATTAACTTATCTGAGATGGCGTAAATTCACATAGTATTATCAGACTACAGTGTATATTCCATTACACTGCTACGTGGGTAACAAATGTCTTGCCATGGCGCCTCCGCCGGGCCGGAACAAGCGAGGTAGACCAAAGAAAGGAAAGGTAGGCTTGACGTCGTAAGAGATGACATGCGTGTCAACAATCTCACGCCACGAGATGCCAGAGATCGTGCGAAATGGAGGAGTAAGTGTAGGAAAGCGGACCCTGGGCTCCAACGCGGAAGCCGCGGATGCAACCGGGATTATACGCTGAGATGATGATGAGTGTATATTCCATTACTAAGACACAGGCCTCGTCTTTTCGAGAAGAAGTTGGCTGTAATCTTCCCCGCGGGACCAGTGAGTGCTGGTAGATGTCACATGTCTTAGAATTTTTGTTTGTAGGATATACGGATGTTTTCCTTCACTGTTTTGAGAGCAGTGGTGATGAGATTGTTCTAAACAAAGTGAAGTCTGCCTGGACCTAATACATATAGCAGATGATGACTAGTAACATTTAACATTTGATCTTATAATATCCTAAAATCTTAAGGCACGTTTTTGGGATATTATATTGGATTTTGGATTTCAGAATTATTTATTATATTTTATGGTTTCAATACAGTTTCTTGTTAAGAACTTTACAATTATGAATAATATACCATTTCAATTTATCACTATAAACTGGTATTTTTGTAGATCCCATGCAAGCTGCAAGGTTCCCTTTATGCAAGTGATGAGGATTGCAAGCCAAGTCAATATAATATGTTAGAATGATAATTTACAGTTTATATAAAATAGAACAGGACGATCTACAGATATTATCATTACCATCAGAAACGATTTAGCAACACACGTTCAACGCGTATTAGATACATCTTTCTATATGTCAAGCCATAAAAAAGGTAATAAAATACGTGCAACACATGAAAATCACTCATAAATTCACTTAACATTCTCGTGTTCACCGGGATTAGGCATTCAGAAGAAAATCATAAAGTTACAATATTATAAGTCATGTCAAACCCACGAACAAAGTTTGTGGTAGGTACACCTAAAATGTTTATTTTTCGTGTGCATATTTCATTGGGATTTCATATTCAAATCTCTCTTCAAACGGTGTAAAAAGGTTTTTACAACTGAACGGTTTAGCATAAACTCAAGTGAGTTGGAGTTTGAGAGAGTAATGCAAAGTGAATGAATGTGATTTAAAGGTATTGTGAAGGTATGAAGAGCAGCGTGTAAAGCTCACTCATCCTCCTTAGAAAAGGGAGGATCCTCCGACCAGACTGGGATTCTCTGACCACTTTGCCCGCCAGTTGATGTCGCGAGTAGCGATTGCAATCCGGTCTGGCGGATTCGGTAATCCGGCGGATCCGGCGTGTCTTTGGACCTACCGGATCCGGTGAGTCGGCGCCGAATACGGTAAAGCAAAAAATAAAAAAGAAACAGATTATGAGAAAACACTTAAAAAGGAAATGACTGCGTGTGAAGTAGAAGGAGTAAAAGTAAAACACTTATCGCTGATCTGCAGTTCCTTAATGGCGATTAGGCCCACCAGTTACTTTATGGCGATTAGGCCAACCAGTGTTGATGCAGAAAGGGGCGTTTCTGCTACAGGTTATATTTGTAGTGCCACCAGAAGCATATTAGGAGACAGTACACCGTACAATCAACACAATATGTTTTCTTAGATCGTTTCGATCGCATTGCAAAAAATAAATGCTTCTGCTTTTATTGTTTCTTAGGATTATGAACTGAACTTGATTTTGTAAGTACAAATTTAAAAGAGTGTTTTGACTTAACTTAAGTCTGTGTAGATTATTAATAAGAGTTTAATAGTATTATTACTTCAGTATTATCAGATACTTACATACAGCAATAAGTGAGAGTCAGACATATTTACTTTATTATTTAGAATAGTTTCATAATTTCATTTAGTACAAATAGTACCAAAAATTACAATGAATACCAAAAAATATAATAAAAAGTGATTTTATTTTCCATATATACGTATTTTATTTTTCATCTTATGTATTATTATCAAAACTAAAAATCACTAAGCTTCCCATGGACATTCGAAACTTACCCATTAAACGATATAAAACCTATATAAAGGCCAAACTTTGCAAAAAGGGGTATTATAAAATCTCAGATTATTTAGAGGATAGAGAGGCTTAGGACTGAGCTGCTCGCTCTGTTAAGCATTGTTATTAAGCAATATGCGTAATTATAACGTAAACTATTGTAAACATTTTCATTTTTAATGTCTGGACTTTAAAAAAGACAATGATCCCTGAGTTTGTTTCGGCTATTTCTTCTCAGAGGTAGTCAGTTGGGAAATGCCGGCTTCATCTAGTTTAAAAAAAAAAAGAAAAAAAAAAAACATATGACGTGTAAAGGTGATCGGTGATCCTACTTGCTTAATAAACGATTTCATTTCATTTCATTTCACTAAATGCTAGGCCCTAAGTAACTTTAAAATCCGGCCGGATCCGTCCGGATCTGGCGTCAATCCGATGAAATCCGGCCGGATTGAAAATGATACCGGATTGTAATCCCTAGTCGCGAGCTTATATGCGTGCTAGCGTTACAGAAAACTGATTGTGAGATGCAGGATTCGCGTGACGTCAGTATGACGCGTTGTGCGCATGTTGCGTTGTAGGCACCGCTACAGTATAATAAAAGCCATTGATTTAGAAACTCGTGGCTACTCGGGGGCTACTTGGAGCCCTGTAATAACAGTCGCACGCGTTGATCGATCAAGTTAAGCTACGCTTGTCGAGATTGCTTCGTGGATGGGTGGAAATCTTTAAATATTGGTACACATCTGGGCACCAGAAACCCATTGAATACAGCTGTCGTAGATCTTGGACAGCCATTACTAGTTTTCGGAACATTGAAATGTTGACCACGAGTCAAACCAATGTTTTTTTTTTATTATGAACTAGTGCATGTGCTCAATCCCGCCTGATGGTAAGCAGTGGTGCAATCGTTGATGGCAAAGCGCGCTAATAGCGCGAAAAATTGACCTAATTATGAATTCATTTTCAAATATATGTTTTTTTGTTGTTGTCTTCATTTTTCATTCTTTTTTTTTAATGATCATAAACTAGTGCTTGATCGCAACCCCGCCTGATGGTAAACAGACCAAACTCCTGTAGCTGTTTTAATAAATTCACTTAAAGCGCAACAGTATTTTCAACTTCATTGCTAGAAAAATGATGAAAGAGATGATGATGAGAGTAAGGTTGAGAGTTCGGAGCGCGCTCATAAGCGGTGCTACACGCAGCTCGAGAGAAGAGAGAACATAAGAGTAGAAATTAGATCCGCCCAAAAAAGTAAGAAATTGACAATGTCACGATTATTCAAAAATCAAAATCAAAAGTCATTTATTCAAATTAGGCTGAGAATCAGCACTTTTTGAACGTCAATAGGTACCTATTACTTACATAAAACATTCCTCGAAACTCACGCCCATCATGTTAAAAAATCATCCTTACGTGAAAATTAAATACTTCGCATTTTATTATCTTTAAACATGAATTTGGTATAATGATTGGTTTGCACGACAATGAATATTACTCGTATTTATCAATGAAACACAGATATCACAAATATCTTAGTTATTATGCATTTCTGGATCACGTGTCATCATTAATACGAATAGAATACAGGGTGTATCGGATATCTAAAGGCTACACCGCATGCCACTAATAAAATTATGATAGTCCTTTATGTCGTTAATGAGCGGGCACAGAAATCACAGTGTTTAACAAATAGTATCGGCTCAGAATTTGAACGTTGCAAGCGTGCCGCCGTGCGTGTTTGTAGATATGACGTTGACCCCTCATGTGAAGTCTATTAAATTAGCTGATAGGATAGTTTTTCGAGTTTTGCTCACATTGCGTTTTTTTGTGTAGTTAACAAATTGATTAATTTTTACTTTAAAATCCTATTGGTTTATAAAACTATAGGAATTACGAAAACGGTAACGGTAACAGTAAACAAAGAACGGTATAAAGTGAAAAAACTGAATATATTTTTTTTTTATTAAGAAAAAGCCGACGAAGAATTCCAACCCTGGGGGGTTCAGAATCATGTATTGGATCCATGGTACTCGTTTGTACGTCCATGTCAGACACACCCTTTATATAACCCTAGGGCCTAGAGGTATAATATGTCGAAAAAAACACATTGTACAATTAAATAATTTAGCAGAAAATCAATTAACGACATAAAAAGACGTAATCCCATCACCAAAAGTAATAAATTCGTAACAAGACTAACAGAATTGAACTACATACAAAGTTGAAGTTTCCAAGTAGCACTGGGCCAGTGGACTTAAATTAAAATGTAACAATTTATGGTAAGACGCTTGCTATAAATTTAAGCTCCTAATTGGCTTTGCAGAGTTACCGTAAACTCTTTTACAGCTCAATAGCTTGCTTTATTAAATACAGTGATCCGTGGCGGGTTTGCTTGAGTTTTTAGTGGAGTATACAGCTTAATTCTGATTTAGCTATATCTTACACATTAAGCTTAATTATTATCTATATAAGTATTTTTAAGTGTAAACCTGGACTTGTAAGTCTGAAATCGCCAACCCGCATTGAGGAAGAGTGGTGATTACGCTCAATCCTTCTCTATATGAGAGGAGAGCTGTGCCCAGCAGTTAAATACAATTTTTAAGGGGCTGGTGACTAAGTATCAATCAGGTTGTGCTAAGCTTGCCATACTTGGTACGCGGATAAGATCGTACAAACATATTGTGTCTCGGAAAGCATTGGTCACGGCTGTCTATCATGGATTTTTGGCTTTTGAAAGTCAATAGTTATATAGATTACTTTAGCCTTTGGGCGGTTCATTGAGTCTAAGGCCAAGGTGACTGGCAGGAAACTTGGCGTTTTCGCAAAGGTCCAGCAGTACTTCACACCAGGGCAGCTTCTAATGTTGTACAAAGCCCAGGTCCGCTCGTGTGTGGAGTACTGCAGCCACATTTGGGCTGGTGCTGCGAAATGTCAACTGGCTACTTTGGATTCAGTGGAGAGGCGTGCGAAGAGGCTGATTGGCGACCCAGATTTAACTCAAAACGGTCTCCAAAACCTGGAGCATAGGCGTAGAGTAGCCAGCCTTTCGGTTTTCTATAGATTGCATTCTGGCCAGTGACCAAGTGAATTGCATGATTTAATTTCCCCATCTCCGTTCCACCGTCGGACGACTCGTCGTACGGCGACTTTCCACCCTTATGTTGTTTACACCACTACGATCCGGACGAAGCGTTTCGCTTCTTCTTTTATACCGCGCGCATTGAGGGATTGGATCAATTTGCCGGCGGCGGTGTTTCCGTCACACTACAATTTGAACGTGAATAGGCTTAATAAACTAGCGCGATTTACCATCAACGATCGCATCACTGCTTACCATCAGGCGGGATTGCGGTCAAGCGCTAGTTTATAATTTATAAAAAAAATAGATGCTAAAGAAATATCAACTTTATTTTAATGCTGATTCGGTTATTTTTAGAGTGACTAGCAATATAAAAAAGCTTTAGTTTTTAATGTTCGAAGTTGTCACTCTAGGTTGTCAATATTAATAATTTACCACACGTTCATTTCAGCATAGTTCTCATAGTGTTCTCATAGCTCAAATTAAAAACTAAAAAAGATATATCGTTTGGTTAGCATATCCAATTTAACAGGTTGAATTTGGTAAACAAAACAAAAAGATACGATTGAATTCCGAAAAAAGTATATATGAGAAAAGATTTCCAATACTGTTCATTGTAGCTACAAAAAATATTGTTAGTCCCAATATATAGATTCAGGAACTAATACTCTTTCAAATATCCGACACATAAAACGTTTTATAAAAATCTCGATTGTGTTTTGTTATTAGTTTATTGTTGACGCAATCAAACAATTTGTTTGCGATATCTGTGCTGTTACTACAATACAAACAATTGATTGCTTCACTGACTTCCGATTAAAAAATTCCTGGTCAATGCTGATCGTGACAGAAAGGTTATGTAAATATACCATCCTACCTTCATGCCTATCGTAAAATGTGACGAAATTAAAGCTAAAATTAATGACTTCTGTTTTGCTGTATGAAAACGGCAACAAGCGGAAATGACGCCATTAGACATTTATAGTGTTCCATAGAAGCCAGTCGTGTTGCTGTCGTCTGTTGTAGCTAGCTATTAGGAAGCAACATCGCGTATATCTAAGGACTGGAAAGTTTACCTGCGGCGGTCTTTCTGTCTGACTTAAGTTTAAGTCTCTTCAAGGCTACAATAAATAGGTCTTAATAAACAGTGCGATTTGTCATCAACGATTGCATCACTGCTTACCATCACTTGGGATCGTGGACTAGTTAGTTACTAGCTACTAGTTTATAATGTTAAAAAAAGCTTTGCCGCTACGGTTTGCAGTTGCGATCATCTTTGGAGGTGTATCTTACTGTTCTGCATTTTGGAATCGTTTAATAAAGATCTGTGCTTAGCAACTCTCTACAGAGGGAGGTGAAAGAGGGTGGGGAGGCCTCACCAAACAGTGGTACATAAATAGAAAATACAAAAAGACTTTGTTATTTGTACAAACGATAATTTGTACATTACAGTACCTTGCCTTCTAATGAACAGGAAATACCTCGCATGAGGATAAGTTTATTATTTAATAAAATAGGGATATCACTAAATTATGATCTGATTACAAAGGTTTTGCTTATTTCTTAAGAAAATTTCTTTTAGTAGACCTACAACAGGAGAAGTTCAACGGAAATATAAACTGTTGTGATTAGTACCTACAAGAAGAGGAAAATATGAATTTATTAAGTTTAAATCTAATAAGTTGTATAAACAAACAAACAAACTTATCACCACTTCCTGTATACTCAAAACTACATAGTGACAGTTACAAAGGCGAACGTTTTATGCTTTATAGTTAGTTCACTGAAATACCTGTAATTAAGTTGTTATGAAAAGGTTGAACGCTGACAGAGTACCTACTTTGTATTGTTATCATGTATTTTTAAAGAGATGTTACAGATAAACAAGAAATATTGTGGACTTCTTTGGTCGATTGTTTCATAAAATACGGCACGTGTAATGATTTTTCCTGTACTTTGTAACTTTCAATCTTCCGTCCCCAGTCATCGGTCATGTCCAGTTTCGGAGGTATTGTTAACAAGAGTTATTGTTATTTATTTATTACTCACAAAAAGATTAAAGCCGAAAGCACTAAAATATAACACATATATTCAGCTTTTGGTGTGTTTGGTTTGGTGCTGTGGTTTTGAATACATCGTGAAATCGATGGTCCTAGTGACAAAATTAAATAATCATGACTTCAAGTGACAGCTATATGAATCGTCATCACCATAATTTCAGCCGAATTAGTCCACTGCTGGACACAGGCCTCCCCCGAGGATCTCCACGACGAACGGTCCTGCGCCTCCTGCATCCAGCGGTTTCCCGCGACCATCTCCAGGTCGTTGGTCCACCTTGTCGGGGGCCTACCCACGCTGCATCTTCCGGTGCGTGGTCGTCACTCGAATAGAAGCCAGCAAAGCACTGAAAGCTGAAATACCCTTCATGTCTAGAGGTTTTTACTTATGTAGTAAGTTTCTTGTTATATTTTTAAATAGACTGTTGTTTTTTTTTTATTTGTGTAAATTTAGTTTTCATTGTAATTGTTGGTAAGTTAGTAGTAATCTAGCTGAACAGATAGCAGTATTACTGGAGAGTTTGTTGTATTACTTCTTCTACCTAGTGCAGTAATTAGTGACGAAGGGCGGTCGCTTTAGGAAGCCGTCTTTTTTTTTATTTTGACCATCGAAAAATGCTTATTCTGTACCTAACATGAATAAAAGCCTTTTGATTTTTAATTTTGACAATTATGTTCGCAAAGGAGGAGGCGAAGTGCGGCGTGAGAGAGAGGCAATCTCTGCGTCCTTGCGCCCCCCCCCTAATCGCTGCAAAAGATGCTCTGGACGTCGGGAGTCAGTAGCCGACTCCAAGTTAGCGAGTTTTTTGTGTTCCACGTGGTTTCCAAAGAAATGTCAGCACATAGCGACGGGGTCAAGGCCAATATCTGCCAGGCTTTTCGATACAGATTCCTTTGCCCGTGGCATATATAAATGAAGGAACACGGTGCAGCAAAACTATTTGGACATCTCACCTCCCTCAACTACCGTCTTCCTTCCTAGTCACTCGGTTTTTTTTTTTAGTGAATAGGTTCATAATAATCTAGCGTGCTTTACCATCAACGATTGCATCACTGCTTACCATCCGGCGGGATTGCGGTCAAGCACTAGTATAGTTATTACCCAAAATAAAGATAGACTGTTATGTTTACATCAAAAAATATTGGTTGAAATAGTAAAAAAAAAAGATATTGCTTACCCAAAATAAAGGATACTTTTCTCTGTGATGAGATTCACGCGACTTGAAAATATTATAAAGAAGCAATTTCTTTTTTTTTTTTTAAACGTAATCAATATTAATTGATGTAAACAAAACCGGTTATTTCCAAGCAGTTTTGCTGTAACTGGGTTTTAGCCAGTTAAAGCTCTCAAACTGAAATAGATTTTTTAAAGGCCTTTTTGTTTTAGTGTTCACCAATGAAAATATTCAGAAAACTTATGTACAAAACATCTCATAAATACAACGAGTAAACGGCTCATAAATTTCACCTATATAAACTTGGACATTCCCCTGAGAGACATAAGCATTGCTAGTTTTACAGCTTGGCTTTACGTTCACGTGTCGAAAGATTTTATACCCCATCGTTAGTACTAAAATTTTATAGTAACTTACCGATATCCCTATTTTCCATGTTATCAAAGGCAGGTAATAAATAAGGAGAATGCTTCTTTCCTAAAAGCTGTGGCATGCTCAGACACGCTCGTATGTTAGCGAGGTTGATCCATATGGATATGGGTTATTCACTGTACTGAGGCCTCAATTTAATATGGAGGCAGTTTAGTTACATTACAGGCATATTTCATTAATTTAACAGTTAATTATTGAGTAAGTTAGTCATTTGAAAGGAAAATAGTTTGTTCTGTTCCAACAAAATATATCATCATCAACCTTTTTTATGGTCCCACTGTTGGGCACAGGTCTCCTATATACAAAGAAGGATTGGGCGTAATCACTACGCTTGCTCAATGCGAGTTGGCGATTTCAGACTTAAGTCCAGGTTTCCTCAAGATGTTTTCCTTCACCTTTTAATTAGTCATTAGTGTCCAAGATATACTTAGAAAGTACATATTAGGGTGGAGCACGAATGTATGGCGAAATTTTTTTTTTATTATTTTGATTTCTAAGTGGAGGGGTTTTATGCCTTATGTAAAAACATAAACATATGCCAATTTTAGTGATTATTGAAAATAGCATTTTACCTCCGAATCGCCTCTAAAATTTCGAAATTCTTGAAAAACTGACTTCTTCGTTCAAATCTATATTTAGTGGAAATTAAGGAAAAATGAATGTGAAATAATACACAAAGCAATAATCAGACAAGTAAGTATGTAATAAATGCAAAAAAAGTAAATGTAACATATAAAAGAAATGCTAGGAACACCTTTTAATTTGGTTTAAAATGACATTTTGTATCAAATTTTGGCATTTGGGCTCTTGACTGTAATTTTGCCTTTATGGCACCTAGTCGCGATTTTTTCGTACACTGAGACATAGCAGCTTCTGTTGTGATCTTCACGGCTCGCTCTACAGCCTGGGTATGGCACGGAAGACGCAAAAATGATAGCTGACCTTCGCCACTAGATTGAACAATACAGGTAATTTCTTCTGTCGACAAGTTTTTAAAAATTGGAGGTTCAGTTATCTCGTTTTGCCAATTTATCATATCGATATAATTCGATGTATCAAAATTAATTTTTGGTACAGCAAAAAGCCTTGGAGCTTGTACCGCACTACTACGAGCCTTCAAAATACGCCGGGCAGCCAATTCACGTATATGTTTCCTTTCGTCGGTTATCATAGCCAATAATACATTCTCAGCATGCGCGAAATATGCGTTCCTTTGAATTACAGTGTCAACGATACCTTTCAAATCATCTGGTAAGTATCTTGAAGAATATATTATATTGAATAAATGGCGGGAACCATCTTTACAAGAAGGTTTACTCTTAATTGCGAACCAGGAAGGCGCATATACTTTAACAATAAATGTAGTTAAAGTAACCAAGGCAGATGTTGGGTTTTCGGTAGCGACGTAAAGGCGCAAAAGTCTATTTGCACGCGTAAGCCAGCGCGCATGAGACAATTTTCCTGGAGACTTGTGTCCCAAATCGTCAGGAAAAGTGCCTGTAATAATTGCTGAAACAATTCTATGCAAGTACTTCTGGTCTGTACTTAGATCGTTGGGCATTTCAGGTAGCATATCTCCTTCAATTATTTTATATTTTATTACCGGGAGTTCTTCACAATTTTCTAATGCTTTGCCTAACGGACCATTGTAAGACTTGGGTCCTGAAGTTGAACCACCAAGATGAAAAAATAAATGACGTAAAGGTAACTCATTCATGTGCAGTAAACAAATTATCCACTGAAGTGGTTTATTAAGCTGTTTTTCGAGCAGCCGTATAATGCCCCCATACTTTCCAGTGTTTACATTAGTACCGTCACAACCAATTGCCATAAGACCGTCATGAGAAATATTTAGCTGTTTTAAAAAATTTGTGATTGAAAATGCTATTCCTTTTGCTGAACCAATGTGAGGTACTACGTAACCTAAGTAGGTAGATCCTGGCTCCTGAACAAGCGCAATATGTTCCTCAATCATTACTTTTCTGTAATTTCGATTCCCTTTCTTAATGATTTTTAAAGTTTTATCTTTTCTGCCATCAAAATATAACGCGGAAATATCTTTGAGGTTTACTTGTTTCTGTAACTCCTGTCTAGTCTTGTTTCTTTCTCTTCGTAGCTTACTTCTATCTATAACTTCAACTTCAGAACCAATGTCATGTAATACTGATGACACAATCGCAGCAGCAGCCCTGTCAGACACTCCGTATCTATCACACGTTTTCGATACCGTAGGCAAGTCAATGGACGACACTTTTTTCTTTTTCTTTAGAGGAGAAACGGATTCAATTTTCTCAGCGCAGGCATCGTTTTTTAGTGGCTCATCCGTTTCGGAAGAAAGAGAAGAGGTGCTGATATCTAAATTAACAGAGGATGTACTTGCAATCGCCGGGCTAACAGAGCGATATTGTTGTTTTAACTTCCTTTCCTGATTTATTAGATTTTTTTTACTTACAGTAACATCAACTCTGCCAATTATCATTTTACGAGCCGTTCTTTGGTCAATTAAAAAAGCTTGTTCACATTTAGGGACCTTCTTTTCTCTTGAACACGTGCAATATTTAAAATCTTTGCATTTACAAGCTGATATATCAAAAAGTAACGTTTTATTTTTCATAAAATTTTCTAAAGTTTGCTGGGAATTCTTTTTCATCGACTTCAGAAGATTTTTCCGCTTCTCGTGGTAAGTTTTTAACATTTGTATAATTCTGGTACTAGTCACTGTTGGTAAAGATGCCGCTTGCCATATGCTCTCGATTTCAGGCACAATTTTATCGGCAATTTCTGAAAATTTGGGCTCCTGTTTGCTAGTTTTCATGCTTTGCCTCGTCCATTCGTAATGTTTCACAACATCTTCGTAAGTAGGTAGAACATTTCTCTTTAACTCACAACATTCACCAAATAGTGGGCATTTAGAAGCACTACGAGTTTTTTCCATATTTAACAAAAACAATGTTTTAGGTTATGTTTTAATTGCGCGCGAGCGACAGTTCACCTCGAAAGACAATAGTGCACTGCCCCGCACGGTCCACGCGCAAATAGTCCGGTTTGCACTCCTTGTTCGTACTTACAGTACTTACAATAGTAGGTTTTTATTTTTTATTGTTTAAATACCGTATATTTCCAATTAATTAATATAGTAATATAGAAAGAAAGATTAAAATGCTATAGAAAAAATAAATCACAAACTCCTGCATAAATTCTGAATTTAGTAAAAGTTCAATAACCTTTCGGAGGTAGTTATATTTATTTTTATCAAATAATATTTTACAGGTGTATGTTTGAGCTTAAAAGGCATAAACTTTTTACTCTTAGAAGTTGCAAATGCGAAAAAAAAATTTTCGCTCCACCCTAGTACATATAACATAGAAAAGTTACATTGGTACTTGCCTGACCTGGAATCGAACCCGCACACTCATACTTGAGAGGCTGATGTTTTAACTGTTGTATCATACATCACTACTCTGTAGTCGAGTAACTAATACCATCTCTATGTATTAGTGTCTATGAATATAGTCTATTGTCTTGTCATTGTAACTTAGGATCTGACCTAGAAGAGGTCGTTTCCAATATAATAATTCTACAAGTGTAATAAACCAGTCTAATTATCTAAAGTCTTTAATATTTACCAACCGAACAATCATACATGGTGTCAGAAGAGTGAAAAAACCCAATACGAAGAAAAAAAATTCATAAAATGCAAAAGTCGGATGGCGTCGGTGGCGGCCATGACACCGGAGCTGCAATGAACAGTGGCTTGAAGGCGCTTAAAATGTCGTCAGATGCAACAAACAACAATTACGAAACCTGGAAGCGCTGGTGGCAACAGTTTGAATTATACTTGTTGGCAACGGGTTTGGACAAGTCCGGTGAGAAACGCAAGATCGCCATTTTATTACATCACATTGGTGAAAAATGCTTAAATATTTTCAACACATTCAACATAAATATTGGAGAAAGCACATTACATGACGTCAAAGCCAAATTCGACGAATTTTTTCAACCCAGAAAAAATATTACCATGTATCGTTACATGTTTTTTACCACACGTCAACAGAAATCGGAAAGCATCGAGGATTTCTTAACCGATCTCGAAAATAAGAGCCAAGATTGCGAATTTGGAACGCTCAGAGAATCTCTTATCAGAGATATTTATATCGCCAACTTGAGTTTGGACTTAGCACATGTACGTCAGAGACTGCTGCAGGAACCTGATCTGACATATCAGAGGATGCGAGAGCTAGCTAGGACACTCATCGTCGCACAGCAGGATGCAGACCAAATTGTCAAGAGGTCCACTAGTCAAGAGTCTGAAAAAGTCATGCATCTGCGTCGGAGGAGCCGTGGTCGAGCGGAGCGTCAGCGACGGCGAGCTTCACCAGTCAGTCAGCAGGGATCCAGCGCAGGGAGGTCAAAGTCAAGTCCCAGTCCTGAGAAGCGCTCGAAGACGTGTAGCCGCTGTGGACAACACCACCGCTACAAATGTCCAGCGCAGGGAGCTAAATGCAGGTCATGTAACTCTTATGGTCATTTTGCAAAATTTTGTTACTCCAATAATAAAAAAGTCAGTCATTTAGAGTCTTTTAGTTCAACTGGTAGTCAAGATAATTTTGTTGGAATTTTAAATTGTCATAACTTCAGTCATAGTCATAAGTATAGTCAATATAATTGTCATTTAGTGTCACAAAGTCATCACAATCAAAATCATTACAGACATAGCAGGTTGTCATACACCCAGTCAGATACTAAGTTACAATCAACGGTCAGGTCGCACATAGGCCAGTCGCAGTCAATGTATAAGGAAATGTTAGGTAAAATTCATGAAGGTCACCAAGGTATAAATAAATGCTTAAAACTGGCTAGAGAGTCTTTGTACTGGCCAAGCATGTCAGCTGATATTAAAAACTTGGTAGAACAATGTTATGTATGTGCACAATTTAAACCTAATAATCCAAAGGAACCACTAAAAAATTTTGAAATAAATAAATATCCATGGCAACAAGTAGGTGTTGATTTGATGTATTTTGATAACCTTACTTATTTAATTGTCACAGATTATTATTCTAAGTTTATAGAAATAGCTTTGTTAAATAAAAACAGTACAGCAAAGAATGTAATAACACATTTAAAGTCCATTTTTGCTCGTCATGGAATACCTTTATCTTTAGTGTCTGATGGTGGTCCTCCTTTTCAGTCATTAGAATTTAAGAATTTTATGCATAAATGGGACATAGAACACATTGTAACTAGCCCATATCATCCACAGTCAAATGGTCAAGCAGAGAGTTCAGTCAAAATTATCAAAAATATGTTAAAAAAATGTAAAAGAAACTCATCTGATCCATACATAGCTTTATTACAGTATAGAAACACACCTAAGAATAATTTACCATCTCCAGCTCAATTGTTAATGTCCAGGAATTTAAGAAATAACATTCCTATGTCTTATAAGAAATTAAAACCTAAAGTGGTTACATTCAAAAATTATGAAGAATGTGTCAAGCAAAATAATAAAAATAAGTCTAAATATTATAATAGAAATACAAAGTCATTGTCATTACTATATCCCAATGATCATGTATACTTTAAAAGAAAGCCTGATAGCAATTGGGAACAAGCCATTGTCAAGCTAAGGTTGGCTAATAATAGGTCATATGTCGTTGAGGATGTCAATGGAGTTAGGTATAGGAGGAATAGGGTTCATTTAAGACACAAATATTCTCCTATGCTATCCAATTCGTCGCAGGGGAGAGAGGAAGGTAACAGGCAGGAGTCTAGACCTCAAGAGCTCTCATCTCAATCCTCAGTCAGTCAACATGTAACTCGTTCTGGAAGAGTTGTAAAGCCAACCAGAAGGCTAATTGATGAAATAGATTAAGTAGAACATTGTATCCTAGATTAAGACCTAACCATAGTCTTAAGTCATTGTCTAAATTGTAACTAAGTCAGGTTTCTATAACATTGTTTGTCAAGGGTTAATTTAAACTTAAACAGGGGGGATGTTGTATCATACATCACTACTCTGTAGTCGAGTAACTAATACCATCTCTATGTATTAGTGTCTATGAATATAGTCTATTGTCTTGTCATTGTAACTTAGGATCTGACCTAGAAGAGGTCGTTTCCAATATAATAATTCTACAAGTGTAATAAACCAGTCTAATTATCTGAAGTCTTTAATATTTACCAACCGAACAATCATACATTAACCACTAGGCCACCATGACTTCGAATTAGAAATTACAAATAAAAAAGTATTTTTTTATGTATAAGATACATACACATGAACACAAAAACATTATATAAATTAAAAAAAGCTATTTTTATGTGTAACATGGGTTGTTACAGATAAAATAAAATTAAGAAAAATTTAAAAAAACTACAAAATCATACAAAACTATACCCAAGGATAAATTAAGCATTGCTATGTTTATAGAGTAGATTCCTGTGCTATAAGATTGTGATGTGATCTGTGGTGTACTTTGTGAGAAGGTAGTTGGAAGGCCGAATTTCGGTTGTTGAGTTGCGAATTGTCCATTGCCTTGTAATTTTTTATACATTTCTACTTATTGATTTGATAACTTTTTGATTAGTAGGTACTACACGTCATATATCACTTATCTATAATTAAAGAGACGATTCACTTCGAAGGTAGGTACCCTAAAATTAATGCCAGTTTTTTTTTCTACTGTGTTATGAAAAACTACCTCTTAGAGCAATACATACTATAACAGCGAAGGGTTAGCTTCCACCGGGCTGGTCTGAGAGATAGAAATTCCCAAAACCAGAAATTATTTTTTAAAACAAATAAACACATGTTCATTCAAAATTTGGTACTTCTTCAAGAAAATAATACTGCTTCTTGGCTTTTAACTTTATATTTTGTGCTAAAAACTTTCGACATTTGAAAGATACCCGTTTTTCTGCAATCAGTCCTTCATTACTTATGATTGCGTTCACTGGAGCGAATAGGGTAGTTGACTAAAAAAAAAACTAATTAGTCTGTCAGTCAGATTTCCAAAAAATACTAGACACGTATTTTTCTTTTTTTTTTTCATATAAACAAAAAATGAAGACGACACAGTGCGTTGAAAACTCGTGTGACGTCACTGCACGCTACACTTTTTAGCGAGGAGTGACGTGACCAGCCACCACTTCTTTGATGCCTTTTATATTTGTCAATTTTTATTGATTTGATAAAACAAAATATACGTAACCAATATTTTTTTATAATCTGAATGACGGAGTAAATAGAATCAATTTTTTTACCCAAGAATCATCCCTATTGGACAATCTGCCTCCATCGACACCGCCCTAAACTTACCATACCCGCTGAAAATTGCTTAAAGGCGTATCTTACTTTACTTGGTCCGACTCTTTGTTCTTCGGTATTATCTCGGTGGTAGGCCACATCGGCTGCCGGCAAAAGTTACCACCCACCAGACAAGCCTTCTTGCCGCCAAGCGATTCGTCGTGTTCCGGCATGGTGTCTGGTGAAGCCGTACGGAGGACGGATCTGAGCAGTTGTGTTGCGATGTGTGCCAGGTACGATGCGCCAAGTGTTGTTGTGTCGGGAGTTTGGTCGTGGAGGGTCTCCACATCAATCTCCCTCTGGCGCAGCATCGTTGGTTGGGTTTAACATTGCAACACCTCGCTCAACTGCCGTCTTCCTTCCTATTCACTCAGTTTTTTTAAGTGAATGGGTTTAATAAACTAGCGCGCTTTACCATCAATGATCGCATCACTGCTTACCATCAGGCGGGATTGCGGTCAAGCGCTAGTTTATAATTATTAAAAAAAAGCCCTTGTGGTAAGTGGCCGGAAAAGGTAAATACGATACACTGAAAACTTTATACGAGTTTTGATTTTGAATTGAAAAGGGCAGATTTGTTTGGTCTTCTTATCTGTCGTACGATTAAACTGAAAAAAATAATGTACAAAATCAAAATGAACCATTTTGAGCACTACTACCAAGATATATAGATGTTAATGGGCACAGAAAAGAAGATCACATTTAGCTATTCTGCAGTCATGAGCAAGTCGTTCCCAAGAATTGGAAACTTCAGTTTTTTATGACATAACCGAAAAAAAATGAAATATTACACACACACATTGCACATACCTATGGGTTCAAACTACTGTGTTCGTATCATAACAACACAAAATTTCATTCAATGAAAAGGAGAAAATCGCGCTTATATAAAGCCAAATGTATACATAATTATGCTGGTGACTGTACATATTTATACAATCCTACATGAAACACGTACCAGCATGTTTAAATCGATCAAGATATTTGTAATTCATTACACACAGCCGCTGCAGCGCTGTGCATGCTAAGCACTTGGTTAGCCTAAATACGCTTTGCTTGGAATAATTTCAGGGAGATATTTCAATATATAGTTGCATAGATTTGGGCCCTAACTTTCTTTCTCTTTTTACGGGTAAAAGAACTTTTTGATATTAAAAATGATGGAAATGTTTGAGTTTTACTTTTTCCCTTGAACTACTACATATAATAATGTACTGAGAAACTTAGTAGAAATTAAATGTCTGCAGCTCCTTCCTTGGTATAATAAAAAAAAAGCACCTCGTTTGAGTTTTTGAAGTAAAAACTTTTTAAGTATCGTAATGATTTGAAAGTCGATAAAACGAAACAACGACACTATAAAGAGACAGATGCATATTTTCATAAAGTATAACGTGATAGAAAATGATGTAAGGAAGCATTATACAATCCACTATTTTTTTAATAATTAGAAACTAGTGCTTTATCGCAATCCCGCCTGATGGTAAGCAGTGATGCAATCGTTGATGGTAAAGCGCGCTAGTATATTAAGCCTGTTCACAAAAAGAAAAACTGAGTGAATAGGAAGGCAGACGACAGTTGAGCGAGGTGATGCAATATTTAAGCCAACAACACGACCAATGATGCTGCGCCAGAGGGAGATTGATATGAAGACCCTCCGCGACCAAACTCCCGGCACAACATTTGGTGCATCGTACCCGGCACACATAACAACACAACTGCTCAGAACCTCCGTACGGCTTCACCAGACATCATGCCGGAACACGACGAATCGCTTGGTGGCATGACTTTGTCTGGTGGGTGGTAAATTCTGCCGGCAGCCGATGTTATGTTTTTTTATTATTTTTTTACTAGCTGCTTTCTGAGGTTTCCCCAGCGTAAGGTTCAAGCCCGTAGTAATATCCAATCTAACATTGTTGACACCACTACGATCCAGACGAAGCGTTTCGCCTCCTCCTTTATACCACGTACCTACATCGAGGGACTGTAACAATTTGCCAGTGGTGGTGTTTCCGTCACACTACAATTTAAGTGTCTTCAAGGCTAGAGTGAATAGGCTCTTAATAAACTGACACGCTGTACCAACAACGATTGCATCACTGCTTACCATCAGGCGGGATTGCGGTCAAGCGCTGGTTTATAATTTATAAAAATAAAAAAAAGGAAACCTGGACTTTCTTTTTTTTTGTCTGAAATCGCCAACTTGCATTGAGCTAGCGTGGTGATTACGGTCAATCCTTCTATATATGAGAGGAGGCCTTTGCCCATCAGTGGGACGATAAGAAATAGCTTGATGATGATTCTCACTACTTTCGAATATTTAAGGTATCATCAAAATAAGCCAAGTTCTTGGTACGTATATACCCTTTACGTTATACTTTGTATATAAATGGACAGTCTCACCTGCCGGCTATTTTCATCGGAACCTTATTGAGGCCGCTAAGAGCTCTTTTTATGCATCCTTTCATAGAAGCAACAGACACTAGCTTTTAATGATCTCACAAAAGCTTAAAATCTACTTAACGTTGACGTCTCCAACATTATTAAAAACAAGATAATTTTAAAACAGCATCCTTGTTTATAACAGACATAAAATGTTCAAAACAACTAAATCCGAAGATTAAACTTACAGCAATATTACGTTTTTAATCAAATTTTTAATAAACAGTTCAGAGGCGTTTTTTTTTTGCTATAGTAACGGGACATTGGCGCTAGGGCTTTGGGACGAAAAGGATTACCTTATTTAAAATTAAGGCTCATCATTTTTAAAGCTGACTTTCGGAATTAAATGTAATAATGTTGTAATTTTAGAACAGCTTTTGGGTCAAATCTCTTCTGTAGCAAGGAAACTCAATTTCGTGGTGGCCTAGTGGTTAAAATACCTGCCTCTCAAGTATGAGTGCGCGGGTTCGATTCCAGGTCAGGCAAGTAGCAATGTAACTTTGCTAAAGTTGTATGTACTTTCTAAGTATATCTAGGACACCAATGACTGGACGTGGTGATTACGCTCAATCTTTCTCTGTATGAGAGGAGACCTGTGCCCAGCAGTGGGACGATGAAAAAGGTTGATGGTGATGATGATCTGGCCTTTACCTATATCTCACTTTTTAGAGATCACGACGAGTTGTGTTTCACGCGCGCCTCAAAGAGATGTTAGCACATTGTGACGGGGTTCATGAAGATCGATGCCTGGGTCAGGGTTTCGGGTTTGTCAAAATCGAAACCGTGTCCCGTGCCCATAGTCAAGCGAAGAAACACGGGTGGGTTTTGGTCAGTAAAAGTCTTACACGTTCTTCCGCCCCGCCCAGAGCGAGACAGGTCATTTGATGATTTCCCATCGACACCAAAAAAAAGGGTTTGAATTCCTAGTGAATTATTTTTGGATTTTACTATCTCAAATGGCTTAGTAGTAGTAGCCTAGAATCTGGCTTTGCGCTTATACTCTCCCCGTGTTACTTTAGTAGTAGTCTAGAATCTGGATTTGCGCTTATACTCTCCGTGTTACTTTAATAAAAAAAAATGCTTTAGGTTGACCAACAATTGTTTACATATATAATAGACCCACCAAACTTCGTAACAGTTTGTCGGTGGGATTAGCGCTTACTTGATACACTTGGTTTAAATGCATCTAGCTTGAATCTAAAATTATATAAGTAAAATACTAATATTTAATAGTTTTTTTTTTTTTTTTTAAATTCTGCTACCTCCAACATAATCGGAGCCTATACTTATACTAAGCTTCACTTTCGTGCGTTAACAGTTTATCAGACTACCTACATATTTATTCCTAGTTATAGTTAAACATACATTCCTACGGCTACTACTTACTAAGTCTTATTCTAATAACTGCGTTTTGTTTGGGCTACTTAATATTTATTTCTTATTTAATTTTGATTCCATTAACATTTAAATACAATACAAATACAAACAAACAACTATTTAAATGCTTATCATTAATATTATATATAATATTGTGTAAACATTTTTTGCTTATGCATTTTTATTTCTTATTATAACTTTCTCACATATTTTTACGCAGTATTCTAATAGGATTCCTCTATTTTTGCCCGCTATTGTTTTACAAATATTTTTGGCGTCAAGTGTGGCGTTTAGTGTGTTCGGCCTCTAGTCTCTCTCTGTCAAAGACGGGACAATCGAACAATACATGTGGCACAGTTTCTTCAGTTTCAGAATCGCAAATGCACGATGGGCTCCCCTTACACTTGAAATGGTACAAGTATGCTGAGAACCCACCGTGCCCCGTCATAATTTGTGTGATAACATAGTTAATTTTGCACTTCCTGACTATCCTGTAGGCAGCCACGGCATCAGGGAAAAACAATTTGGTCACTGAAGCAGTTGTTTGGGAACTGTATCTCCGGTTCCATTCGTCAAGAGTTGCCGTACGGATGCATCTCTTGACGTATGAAACCGGACACAAGTCATAGTCGGGATTTCGCCCGGAATCTTCGGCGGCTCTCTTGGCTAATTCGTCGGCCCTCTCATTCCCTGCCAACCCTGCGTGAGCTTTGATCCAAAACAAGGTAACAGCCCTGTTTTGGATGGACAATAATCTCAAGTTTGCCCTTGCCTCTACTGCCAGCGGGTGGTGTCGGTCGTAGTTTCGGATGGTTTGAAGGGCTGCCATGGAGTCGCTGAAGATTCCAAACGACTGCGCGCTATGTTCTAGAATTTTCCTAGTTGCAACGCATATCGCCAGAAGCTCAGCCTGGTAAACGGTGGAGTAATATGGGAGAACCAGTTTGAGGACTTCGGTTTCGACGTCACCACTCCATATGGAGAGCGCCGCACCAACCTTGTCCCCAATCTTGTTCCCGTCCGTAAAGATACGAACCTCAAGTTCGTTCTGGGCATCGAGTTGCTCTTGGTTTACCAGGCTTACAATCTCCAATTCCGCGCGCTCGGCGGGGTGTGGGTCCTCCATTGCCGAAGCAGTCAGCTCGACCAGTCCGCCGCGGCAATATTTTCACATCTCGTATCTACTGCCTTAAAGAGAATCGTCTTTAATTTATTTTTAAAAGTTCCTTTACACATTTTATTATCTTTTCTTATCCACTGATAAAATTATTATTGTTAAACAGAGTAGGTGCGAAATACTCGTTGGTTCTTTTGCCATAGTATTTTTTTACTGGCGGTCGCATTTTATAATTTTCATTGTAGTATTGTATTGAAAAAATTGTTAATTTAATAAAAAAATAATAAAAAGATTCATTTTTCGAATATAAACATATGAAGGGAGAAACGATGATTATATGATAATAATAGAATAAAAAAAAATTGAGTGTCTTCAAGGCTAGAGTGAATAGGCTCTTAATAAACTAGTGCGCTTTACCATCAACGATTGCGTCACTGCTTACCATCAGGCGGGATTGCGGTCAAGCGCTAGTTTATAATTTAATAAAAAAAAAGTTTATTTAGTTGATATTAGTATATCAAATAAATAAAGTTAACACTAACTTAAGTTAACTTGAAATAGGGTGGGGACATGTAATGTATAGCACTGCACACATCCTATACATAATATAATCAGCCTAAAATGTTCCCATTTCCCCAGGAATGGGAACATTGAGGAATCGGTGAGAGGGAGTGGGCCACAATCTACCAGGTGGGCCCAGTACGGGTTGGTGGATGTCACATATCTTCGATATTTTGCCTCTAGGAGATGCCGGTTTCCTCACGATACCTATTTTATACACTGAACACATATTTATTTACGATTTATGATTTATCACACAAACACAATAATATAATAATTATGCAGTCATAACAAGGTTCATTTGAAAACCAGCGTCAGGCAACTGCTACGTAGTTGTCTGATATTTATGCTGAACTGGACCTATTTGGCGCAACCGTTGGACTCACATTTGTTGATTGTCTTTTTTATCTGTTTCTCTTTTTTTTTTGTTCTGTTTTCTTTGTTTAAAACTATTATTAGTCTACCACTACTGTCACTACATATACTGTATGTATTTATAAGGGTGTGCGCCAAATAAATGGTTTCTTTTCTTTTTTTTCTTTCTTTTTTCTTTCCTTCACCGTTTTGAGAGCTGTGGTGATGAAGCAAATCACGGCCGATACCACTAGGCCAAAACTGCTATAAAATAAAAAAAACTTTAGTACAGTTCGAATCTTTAGGATAAACTAAATTTATCCCACCTATTATTTCATAATCATCTTATAATCATACAGCGTCCGTGGAGCACTCAAAAGTAAAACAATTAGTCTAACTGCAATGCTTCGATAGCGCCTTCGGATTGTGGAGGTAACACCGCACTCGCTTCACGGAAAACATTAGTCAAAATCAGCAGTTAGACTGGTAAAGTGGACCACAGACTCCAAAGCTGCAAAAGCTTCGGATGCGAATGGGATTAACTCAGAGATGAAGAATATGATTATTTCATAGTCAGCCTTAAATGTAGGTACCCACTACCGGGACACTGATCTTCACTGCCATATATTTACATTACTTTATTTCTTACAGCCGTCTTCAATGTACGAAAGATGTTATTTACTTCCATAAAACACACGAAAGTACCGTGTACATAGAATCCAAAATAACTTTTTACGTGAATAATCAGACGTGTAATATCGCAAGGCGCATGTATCAATACCGAGACCATTTTTGCAACACGCGTAGAATTTATTCCATGTAATTTTCAATAAAACATTGGATATGTTTATTATCAAACAACCAACATCAAATGGATCCCCTACTAATGGTTTGTGAGTTATTTGAGTACTTACTTCTATTTTTCTTCTATTTTTTCTTTATGCGACACCCGAAACACGTGTCCAGTATTTTTGAGTAAAGAATCTATGTACAAAATTTCAAAAAGATATCATGAAAAACCACAAAGTTATGAGCTTGTTGTCTTACTTGGCTGTCCCAACAAAAATATGGTTCACGGTCCGCTCAGGCGGGCGAGCCCCCCGGTGCGTTCTCTCTCTGGCATCGGCTGTTGTGCGAGCTCGGGGTACTATGATCTACCGTGCGCGCTCGGTAACTACGCGTAACGTAATTGGGAAAAAATATAACATGGTGTAAAAATTCTTAAGGTCTAAACATCCTATCAAAACGTGACACGACGCCACGCCACCCGACGCATGTGAGTACGTATCAATTCCATATATTTAATATGGTCAGAAGCGCATAGGCAACACGCCACGTGACCACACGCCACAACATCCAACCGATTTGGATCAGCGTGTTGCCATGAGAAGGGGGGAACACGCCACTCGACGAATCAGCGCAGTGTGTTTCTAATTAACACCCGACGCCACGCGTCAGTCTTTCGTGATCATTTTTAAGGGTATGATAAAAGAAAAGATGTTGTTTGTTACTTTTTGTTTAAAAATTGGTTCAAAATGTCGGATGAAGAATTAATAGAATTATGAAAAACGGTACTCATTGTTATATGATATGAGTACGTCTTTTTTATTAACTGTTTCTGTATAAAATATATCCCCAAAATCTGCAATAAATTTTCTACAAAATCCTCATCTAGCTCGTCTTCAAGCAGAATCGAATCCATGGCCACGTGACACGTCAATACACTTCAGCAATTCGTGAGAGACTACACTACACGATACGTGTTGTAGCATTGTGTGGCGTGTTGCCTATGTGCACGGCGAGCGTCGGGTGTCGACACAACTCATCGCGTTGCGTTTCGATAGTATGTTTCGACCTTTATTTTGAACAAACTATATTCAGGTTTCGCATAAACAAAACATAACGTTGTATATCAGAGGGGCCAATCGGGTCCCGGTTGTCATACGAACATCTAATGGCAGTCGTTATGGGTTATTAGAGCCCTCAAAAGTCCTACAATTGGTCTAACTGTAATGCTTTGATATCGCCTTCGGGTTGTGGAGGTCAGACGGCAGTCGCTATACGGAAAATATCGAAGTTTAGCCAATATCAGCAGTTACGGACCCCAGACTCCTAAGTTGAAAAAACTTCGGATGCGACTGGGATAGACTTGTAATTTTGTGATTGATAGTTTATCTCGTTTTGACATTAGTTTGTCACCGAGATGATAATGGGACTAGATTTTGAATATTATTCAATAAATTGTAGCATGCAGTGACGTCACACGAGTTTTCAACGCACTGTGTCGTCTTCATTTTTTGTTTATATGAAAAAAGAAAAAATACGTGTCTAGTATTTTTTGGAAATCTTACTGGCGGACTAATTTTTTTTTTTTTTGTTTATCCTATACTTATATCGACTCTTTTCGGGTTCCATCTATTTAAATATTTTGCTATATGGAACAAATATAGCAAAACAAACAATAGAATAGCAAAATATTGAAACAGAATCCATGAATCTAAAAAACTACCTAATATGACTGGAAAGCACCGAGGAGGTTTCAAAATATTGTAACTATTATTTTATTGTGGCTTCTTTGTCGTCACTTACGTTATTTATTGTGTATCAGGATGGAAGATGTTTCTTTATAGAAAACCAAGGATTTACTTCACTATTTATTATTCATACAACATATGAACATATATGCCGCGGAACGGTCGCGAGAGGACTGAGGTGGCTAGGCGCCGCTGCCCGCGCGCAGTTACATATAGCTGACAAAGCAAATTACTCGGGCGCGGGACCAAAGCCACCACAATACCCCCCTTCTTATAAAAAATAAAATAATATTAAAAACTACTAACTATAATAGATATATCCTTAACAGATTACAAAATTATTCGCAGTAGGTACCTAGGAACAAAATTTTGAGAACAAATTAAAACATTTTCAAACGAACAAAAATCACTTCCAATTTTGTTATTTTTGCAACTAAATGGTTGTATCCGATTAATATCATGTAATCATATTTTTAGACTTTGAATATTAACAAAATTTAAGCAAAATATCTTTATTTCATTAACAAATTTTTACAATTAACTACCAACATTGTTTCTTTCGATAAATGAAAAATACCTTATATATTTACTAAAATGCTCAACTACCGTTTGATACAAATAACACAATGAAACGCGCATAATACAAACGATCACATCATCACATCACAAATTAGAATTACATATAGTTAGATTGCGCCGGCGTCGCAGCGGCTGACTGCGGCTGCTGAGCGGGTACAACCTGCACCATAGCTAGGTTTCTGGAATTTACGACTTCCTTTCTGACAGCAGAACGAAATCTTTTGAGACATCTTTGCCTCAAAAAGTATGACAATATCACAATTCCCAGTATAATAAATGCTATCATTACATAGCCATATTGGTTTAACTTATTTACCACACTCTGATGCTGTGCTATCTCGGCATTAATTACAACTTTGTTGTCCAAATCTTGTTGTTTACTTTGATTATAACCCATCTTGAAAATAATTTTAACAAACTGGTACAATAAATACAAGTATGTAGGTACTCGATTGGATTACAAATGTGAATTACCTTATATACTAATGAAGTACAATTATATATTTTTACATACCGATAAATGACATACTTTAATATTCATTAGTAAGTAAACAATGTACATATTATTTTTGCAACAATCGTTCGTCAAAACAAATCTCAATAGCACATCTCGTCAGCAAAACGCACCGGTTGTTTCACCACTCTGCCACTGCGCGTGGTCTTCGCCACGGGCGGTAGCGTGTTAGAGTTACTCAACGAAATCGGTTCAGTTATCTTTTGGGACAAATTACCATCTCCGTCTTCACTTTCGTTTAACAAATATGCAGGCTTTAATCGATCTATAGAAACAGATGCAGTTCTGTTCGGATACTGAATAACATATACCTTACCTGACCTACTTAATACTAAATATGGACCATCGTATGTTGGCTGTAAAGGCCTACGATACGCGTCGTTACGTACAAATACATACTTACACTTCTTTAAATCAGGGTGTACAAAAAATGACTTACTTTTAGAAATCGCTAACTCCTGTGGCTTATAACTATAAATAATTTTTCGTAATTGCTCTACATAATTATAATCATCAGTTTCATTGATTTGCTTATTAGCGTAAAAATCTGCAGGTAAACGCAATGTTGTACCATATGTTAGTAACGCTGGGCTCACACCACTATCATTTCTGATCGCTGCTCTGATACCTAATAACACAGTAGGCAGTTCATTTATCCAAGATGAGTGTACCGAAATTAGCCTAGCTGTCAAAGCTGTTTTAAACACACGATGCCATCTCTCCAGAATCCCATTCGAGATAGGATGAAAAGAGCAACATCTTATCTTTTCAATACCCAATAACTTCATTAGTTTAGAAAAAAGTTGACTTTCAAATTGACGACCTTGGTCACTGGTTAATTTAATTGGGCACCCAAAACGCGTGATCCAACCGTTATAAAATGTTTTTGCTACAATTTCGGCTGTTATTTCTTTGAGAGGAAAAGCCTCTGGCCATCGTGTTCTTCTATCTATCACGGTTAAACAATATTTATAACCTTCAACAGTGGTAACTAAAGGACCTACTATATCTATGTGTATGTGCTCGAAACGATCGTTATTAGGAAAAGTACCAAACACTTCATTTGTATGCCTATGTATCTTAGTTCGCTGACAGTGTACGCAAGCCTTAGCCCATTGACCTACATCGCGATTCATACTCGGCCAGAAAAATCTGTCACTTACTAATTTGCGACTTGTTCTTATTCCTGGGTGACTTAAATTATGTATGGAATTGAAAACTAATTTACGAAATTGTACAGGTAGATATGGTCTTAATTTATCCGATGATAATTCACAGAAAACAGGTTTGCCATTAGAAGACATAACTACTTTCTTTAAAATTATATTACCTGGATTTTCAGATGTAAAATTCTTAATATAGTCATCATTACACTGGGCGTCCGCCAATTCCTCGAAATTGATAAGAGAAGGACATTCTATAGTTTCTATTCTCGACAACGTATCTGCAACAATGTTGTCGTGACCGCTAACATGCCTTATGTCTGTGCTATACTCGCTTATATAAGCTAACTGCCGAATACACGTAGGAGTCTCTTTCTCACCTTTTGTTTTCGTAAATGCAAACATAAGAGGCTTATGATCGGTATATATAGTTAAGCTTTGTCCTTCGACTAGGTTTTTAAAATATCTAATGGCCAAATAAATCGCCAATAGTTCCCGATCATAGGTGCTATACTTTTGTTGCGCAGGAGACATCTTTTGGGAAAAATATCCTAAAGGTTTCCATGAATTGCTCTCGTATTGCTGTACAACGGCTCCAACGGACGTGGTAGATGCGTCGGTCATGAGTGCGAGCGGGGCGCCGGGGACAGGGTGCGATAACGTCACCGCATTCTCGAGGCTCCGCTTACATTGCTCGAATGCTGACTCGGCTTCCGGTGTCCACTCTATGGGTGTTCTGTCTTTCTTTTTAGCACCAACTAAATAAGTATTTAAAATTCGTTGATGTTCGACCGCTTTAGGTAAATGAGAACGATAGAAATTGACCATACCCAAAAATCTGCGAAGTTCCTCGACCGTCTTCGGTTTCGGAAAATCCTGAATAACCTTTATTTTTTCTTTAAGGGGCCTGATGCCGTCCTCGGAAACTTCATAGCCTAAAAATTCTATTTTCGATTGCGCAAAGACACATTTAGATAAATTAATAGTTAACCCATATTTTTCAAATCTTTCTAATATTAATTCTATGTGTTTTCTATGTTCTGAATCTGAATTACTCGCTATCAAAACGTCATCAATGTAACAAAAATGAAAATCGCTATTTTCTCCTGACTCAGAGTTTTCCCCTTGCAGACCTTGTAAAACTGTGTGGTTCATAAACCGCTGGAAAGTCTGTGCAGCATTACGGAGGCCAAATGAAAGTCTAGAAAATTCAAAAAGCCCAAAATTTGTAATTATTGACGTTTTCTCCACATCAGCAGGCCAAACAGGGATACAATGGTACGCCCTAACGACGTCTAAACGAGTAAAATATTTTTTATTTGCTAGCATATATGTAAAATCCTGCAATCTAGGTATAGGGTAGCGATCAGGCTTGGTAATAGCATTTAGCCTTCTATAATCACCGCAAGGACGTATTTCACCATTTTTCCTGGGTACTACGTGTAGCGGGCTCGACCATGCTCCTTTAGATGGCCTACATATGCCTAACTCCTGCATAAGTCTGAACTCTTCCCTAACCTTTTTATATCTATGCGGAGGTAAAGGTCTCGCACGTGAGTGTACTGGAGGACCTTCTGTTTCAATATGATGGTAAACATTATGAGGCGGAGTTTCCTTATAATTCACAGGTTTCGTTAAATTTGGAAATCGATTCAATAGTTCGGCGAAGGGGTGATTTTCATTAACCGTGCACAAGGAAGATTGTTTAAAGCTGACGAGAGATGCTATAACATTGAGTTGAGTTACATTGTCAATTAACTTACGTGACTTAAGATCTACCAGTAGATTAAAATTCGCCAGAAAGTCCGCACCGAGTATAGGTTGGTTGATATCCGCCACTATAAATGTCCATTGAAATGGTCGACGTAATTTTAAGTCCAAAGTCAATTTCTTCACTCCATATGTCCGAATTTCACTACCATTGGCCGCGAAAAGTTTAAAATCACTGCACTTTTTATCACAAAATAGTTTTTTACCCACTGGAATTGCTGAACAATTTGCTCCGGAATCTACGAGGAACCGCAATCCTGAATTATTATCTCGTACGCAAAGGCGGTAGCTAGGCAGAATAGTGCAAGTATCCGCCACTTCCTGCACTTCCGCTAGTTTTCCTGATTTTTATTCCAGGCACACGGCTGGTAACATTTGTGCGCACGCTCCTTGTACCGAAAATGATACGAACACAACCAATCCGGGTTAGCTGGAGAACGTCGTGGTTTCGAATCATCGCGTGTCCTCGAAACAGATCTATTATTTCGCCTTCCTCTACTAAAGTTGCGATGGCGTGGCCTTGACCTCTCTAGGTTAGCAATCTTTGCACTCAACTTCGCTATTTCTGCCAAAATCTGCTTATCTGTATTTCCATTCTGTGTTTGGGAAATCGCGGATACCTGGGCACATCCGGTAGTCTCCATTATCTTGTCAGCGATGGTAGCGAGGTTGTCCAGCCCTTTGCTTTCAGTCACAGCCAATACAGCACGCACAGACGACGGAAGGTGTCCTTGCCATAAAATTCTTAAAGTCTCGTCCGATATCTTCTCTCTGGCCAAATCCCTCATACGTCTCAAGAGTTGGGAAGGTCGCTGCTCTCCTAAATCCATCTCACTTATTAATTTTTGTATTTTCCGACTCTCTGACTCTTCATAAACGGTTAGTAATCTATTTTTTAATTCTGCAAATTTATTTTCTTGCGGAGGCTTCAACAGTATATCTGTAATTTGCTGTACTACTTCTTTCTGTAATTTTGCGACGACGATATGGTATTTCGCTTCGTCTCCCAACTTTTGAGGTGCCAAAATTGATTCCACCTGAGCAAACCAAACGCGCGGTTGATCCGTCCAAAATTCGGGTAATTTTGTCTGAAGTGACACGGCAGCAATAGAAGTCGCGCTGACGTGTGAGTCCTCTACGCGTCTCGCAGCAGGGGGTGGTCCTTGTCCAGAATTCATCTTCTGTCCGTGTTCTGTACGGAGTCCGTGTTCTGTACGGGTCACCAATGTAACTAGTGAAGTACACGTATCACGTCGGGGTCACCAATGTAACTATTATTTTATTGTGGCTTCTTTGTCGTCACTTACGTTATTTATTGTGTATCAGGATGGAAGATGTTTCTTTATAGAAAACCAAGGATTTACTTCACTATTTATTATTCATACAACATATGAACATATATGCCGCGGAACGGTCGCGAGAGGACTGAGGTGGCTAGGCGCCGCTGCCCGCGCGCAGTTACATATAGCTGACAAAGCAAATTACTCGGGCGCGGGACCAAAGCCACCACAATATTTTCATTAGTCGTTCATATCTTTAGACGAAAACAAATAGTACTGAGCAGAGATGTAGAAACAAATACGATCGTAAAAGCACGTATCGCGTATTTTACGAGAGCATAGAATAATTCGGTATAATTCACTGCGAGCGGCTTCGTGTCGAGTTACAACCTGTATTTCGGTGTCAAAACAAGTACAATATATTATAATAAGTTATAGTATTTAGTAGGGTATAGGTTCTATTTATTGAACTTGGATGAAGAATTCAATACATTTTTTTCCTTCAGAAGTTATCAAACAACAATATGTAACCAACAACTCAAGTTGATCTGGGCAGGCTTTGAGAGGCTTTGGCTAAGAGAACCACAGACGTGATCCCGCTATACGCATGACGAGATCAGCACCATTCATGGTTACAATGACCTCCCAGTCACGACGAAGCGACTAAAAAAAGAAAAAGAGGATATCATAAAAGTTTTATAAGTATTGGTGGGAAGATTTTTAAAGTGTTTGTGCGGAAACGTTCTACCTCCCTACATTATTTTAAATCGCTAGTCAATAATATCTGCCACAGCACTACTTTAAGGTTTTTTAGCAGTAATGCAATCCTTGATGGTAAAGCGCGTCAGTTATTAAGAGTTTAGGAATTTACAAAGAGCCAATTCACTCAAAAAAAAATTAATAGTAAGGAAGGCGGCAGTTAAGCGAGATGATGCAACGTTTAACCAAACAACACGACTAACGATGCAGCGCAGCGATTGATCTGACCATCCACAACCAAACTCCCGACACAACAACATTTATCTCATCGTACCTGGCACATATCGCAACACAACTGCTCAGACCCGTCCTCCGTACGGCTTCACCAGACATCATACCGGAAGACTACGAATCGCTTAGCGGAAAGCCTTTGTGTGGTAACTTCTGCCGACAGCCGATAAAATGGTTTACCACCAAAAAAAAAATAGTATAAAAAATGTATATGTCCTTAACCCGCCAGTACTCGCGCTTCATTTTGGGACACCAACAGTCGCGTCCGGGTCGATAAGACCCAGATATTATATAGATGATTTAAATGACAAGGCATATATTTTTTTATAAAAAAATGTATTTATTATAAATTTGACACTAAAACAAGTAATGTAATTTAACATTTTAATTTGTTTTACTGGAACAATCAACTTTATCTATACTATTAAAAATGTGCTAGAAAAAAGGTACTTTTATCATAGCAGTTTAGAAAACTTAGGTAATTATTTATTTTTATCAATAATCAACAACTATAATTATTTTTTTATAACAGTATATGAGTATCTTTGTATGAAAAAAAAACTTATAAGCAATTAGACAATCTTAGAATTATCACAATCAGCCTCAAAAGTATCACAAAAAAAGTCCTATAAAATTATCAATCTTAGAATTAGACAAATATTTGGTATGTTTTTTACACTCTAATTAATCTTTTTGTTTGCAATTTTCACATACAAACATTGTATGATCTCGGCAAATAAATACCTGACAGAAATGGCACTGAGTCTTGGTCTTCCTATCCTTCTTAGGGGGACAGAGTGTACATCGACCACGAACATTACTGGACACCTCTGATGGTTGAGATCTTTCTGGGATTTCTTGTTTCCCAAGTATTTGAGACATCTTGCTACGGATGAGCCTAGGTAAAGTAGTGATGGAAGACCTTTTTTCAATTTGTGGCATCACCAAACCCAGAGCTAAATCTTTTAGAAAGTGTCTTCGTTCAACAGTTTCTTTTTGCAAGCGTGTCATGTTCGCATTATAAATTACATACGCATTTATTGCTCCTACATTCATAAGTCCAAAAAATATGGTGAGGGGCCATCTTTTGCTTACTCTTGATACAGAATATGTGCCACACATTTCGTCTACAACATCTACACCACATTTATGCATGTTGTAATCCGTTATCATTTTTGAGTTTGTCACCCGTTTCTGGATCAATCATTGCATCATGATGCATCGTTGAAACGAGAAGCACAACTTTTCCTTTCTTTGGGGCGTACGACAATAAAGTACAATTAGGTTGAAATCCAAAATATGTTGATTTTAATTCGCGTCCTTTTGTTGAAGTAAAAACAGGTGGTATTTCGGGTTTATTTTTTCGAAGAGTACCTAAAACTGTAAGGCCATAGTTTTCATACAATTCTGTGATCAAAGGAAAACTTGTGAACCAATTGTCCATAACAACATTGCGATGAGAATCTTTGATTGACTCCACCATACGTTTGACGAGATCTAAAGGCTTATTACTGACATCAAATGGACCAGCATTTTGTTTTCCAGCATAGATTTCCATTTCAGCTGTATAATAGGTCCTCGAGTCAGCCATAACAAATATTTTTATCCCATACCTTGCCGGTTTATTTGGCATGTACTGTCTGAATGGACAGCGTCCACGGAACGGTTCAAGTTTTTCATCAATTGTAACTGTATCACCCAAAGAATAATGCTTCTTTATTCTTGTAACAAAACTCGTAAAAAAATCCCTTATTGCAGCTAATTTATCACTCTGCCGTCTTTGTTCACGAGTATTTATGTCATCAAATCTAAGACATCGAAGCAAGAAGTGAAATCGTTGGCGAGACATAGTAGCTATACAAATGTCCGATCCGGTACCGTCTGTGGCCCAAAAATCTTTTGTATTCAAGTGTGCACCACGTAACTTTCCAAAATAATAAAGTAAACCCAATAGAGCCTTCAATTCTATCAAATCAGTTAGTAAACAGTCTCTTTCTCTTTGAAATTTATTCTGAATTGCAGAAATGTAAATATTAGTGTAAACCACGACTTGCTCTAATACATTATCAGGGTACATCAAAACCCAGCAGTCTACAGGTGTTTGGGCATCTTTAGCCTCATTGATCGGACCAGGACGCTCTCTGATAATGTTGTGGCTTCGCGTCCGTACTGATCTGGGAGGTTCTTCAATATTCCATTTTACAGCGCCATTTTTAGAGAGGTAGTGTCCTTGACGAATGTAGATCAATGGTACATCATGTAGGTCAGTTCTTCTTTGAAATAAATTATCTGATGTAGGTACTGGATTTGAAGATACAAACTCAGTAGATTCCTCTTCCGAACTTTGACAAGAATTAGAATCATGTTCGTCGATTTCTAAGTAATCTTCGATTTCTGAACATTCCTCCCCTTCGATTTCATCTTCATGTAATATTTTTTCAATAGTCGTGGCATCTAATCGCATACGAGACATTCTGTAAACAATAATAATAATAATTTATATTTTTGATAGTAACCAAAAAACACTTACATGAACGGTCGCGCAAGGGTCTAAACGACCCATACTCACTTGACACGTCTGTCCTGTCCAAACGCCGCAGGCGAAATGGCCGAGGTGGGGGGTACGAGTTCACTATATAGTCACTTGAAGGTATCTAGTGCGGCAAACTAAAACTAATAATATTAAAGGAATTACGGATCAAATTCTGCACCTCTGGGTCTTTTCGACCCACGCGCGACTACTGGCGGGTTAATGCCTGAAATAAATGGATGTATAAATAAATTAATGGTCAGTCTTATTTATAAAATTTTATTTTCAGTTACTAAGCAAGTGAAAACTTTAAAACACCACCGGAGCTTGTTTAAGGATACTAAGAGACAAGATGGCGGATTGTATTTTAATCAGCTGCTCGATTCAATAGATTATGATTCAGAATAAAATAAATAAATATAAACAGACAAATCACACAGATTGAGCTAGCTCCAAAGTAAATTTGAGACTTGTGTTATGGGATACTAACTCAACGATACTATATTTATAATAAATACATATATAGATAAACATCCAAGACCCAGGCCAATCAGGAAAAGATCGTTTTCCATCATGGCCTAGCCGGGGATCGAACCCGGGGCCTCCACGTCGCAGGCAGGCGTGTTGACCCCTGCGCCACGGAAGACGACAGACGGATTATTGCACTTTGTATATGATTTTGATCATAATGTCGAAAAGTGGGTAAATATGGATTTCGATAATCTTTTACTGAATTTCCAAGAATGTAGAAATGGATAATAATTTTGAGGAGGGAGAAAATAGATGGAAGAAATACGAAGCTCGTTTAAATCCGCTACGAGGATGATTACCTATTAGATATTCTTCATTCCGAGAACATTATAATAAATCTCAATGAGGTGGCACAGTTGCTATTTGGAAGATTTAAAGAGTTCGTGAAGATGCTTATTACTGATCGTCATTATCCATTGCGTTACACAATGTGTTTTTGGTGACGCCAGGTCTATAGAAGTATCTCGCAGCCTATAGAAGTCTACTGCTGGGCAAAGGCCTCCCTCAAGGCTTTCACTCGGTTGGGGGCATTGTCATAATCTCCACGCTTGGCAGGCGGGTTGGGGATCGCAGTAATTTGTTATTCCACAGTAGAAGAACTTTTGCTCGCTTCCCTGGTGAGAGTTCCCTTAGTCGCCTTTTACGATACCCACTGGAGGATATGGGTTGGTACTATTCATGTCCGGTAACACACGGCAAAGGTTAAAAGCAAATGAAAAGCCACGCTGTGGCAGTTACATACAAATTAAGACTACAGACATTTTTTTTAAATAACTTATTTTGATGTGTAATAAAACCATGATTTTGCTTTATGTATATACATTGTTTTTGAATAATCTTCTTTCAGAGACATGGTTCACATTCTTTTCTCTTTGCAATTTCATTCTTCATCTTTTTCAAGAAGCATGTCATCTTTCTTTGCTGTCTTTAAAAGATTGAATAGTATTGGTACTATGTATCAATAGTGGCCTTTATAGCAGCATTCAAACTAGTTTCTGTTAATATATTTATGTTAGTATAAGAATTGTTTCTTAAATACACTGAAACTCTGTTACAAATCAGTAAAAGAATTAAAGAAGGAGAAAGAATTTAGGTACTGTGTAATTACTTGTACACAAAACTTAAATTTCTAGAAAGAGTAAATTCGTGTGAATATGCTTAAATGACATAAAATTACATACCTATTATCGGCTACTACATACTTTTACATTAATTTGGTGAGTCTATAAAGTAGATATAAATTGATACTTAGATACATTTTCTGTTTACTCTAATTATTGGAGCTATTTTCAGTGCAATTAACATCGCAAGTAAAATTATTAAAACAAATTTCAAGAACTTGTCAATATGTAGGGAATTAGAAGTAATTTTCGACAAATTTAGACTGAGATTATAATGTGTTCCTAAAATTAATATGATTTCCCTTCCCCTTGTTGACTGAAATACCTAAGGCATTAAGTCCGCCTGTGTACTTTTCTGCGAAGAGTCTACACGTCAATTATTAAACTACACGTGGAACTATTACGAGAAAGAAGCTCAATCTAAGTCCAGTACTTTTTTTTTCAGTGAAGAATAGAATAGAATACTCTTAATTATTTACACCATATAGATTACAGAACAAGAATATAAAGATTCTACAAAGGGTGACACAATGGTCGACACAAACGGTCTTGTCGCTAAGCGCGATTTTTTACAGACAACCTTACCAAGTGTAGGATCCTAATAAAAATTTTTCGATAGTCGTATTTACCTTAAAAGGAAAAAATATTGTACCCTTACAGAATCAATTCGTTGTTCATGTATCAATCTCTCTGCCAGTCAAGATCCTTTGTCTACGGTTCCTTGGAGTTCAATAAAAGAATAAGGCCTTTTATGCGATATTTTCGGATATTTGCAAGTAAATAAACCTGTAGGGTACTCTTATGTATCTCTACGCTCTCACGCCCCCAGTCGCGGCAGGAGATACTCTGGTCATTGGGAGACGGCATCCAACTCCCGGCCACCAGGCCCGGGTCGACGGCGCGTTGTGTTCCACGCGTGCCTCAAAGTGATGTCAGCCCATCGTGACGGGGTCTATGAGGACCGATGCCTGCCAGGACCGCAGGTGGTTCCTGGCGCACAGGCAAGTGAAGGAACAGGGATAGGTTTTACTCAGTAAAAGTCTGAGTCGCTTCCATTCCGGAAAGGTCATTTGAAAATAAAGGGTACTTTTCCTGTTAACCAGTTCAAGTTAAGCCTGTACTGTAATATTGCATGACAATTTCTTCTTTGTAGTTTGGTATTTTTTTTTTTGCAATTGTATTGTTACATTTCTAGCTGGAGAATTGACTGAGTAGTAACATCGATGTCTTTAAAAACATTTTATGAATTTTATAGTAAAGTTCGTAGTCGTAGTGGTCGAGTGGTTAAAACACCAGCCTCTCAAGTATGAGTGCGCAGATTCGATTCCAGGTCAGGCAAGTACCAATGTAACTTTTGTAAAGTTATATGTACTTTCTAAGTATATCTTGGACACCAATGACTGAAGGTGAAGGAAAACATCTTGAGTAAACCTGGACTTTAAGTCTGAAATCGCCAACCCGCATTGAGCAAGCGTGGTGATTACGCTCAATCCTTCTCTGTATGAGAGGAGACCTGTGCCCAGCAGTGGGACGATAAAAGGTTGATAATGAATGATGATAGTAAAGTTTGTTTTTACACTCCATCTTAAACACGGTTTGGTATCGATTTTATGTGGTCCGGAACATACTTGTCTAACATTTTTAATAAAGATATCACGCTTGTCCACTGCTATACTCGATTGATCGCCAAAATGCACTAAAAATGCAAGTAGGTACTATTTAAAAATCCGTGCTACGAATTTGAAACACACTAGAACAGTCGTGAATAATTTCTCCTGTCCATGTGCTGCCCGTCAACAAACTCATTAGTGCTATCTCATTAGAGGGAAAACGTCGCGGACAATCTAATTCTGAGGCTGTCAACGGCTTGTGGTAGAAGACTGATGTTTGAATGACACGCATTGTGGTCACTGGGTAGGGTATTAAATAGATTAACATAACAGATTTTCAGAATCAAGTAATAGTAACAGAAAATCGCTTTTCAAACAATTTGATACAGTCGGTGGCAGTTAGTAAAGTCTAATCTAAGATTGGAAATCAATAACAGCTCTAAACGTTAACGTTTAACTGTCAAAACTAGAGAATAACTTGTTTGGTTTGAATAAAATCAGTAAATCTGTTGAAATAAATACTAATAAGATCTAGAAGAGATTAGATTATCAATATAAGTGCAGTGATGGCTTAGTGCTATAGCTCCTGACCAAGGCAGGTCTATATACAGTCTAACCATCGTGTCTGACCTTCTGCTTCCTTTCCATGTATTACTCCCATACACATCACATCCCCGGTCTCCAAAGCCTGGAGCACAGGGGAAGAGTAACTAGCCTGTCGGTGTTATATAGCAAAACTTAGCATTCACGATAAAATAGTACCTAATTGAAATTGAATTTGGTATGTAATTGAGTAACATACAAAAAAAAGAACTGTAATGTCTTTTGTTTTGAAAATTCAACATGCCCAATGCATGTTGAATTTTCAAAATGTTTCTTAATATATTAAAATAAATGTTGTTTCCGTTGATAAGCCGACGATTTTTTCAAACAAATTAAATGTATGAAGCAATGGATTAGGAATTTCCTTCAAATTAATTCAGATTGCCAAAAAAGTTTTTAACGCAATTGGGGTCTTACTGCTCCTTCAGTTCCCTGAAGTCTTCAATGTTAATTAAGCGTCCTTAATTACTGCTGTATTGAAGTATTAAAAGCAAAGACACAACTCTATTGGCAGACAAATGGTTGATCGTCAATTGTTTTGGTTTTCTGAAATGAAGTATTTCAAATACTGGCTGTTCTTATACCACTTTATATCAAGGAAAGAAAACCATTTGTTCTTTGCCCGACATAATGAGTATTCCAAATATTAATAACTAGCTGACCCGGCGAACTTTGTTCCTCCTTAAAGGCAATAAATATCACATGATCACATTTTTTACTTTTTCAATTAGGAACATTGTAAATAAAAAAGACGTGTGGCACTCGGGGACTGCCGCGGTAAAGCTATTGCATAGCATTTTGTATCAATTTATGCAATTATAATTATTTATTTATTTTATTTATGCAGTATTTCTTTTTCTTTGATATTAATTCAAGTTACACTTTTTGAGCGTGGTGACCGATAAGAAAACAATTTTTTTCTTTTATTAAATAAATAAATAATACTGCATTTGTGTGAATAATAAAATGTATGTATATAGAGTACTCACTCATTTTCTTTCACTATTTTTTCGTGACTTTCTTCATTAATAATAAATGCACTTTGTTCATTTATATTCAAAACACTTTATACACAAATTTTACAAGTACAGTTATCACTCGAGTCAGTAAGCATGTAAAATGAGAAAACTAACATAGAACGATCCGTGTGAGAACTAAACGATCACTATTACACAACAACACTGATACCTTTGAGAAAGCGGACTTCCTCTACAATAGGGCAATTCCTCCGTAAGGTCTGTCTATGCTATTACTTATAATCTCTGTCATTGTGTGCTGTTTCGGTGCAATCGCAAGACCGGCCGGGCACTGAGGGGCAGGCAAGACAGCTATAGTATCCTTATGACTCCACCAACTGGTATTTCGTTGACTCAGAAACGGCGCACAGTGAGCACCACGAAATATACTCAAATACTCCGAGGTTCTTTTTCAATATACCCCACTGTTTTGTCGTGGTGGCCTAGTGGTTAAAACACCAGCCTCTCAAGTATGAGTGCGCGGGTTCGATTCCAGGTCAGGCAAGTACCAATGTAACTTTTCTAAAGTTATATGTACTTTCTAAGTATATCTTGGACACCAATGACTGAAGGCGAAGGAAAACATCTTGAGGAAACCTGGGCTTTATAAGTCTGGAATCGCCAACCCGCATTGAGCAAGCGTGGTGATTACGCTCAATCCTTCTCTGTATGAGAGGAGATCTGTGCCCAGCAGTGGGATGATAAAAAGGTTGTTGATGATGAACGGCGTCGGTGTCGAATTATTTGTTATCAATTTAATATTTTCGAGCTGATCTTTAGTAACATAATCACTTCTGATTGCGTTAACATCTGACCGTAGAATTAATAAATCCTTCATCAACTTCTTTACGTACGTTCTACGTAGTCAAAGCAAACTGATGGCCATTTGTGAAGGTCATATGCCACAAAAACTGGGATTGTTCGGGATCCGTGATTTTAAACACCGTTATCGTATATTTTAGGTCTTTCTGCTTTTTGTTCTTACGCCTCGATACATGTTTTTGTCTTGTCTTCGTAGAAACAAACAATAACTTTTTTGCCTCATCAATGTCTTCCTCAGAAAAAGCCGACGAGCATATTTTTATTAAACTTTCGTTGTTTCGTTTCGGAGATAACAATATTACAACTCGTACACTTAAATGTACTCGTATTAACATTGTTCACCGACATCTTTCTGTAATATTTTATTTAATAAAAACTTCAACTTCAACTCTTGATCTGGTCCCTGTGGATAGATACCACAATTTTGCCAATAACACGTGTAACAAATTATAGAAATTCTTTAAAAAAATATTTCACAATAATGGCGGATATCGCCAATCACAGTTGAAAAAACGGCCGCGTGAGCACTTTTTACTCTATAAAATCACGCGCTTTTATTTAGTAAACAACACTATAAATAATTTAAAAGTCCAATGAAAAATTAGCGTGACATACATCTTAGCTTTTCCGTTAAAAAAAAGCTATTTTATAAAAACACTACTAAATTAATTTGAATAAAAGTACTTAATAATTAATTATATGAAAAGTTTTTAAGGTAGCCATGACAACGTCGATGACGTCTATGACATATCTCTATAGAAGACCTATTTCAGAGAAAAAATTAATCGCAAGTTTAGCACATCGCGACTATCAGTAACATGGCAAGTGTGTAGAACTGAGTTCGCGCCCTGCAATATGCATGCTCTTTTTGAAAATCTATAAATTGTTTTCAAAAGATATAGTCGCACGCACACAAACATACCGTGCCGAAGACTGCCGAACTGAAACGACGTTAGACGATGTACGGCCTTCAAGCCACACCTCCGTGCCCGTCGGAGTGGGGAGCGTGAGGTTTTTTCGTTACGGAATTTCTGGATTCGGTCCCCGCGCTCAAGGCCCGCGATAGAAGCTATGCAATAGCTTAAAAATAATATTCCATGATTTTTTTATTTGCCATTTATTTATTGTAGCACCTTGTGAAAGAAATTATCAATTTCTACTTGTGCTTCGTAAATTATCTAGCTGTTGATCTCTGAAATGTCGTGGTGGCTTAGTATGTCGTGGTGGCCTAGTGGTTAAAAGACCAGCCTCTCTTGTATGAGAGTGCGCGGGTTCGATTCCAGGTCAGGCAAGTATCTATATATACTGAAATAGCCACCCCGCATTGAGCAAGCGTGGTGATTACGCTCAATCCTTCTCTGCATGAGAGGAGACCTGTGCCCAGCAGTGGGACAATAAAAAGATTGATGATGATGATGATCTCTGAGGTTTGTTCGCCGATTTCGCATTGTCAACGGAGCAGTTTCACGGACTGCCGCCTCCTTTTGCTCTTGTGAGTGAGAAGCACGAAGTCGAGTCATACTAAGGCGGCGCTCTGCATGTGCAATTTCTTGCTCTGCTTCGGTGCTTTTATTCAGAATGTTTCGATTTACTCTTGCATTACGGCTTTGTCTAGAAAGATTTGATGGTCTTGCTCGCGGCATGGTATTTTTATTGATGATAAATGGCACAGCAATACAATATTAGAAATTTTGAAGTTGAAGTTGGCTTTGTGGTTTTTTATTAGAAACTTTAAACCAGCAGAGAGTATTTATATTCTTTGCTTTTAACGATTACTTCAACCGGTTAGACTTTTTTTAAATATGCTCACCTGTCATTTGCTTTTTGTTATACCATTTTTGGTATATGAATCGCTGACTTACATTTTGAATGAGTTGGTTTGTTATTCCATGTCAGTTGCGTTTTGTTATACCACGTCGTATGTCACGTCACACAGGAATGACGGGAACGAGTTCTTAGCTACCTCCCACCAATATTCAGCCAAATCGGTTCAGCCGTTCTTGAGTTATAAATATAAATAGTGAATGACCGACTGAATCGATTCCAATAATTTTTACACCATGTTATATTTTGTCCCAAATATATTTAGAAATTGTTCAGTGTAGTTATCGAGCGCGTCACGCATCTTACGATACATCATAGTATTGCGGGCGCGCAACAGCTGACGCTAGAGGTCAACGCACCGCGCTCGCTAGCCCGCGGATCTTTGACGGTATTTTTGTTGGGACAGCTTATTATAACTTTGTGGTTTTTCATTATATCTTTTTGAAATTTTGTACACATACATTATTCTTTACAAAATTAATTTAAATTAATATTTTCTTGAGTTATAAAAATACTGGACACGTGTTTCCTACTTTGTGGAGGTGCAAGATACCAGGGTAGCACAAAAGTGTAGGAGAAGTCGAAACAATAAAGTTCATTCATTCATCATTAATCAAATCATCATAATACATGAAATAAGTTTTATTGTGTATAGTTTGTGGAGGTTCAAGGTACCAGGGTAGCACGAAAGTGTAGGAGAAGTCGAAACAATAAAGCTCATTCATTCATCATTATCAAATCATCATAATACATGAAAGAAGTTTTATTGTGCATAGTTTGTGGACGTACAAGGTACCAGGGTAGCATAAAAGTGTAGGAGAAGTCGAAACAAAGAAGCTCATTTATTCCCACAGGAACGATGGGGAGCGGCATAGAAAGTATCCTATGTCCTTCTCAAGATTCAGCCGTTCTTGAGTTATAAGTGGAGTAACTAATACGACTTTCTTTTATATATATATATAGATTTTGCAACAATACGCAAATAGAGGCCTAGCGGTTAAAATACCAGTCTTTCAAGTATGACTGTAAATGTAGCAACTAATATGTAATAACTAGAATTAAGAAGTAAATGTCACCGATAGAAAAATAACTTAAGAGATTATTAAAATAAGTTAATAAGAAGATAAGATAAGATAAGATTTTATTTGCATAAACATGTGTGTGTACATACATAAAAAGTGCATACATGGTGATAAATAATGTTAAGCTCCAACATGTTTTTCAGAATATGACGTGCAAAATAATAGAGAAGAAGTTACCACCCACCAGACAAAGCCTTGCCGCCAAGCGATTTGTCGTGTTCCGGCATGATGTCTGGTGAAGCCGTACGGAGGACGGGTCTAAGCAGTTGTGTTGCGATGTGTGCCGGGTACGATGCGCCTAATGTTGTTGTGTTGGGAGTTTGTTTGGGAGACAGTGACCGGACAGGTAAATAAAAAAGGATGAGTGTGCGGGTTCCATTCCAGGTCAGGCAAGTACCAATGTAACTTTTCTAAGTTATATGTACTTTCTAAGTGTATCTTGGACACCAATAACTGATTACAAGGTGAAGGAAAACATCTTGAGGAAACCTGGACTTTAAGTCTGAAATCGCCAATCCGTATTGAGCAAGCGTGGTGATTACGCTCAATCCTTCTCTGTATGAGAGGAGACCTGTGCCCAGCAGTGGGATGATAAAAAGGTTGATGATGATGCAAATTGTGAAAAAACTTTTCAACTGAAATAGCGCCTCACGTTTATTTTACCATACCATCAAACAGCGTAAATAAACCAGCTATATGATATCTTTCGAAATGAAACCACTGAATTTTAAACACTCTAAGGAAAAAGTAGCAGTAGAGCAGTTTAAAAGGGTGTAGTTCCAATCACGGGAGCGGTGCAGTACGGTTACAAATCGGATTACTTTGTAGCTACTTTTGTGGTGGATTAGCCCGGGTAAAGGCGGGTTTCCAGAGTTAGCGGATTTCTTTTAAAACAATCATTTGCAATTTTTTTATAATTATAAACTAGTGCTTGACCTCATTCTTACCTGATGGTAAGCACTGATGCAATCATTGACGGTAAAACGCGCTAGTTTATTAAGAGCCTATTCACTCAAAAAAACTGTGTGAGTAGAAAGGAAGACGGTAGTTGAGCGAGGTGATGCAATGTTAATCCCAACAATACGACCAACAATGCTGCGCCAGAGGGAGATTGATCTGGGAGGCCAAAATTTGGCGCATCGTACCCGGTACACAACGTAACACAACTGCTTAGACCCGTCCACCGTACGGTTTCACAAGTCATCATGTTGGAACACAACGAATCGCTTGGCGGCAAGACTTTGTCTGGTGGGTGGTAACTTCTGTCGGCAGCTCATGTTGTGGCCTACCACCTAGAGAATATGAGAATACCAGAGTATTGGAAATAATAGGAAAAAATCTTAGAATTTCATTTTTAATCCGTATACACACACACACATTGCAAGGCAGCTTTTATTATATTTAGCTAGCCTTGGAATCTCACTTAGTACGAGCCTGTTGGGGTCTCGTCGGTTTCGGACACAAATGTCATTAGCTTTGACAAATAAATTTTCTGACAATTCAAAAGTGCCTGTAACTGGTTTATTTGAAATAAATGCTTTGATTTGATTTGATTTGATTTGATGCTGCCTGACAAACATACATATTTCATAAATATAAAGAGCCGGCAGCGGTAGCAAACCAAGTCTCTTAAATACTGGTCGACATGAGTCATCCGGTTGAAGGCCACATATTGCCCTTATGCATTTTTTTTGAGCGACAAATGCTCTATTTACATCGGTACTATTACCCCACATCACCAGACCATAGCGCAGTAACGATTCAACATACGCGTGATATGAAATAATAGCAGTTTTTATATTCGTGACATTTTTAACTTGTTTCAACGCATAGACGAATTTATTAATTCTAGTGCTAACACTTTCCACGTATTCTCCAAAGAATTTGGTAGGGTGTATCCACAGTGCCTGCACATTCGCCAGTTATGTTTTAATTCCATGAGACACGAGAGTATTGCCATAAATTGGGTAAGAATAAAAACTCCGACACGCTACTGAGAAACCCCAGAAGGAAAAATCTCAGTAACAGTTTTCACGTCCAGGGGATCGAATCCAAGCTCAATCTCATGATCAGTGAGCTCTTACAATGAATAGACCAACGAGGTGGTTTATTTATTAGCAGATGAGAACTCGGCTTTGCTCGGTTACTCGGATTTTGGTTTTCAGATATTTTGGTTCTCAAGGAATACTGATAGCTAATCATTTCACAGATTCATGTAGCAAAACATGTAGTGAGACGTAATGTTTATTCACTACTCAACATATCATCCAGTGTCAGTGACGTTTCGCTAGAGTAGCCAACATGGCACTTTGGATTCGGTGGAGAGGCGTGCGAAGTTGGCTAATTGACGACCCAGATTTGGTTCAATACGGTCTCCAATGCCTGGAGCACAGACGAAGAGTAGCCAGCCTGATGGTATTCGATAGCATGCATTTTGGAGAATGTGCGCGGGAAATGCATGACTTAATTCCCCCATCTCCCTTACATTATAGGACGACCCGTCGGATGGCGAGTATCCGACTCTTATATCAGAGTAACCGGGTTTTTAAATATGTATACACCTTTAATATAAATAAAAAACTTGACTATTCATATCACATGTTATGTAGGTATACTGGAAGAATTAACAATACAGCAATGAATAATGTCTTTGGAAGCTTGAAAAACTATTTGGAACTAATTAAACAGTTAACACATCAAGACATAAATGTAATTATAATAATTTTAGTTTGACACAAACGTATGAAGAGGTTAAAAAATGTCAGTGGAAACCTGGGACTATTCCCTATTACTTCAACAAAAAGGACACAAATTTACTTAAAATTATGTCGAATTGTGGCACAGTAACTAACGATAGTGATTTTTTTCGTGCCTAATCTAGTGTCTAATGTAGTCTGCAAAAATACCATGATGCAAAAAACCAGTTGCTTAGAAATATTCCATCAAAATGTATGTGGAATAAATAATAAAAAAACGGAGCTCGAATAATACATTGCTACCATGGATACCATGGATTTTTAAATCCACAATCTGCTCAGGTGTTTAATTTTTCCAATTGTAATCTAGTTTCATACAATATAAGGACGAACAAAAAAAAGGGGAGGTAGTCTAATCTTAACACATGTAAATAAATATTGTGAAAACATTGTGTTGAAAAATTATATAAATCAGACAGTTTTGAAATATGTGGAGTTAAAGATCTTGAAACAGGGTTGCATATCTGTTGTTGCTATAGAAGTCCGTATGATAAAAATTTTGAAATTTTATACATTGTTTGGAAAAAAATATTGGAACATTTTATTAACAAGAAGTGACAGTAAGAAATCTGATGAATTTTCTAGTATTTTGACTTGTTATAATTTTCGGTATCCGATCAATGATCCTACGTTTATTCGTAACAACGCATATTCTTGTATAGTCAGCATAGTTACAAATCAAATACAAATCGGAGACAGCGACGGCAGAGCGGTAGGGTCGACAGTATCTTGGTGTGGTGGTATAGGTTCCATTTCGTAGGTGAGTTTTGAATTGAAGCACGACGTGTAGATATACCCTCCAATCTTCATAATAAGAATTTGAATAGGCAAACCGACAGTTTTGGTTCGGAGATGTGCCTTGGCCCGCGTCTCGATCCAAAGTAACTGTTCAACGAACCCCACTTTCCAAAGCGACTCTGTCCATGTGACGCCATCATAAAATAACGTCACAAGCGTTCGCCCCTCTACTACGTAAATCAAATCAGCAACTTCTATTAAAATTATATCGACGATCTCCGACATATAAATTAGTGTTCAGTTGATCACAATAGCCTAGCAGATGGTCATGGTGGACTATTTTGATATTGTGCTACTAGAGATAATGAACAGTAAACACATATCTGAACAAAGTATAGTAATTAAAAGAAGCATTGTTAATGACAAAAACAGCAGTGCTTTCAAAAATTCAATTAGTAATAAGAATTGGTCTAATTTAGGTATAAATAGTTTTATAAATTGTCTTGGTGAAGCATTCCAGAAATGTTATCGAAAGAAGATAATTAGAATAAAACCATTTAAAAAATAAAACAATAAAGTGGATTACTAAAGGACTTAAAGTTTCAAGTCTAATGAAAAGAGTACTATGTACTGGAACGCTCAAAAATGACAGCATTATTTAATATTAGAACAAATATGTTCGAATTTATAGAAGAGTTATTCAGCGAGCCAAAAGAGGTGCCTTGATAAATAAATTGAATAATACTAAAGATATAACAAGATTGACATGGAAAATTATAAACGAAAGTACAAAGAAGACAACGAATAGGCAGTATAGGACTATAATATTAAAAGTAGGCAATACTTGACACTTTTGTGTTGAAATCCTCTATGGGTGACAAAGAAAAAGTAAGGGCAATGTCCTTCCTATTCGACACTACTAAAAGAGCAGATAGTGAATTAATTTTATATCCGACGACACCGTTGGAAATCACAAAAATTGTTTGTAGGATGGACAGTAAAAAATCTAGCGGTTTTGATGACTTACCGATTTCGATAGTAAAGCAGAACATGGACTCTTTGGCAGATCCTCTTCGGTTTTTTTAATAAATGTTTTGAAGAGTCAGTTTTCCCTGATCAGTTCAAACTGGATAAAGTAATCCCAGTATTTTATTCAATTTTTTTTTTATTTTATTTTATTGTCGGTCTCCGTGGCGCAGCGGTCAACACGCCTGACTGCGACGTGGAGGCCCCGGGTTTGATCCCCGGCCAGGTCATGATGGGAAACGATCTTTTTCTGATTGGCCTGGGTCTTGGATGTTTATCTATATATGTATCTATTATAAAATATAGTATCGTTGAGTTAGTATCCCATAACACAAGTCTCGAACTTACTTTGGGGCTAGCTCAATCAGTGTGATTTGTCCGTATTTATTTTATTCAAAAAGGCATGAAGACTGATCCAAAAAATTACCGACATATATCCCTTTTGCCAACCTTATCCAAAATATTTGAGAAAATCATTAATAATAATAATAATAATAAATTCTTTATTCAAGTAACCATGACTCAAAAATGTTAGTAATACTTAAAACTATGTTAGTAACATTTCACAAATTAAATTACATTACAATATACAAACAAACAACTCACACGAGTTACCGCTGCTTCACCCCATGAGATACGGCACAACAACGATTCACGTATGAGCAGTCCAGACGCCCAGCAATCATACTCAGGACACTGTTGGAGCTGGCCCGCACCCTGCGCACCAGAGAGGCACACCTCTTCCGCATAGTAGCATAAAAGCAATCTATGTGTGCGTCAGCAAACATCCCCGATGCGCTACAGAAGCGAGGCAGCCCCACCAGTATCCTAAACGCATTATTATATTGAACGCGGAGAGCGCTGTACGACTTTTGAGTATATCTAGCCCAAAGGCTACACGTGTAGAAAGAGGTACAGGAAGCTCGGAAGAGTGTGATCTTCACCTGAAGGGAACAACGTGCAAACCTACGGGCCAGCATGTTCGCTCGAATCGACAACGCTCTCCGCTCCCGTTCAATGTCGTCATTGTCCTGGAGGTCGGGGGTCAATAAGTGGCCCAAATATTTAAATTTATACACTCTTTTTAAAGGCATTCCATTGAGTGCAACAGGTGGTATAGCACCAGTGTTTTTTCCCCCAACCTCAAAAACCATGATTTCCGACTTTTTGGAATTATACGCCAGGCCATGCTGTTCTGCGTATCTTTCACAATGGGCCACAAGTTTTCTCAACCCACAGACCGACGCACTTAACAGCACCATATCATCTGCGTAACTAATATTATTGAGGCAGACACCATCCACATGGCAACCGATTCTGGTGCTGCTTAGCTCCTCAATCAGCTCATTCACATAAAGGTTAAAAAGCGTGGGCGAACTTAACCCCCCCTGCCTCACCCCGCACTCCAACCTATATGGTTCAGACAGCTCACCATTCCATCGCACATTGTTGACCTGGCCTCCATACCAATATTTAAAGATGTTAATGAGTTCTTTTGGCAGGTTAGTGTTTTCCAATTTTTGCCATAACTTATTGTATGAAACCAGATCAAATGCCCTGGAAAGGTCCAAAAAGCAGGCGTAAACGGGCGTCCCCCTCTGAGTATAATACGTGACCGTATGCTTAAGACTCAGCACTGCAGCCTCCGTTGACAGCCCAGAACGAAATCCGAACTGATTATCGTTAAGGCTGATGACAGAGTTCAACTGAGCATTAAGCATACTGTCAAACACCTTTGACATCACCGTGGCTAGTGAAATCGGTCTATAATTGCCACTGTCTGCGAGGTCCCCAGTTTTGTTTTTAACAACGGGGACAACAACTGTACGCGTCATCTCATCTGGCATATAACTATGATTCACACAAAAGCTGTACAACATAGCAAGGACTCTCGGCAGATGTGGACCCGCATATTGCAGGTGCTCAATGCTCAACCCATCGTGGCCAGGGGACTTGCCTCGCGTCATAGATTTTATAATTTTAGCTATCTCGGTAGCATGAATTTTAACCTGTATTTCCACTCCGGGTTGAGCATCCAACACCATGTCAATAAAATAATTAATAAAATAATTAATAAAAGACAATTTGGATACCAGAAAGGCGTTGGTTGTTCTGATACAATAAACACTCTTATATACGACATAATTAATAAATTAAATGACAAAATGAAACTGGCTGGAAACACTTTATGGCTATTTATAATAATAAAGTATCTATGTATTTTTTTTTTTATTCTCTTTATTTATAAGGGGTTTTTATCCACACGGATACGTCAACCCCATTGTAATCTATGTATTTATGTATGTATTTGCAACAACGACAGTCCCATTTGTGGTTCAGGAGAATCTGTGCATTCTTTGGTTGCCTGGAAGAAATCGCATTAGCGATAAGGCCGCCCATTGTATGTTTTGTGTTCAATGTATTTTGTTCGATGTTTGATTGGTATACAATAAAGAATAAATAAATAAATATTTATTTAGTAATAATTCATAGTCAATAGTAATTGACTATGAATTATTACTGACTAATTTAGAATATTACGGAATCACAGGCAATTCCTTAATTCTCTTAAGATCCTACTTACATAATAGAAGAATGTCTGTAGAATTTAAAAGCCTCGATAGAAACAACCACGAAGTTGTTTCTATGCGTCTAAAATCACAAATATACAACGTGGTGTACCTCAAGGCTCAATTTTGGGGCCTATCCTATTTATCGTATTTATTAATGACTTGCTGCACTTTATGCATCACACTCAAGCTAATGTAAAACTTGTCGTCTTTGCGGATGACACTAACATAATAATAGGGGCAAATGACTTAAAAGAATTGACCTAAGTTGTAAATGAAACACTTAAAAATATTTACGATTGGGTTACAGCTTATAACCTTTTGCTAAATACAAGTAAAACCAACATTACTTTATTCAAGACAACAACTCATAACAATGACAATCTAGACGTACAAATTGATGGAGACAAGATTGACTTAGTAGGCAAAGTCAAATTCTTAGGTGTGAACTTAAATTGGAAACATGAGCTAGCTGCTATTGACTCTTCTATTTCATCAGCATGCTATGCACTCAGGAGCCTTAGAGATATTTTAGATTTAAAGCATCTAAAGGCTATTTATTATGCGCTTATTGAAGCTAGATTGAGGCATAGCATCTTGCTTTGGGGTAACAGCTACAACTATAATTGTCAGAAAGCGTTCATCTTACAGAAACGTGCTATAAGGACTTTAATAAGGATCTCACAAACAGAATCATGTAGAGATCATTTTAAAAAGTTTAATGTTTTGACAGCACCAAGTTTATACAATATGTAACAAAAACCCTGTTGTTCCTTCAACCTACGTTTTAAGAATCGGCATACGGATGTAATAAAGCAAGTAATTTATAAAAATTGTTCAACAAAAATAATTAAAATAAATGTTTAATTATTAATGTATATAATCTGTAACTGATTTCTTAGCTCTGAAATTCTGCATGAAGAAACTATACATAAGTAGAACGTTCCCGCCAATTTATTTAACTTATAAAATCAGATATTCTAAAAAATATTCGAATTTGTCGGTTTTAATAGGTATTTGATTGTGACCCCTCGACTAAACAACGATTACTGTTTTCTAATTTTGACTTGATTAATGATGTGCTTGTAGGTAAAATTATATGTCCCTGAAAGGAACAACAGGGTTTTTGTTACATAGTGTATATATTGGTTATACTTTCTTACCTTGCTAAGTATATTCATCAGTATGAATCACAAGAGGAACATAAGGTAAGAGAAAGCACAAGAAGAAAGGAGTTTAAGCACAAGTTGTCACCAAATTTTAACGTGGTCAGGCATTGCTCCAGCTACCAAGCAGTTGAATTGTTCAATAGCTTACCAACTGATTTGAAATTGTTAATATATAATAGTCATTTATTTAAAAATAAATTAAACCTTCTTGTTGGAAAGATGTTTATACTCAGTATCAGAATTCATGTCAAATGACACAAAATAAATAAAGAACCAGTGACCACGCTTTCGACTGAATTCCTTAACCCTATTCTTGACACTGTATACAATTTGATACGTAGTTCTTTTCAAAAATCTAGACACGAACTTAGAAATATATTTAAAACTTTTATAATTTGACGGGAAGCAAAATATAATTAAATTTCTACCAAAAATGTTGTTTCACTATTAGCTACACTGAGAAAGCAGTAGAATCCGAGATAGCGAACCGAACGAACACGTCTACTCATCGCAAGGTAAGAATAATCAGTTTTAATTGTATTTTGCAATAATTTTAAACGTAAGTGATATTATTTGAATAGCTTAGAATATTTTACTAGTCTGTATTCTATTTTAGTAGATCAAAATTGATTGTAACTATATTTTATTGATTGGTTTTTTCGAGTGTATTAGATGTGATACATTGCCAGATAACCAATATTATAGATATATTTTACTATGTATCTAATATGTGACATCGCCAGAGGTGTGTACAGATATATTTATTAAGTTAGTATTCATATTTTATCATTGCAGGTGGTTAGTCAACTAACTATGCAGCAAAAAATAAAGCTCGACAACTTGTGGCTCTTGTACCGAAGTCGGGGGCAAAATCTGATTTGGACGAAAGTGAATCATCGGGAGATGAACTCCAGTTTTACGCAGGCCCAGTGAACTCCGACATTAGTTCACCACCGCTCTCATTACCATCTTTGATAGAAAACCTCCATCTATTATCAGATGACGATACTGAGGTAAATGATATTACTGCTTCAACGTCTTTGGTGCTATACCAACAATCATCGCCGTCACCAACCCTTGTTCGCCATAAATTTTATAGCCATACGTATCTGCAAGTAGACAGCATTATTTTGAGACCACACCATTGTCTCCAGTGCCATCAACATCATATCAAGTAGGTTCACCATCTCCACTAGCAATGTCCTCACAAGTTCCGGCACCACTCGTCAATAACTTGATGCATCGTAACCAGTTGCTATCTCCATTATCACTGGCTACCCGCTCAAGTCGACCTAGAGTTGTCACGGTACGGCGAAGAATAATACCACCGAAAAGATTGGTACCAAATTGGAACTAGTAAATTTACAGCAAAAATTTACTGGTTCCGCAGAAGTAGAAAATATTTCATTTGAGCCTCTTGAGGAAAAGAGTGCAATTGAGTACTTCAAGCTGTTTTTCTCAGACGACATCGTCTCTCACATAGTGGAACAAACAAATATCTATAGTACACAGATAAATGGTATTTCTATAAATATTACAAAAGATGATGTCAAAGACTTTTTAGCAATCCTTTTGAATATGGGAGTCGTTAAAATGAATGCTTATACAGATTATTGGTCGAAAATTCTACGATATAATAAAGTAGCTGACATAAAACTCTAAAGAAGTTCCAATTATTCAGACGTTATTTACATTTTAATGACAATCTAAAAGACGACGATGATAGATATTATAAAGTAAGGCCAATTCTTCAAAGAATTCGTGAGAACTGTTTACAGGTAGATGAAGAGACGCGTTTCAGTATTGATGAAATGATGGTGCCACATAAAGGAACGCGAGCCGGTTCCCGTAAACTACGTGTAAAATAAGCCAAAGAAATGGGGCTATAAAATATTTGTACGCTTTGGTGTCTCAGGAATAGTGTATGACTTTTTAATTTACGGAGGAGATGACACATTCAGGTTTCACGTATTCACTGATGATGAAAATAGTATGGGCCTGTGATCGAAAGTTGTACTAGCTTTGACAAAGTCTATTCACCAAAATGCAAAATCTTATGTTTCGACAACTTCTTCACGTCTATTGAGCTTCTGCATTATTTACTTGATGAATACGGCGTATTCGCCTTAGGAACAATCCGGACAAATAGACTCCGAGGAGCGGAAAAAACATCAATAGCTACGATACAGAAACCAGTAGCTGAAAGGCCCCCAGATGCTGTGCGATATGACCGGGTTGGTCATTATCCCAAAATTATAAATCACTTATTTTATTCATAAATAGGACTCATTAATTAGATAAGACTTAAAGGCTGATTGTGACTGATAAATATGTTGATTTTTATAAGTTTTTTATACTTGTTTATTGTGAAAAAGAATTTGTATTATTTTTCTTTTTCTTGGCAATGTGTCAAATATGACACATCGTTTTTTTTTCTATTGATTATTATGAACATGGCAATGTGCCTAATGTGATACATACAATAAAACATATACTAAATAATTATATTTTTTTTTTATTATTTTTTGCCCTTCCCTTGAACAACTAGGAACACAATAAAGGTACCTATTTATTTTTTAAAAAAATGAAAATAATCTCTGCCAAGTATAGGGTTAACTTTGACTGTAACATTATGCTTTGACTGTAACGACGCATTTGACAATATTTATTTATTTTTATTTTTTTAATTTTCTTGTAATCATAACTGACATTAGTTTATATATCTGTTGACATACTTATGTATAATTGATTGACTTGTTATGTTTGTCTGTGATTAGGTTTTATTTATATTCCAATTCATTTTTCATTTTTATAGCCGCATGTGGTATGTATTTCCATTTTAATTTTATATGCAATGTACACAATGTAAATTGTTATGAATAAATAAATGATGATGATGATGATCCACCCTTACGTTGTTGACACCACTACGAACTGGACGAAGCTTTTTGCCTCGTCTTTTATAACGCGTAAAACGAGGGTCTGTAACAATTTGCCAACGGCGGTGTTTCCGCCTGACTATAATTTAAATGTCTTCAAGACTAGAGTGAATAGGTTCTTAATAAACTAGCGCACTTTACCATCAACGATGGCATCACTGCTTACCATCAGGCGGATTTGCAGTCAAGCACTGGTTTATAATATGTAAAGAAAAGAATACTTCCACACACTTTTATATCTGACTTCCAAAATCTAATCACTGGGTGATACTGGATAAGACTAATTCTTAAACTTTCGGGCTTCAGATTTCTCTTAACTACTGTCAAAAATCCATGAGTAATAACCTGCAGGGTAATTGTGTAACACACTTTCAGTAACAGTGTATTTCAGTTTGATAGTTCAAGAATATTCATTGCGTCATTTACTTGGTTGAGCAGACACGTTCGAACGTATGAAGCTTTTGATTAGCAGTATGCTTAAAAAAGATTCCAATTGATTGATATTATAGTATATTACGCAATTAGAGTGCGGGACCGGCGGCTTAGACATGGAAGGCTCTTACATAATCTTTCAATAATGTTCCCATTGTTGGGCCACAGACCTCCTCTTGGTAAGAGAGAGAGTGAACTGTAATCTACGTTGGCCTAGTACGAGTTGATAGATGTGACATGTTTTCGAAGTTTTGGCCCTAGAACATGCCGGTTTCCTTACGATGTCTTCCTTTACCGTTTTTGAGAGCCGTGCTGATGAACTAAAGCGCCTGATGGGGTTCGATCTTACGACTTACAAATTGTTAGTCGCAGCCGAAACCACAAGGCCACCATTTCTCTTAAGACTCTGAAGGCTCTTTTTTTTTTGTTTGGGATGGGAAATCATCAAATGACCTCTTCGGCTCTGGGTGGAGCGGAAGGCCGTGTCTTTTACTACCTAAAACCCACCCGTGTTCCTTCACTTGCCTGTAGGCCAGCGCCACGGTTTATTTTTTAACCAACCCGCAACCTTGACCCAGGAGGCATCGGCCTTCGTGGACCCCGTCACGATATGCTGACATCTCTATGAGGCGTGCGTGAAACATAACGCGCCGTCAACTCGGGACTGGTCCTTACCGGGCGGCGAGCTGATCACTGCTCACCCCCACAGGCCCGGCGCCTACCTTCGATGTCTCCTGCGACGGCTAGTGGCGTGAGGGCGTTGGGATTCCCACAGCCACACGCGCTCCGCCTCCTCCTTTGCCAGCATGACTGCTTCGCAGAAGGAGGCTCTGAAGACTCTTAGCATGTAAAGATCCAGTCACCCATCAGGCACCGACTTCGACAAGCGTCGATCGATCGAAGACTGTGCTGCTCTCATTACTTAGTTGCACGGGTCGATCGGCCGATGTATTTCATTAATGATTCAAGTAAATTACCTTGATTTTCCAGTAGCTGTCCACGGGTACTCGGCGGTAATCATTTTCCTTCAAGTGGGGTCAGCTTACTGGACCTGTAATAAAAGAAAAGGTTGCTAAGAAAATGACAATGGTTTTAATGAAAGTCGAGATACTAAGAAGGTTTTTAATATAACAAAGACTGTCTGCATAAAAATAATAAACGAACTGGTAAAGAATGGTGCAGATTTTCATTTAGGTAGAATATTTTGCTTTTTACATCGAGCGTCGTCCCTTTTAGAAGAACTTCTGGCTATGAAATATCTTTATCATCATCAGTGACCTTTTGATCGTCCCACTGCTGGCCACAGGTCTCCTCTCATTCAGAGAGGGATTAGGCGTAATGGAATCACTACGATGCAGCTAAATATACTTTTTCCGTTTTATTCTTTCTAATAGTAACAAAACGTTACCATTATGGATCAAACTATCACATGCAATAGTAGTTTATGAAACTGTTACATAATGAGGGATATTATGCACGAGTGTGAGTTTAAAAAACGAGCGTAGCGAGTTTTTTAATAGTATCACACGAGTGTGTAATACCTAATTATGTACAGTTTCATACACTACTTTATCTAATCTCATACATTTTAAGAAACAATAATAATAAATTATGTGTCCAGCGAAACACAACAACGACTCGCAATGCAAAGAAACGTATTTGGCGCTAAAATTCTGCACCCTGTACCAAAGCGCACGCGCCAAAGCACGCGCAGCCACAGATAAAAAAATGAAATAGAAAAAAAATGGTTTGTAATCTGTACGGTAATGAAAAAAAAATTATTATAACATTATTTTGTTAGAGAAATAATGTTATAATTTAATTTTTTAATTTCCTTTCGATATACTATGGGTAAAGTACGTCAATATAAACTCCTTTTTAGTTTTATATTTTTAATTTTTCGATATGAGAGTAGATAAAATTATTTTGAGATATATTAAAATTCGAAGCCTCCGCAAGACTAGAAAAAAGTAATTTTTATGGTATACTGCATTAATATCTGAGAGAAATATGTAGCTTTAAAATAACTTTTTATATAATTTAACATTACGGTAGTAAAGTCAAGTACTAAATAAAAATATATTTATAATATAAAGTATTGCCATTCCCAAATTATTAAGGGGGCTGTACGACGTGCGGAGAGGGCGCGCTGCAAACAAATTACGTGGGCGAGCAACACGCTCGCTAGTGCATTTTTGTTACCTAGTGGAGGTGAAAACTCTCACTATCTCTTATGAAATTACCACGAAATTTAGAATAAAACTGAATAAAATATGGATAAGACGCATAGCTCCTGGAAATCTCCGCTTGTTGGTGACACGAGTGAACTAAAACTAAATGTTTTGCCTACGTTTGAAAACGTTATGAAATTTTACGTTTGGATGAGATATCATTTGAAATCGCAGCAAGAAAAGCACAAAGAGGCGCTCTCTCTGTTTTTTGGCGCAAAGTTTCATAACTTTTATTAAATTTTTATCGATTAATATTTCATATCCTTGACTGTCAAAGCTTTATTTATTGCTGTTTGCCTGTATCAAAAATGTTAGATAACGTGGTAAAAGCTACCAAAATAATCGCGCTGCTTGAAAAGTATTGCAGCCAATGCTTCGTGGCTAGGAGGCTAAATGTTAGTCAGTCAACGGTCCAAAGAGAACGCTTTGCGGAGGCATGTTTCAAAGAAATCACACCTTATGATGGGGGCTCTTCTATGTTTTGGGCAGGAATAAATTCAATGGATCATACAGAGTTAGTCTTCACTGAAAACGGCAAACGACATCGATACAAGACGGAAGTTCTAATTCCTCATGCACAACCAGCATTGGTCGCTCTAGGTGAAGACTCGATTTTTATGGACGACAATGTCCGCGCCTACCGATCTTGCGATGTTGAAGCGTATGTGCAAAAGGTCGGCATTCATCGGTTGGATTGACCAGCTCGAAGTCCTGACCTCAAACCCATTGAGCATGTCTGGGAGCTTCTGAAACGGCGTGTGAGATCAGTACAACCGGCTCCGCAGACCATCAGAGAACTGAAGAATGTGATTACTGCGGAGTGGGAACGTATTCTGCAAGCAATTATCCGGGATATACTCGCTAGCATGCCCAGACAAATTCAAGCTGTGATTTTAGCTAAAGGGGGTCACACTCGATACTAAACATTTATCTGCTTTTTACTTTATTAAAGAAAAACAAACAAAAAACATATTTAATTTTACATACTACTAGCGAACATACACTAGTAGCAAACATTGTATCAAAATTTTTTGAAATACTGATGAAAACGGTATTAATTTACCAAATTATGAGGATAAAACTACCTATAATTATCAAACAAATCAATATTAACATTTGAAATGGTTCATTGCTTAGGTGCCCGTTTTTTTTTGCAAATGAGTTTATTACATTAATGTGTATGTACTATGCTGAAATAAATGTTTAATTATTTTTAAAGCTATGACCCATATATAAATATGGGTCATAGCTTTAAAAATAATAGGGACAGATAACTGTCCCTCATCATGAATTTTAATCTCTATTACATTCAAAATAGGGACACCGTAATAATTTCAATGTAAGCTGATTATAAAAAGGTTCTTGTCCTATATTTAAGGGATCTTGCATAATATTTGACTCGCCTATATATCCTTTCTGTAAATATTCATTCTCATAAAACACCCACGTTCTGTTACAGCTGGGTTCTAGCAAAGAATATAGCCCCGTATAAATTTTCATTATAAAATAAATTTACTTCAAATTAATAATTTAGCGGCAACATTGACCCGGATTTTTTTTTTCACAAACGAAACTAAATTTAAGTTAAACGCATCTTTTGCTTTTTATTACGTTAAAAAAACGACAGAAGATAAAATATTGGTTTAGTTATGTTAAATTAAAAACTCCAGACACAGACCGGACAAAGTCTTGCGGCTAAGCGATTCGTCGTGCTCCGGCATGGTTCCGGTCTGATGATTGTGACCAGCGCGTGTGGGTAGCTCCCGCACGCGCATTGCACAACGGTCACCACGTCTGGGGATTACTCCGTTACCGGGTAATCCCCCTTTGGCGCGGAAACCGGCCTTTACAAGGCCGGTAAGCCCTGAGAGTGGCACGGCGCCCAGGCCTTCTGGCCGGCCCCGTGACACTCTCAACACAGGGCCCGAGGGTAACCGAGTGGTTTTAGTGGGTATTCCCGGCTCCGGCCGGGCGAGTCCCACACACGTCCGTCGCCTAGCTAGCGGCGGGTATGGTGCGTAAAGGCATTTCCACTCGTTAAAAAAAAAAAAAAAATGGTTCCGGTCTGATGAAGCCGTACGGAGGACGGCTCTGAGCAGTTGTGTTGCGATGTGTGCCGGGTACAATGCGCGAAATGTTGTTGTGTCGGAAGTTTGATCGTCGAAGGACTCCAGATTAATCTCCCTCTGGTGCAACATTGTTGGTCATGTTGTTAGGTTTAACATTGCATCATCCCGCTCAACTGCCGTCTTCCTTCCTATTCACTCAGTTTTTTTGAGTGAATAGGCTTAATAAGCTAGCGCGCTTTACCATGGAGGATTGCACCTCTGCTTACCATCAAGCGGGAATACAGTCAAGCACTAGTTTATAATTATTATAAAAAAATGCGATTAAAAACATGGCTATTGAAAATACGTCAATTTACAACAAATGCCAACTTATTTGACAAGGCTAAACTAATTTCTGTTAAAGTCCAATTCAGTACTTAAATTAAGTTTAGTTTTGAACAAACGGATCGGGTCCAATGGCTCTCTTTCCTCTGTAAATCCTTCCAAAGGTTGTCTTTAAAAGATCGGACTTAGCGATAAGACCGCCCATTGTGTCGCCCCTTGTAAAATTTCTACATTTATATCTTTAATATTTATGTTGTACTACAATAACATTTTATCTGATTACCCAACGTGGTGTTATGATGGTAGTAAGTACGTGCAACCTTCCGTTTATCTTATGTATAGGGACTAGCGCAATTTTGAAATCTGTAATATTTTCGAAAATATTTGTCTAAATCATATGCTGTATTCGGCAGCATAGATCTAAATTCGATCAAGAATATATTTAAGGTATTTAATTGGATAAGTGTGTGCAAAATATTTAGTACATTATTTTGATAAATCTCGTAAGTTTCAGCCTGCATTTCACTGCAAATGCGGAAAAAATTTAATTATTTACGACATCATATTAGAAACCTGAAAAGTGATAGTATTTCTCCACTATTTAATGGATGTTATTATATATATATATAAACCTTCTTTTTTAATCACTCTATCTATTAAAACCGTATCAAAATCCGTTGCGTAGTTGTATATTCATACAAAGGGACATAGGGAAACAGAAAGCGACTTCGTTTTATACTATGTAGGTAGTGAAGGTAAGAAGGAAGGAAGTGTAGGTAGTGTAGTAGAAACAAGCCAGAGTAAGAGACAACCGTTTTTTCACGGAGTTATATATATACTGCTAATATAATTTCCGACATCCGACGGTCCAACAATCACTTCATCATCATCATCATCATTTCTGCCGGAAGAAGTCCACTGCTGGACATAGGCCTCCCCCAAGGTTCTCCACGACGACCGGTCCTGCGCCTCCCGCATCCAGCGGTTTCCCGCGACCTTCACCAGGTCGTCGGTCCACCTTGTCGGGGGCCTACCTACGCTACCTCTTCCGGTGCGTGGTCGCCACTCGAGAACCCGTCGGCCCCATCGGGCATCGGTCCTACGGGCAATGTGTCCAGCTCATTGCCACTTCAGTGTTGCAATTCTTCGGGCTATGTCGGTTACTCTCGTTCTTCTGCGGATCTGCTCATTCCTGATTCGATAGCGCAGTGAAACCCCAAGCATAGCCCTCTCCATTGCCCTTTGAGAGACTTTGAGCCTTCTTATAAGGCCCATTGTTAGCGACCACGTCTCCACATTCCATAAGTCATCACTGGCAACACACACTGGTCGAAGACTTTTGTGTTGAGACACTGTATTTCGGACGAGAAGATTCTACGTAGCTACACAACAACAATTCTACGTAGCTACAATCATTTCGCATAAGATTATTTACCATCTCCTATAGGGAGAGGGCACTGACTCTTATAACACAGTTTACCTAGCACAGGAGTCAGGGACTTCACACGTTTTTGTAACCAATTTTTGTCTAATAAATTAAGGTTAATTAATTATTATTTATTAGCCGTGTGGTACCCGGCAAAGTAGAATAAGCCACCCTTACTCTTACCGAGATGTCGTAGAAGGCGACTAAGGTAAATTCCGTGCAAAGTCACCAGCACGCAGAGAAGGAAAACTCTGCAAAACCCTCGCCAACCCGTCTGCCAAGCATAGTGAGTATGGTATTTACCCCTCATGTTATTGATGGAGGCCAGTGCCCTTGCAGCGGAGACGTGTAAATCGGCTGATGAAGAATTATTATTTATTAATTATCCAAGTGGGTGAAGACGAATGCAACTCCAATTCAATCGTACCAAAAATTTTCAAATCAACGTAAAAAGAGTTACCAACTCCACTGCCATTCAAAAAGTCATATTCAGTAAAATCGCATAAACGTTTTTTTTTTTTTTTGTGGGGACTCCACTGCGACATGTGTGGGTACGGACAACAAAGGAACTAAAAACGATTGCACTGGCATTTTTGCCATTCACACTGGCCGAATGGCTGACTGAAACGCACATTTAAAAAACATTCAACTTAACGTGGATGTGCAAAAGAGTTTGTAAGGAGGTTTTACAGTTACAGGAAAAAAAGACGGTACCTAAGAAAAAAATGTCAAAACAAGAAGAAATTAAGAAAAAAAAATTAGGAGAAAGCAATGTTTTGCAATTCAGTGGATATCCAATTTGGATGTGGTTTGTATTCAATCAGATCGAACCCATATGAGACCTTTAGACATAATCTAATTTTGTATTGCTTTCTTTTTCAAACCTTGTGATTATTTATTTTTTATTTACAGACGACAGCAGGTCAAGCTACCCGAAACTGCCAAATATTATCAAACGATCTTGGGTCTTAATACTTAAGAGATAAGGTTGAAAATGTAATAAAGAACTCTGACAAACGGCTGTATGATAGTGTACAGTAAACGTTCAAAACTCTAGTGGCATGCTGAGGATAATATTGCTATGCGCAAGCCTGTTGCCAGTGCGTGTGTAATTTTCTTAACGAAAAGGACAACAAATGAACGACTTAGTAAAAGTAGTTGTTCCGGGTCTAGATGTTTGTGTATATGAGTTTTAGAAGTTTGTAAACGCACCCATGATACAGGAGTAATTCGTATAGATAGGCATATTACAAAAAAAAAAAAAACTGTTTTATTAATAACACCAAACAAATATTTAATAACACTGCCTTATTATTCAAACCAAAACATCTAAACCCTTTTATGGTGTTCTATGATCTAATTTCTTGACAAAATGTATGAACGAGGCAAACAAAATAAAACAACGTTATATTTCTTTTATCCCATTACTTCCAATTGAGTAAAAATTTACTAAGTACAGCGTAAGATTTGAGCCACTGGCTACCTAATTCACGCATCTATCTGCTCACTCCTAACCTCTAGACCATCTTGACTCATAACATAATGTTATTTTTTTTTTCGTAATTTATAAACAAATTCTTGACCGCGATCCCTCCTGATCGTAAGCAGTACTGCAATCGTTGATGGTAAAGCACACTAGTTTATTAAAATTCTATTGTTTTTTTATTAATTTATAAACCAGCGCTTGACCGCAATGCCGCCTGATGGTAAGCAGTGACGCAATCGTTGATGGTAAAGCGCACTAGTTTATTAAGAGCCTATTCACTCTAGCCTTGAAGACACTCAAATTGTAGTCCGACGGAAACACCGCCGCCGGCAGATTGTTCCAGTCCCTCGATGTACGCGGTATAAAGGAGGAGGCGAAACGCTTCGTCCGGATCGTAGAGGTGTTAACAACATGGGGGTGGAAACTCGCCGTACGACGGGTCGTCCGATTGTGGAACGGAGATGGGGGAATTAAATCGTGCAATTCCCTCGCACACTCCCCAAAATGTATCCTATAGAACACCAACGGCTGGCTACTCTACGCCTGTGATCTAGGCTTTGGAGACCAACTCAAGTTAAATCAGGGTCACCAATCAGCCTCTTCGCACGCCTCTCCACTGAATCCAAAGTGGCCAGGTGACACTTAGCAGCACCAGCCCAAATGTGGCTGCAGTACTCCACATACGAACGGACCTGTGCTTTGTACAACATTAGAAGCTGCCCTGGTGTAAAGTACTGCCGGACCTTTGCGATAACGCCAAGTTTTCTGGCAGCCACCTTGGCCTTGGACTCAATGAACCGCCCAAAGTTTAGGTTCGAGGAAATCTCAACACCCAAAAGCTGAAGGCGGTTGATACTCTCCAAGGATACATTCCGAAAAGTAGGAGCCATATTTATTCAATGTAGCCTATAAGACACTCGCCGTACGACGGATCATCCGATGATGGAACGAAGATGGAGGAATTAAGTCATGCAAATCCCGCTCACACTTTCCAAAAATGATTAACTACAATTAATTGTTAGCGACAGTAACACATGTGTTTATTTTCTTGACACTAGCAGGACGTAAGTCAAATTAAACGTCAAGCGCGTCAAGCGTCTTTGTGATATTGCCTGTGGACTTTTGGTCGACAGCGTATATATAAAGGGTGTCAGGGAAACGCTTCCGAAAACGAAGACAGGTGATAAGGCTAGTGATTCTCGATACGATACCATCAAAAAATGAGGATTTTTTTTAACAATTTTACTTGAGCATTTTTCGTACACTATGCTGTGGCAACAGTTAAATGAGTTAAATGAAACCATTATTTGCGATTAAACATTTTTTTTTTTCTTTACAACTCTAACAAGCTATGTATTCGTAAATAATTACAGCTGACCCGCGCGAGTTCAGAGACCGCGTGCGGTCACCGACATCGCGACAGTTGGACGATCGCTACGGTTTACGTTGACCTTGACGCGCTTAACCTTGAGGTCCATATCGAAGGTACTTAGTTTTTAAATTGATGCACTGTCGTGAATTTAATAACAGTTTTGTGTTATGTCGATAATCGATAGTAAATGAAATAAAGTAAAAGATCGCTGACATCAGCTGTAATTAACTAAAAAATTTTCATCGCATGTACAGTTGCGCCCGTGAATCAATTGAATTTGAACTTTATAACAATGTAATTAAAGTCACACGATGCGTGCTCGTTTATTGCAAGAACTGGATCCTTCATTTAGTAAGTAAACCTAATCAATTTAAAGTGAATAATTAAATTAATTGAATCTAAGAAACCAGTTAAATCTTATTTAAAAGTTAGAAAATGAAAACAGTTTGTAATAAAGCATAAGTACAATTTCCTAACAATTAAAATGAATTGATTTCTGATCTCGTAATTATTCTTTTAGCATTTTCGCCTCTGTAAACACACCGCTTTAACCTACGCGACCGCCGGGAACTTCCCCAAAGCGTTTGACCTTCATAGTACATCTTTAGTTAATAATTAGTGTTCCTTGCGACTCGGTTCGTGAGCTTGTGCGTTACGTTTGTAACCGATTATTTAATTATTGTTTTGTTAGTTTTAAATTTGTGTTTAGTTATTAGGTATTGTTACGTTTTTAGTGCTGTTTTATTCTTTTTAGTTATAACTTTTTGTTGTTTTAAACAATGCCTGAGGCATACGTGTACAGTGCTCGTGAATACGGCAACATGTTGATGTGTTTAGGAGAAGAATTCTAGGACCAGTGTTTCTACCGCAGCGCCTCAATGGATCAGCATATCTTAATTTTATAAATGGACATTTAAATGATATGCTAGACAATGTGTCTGTGGCTGAATTTCGTTGAGCATGGTTCCAGCACGATGGAAGCATGCTCGTTACGCGTCCCGTCCGCGAGCGTCTCACTGAGCTTTTTAATGACTGCTGGATCGGAAGGCTGATGAAATGCGGGGCAGAATAGTGAGTGTTTTTAATAAACTACGTGAAGAATGTGTTGAGGAATACTGATGCCTCGTGTTCACGGATCGACACAGCGACGGGCCCGGCTTTGTATTGAAATGAATGAAACTCAGTTCGAGCCAAACCTCATAAGGTCGCAAAAGATTTAGACAGGTACGTAAAATGCCTCTGTCAGCTTTTTACAATGGACTACAATTGCGATTTTAAAAGTGATGTTTGTAAATTGCGTATAAGTCGGCACTTTTCGGCGGCTGATAAGGGCGGGCGCGGTCGTGCGACGTCGCCTTGCGTGTCAGTGACCTCACGTTTCGTACGCTATCCAATGCTTGTTTACGAAATATGAAGTCTTGAAAATAATCAATTTAAAGCGAAAGGTTATTGGTATCCGTTTGCATTTAGGTTGTATATAATCTACGTTCTGGCTTCGGAAGCGTTCTCCTTACACCCTGTATTTAATTGATAATTCACTTAGATATTATATTTAGGTAGGTATGTAAATTTGATTACAGTAGACTAGACATAAAAAACTCGTAAATTTACTATCAAATTTTTTGACAACTAATGGATTACCAATTACTATGATGAAAATTTTTGATAAAAAGACGTTTATAATTAACAAAGTCGTAATAAAACAGAACGCAGTATAATATAATCACTAATATTTTGTGTATACTTTTGTTTATTAAATAATTTTTAATTCCCTAATATCATAACAGTATCAGTTGCGAAATAACGACTATTTTAAATCTATAGGCATAAAATTTACCTCAATATTACGTACACATGTATGAATATTAATTAACTAACTCTGAATAATTTACTAATAATACACACACGGTACTAAAGTATTCATTACTTTATGAACTATTAGTATTTATTGCATAGGTCCAGTAATGGAATTGCATACATATAAAAGCTAAATCTATGCGTAATTATACAGCCATTTTAATGAGATTTACTTTGAATATGTTTGAAATTGATATTTCAAAGCTATTACGTACGAATGCAACTGTTTGTATGTTCAGTTATATATACCTAGCAGTTATGAACAACACAATTTTTATTACAGGAAGATTTTCATTGGTTAACTTTTTAGCTGAAAGTTAACAGCCTCCGTGGCGTAGCGTTGGTGAACACGGCCGCTGCGTAAGGCGGCGCGGATTCGATCCCCGTGCAGTGAAATAGAATATGAATATTTTCACTGATCTGGTCGTGTTTCGGAAAGCACGTTAAGCCGTTGGTTCTGGTTGCCATACGAACAACTACTAGTAGTCGTTAAGGGTTGTTGGAGCCCTCAAAAAGTCCAACAATTGGTCTAGCTGCAATGCTTTGATATCGCCTTCTGGTTGTGGATATCAGACGGCAGTCGCTTCATGGAAAATATCAAAGTTTATCCAAAATCCGCAGTTAGCCTAGTAAAGCGGAACCCAAACTTCAAAGCTGAAAAAGCTTTGGATGCGACTGGGATTAACGCTAAAATGATGATGATGATCAATTTTTTAGTTCAAAAGGTCTTAATAGGCAGTGCACTACCTACTCCGGTGTCTTGGTGAACATCTAGAGGCCAATTCCCGTAATCATAACCGTTCAAAATCAAATCGCAACCCTATTTCAATGACAATCAATGTCAAAAACTTGTCAAACATGTTGAGAAATTGGAGGTATTGTTGACATAATTACGAGAAATACTCGCAATCTTAAGAGCGTTTGATCTCTGCCTCGCTGAGGCGAAACTGTAAACGTTCTTGAAATGACGAGATTCACTTCTCTGTTGCTGTATCGGATTATTCCCATTACCACCATCCGCAAGTAGTTGTCACTTGAGAAAGTTGATAGTGAGACTAATTGCCTGTAATAACAATTTCTGGAAGTCTCGTGGAAATATGTACAGACGAAAGCACATGAAGCTACTACAATCTGTCAAATTTCTTTATTAGATTTTAAACTTTATCGCTAAAGCGTTATGGCTAGCTTGATCTGCTATCATCCGCACTTATAGTCTAATCTACTAATAATTTTATAAAACTGTAATAACTTCTAATATTCTTATTGACGTACAAAATAGTTATTTCAATCCAACACCAGAATCTCCCGCTTTCGATACAAAACAAATAAAAAACTAACTTCTACACCTATCTTTATTCATACTTCAGCTTTAATAGAACAGCCGCGCGAACAAAATGAATGACTCCGGCCTGTGACGAGGCAAAATGTAACAAAAAAAAATATAGCCCACTACAAAAAAAAAACCACTCCGGTATCGGTAAATTGCGAAATAAAAGTAGTGTCGGTAAAGAGTCGGGTAGGTAGTAAAAAACAATGGAAAAGCGAACGAGTTCCGAGTAAGGCAAAAAATGTTAAATAGGTACATAGCTATGTTAAGTATTTTCGACCTTTGTGGTTGTACTATCAATGATTGGTGTAGGTGGGATGATTTGTCAGCTTTTGTATAGTGAAGCTGCGAGAAAGGTTATGACTAGTGTTAGGATCAAGTTTTTTGAAGTGAAACTTCTTTACGCACGCTTGACTTGGGGAGTAAGCTGGCGAACGCGTGACGTAAGCGTTACGAAAAGTGATCGGGCAAGGCGAACGGAAGTTAAGTGGGGATTTAAGCACAGAGGCGCCCGTGGCGCGAGCTTGATACTACAAGGTCTACAACGAGTTTTCTTTTTTTTTTTTTTTTTTTTTCACTAAAAATAAAAGATCTATGCAAAAATATTAATTTATCAATGAAACCATGAAATAAATTTAAATATTTATAGAAAATTAATTTATGTATATGTGTATACATGTATATATTGTACACACATATATATATGTAATTATGTATATATACATACAGATGGAGCGAAAGAAGTTTCACTTCAGTCGTGTGGTCATAAGCACACTCGTTTTTTTTATTAGTGCTTGACCGCAATCCGGCCTGAAGCAGTTGATGGTAAAGTGCGCTAGTTTAATAAGCCTATTTACTCTAGCTTTGAAGACACTTAAATTGACTGTCGCGGTTTCGATTCCTGCACGGAACAAATATATGTATGACCTACATACAAGTTGTTGTTCCGGGTCTGGATGTTTGTGTATGTGAGTTTATATGTTTGTAAACCCACCTACGATATAGGAGGAATTCCTAGTGTAGGGCAAGGTTTTTTAATGAAGAAACGGGATTATCGTCAGGTGGAAATATCGCCGTTGGTAAATTGTTCCAGTCCTCGTAACGCTTCGTCCACATCGTAATGGCGTCAGAAACGTAAGAGTGGATACTCGCCGTACGACGGGTCGTCCGACGATGGAACAGAGTTGTGTGAATTAGGTAATGTAATTCCCGCGCACACTCACCAAAACGCAACCTATATGTGAAAAGTACATCTTCTTAATACAAATGTTTTAGGATGTATTGCCTATATTACACCGTCCTAGTAATATATCGTAATTTTACAGACACAACGATCAAAGATCTTATAAATATTTGGAACAACTTATACATACTACACAAATTTACAATAGGAAACGAAGATAGGTACAAAAAAGATAGCTACAAAAAAGAAAACTGTTGCGCAACTATCAACGCCCATCTAGTAATCACTACATACTATAAAACAAAGTCACTTTCTTTTTCTCTATGTCCCTTTGTATGATTAAATCTTTAAAACTCCGCAATGGATCTTGATGCGGTTTTTTTTTAATAGATAGAGTGTTTAAAGAGGAAGTTTTACTAACACCAACAATAACATCCATTAAATTGTGGAGAAATACTATTTTTTATGAGGTTTCTGATGTGATGTAAATAATTACATTTTTTCCGCGTTTGCAGTGAAACGCAGGCTGACACCTACGAGATTTATCAAAATAATTTACTTTATTTATTTATATTAATTGTATTTAGTATTATTTTTTATTTATTTAATCTAACCTGTGTTTGTGTATATTATTTACTAATGAATTTAGTAGTTAGTAGTATTAGTTTTACGTTAGATCGCAGTCTCCGATACAAAATAACATAAATAAGAAATCATTCTATCACAATTCCGTTGTTCTGAGAAAAAACGAACTCATTCTTTTAAACTCGTTACTTTAATCGTAGCAATGTTTTCCACGAAAATGTACCACAGAAATAGCTGTACAGGTTACCAGTTCCCGGTATTATTAAATTCAATGTTTTTTTTTCGTCTAGCAATTAACTAAAAGAACGTTAATAAGTAATCGATAATCGATGGTTGGTGGCTAGTGATTGTCCATCATTACCACGGTAGTCTGTGTTTATAGTGAAAGTTTTATATAAGGGTGTATTTTGTAATAATTGGTATGTTGATGGAAAGTTTGTGTAGTCAGCGAGATTATCTCTGTTTTGGATTAATTACTAGCAACTCAAATTAAATAGTGTTTCAACGTTGAAAAATTTTATTTGCTGTGTAATGTCTATAAAGCAGCTGTATTTTCATATATTATATTGGGAACATATACAAACTATTGTTTAGAAGCCATTTTGTTGACTTTTACTAAATAAAAATATCACTGTATTTGGTAAAAAATATCCATGCCTTTATCGTAACTGCCCCAGTAAACAGAGATCGTCATCATCATCAGCATCTAGCAGTCTTTGACATGCTGGACAAATGCCTCTCCAGTGGCACGCTATTCTTACTCAGTTTTCGGTAACTCTCATGCAGCTGCTACCAGCCATCCTACGAAGCTCGTCGCTCCACATAGCCTAAGGGCGTTAGAACTAGTTAAGGCGTCGAAACTATTTCTCAATCTAAGAAGCATTATAGCGACCTTAGATGCAGTATGTATAGATAGACGGGTGGGGCGAAGAAGGCGGGGGACGAACCCCCGTCTCCTTTAGCCCCAGAGTGTGACCAGCGCGTGTGGGTAGCCCCCGCACGTGCATTGCACCGGTCACCACGTCTGGGGATTACTCCGGTACCCGGGTAGTGCCCCTTTGGCGCGGAAACCGGCCTTAACAAGGCCGGTAGGCCCTTCGGGCCGATCCGTGACACTCTCAACGCAGGGCCCGAGGGTAACCGAGTGGTTTTAGTGGGTATTCCCGGCTCCGGCCGGGCGAGTCCCACACACGCCCGTCGCCTAGCTAGCGACGGGTATGGTGAGTAAAGGCATTTTCACTCGTAAAAAAAAGGTCGTATGTATAGATACGGCGATCTACATACCAACTGCTTCTAAGGTCGAGCTACACATACGAACTAATGACTCTAAGGTTGAAATTTAAGTTCACCGACAATTTAGTTACTCATAAATAAAACACTTTCAAGACCAAAATAGTCTATTCTCAACATTATCCATAACAAATGCCGTCTACAAACAAATGCAAGACGATTACTAAAGCACGTCTCAATATAATTATAAGGTAGTATGACAGTGTCAAGAATATTCGCGTTATTAATATTCCAGTCATCGGCGTCCCCAGTCGGGACTGCGACTCGAATGTCAGCAATTAGACAGCGCGGGACCGACAGCAGCACACCGAAGATATAATTAGTAAATTAATTACTGTTGTTCGATTGAGAAATGGTTTCGTGAATGTAGATTGGTAATGAAATGGTGTGTGTAAATTAACTTGGTGGCTAGGCAGCCGGATACTAGGAGTGTAGAAGTGGTGCTGTTCCACAAACCTTAAACACTTAATAAACGTTCACAAACTAAATTAAATTTAAGTTCAGTGCATATTTTTTCATTCTATGTCATTAAGAAAAGGACAGAAGATAAAAGGTCAGTTTAGACCTGTTAAATAAGTCCGCTCCTAACATGTATTGACGTAGTTTTGGTCGCCATGTTTAAAATCGCGTCTAAGAAATTTTGATCTCTGGTGGTGATGCCAAAAAAGTAGCCTAATTTTAGGTTGAGTCTATTTAGATTGCTACAGACACGATAACAAGAAGGAAGGAGAAGTGCCAGGGTAGTCAAGAAATTCATTTTCTCTTACGAGTTATTGCAATGGGTACGTACCCATTGCAGTTCTGTTTAGTTCATACAACCAGACACGTGTCTGGTTGTATGAACTAAATAGAACTAAAAGTAAAACAAGTATGCATTACCAAATGACAGACGTTAAAACCTTCTATATATATTTTCTACTTTATAGCTAGCCATGAATTTGATTAATATTTCATTAAATAGTCATTATATGAACGTAGAAGTTGAAATTAGTGATTCCAATTATATAACTCTGTTAATATTATATGTTACGAATGAGAACAATTTATTGTTCAACATATTAACTTGCAAATAGTAAAAAGAACCTAAGAGCTGTTTAAATTTCGCGGGTAGCACTCGCATTTTACAAAGAGTTCATTTTTAACTCGACCTAGTAAAATTAAATGCACGTCCACCATTCGCCTACCCGCCTGGCTCGTTGCCGACTGTGTGACACAGGTCTCTTTCGTGATGTCTGGTGAAGCCGTACGGAGGACGGGTCTGAGCAGTTGTGTTGCGATGGAGGATGGAGTGTTTCGAGCTTAATCTCCCTCTGGCGCAGCATCGTTGGTCATGTTGTTGGCTTTAACATTGCATCACCTCGCTCAACTTCGTCCTATTCCCTCAGTTCTTTTGAGTTATAAGGCTCTTAATAAAACAGCGCACTTTACCATCAATAATTGCATCACTCCTTACCATCAGGTGGCATTGCTGCGTTGCGTGTCGTGGGTTCGATTTCCGCACGGAACAAAGATTTGTATGACCTACAGGTAGTTGTATCGGGTGTTGCTGTTTGTTTAGTGAGTTAAGATGTTTATAAACGCGCCCACGCTACAGGAGAAATTCATAGTGTGGGGTAAAATAAAACAAAAAAAAACTACATTACATTTACATACTTAAATAATAAAATAAATGTAAACAGAAAAGCCTTTTGTCTGACTATAATGAGGACAAATCCAGACACCAGCTTTGACAAATAGATCCGTTGAACTCCTTCGCCTGAAAATAACCCTTCATTTTACTTAAGTATATTCAAGAAACACTTCTGCAGACGCTACACTTACAATAATTACACGTCTAGTCTGTGCCTAACGAGTGCCGTCACTCGTGGCGTGGCGTATACTTAATGTGTTTATTTTATGTAGGAGTGGGAACATAATGTGAATGAAAGCTGTTTTGTTAGTGTTCCTTATTGTTTACTAGGCAAGCAGGGGTAGAGGGTGATTCAGTGTTGTTTAAAGGAAGGCTTTAGTTTTGGTTCCTTTTGCAAATACAAGGGCTGTAACTTTATTATTACACAATCAGCAAAATCGCGCCAAATCAACGCGAGATTGTTGAGATTGGCCAAGGAATTGACGCGGAATCGTCAATTGGTCATTGTGGATTGTATCCTGGCTTAATCTTGAGATCTGCGATACCCAAACCTAAAGTATAATTGGGTAGTTGACTAAAAAAAAAAAAAATTAGTCCGTCAGTCAGATTTCCAAAAAAATACTAGGCACGTATTTTTTCTTTTTTCATATAAATAAAAAATGAAGTCGATACAGTGCGTTGAAAACTCGCGTGACGTTACTGCACGCTACACTTTTTAGCGAGCAGTGACGTTACCAGTCACCACTCCTGTTCTTTGATGCCTTTTATATTTGTCTATTTTTATTTATTTGGTAAAACAAAATAATTATACGTATCCAATCATCATCATCATCATCATCATTTCAGGCGAAAGACGTCCACTGCTGGACATAGGCCTCCCCCAAGGTTCTCCACGACGACCGGTCCTGCGCCTCCCGCATCCAGCAGTTTCCCGCGACCTTCACCAGGTCGTCGTCGGTCCACCTTGTCGGGGACCCACGCTACGTCTTCAGGTGCGTGGTCGCCACTCGAGAACCCGTCGGCCCCACCGGGCATCGGTCCTACGGGCAATATGCAAAGCCCATTGCCACTTCAGTGTTGCAATTCCTCGGGCTATGTCGGTTATTCTCGTTCTTCTGCGGATCTCCTCATTCCTGATTCGATCGCGCAGTGAAACCCCAAGCATAGCCCTCTCCATTGCCCTTTGAGCGACTTTGAGCCTTCTTATACAATATTTTTCTATAATCTGGAAACATCCCTATTATATCAAAGCATAATAAAAAGTTGGTAAACGGTCTTCTGTCCATTTATAAAATGATTCTTAAATTTCTTGTCCAAAAACGATCTTACCTCCAGAAAAGACATCGTAGTGACGCCCTGTATTACATGTTAATTACACATAATCAGTCTATAATGTTCGCGCTCTTGATACAAAGAACTTCTCTTGGTCCCTCTCACCATTGGGCCGCAATCTACCACATGGACCCAATGCGGGTTGGTAGATGTCATATTATATCTTCAAAGTTTTTACTGTAGGACATGCCGGTTTCCTCACAATATTTATCTTCAACATTTTAAGAGCAATGGTGATAAAATAATTTACATAAAGTAAAGCGCTTGATGGGGTTCGAACATCATCATCATCAGCCTCTACTCGTTCACTGCTGGACATAGGCCTCCTCCATGGCACGCCAACAAGTTCGATCCTGAGCAGTTCTCCACCAGCCACTACCAGGGTTCGAACATACGACGTACAAATTGTAAGTTGGTTTCGATGCCACCTCTAAAGATATTAAACAACCAGTCGAACTTTTAAAGTACATGAAATACATCACAGCTTCCACTTCACGGATTATAAGCATGATATTTAATTATATTCAAATATACAATATAAATCTTCTGACTTACTGGTACGTATTGTTAAGTCTTATTAGCTCGTCTAAACAATCAAACAATGTAATGATTTCTTCAAATTTCTTTCAACTGAACGTCTTTACATTTTCCGTACTAAATTAACACAGTCTAAACAAAAAAGCGTTATAATATTTTTGACACATTTCTTCACTCTTCAAATGAAACCAGCCCCAAATTATACATAAGGTCGACTTTAGCGGACGACAGAACAAAAGAAATCCCTACAAAAATGTAACGTTAGACAGTTAGAAAAAACACATTAAAACCTTTAGCTGTTATAATGGTGGGAAGGTTGAGGAAGTTTTCTCATTTGCGACCAGCGACCAGCGCTGTCTGGTGGCCTGTTGCAAAAACTTGTGCAATCATGTTGCGACCGACCTGCGGGAGAGGTTAGCACACATTCTTTAGGATCGAGGTGTTGGAGGGAAATGCTTTAAAATATTTATCCGTAAAATGGTAAACATTTTAATGAATAATGAGCACTAATTTCTTTGCTGTATAAAATTAGCATGATTGGATCGAGGTACTGGTGGGAAATACATTATAACATTTCTCCGTAAAATGGTAAACATTTTAATGAATAATGAGCACTAATTAGTATGGTAGTTTTCTCACTGGTAGGCCATAACATTGGCTGCTGGCAGAAGTTATCACCCACCAGACAAAGTCTTGCCGCTAAGCGATTCGTCGTGTTCCGTGAAGCCGTGTCGAAGCCGTGTGAAGCCGTGTTGCGATGTGTCCCGGGTGCGATGCACCAAATATTGTTATGTCGGGAGTTTGGTCGTGAAGGGTTTCCAAATCACTCTCCATCTGGTGCAGCAACCTTGGTCGTGTTGATGGGTTTAACATTGTATCACCTTTTTTTTTCTTTTTTTTTTTTCCGCGGTGGAAATCCTCATAGGATGCCCGCCGACGGGGTATGTCAGACTTTTACTGACTTAAACCACCCCGGTGTATCTTCTATCACGAGCGCGCGTGGGGCCGCGGGAGTCTAAATTCTTCCACGTAGTGGGGTGTTAAACTACCCCGTGCATCGCCTCGAAGGCGCGCGCCGACACTCGCGTGCCCCGCGTGGCCAATCATTCAAAAGTAAAGATTTTTCTTTTTAAACAAAAACGTTGCCCCGCATTAAGAATTACTCTTGTATTCTGGTAACGTTAACAAACATTTCTAAATTAAATGTACACCATAGATACGTTTGCTCTGTCCGATATACGAACCCGCGATACTCAGCGCAGCAGTAAATTATCAAAATACGCTTTAAAGTTGAATATCTCGCAAACGAATACCTAAATCAAAAATCTTCTTAGCAACAAAATTTTTTCTAAATGCCTATTTAATGATTCTCTATACTATGGAGTAGATTCTGAAAAAATATGAACAAAAAATGTCATTTTGTCAACGTGGTAAATACACATATACCTGCATTATTTTTCTAACACTATCCGTTTGGAAGGTTTTTTTTTTATAAATTATAAACCAGTGCTTGACCGCAATCCCGCCTGATGGTAAGCAGTGATGCGATCGTTGATGGTAAAACGCGCTAGTTTATTAAGAGCCTATTCACTCTAGCCTTGAAGACACTCAAATTGTAGTGTGACGGGAACACCGACGCTGGCAAATTGTTCCAGTCCCTCGATGTACGCGGTATAAAGGATGAAGCAAAACGCTTCGTCCGGATCGCAGTGGTGTCAACAACGTAAGGGTGGAAACACGCCGTACGACGGGTCGTCCGATGATGGAACGGAAATGGGGGAATTAAATCATGCAATTCCCTTGCACACCCACCAGAATGCATTCTATAGAAACCGAAAGGCTGGCTATTCTACGCCTGTGCTCCAGGCTTTGGAGACCGTTTCGAGTTGAGTCTGGGTCGCCAATCAGCCTCTTTGCACGCTTCTCCGCTGAAGCCGAGGAAATAATAAGGGTTCTAAGAAGTTAGCTACATAACTATAAAATACTATATTTTCTCTTTAGGAGAACTGCAAAATACACTGTTTATATAGATTACATGATGGATGACATAGATAGAGGCGTTCAGACCTTTTCTCATCTGTCTTAATCATCATTTTCTTCCCTTATCCCAATATATTTGCGGTCGGAACAATGTGTATTTCTCTTCCATACTTCACTATTATTTTTCATATCAGTTATCACCTCCTTTCTAACCATACCACCGCTCACACAGTCTGTTTTTTTTTTTTTTAATAATTATTAACTAGCGCTTGACCGCAATTCCGCCTGATGGTAAGCAGTGATGCGATCGTTGATGGTAAAGCGCGCTAGTTTATTAAGAACCTATTCACTCAGATTGAGCAAATAGGAAGGAAGACGGCAGTTGAGCGAGGTGAAGCAATGTTAACCCCAACAACACGACCAACGGTGCTGCGCCCAAAGGGAGATTGATCTGAAGACCCTCCACGACCAAACTCCCAACACAACAACATTAGGCGCATCGTACCCGGCACACGTCGCAACACAACTTCTCAGACCCATCCTCCGTACGGCTTTACCAGACATCATGCCGGAACACGACAAATCGCTTGGTGGCAAGGCTTTGTCTGGTGGGTGGTAACTTCTGCCGGCGGCCAGTGGTATGGCCTACCACCGAGGATTATTTAAACTGTAAATAGTCTCTAAGACGCCGATTCTCTGGTTTACAAACTAAACTAATTTTAAGTTCATTGCATCTTTCATTTAATCCTGTCAAATTAAGATACTCCATAGATAGTTTAGACGCGATTATAAACATGGCGACCAAAAATACTTCAATTATGTCTATTACGTCAGGAGCGGACTAATTTGACAGGTCTAAATTAACATTTTATCTTTTGTCCTTTTTGTGAAATAGAAAAAAAAAGTTCATTGAACTTAAACTTAATTCAGTTAGTGTACAAGGGCGATTCCCTTGTACACTAACAACAAGCCAATATCACTTTTATTTATTAAAACTTTTGCACAAAGAAATGTATTAAAGGACGTACCTTAGGTTATCTCTACCAGTCAACCATGGGCGGTGAAGAGATTAGATGGCAGAAACTTTGGTTGAAAAGAAAACAATGATAAAAAAAATCTTAATGCCAGTTAAACAAACTCCAGTCAAAGGACTTTTACATGTCATGTTATAAAAAAATAGCTAGATTTTCCTAGATGATTACTGGGAGAAGTCACAGTCTCGGTGATTGTATTTATTAAATACTAGCAGCCGCCAGCGACTTCGTTTGCGTGGAGTTAGTTATGCTCCGCTCCTATTGGTCCCAGCGTGATTTTCAACACAAAAATAATTTTTCAAATCGGACCAGTAGTTCCTGAAAATAGCGCGTTCAAACAAACAAACAAACAAACTCTTCAGCTTTATATATTAGTAAAGATATATTATGAAATATGATGGTACCTATATATCTAGATATTCAAAATATCTAACATCTAAAAGCAAATATAAAACAACCGTCACTTAATAGTTACGGACAGTCATCAAAACAGCGCACATAACTTTTCTCATTCGAAACCGTTGCAAGATGAAATAACTTTAGAGCCACTGTTATATAACGAGCTTTTATTTCTAATGAAGTCAAATACGGCACTCTTAAAGATGGTAGATGTGGTGTTCGTTAAGTAATATTTCAATAACTACAAATTGTTATTTAAGGATGTGAGTTGACGGAAATCAACTTGAATGGAGAGGACTATGTTCAGTAATAGACTGCTATAGGTTAATGATCTCGCCTGATGGTAAGCAGTGATGCAATGGTTGATGGTAAAGCGCGCTAGTTTATTAAGAGCCTATTCACTCTAGCCTTAAAGACACTTCAATTGCAATCCGACGGAAACATATTGTTCCAGTCCCTCGATATACGTGGTATAAAAGAGGAGGTGAAACGCTTCGTCCGGATCGTAGTGGTGTCAGCAACGTAAGAATCTGAATCTGGAATCTTGCCGTATGAAGGGTCACCAGTCACCACGTGACGACGTCACGGACTAAATTTTATAATGAAATCATCATCAACCGGCTAGACCTTTTTGTTAATAATTATAAACTAGTGCTTGACTGTAACCCCGCTTGGTGGCAAGCAGTGATGAGATCGTTGATAGTAAAGTGCGCTAGTTTATTAAGCCTATTCACTTAAAAAATCACACAAAACACTCAAAAAACACGACCAATGATGCTGCGCCAGAGAGAGATTGATCTAGAGGCCATCCTCAACCAATCTCCCGACACAACAACATTTGGCGCATCGTACCCGACACACATGGCAACAGATGTGTTGCCATGTGCTCAGAACCTTCCTCCATACGGCGAATTGCTTGGAGGCATGACTTTACCTTTGGCATGGATTGACTTCTAGTCTAATTGGATTCAGCGGGGAATCAGTATTTTACTGAACTCCATAACCCATTTACTGGCAAATATGATACTCCTTGTTTAGACCGTTTGTCAGAATTTTGAGTTTCTGCCGTGCTCTCCGAGGCATAAAATAATATACTCGTACTTACATAATAAGGTAGGTACGGAATATTTATAGACACTTGATCTTCAATGAAGGAGTCCAGATCGACTCACCATCTCTGTACAGACCTGTCACAATGTTCTTTAGAATAAGTGGGACCTAGTAGGTGGCAAGTTTGGTACATTTATCGCGAAAGATCGGTCCATGGCTTCTAAGAACAGAGAGAGGTGGAAGGAGAGTACTGAAGGAGCCTTTGCACGGCTGTGTGGTTTTATGTATGTTTATTACGCTTTCAAGTTTCACACTGAATGGATTGCTGCAATATGACACTTAGATATATATATAAACTGTCTTCTTCTTCTTCGTTCGCTCTTGACAGAACGTTCGTGGTCACTATGACTGAATTCGAGACGTTGATGTCAAACGACGCACGATCTATCTCTACGTATCCCTGTTAGATGAGAGTCTGGAGCATTTATTAACAGGTCCCCCCACGGCCTACTTGATTTGGTCAGTCCACCTCATCGGTGACCTTCCACGAGGTCTGTTCTCTTCTACTCTGCCCTGGACGACCAAACATTCTATAAAACTGTATGTAAATGTTAATTTATTTATTTCAGGCGACGCAGGCCCATACGTAAACACCTTAACCTAAACGTACATATACACACATCAAAAGTGTCTAGGGATCAAGCATTTTTATGCGGATTTCTTGAGATTGAGATGTGGCTTTGTAATAAATTTATGATTTTATAAATTTATATGGATCCTTTTTGGTGCATTTCATAATTTGAATCAGGAACTGTGAATCAAATTCGAGTAAAAGATGAAAATCAGCTGTCAATATTTTCCCTATAAAAACATACAACGCATTGAAGACATTATTAGTGCTACTGTTTCCCTACTACTGATTAAAACCAACGTTATTATGGAGCGGCGACGTCATTTAAGCAGGGAAGAAATGCTCAGAGCCATGGGAATGATAGAAGCTGGTTCCCGGCAACGTACTGTGGCTTTAGCTCTGAATACAAGTCAGAGTGTTATCAGTCGACTTTGGACACGTTACCGAAGCACTGGTACCGTGGCTAAGCGCCATGGAGGACGGTATCGCTGCACCACACGGAGACAAGACCGATACATTCAAATCTTAACTCGAAGAGCTCCAACAATAACCGCCATGATGTTAGCCGTGAGGCTTCATCACTCTTCAGGGAACTTAATTAGCGACCAAACAGTCAGAAACCGCTTGCATGAAGTGAACCTTCATTCCCGAAGACCGCTACGGGTACCACCTATAGCAATGCACAATCGTAGGATTCGATATCAATGGGCTCTTGAACACAGAAATTGGGCAGAAGAACAATGGCGTTTCGTGTGCTTTTCTGATGAGTCTCGTTTTGGTATGAGACCGGATACAAGACGTATACGACACTGGAGAACCCCTGGACGCCAACAGCGATTAAAATCCTGCCAGGAAGTCCATCCTTATAGTGGTGGAACCATCATGGTATGGGCGGGTATTTGGATCGGCGGAAGAACTGAGTTGCAAGTGCAAATCGGTCCCTTATTTCAGTTAATGCATCATAATGCACGACCGCACACCGCAAGAGTTGTAAGACAGACTCTCGCCGCAGCTAACATCAATGTCCTGCCCTGGCCTGCTCAGTCGCCAGACTTGAACCCGATTGAGCATGCATGGGATATGCTACAGAGAAGAGCTCTGCCGAATATGGAGGGTATCCAGTCGCAAGAAGACCTTTTTTTGTTGTTGCAACGAACATGGGCGGCCATTCCACAGCGTGATTTGGATGAACTCATTTTGAGTATGCCAAACCGATGTTCTTGTGTTGTTAGTGTTCGCGGTAGAAACACGGATTATTAATTGTTTAAGTTACCCAATAAAATTTTAGAGAAAACTGTTATTTCAGTCTTTTTTTCGAACTTTTGTGTTAGTGGTTCAAATGTCAAATATCAGTTTATTAGGAAAATGGCAAATTTTTTTATTAATGCAAAGGTGACTTGGTTTATCGTTACTGTGACAAACGAAAACACTTTATTTGATGAATCCTTAAAGAAAATTTTAATTAATATCAATCAGGAGAAAAGTTATTGCAAAAATATATGTTGATCCCTAGACACTTTTGATGTGTGTATTTACATTATAAAATAGTGCTCCGCTACTACCAGCACGTTCTTATGCTGTTCTGTGGGATTTATCCGCGGAAGCGACGGAAAACCTCGTCTTGGATCCAGAAGTCCTCTTCCATGACGATTGGCAGAAAACAATTCGGTATGCGCACCACCAACATCTTGAAGTTGACGTTGCGGCGCGACTCCAGTAACTGTAACCCCGGTGAGTATTTTGTCTTCTGGCGTACGTACTCCACGATATCTTCCGCCTTAGTGGTGTAATGGTATTCAAAGGAAATTGACACTTATGCAGATGAAACCACGAAGCGCAGCTAGTAACACAACTATTTCTAGGTCAAAATAGTTACTGTTCCAAGATCAGATGGAAGAAAATAAACTATATAAAGAAACTTTATACACGTGAAATACACAATACACACATTTTTTTTACACGTGAAATAGGTATACTATAAGGTATTGCATTCCTGCACTCTGTATTGCTAATCCATTTCTCCATAATTATCAATAAGTGTGTCTGCTTAATAATATAAATAACGCAATGCATGTTGCTAAACCGTCAAAATTTATTTATTATTTATTTAGAAACGAACAATTATAGCACTATTACAGAGCATTCCAATTCAGTGCTATAAGTAAGATAAATTATACAAAAAGGAAAAAAAAAAAACATAAAACAAAAAACATAACATACATAAGGTCAGAATAATTAGTACAGAAACATTTTTAAAATATCATTATACACTAATTTCTTATAAGTCTATATAGTTCTTGCAATTTACGAGCGCGCGTGACTCTTGCTTGTGGTACGTTGTGTACATGCACAATGCGTTAGTGTGTGTGCCTGACGGAGCGTTCAGTAGCGAGCGGTCGCCCGCTCAGGTCACTTGTGCTTATTGTTTTCACGTCGCTACCAGCCACGAAGTACCGTCAGCATGTCAAATACCAATAAAAAGCGAAAAGTTATTCGTAGTGAGGTGAGTTATTTAAATATGTGTTTATAGCGTTAATTTAATATTAAACTTTTTGTATGGATCAACGATCATGACCATTGTATTATCTTTATTATTTGTAGGGTCGTGCAATTATCGCCCGAGTTTTTCATTTTCTTCAAGAAGAATATAATTTCATGAAGGCGAATAACAATGATAATTGTGATTTCAGTCCTTTGGCTAACGTAAGAAAACGAACCGCCGAAGCAACAGGGGTCAGTGAACGTACTGTAACTTCTATTTTGAAAGAAGAAAAAGAGATGCCCTCTACATCTGCCAAGTTTCTATCACCAATGAAAAAACGTCGTAAAAGAAGTAGCAAATTTGATTTTGATAATTTCGACACTAATTTGATTCGAAGTACAATTCAAAATTATCACATCGAACACAAGGAAATTCCAACTTTACACAAAATTCGGTCAGTTCTCAGAGAAAAGATAGACTTTGACGGGTGTCTAAGCACTTTACGTTCATTGCTCATAAAAATTGGTTATAAATGGCGAAAGATTAGCAGTAACCGACGAGTATTACAAAAAAGGCATGATTTACAACTATGGCGTTTAAAATATTTGAAAAAGATTTCTCTGTGCCGTGCAGAAGGACGTCCTATTGTTTACACTGACGAATCATATGTTTTAACGTCACACGTTCGACAAAGTACATGGGGCATAAAGGATAAAGATACTCCATTTATGAAGAAATTAGGTACTGGGAGCCGGTTTATTATAGTGCACGCAGGTACTAAAGATGGATTCATTCCAAATGCCTCATTGGTATATAAAGCATCCTCCACAACTGGAGATTATCACTCAAATATGAGTTTTGAAAATTATAAGAAGTCGCTAGAAGAGAAGCTTATGCCAAATGTGATGGATAACGCGTCCTATCATAACGCCCGCAGCAGTAAAATTCCTACGTCCAGTTCAAGGAAGAGCGATATGATAAAATGGCTAACTGATAACGGAATTTTATGTGACGTACGATTAAAAAAAATCGAACTCTATGATTTAATAAAAAATAATAAACATCGTTTCATAACATTCAAAATCGACGAAATAGTTAAAAGCAAGAATTTTGAAATATTACGTTTTCCGCCCTATCACCCTGAGTTGAACTGTATCGAAAATATCTGGGGAATTTTAAAAAATAAAATTGCAACTAAAAATATCGGGCAAAATATGACTATTTTACAAAATTTAATAAATGAGTGTATGAACGATATCGACAATGATACCTGGCGTAAAACTTGCAAGCATGTCGAAAAACTTGAAGAAGAATATAGAAAATATTTCGAATTGGACTTCGAGTTAACGATTAATGTAGAATCAACTGATAGCGACACTGAAGAGTTTGAAGATAGTGACACATCTGACGATGAATAATAATTAATTTTAATAAAACTTACTATTAAAATATTTGTTTTATTATCATTGTTGGTTTCAAAGAAAAAATAATTTTAACATTGATTATTTGTATGCTAACCGTAGCGCGTCTACGCTCACGCACACATTTACACGTATACAGATACGACTTGAACACAACTAAGAGCCACGCGCGTTCGTGAATTGCAAGAACTATACCTTGTTCCATTAGGTTCTGTGCTGCTTGTAAGAACTTAGGAAGTTTTTGGTCAAACAAGTCTTCCGTACGAAATTACCCTGATGGAGAAATAAAGAAGAAATATGCACACATTTACAGCTAGCCATTTTATTTTAGACTCAATATGCATTTCACGAAGAATTGTCAAACTGAGGTGGGAATGGGAAGAGTATATTGCTCGCAGAACATCTATCATCCGCCATGGTCATCCATCATCTGTGATCAGCCACCTATCGATGGGACCAGGGTACTCATCGGCAAATTATACCGCTTCAGGGAGGGCAATACTAGACCACGAGTGATGTGCTTCGTGAGACAGGCATTCTCGGGGACTGGTATCAGCCCTCGAGAATACATAAATAATGCCACAGAGCGCATCGACTTCTTGAAGCAGAAAGTTTGTGCATGGGCGAGCCGTATTCGGCGGTATAAGAAGCGAGTGGATCGATATACGCAGAATCGCATATTCCAGAGCGATGAGAGGTGGGTATATAGAGCTTGGGAGCGACCTGAAAAAAACGAAGCCGACGTGTACCGCCCGCATGATGCCACCACAAGTGCATTCTGGCGCGGCTTTTGGTCGGTATCCGTTAGTCACACTGAGGGTGACTGGATACAAGATGTCGAACAAGTGTATGAAATTATACCAGAAGTCCTCCCACGAGGTGGACCGAAGATCTTGCGAAAGCCTCAGAAATCCGCTGGATAAAAGAAGGACAGAACCCTGAAGTGGTAGTGCATGGGGGAGGTCTAAGTTCAACATTGAACGTTTCTCGGCTTGTAACGATAACGATAAAGGTTTTATGTACATATGTAGCTTATAATGTTCCCACTGTTGGGACACAGGCCTCCTCTCAATAAGAGGGAGTGGGCCGTAATCTACCAAGTGGGCCCAGTGCGGATTGGTAGATGACACATGTCTTTCAAAGTTTTTTGCCTCTAGGGGGCATGCCGGCTTCCTCAAGATGTTTTCTTTCACCGTTTTGAGAGCAGCGGTGATGAAAATATTTACACAAAATAAAGCGCCTTGGTTTTTTTTTTACGCCGTCTTTCGCTTCTTGCATGGCAAGAATTCTTTTTTGCCAATTTTATTATTTTATTAGCTGTCTTCCTTTTTACCGCTATCTTCTTTTGCGGCTTATGCCTTGTCTTTTTTCTTCTGGGTTGCTCTTTTCCCAAGTCATTTCTCTTTTATTTTTCTTCTGTTAACTTTCTGTCTTTGTATCATTTTCATATACATTTCTATGCTAGTCTTATTCTACTTATTACTATCTTACTACTATACATTGGCTATATTTCTTAAAATATTCTTACCGACGGCGGTCGCAAGGCTGTGCCGCCCCTCGTCCTATTTCTCCCGATGGCTATTTTAGCGATTTTGAGACAGAACCGCTCCAGATACGGCCTGGAGTGCTTATCTGCCATAATTCCTGCGACTGACGACACAAAGTAAAGCGCCTGGGGTTCGAACCTACGACTTTCAACTAGTAAGTTGCGATACCACTAGGCCCCCACTGCTCTTAAATAAAATCCATTGTTACTTAAAAATACCAATGTATAGAGTTATTTTTGTGTAAATGTACTTTTATTTTTGTACTTATGAACTGTATGTGAAATATTTAACATCTCAATTTAGGAGTCTCCCCTCACATAACAGTCTATTTTAACGAGTACAAAAGAACCAACAATATCAGTCACAATATAACCCACTCACAACAACACCTACTGAGTAAAGTGGCAACAATTAAAAACTTGCCCATCACCGTGTGGTGGCGACTCGTAACTTTGCCCGTGTAATCTCCATTTGTGTTAGCAGTGTTGTTACAAACAAAACTCATGTTGTTATAAACTAACTCCAAGTTTATAATTCCCGTGTTTTACGTATTTGGCCACGTTAATTCGTAGGTGAACAGCAAGTGCATTAGTAGTGAAAGATGTTAGTGAGTACGCATTGCTGTACACAGAACAAAGAAGAGAATGAGATCAAAAAAATTTAACAAAAATTACGCGTAGCCATCTGCTACGCTACCGTAGCCTTCTGCTACGGTAACGTAGCCAGATGCTACGGCGTAGCAAATAGCATTGTTGTTTCAAATTCGGTATCATAATAAGTGTAATTTAGTACCGTTTCTTATACCATGTAATAATAATATAACCACATACATCAATTAATTCAAAGGTATCTAATCAATTACATTAATTACTAGTATTACACTCGCATTACCCCACAACATATTTAACCGAAATACGCTAACCATTTAATCCGATAACCCAAATTCTCTCAAACCAACTGGGAGCGAAATAGTAACGAAATTCTAAATTCAAACGCACGCCCGCCATATTGTTAATACGGTTCTAATTTCAAAATTTCAAATTCGACTAACATCGAATATTCCCGGGCGACCGTTGAATAGTTTGGCTACACAGATGATTAATACGTAGATATTAATCAAAGCATTATTCTGGGCAAAGGATTGTATTACTGAGAACGTTTTGTCCAGTTGGTTTCGGTCGAGTGGTTGGCATGGTGTTTAGTAAATAGCATGGTTAAATGAGAGATGATTGTAAATGTGTGACCATTGTTAGACCAAACTCAAAAGCAAAAATTAAATTCAAAATATTTATAGTCAAATTTATTTCCATTGCGCCCAAATTAACAAAGAATTTGTATTTATTATACTTGCATACTAAGAAGAATTCTGAATATAATCACTTGATTTTCAATTTACTAGTTCCTGATTGGATTTAGTTCTGAATTGAAAAGTGATTCGAAAATCGGTTTAATTAATTTTCTTAGAGAACTCAGGAAATTGGATCGAAGTCTCAGTTTATTATGATTCTTAGTGACAACGTAATTTAGAAAACCTTTTGGGCGTTGTAATAAATACTTAATTGATTAAGTATACTTAAGAACCATTCTCGGGGAAGAACTCGATATAGAGCAGGCTATGCTAGGAGTTTCTAGGGAGGATTTTTCGGGAATGAAGCTATCCGGAAAAGAACCAAAGTGACTGACATACCTTGAAATAGACAGTCAACAAACTGAAGTGGCAATGGGCTGACCATGTTTCTCGAAGGACGTGCCTACTAGTGGATCAGACGAATTCTAGAGCGGAGACTGCGTATCAGTAAGCCTAGTATGGAACGCCGCGTGGAACGACGATTGTATCTAGAAGGTAGAGAACAGGGTGTTGTGGCGTTGATTGAGAGAAGCTCACATACAGAAGTGGACTACGATAGACGGATATAAACTATTAGATAATCGAAACATCATCAAAATCCATCATCATCAACATAACCAACCTTTTTATCGTCGCACTGCTGGGTGCAGGTCTTCTCTCATACAGAGAGGGATTGAGCGTAATCACCAGTCTTGCTCAATGCGGTTTGAAGAATTCAGACCTAAAGTCCATTGTTCCTCAAGATGTTTTCCTTTACCTTGTAATCAGTCATTAGTGTCCAAGATATATTTAGAGAGTTTTTTTTTTTTTAATTATAAACCAGCGCATGACCGCAATCCCGCCTGATAGTAAGCAGTTATGCGATTGTTGATGGTAAAGCGCGCTAGTTTATTAAGAGCCTATTCACTCAGAAAAACTGAGCGAATAGGAGGGAAGACGGTAGTTGAGCGAGGTGATGCAATGTTAAACCCAACAACACGACCAACGATACTGCGCCAAAGGGAGATTGATCTGAAGACCTTCCACGACCAAACTCCCAACACAACAACATTAGGCGCATCGTACCCGGCACACATTGCAAAACAACTGCTCAGACCCGTCCTCCGTACGGCTTCACCAGACATCAAAATCAAAATCAAAGCATTTATTTCAAATAAACCAGCTACAGGCACTTTTGATTTGTCAGAAGGTCGATCAGTCAGTAATGTGAAGCTAGTCGCCCATTCCAAAGAGTAGGTATCTATGGAAGAACGGGCAAGAAACTCCATGGACACTCTTTTAAATTATCAAGCTATTGATACAAATATTTAATTACATCATTCATTTTGAAATCCATCGTGTGAGAACGATGCAGAAATATATTGTACGCTGAGAGCGTCCATTATGGAAAAAACAACAATTCAGAAATTTAAATACGCCGTAGCAGCTAAGAGATGACCAGTCCCCTCTGACGGCGTCCGTTCACGAACATGACGTATGGATCAGCATCATTCAGCTCAACCATATTGAAGGGAACCTAATGATCCAACACACACGCCACCACCAGCGAGACATTTGAGTGAGCATGACATACTCTCAACAGCCATAGCACAATCAAGTCAATAAAAGACTAACCCAACAAATAGATGCTTTACAGCAAGTACATTGTACTCACACGTGTTCCGTGCAATTATAAAATACTAAGAAATTGAATCTACACAATGCAAAGACAGTTTTGTCCAAGGTTCAGCAGCTCTAACGGTGTTCCCGAATGCTGAGTTTAGCTCCTGTGTAGCTGCACCAGTGCCGAATACCCCTGTCAGCGATGCAATTCCGTAACGTATAATATGCCTGGCTACATAGTGTGTACTGGCATTGAGTTAAAAACAAAAAACTAACAATTACAAACTAAAACTACAAGAGGAAAAATCAAAGAACAATCAGTGTAAGCATAGAAATCGGACGCAGCTCAAGCCCAAGCCTTTTTGTCGTCAATATAATCTTTAACACTATAAAAGGCTTTCTGACACAACTTACGTTTAATGAAGGATTTGAATTTATTCAGGCTCAGATCTTGAACCACCTCTGGAAGTCTATTGTAAAAATGTATAAATTGGCATCTAAAAGAGCCACCTATTTTCTTGAGCCTTCTTGTAAGTACAATAAATTTGTGCTTGTTCCTAGTATTTATATTATGGACATCACTATATTTTTTAAACAATTTTATATTTTTATGAGCATACAAAAGATTTTCATAAATATATTGAGACGGCACGGTCAGTACATTAATCTCTTTAAATTTTTCTCTGAGAGGGTGTCTCGGATTTAATTTATAAATTGCACGAACAGCTCGTTTCTGCAAAACAAATATTGTTTGAATATCAGTGACATTTCCCCACAACAGAATGCCGTACGACATTACGCTATGGAAATAGCCAAAGTACACTAAACGGGCCGTCTCAATATCAGTCAAATTACGATTTGTTCTAACTGCGTATGCAGCAGAACTTAGTTTTTTTGTCATTTTTTCTATATGTGTACCCCATTGAAGCTTAGCATCCAGAGTTATACCCAAGAACACTGTGCTGTCTTCAGATTCCAATTCTTCGTCCTTTATCAACACTTTAGTTTTCACCTGCCTAACGTGAGGTAGAGTAAACTTAATGCTTTTGGTTTTTTTCCCGTTTAAGAGTAAATTATTAACATTAAACCAGTGGACTACTTTGGAGATCGCACTATTTATATCGACAGTGACCTGCTGCTGACGTTTAAGTTTAAATACATTGGTACATGCCTGACCTGGAATTGAACCCGCACACTCATACTTGAGAGGCCGGTGTTTTAAGCACTAGACCACCACGACTGCACTACTCTAAAGCCATATTCCATAGCCGTGTTTTTTTATATAGTTTTTCACAGTGACTATTGGTATTTTTTTAAATAAAAGATAATTATTTCATAATTGACAATGACACCTATCATTAACTAAACTAAAAATTTAAAAAAAAAACGACATTTCGCAAACATTTAAACTAATAATAACTACATATTATAAACAATTGGTCGAGTTGTCTAAAACACCAACCTTTAGTATGTAGACCGTGTTAAAAATATATTAAGGGTATTTGGTCCAAGTAATTTGGGAAAACATACAATTGGCATTAATACAAAACAAGAAAAAGAAATGATTCTTAAATGCTCTGAAGTTCACAAAGGAACAAAAGACAAACGCTTCTCCAACACAGCAGCTCCTTCAACAGATAAAATGGGAACACCAATTGGCAAATGGCAATAAAGGCAAAAGAGAGTGTTGCTAGGGAAATTTTTCCATTTTGAAAACGATCCTTATGGTCATAACGGGCCTTCTAATATTTTGACTGAGCGTTATCAAGATAGAGGCCACAAGTTAAGGTAAGGGTATAAACGTCCCGTATTTGGACCAGCCCTGCTCTGCGAACGGGGAATACAAATAGGACGAGACTGGGACGGACTTGGGAATTGCTATCTCTATTTAATAAATAAAATAAATACGCCATTTATTTCTTGCTCTTATATATTACAAGTGCAAATGCGAGCTGAAAGTATCTATAATTATACAAGAAAAAGGATAATATATGTATTTGGTTAGTTACTCTAATTGTAGTAAATACTTTAATATTAGTTTTGGTAGTTTTTAATTTAACTTTTTACTTTTTTCTTTGGAGGAGGCCTTTACCCAAAATGGGGTTCTTGCTGAAAAATTCTATTGCTATATCTCTATTTACGTCACCTTATATTGTTAGACATGTTAGTTTAGATTTTATGCCTGACATTATTAGCATTAATATCACGTAAATACCTAATTTTAAGTTAATATCGAACAAATTATATTGATGGATTTAGTGAGTAAGCAGAACTGACAAATTTTTTTCTTTGTTTGCGATGGGAAATTATGAAATGACCTCTTCTGCTCTGGGCGGAACGGAAGGGCGTGTCAGACTTTTACCCGCACGTGTTTTTTCACTTGCCTGTGCGACGGCCAGGGGTACGGTTTCTTTTTTAACCAACCCAAAACACTGACCCAGAAGACAACGATCTTAGTGGACCCCGTCACGATGTGCTGACATCTCTTTGAGGCGGGCCTGAAACACAACGCGCCGTCGTCTCGAGCCTGGTCCTTACCGAGCGGCGAGCGGCCCACTGCTCACCGCCTGAAGGGCCGACCTGTCAATATTACTCTTTACAACAGGTGATTGAAGTCTTACTTTCTTTTTTGGACCACCATTTTCAACACTGTGTTAAAAAAATATTTGTTTCATCCTATATTTATAAAGTTATAGAAGCGTAACGATTAGAATATGAAGTTCACTTATTCTCCATAGAAAAGTGAGTAAGATGTGAAAGCCACTACAAAGCTTTGCCTTAAAACTGCCATTATATTAGATTTTGACACAGAATCGTTGTCAAGTTTTTTATTTATATTGAATTGTCGAATCGAATTCATTGTAGTCTTTCCCAATCATGCATAGTCATTTATTTCTACCTTATGCTTCATCTTCTGTTAGTTCCATCACCCTTATATGTTTTTGGTCCATGTTAAGCACAAATAAAATATATTCTGGAGTCTTCTTCAACCGCTACACTCCGGCCCTGCATTAAGCCGACCGAGTCACGCGTATGTGTGTAATATGACCCTAATAAATATCACTCGGTACACATATTTATATCACCCTGCATAAAGCTCCTACTGACGTATGTTGTCGATTCAATATACTGTAATGTTTAAATTAACTTGTACATGTTTGTCTGTAATGTAATCTCCGCATGTTTCAGAATCAGTCTGATTCTGGGTAGCAAGTCTAAATTGGGATGGGTCAAAAAATTCGGGTATTTGAATTACGTAAGACAGTAGAAGTTGCAGACAGTTTTCAAACGTAGAACGCTAATTGTGATAAATAAGAGTCTTTGTGAGATATTTTGTGTTAAGTTTTGCTGAACGTAGGATGCGGAGTCCTCCAAGGACACCCAGGTTCTGTGCTCCTCGTAATAAATGGGTTCCTGCGGCCTTCACAAGGTCATTGAGCTTGTGGGAGAGGTCCACTAACACGACGTTTTTCGATAAGCACTCGCCACTACATAGCCTTTCGGCCCCATCGTTCATTTGTTCTTTGGGAAACGTGCCCTGCCCACTGCAACTTAAGTTTGGCAATTGTATGGGCTATGTCGTGGTTCTGCTATAGATCTCTTTTTTTCTGATTCGATCAAGCAGTGAAGTAAGTAAGAGGCAGTTGAGGTACCATTATAAAAGAAATACACATGCCTGTCTACCTACCAACTGTTGAGAGTCAAACCAAAGACTATTCAAACAACCCTATGTAGCTTTTTGGTTTAAATTGAGCTTCTGGGTTTTGTGTGCCACAATAGTACGGGGGAACACATTGTATTTGACACGGGTAATCAAATTATTGTGTGCGGCGTGTGCAAAGAGTAAAACTTTGTAGCGGTGAGCGTTGACAGCTGACTCGCGTAACTGAATAACGGGAGCGTGCGTTATCCGACTAGGCATTTTTGGGTGCTAATATAGGGTATGCTTCTATACTTATGTTTCAAATTGACGCTTTTTTTTAAGTTAAACCACTATCAACTTTGTTTTAATGCCATCTAAGTTGATTTATGAGTACCTATACAATTGCAAGTGTTATATTTTATATATACAATATGTAAATAAACACTGTCCGATCCGTGAAGGTATTCTTAGATATCGATAACTGCCTAATGCCTACAAATCCGGGCTAAACGTGAAAAAAATGCACCAAAAAAATATTATTTCGCAAAAGGAGGTCACTTAATACATGTGTGGTAGGCAACACGTGTGCAGGCGAAGGGGCTAGGGCGCGTGGCACATGGTCACATCGCTCACTAAAACCATCGAAAATGGTGTTGTAACTTTTAAAAAAATACCGGATTTTTGGAAGTTGGAATTAATTCGCGGAAAAAAAGATTAGGTATTTCAAAATTCTTTAGTATTGTTACTATGATGATTATGTAAAAATGCATATTTTACTTGGTCATGTGTTTACTTCACCATTATTATCCTTATGGTGTTTACTTCACCATTGTTATCCTTATATTGTATATATTTTTTGAAATGTGGTGCTATCGTCGCATACTGCGCATAAGCTGGACCCAAAAGGTCAGAAATGACACCGTGCTTCAGCGCGTTCAAATGCCTCGAAATTTGTTGCCCACCATAAAGAAACGCAAAATAGATTATCTCGGCCACTTGCTGCGACACGATAGATAGGCGTTACTCCAGCTCATTATGATGGGCAAGGTAGAAAGGGGCGCGCTGGACGAAAGCTGGCTGCGAAACATCAGGGAGCCGGCCGGCATTACTTCCTTCGAAAAACTGTTCGGACTTGCGGTTGACAAGACTCAGTACAAGAAGCTGACGACCAACCTTCAGGATTGAAGAGGAACAGGAAGAAGAAGATATATATTTTTAATATGTACCGTATTTTGTACTGAACTTTACAAAAGACGATTTTCAAGTTTATGTTTAATGTTTTAAATTTATGTTTACTCATATTATTTATTTGTTTACACATCAAGAGCCATCGCATACAGCCTGCTTCATAAATGACATACATAAATGACAGCTGCTAAATTCACTTTTGTGAATAAGACTTTAGTTTACATTTCTGTCTAATAGATAATAGATACACCACATTAAGCATAATTATTATACTTATTACTTGGGTCAAGTAAAGTTACATTGAACGCGTTATCATTGATTACATTTTTTCAAAGTTTAACTGCTTAAAGACTTAGTTTTTATAGTAACTGACTAGTAAATCAATCAGTTTTGATCTTACGTTCACACCACAACGATCTGAACGAAGCGTTTGGCCTCGTCTTTTATACCGCGTACATTGCGGGACTGGAATAATTTTCCAGCGCTGGTGTTTCTGTGGGACTACTATTTAAGTTTCTTCAAGGCTAGACTGGATAAATAAGCTCTTAATAAACTGGCTCGCTTTACCATCAACGATCGTATCACTGCTTACCATCAGGCTGGATTGCGGCCAAGCACTACTTTACAATGTATAAAAAAGGAGTAGATCTATTCAAACCTACTGCTGATGTCTGTGGTGTGTGTGCGTGTATGTTTGGATATTATAGGAATATTAATATCAGCTTACTCACACTCATTGTTATAATCCCTCAAAATAAATCCCTAAAAGTCGGAAACTCAGTAATCATGAATACATTTTCGGCTTACCCAACGTTTTATGAGATATCAAAAATAACACTCATGTACTACTAATATAAAGCCTTCAAATTTTCGACGCAGCGAGGTCTACTAATTCGTTTTTTATGACGATCGTTAGACCCTTGGAAAATAAAAAATAAATCTAAAAGCATACAAAATTTTCGCTTGTCGAGTGCTCCTTAATGGTCTATTATAATGACAAGAAGCGATTATACTCAGGTATTACGTCCAAGAAGTGACTCCGAAACGATTGGCATACGTAATTATGCTGTAAAATTTGACTCGGAAGGAGACTTGTGTGATTGACAATAATTGGGAGCATCCTTTCATAAAAGTTACCTAATTTGATTTCTATTGTTCCCAAAAACATTCATAAATGAAGATGGCAAATTAATATAGCTATAATCAACAGTTCTTCGACCAGCACCTTAATTGTGTCTCCGTGGCGCAGCGGTCAACACGCCTGCCTGCGACGTGGAGGCCCCGGGTTCGATCCCCGGCCAGGTCATGATGGAAAAACGATCTTTTCCTGATTGGCCTGGGTCTTGGATGTTTATCTATATATGTATCTATTATAAAATATAGTGTCGTTGAGTTAGTATCCCATAACACAAGTCTCGAGCTTACTTTGGGGCTAGCTCAATCTGTGTGATTTGTCCGTAAAAAGAAAAAAAAGAAGAAGAAAAGAACTATTGCCATCAATTTGAATAATTTTGAAGCCTATCGCTAGTTTATGGCTTCATAAGTTCTAAAAAAATTCTTTTCTTTTTTTTTTAAGGTGAGATTCAACCTCAACTCTTGATCAACCTCTGTGAAAAAAATACCACAATTTTGCCAATAATACTACATGTATTATTGGCAAAATTGTGGTATTTTTTTAATTTTTAAATTATAGAAATTCTTTGAAAATATTATTTCAGGATAATGGAAGATATCGCCAATCACAGTTGAAAACCACGGCCGCGTGAACCTATCCTGCTATATTTTAATGTGCTTTATATATTATTTACTGAATGCACTTTTTACTACATAAATCACGCGCTTTTATTTAGTAAACGACACTATTAAAATTTTTAAAAGCCTAAATGAAAATGCTCGTGACACTCATCTTAGCTTTCCCGTCAAAAACTCCTTCTAAAGATTTGTTTGCTCAGCAAAGTATTTAACGAAATGATTGTTGTTGAACTTTCAAAATGAAATTTTCTGCTACGGACACTTTTTTACACAATTACCTTGCTGCATACATTGTGTAATATTACAATCAAAATTATTGTTAATTATTGTTACAATTGTTGTTAATTTGCATTGTTTAAGTCTAAAGCTGAGCGTCAAAAGTCCTGTAATAATGTGCTAATTTTTATTTAGATAAAGTAGGTAACTTTGGCGAAAGTCTGCAATTAATCATACGATAATAGATAGTGAAAGTATAATAGAAAAAACTCCCACTAACACTAACAAATGTTCAAAAATAGAAAGTCGTTGAACGAAGAACATCGATAATCCCTTCTATACTCCATCTAACATTTTTTACTTTTTTATTTTTACGCCGCTTCATTCCACGGCTTATTCCATTTCCTCCATTTTTACAATTCAATCGTGTTCTGTTTTTAGAGATGTTCGTTCAATTTGGATGGGATTATAGCATGGTTATTTCATAGGTATGTATGTTGTCTTATTTATTGTAAGTTATTTATTTTATACGTGTAAAAATAAAGGTACCTATTTAAAGATAATAAGCACTGCATTTTTCATACCAGAGGATGTACAAATATTTGTATAGTTTGAAGTAAGCCCAGTTTCGATTATAATAAAGAAATTAAAAGTTTGTCTGTACAAATCGCTCTTAGCGTTAAGACCGCCCATCATCAATGACATCTTTGTAAAATCTTCATAATTATTTATGTTTTGTTTATTATACGGTGTACATAATAAAGCCATAATATCGGCTGCCGGCAGAAGTTATCACCCACCAAAAAAGTCTTGCCACCAAGCGATTCGTCGTGTTCCGGCATGATGTCTGGTGAAGCCGTACGGAGGACGGGTCTGAGCAGTTGTATTGAGATGTGTGCCGGTTATGATGCGCCAAAATAATGTTGTCGTGTCGGGAGTTTAGTCGTGGAGGATCTCCATCAGTCTTCCTGTGGCGTAGCATCGTTGGTCATGTTGTTGAGTTTAACATTGCATCACCTCGGTCAACTACCGTCTCCCTTCCTATTCAATAAGTTTTTTTTATTGAATATGCTAAATAAACTAGTGCGCTCTACCATCAACGATTGCATCACTGCCTACTATCAGACGGGATTGCGGTCAAGCACTAGTGAGTATTTATTCTATTTTGTTAAAAACATGAATAGTAAAAATACAATATGTAAGCATGGACCGTGAACAAAGAGGGATAAGGAATCATTCCTTTGATAATGCAAACTCCTTAATAAAAAATAGCAGGTCTTATTAATAATATATAATCAAATATATTATAAATAGAAGGTACTGAGTTATGGAGTAGGTACGTAATAGTATGTCGCATAGAATGTTACCGTATTGTTTCACGTTCTTTTTTATATTTATTGAAAAGTTATAAAATTTCTTAAAGTTGTCGCGTAATCTAAACTTAATTATACAGCATTTAAAGTTAAAGTTATTTTTACTTAGAATAGATTACTTACTGAGAAGCTGTCTCCTAAGATATGCCAATAAGTCTATCGGAAACCTTTAAGGACACCTTACTCCGAGAATAAGGTATTATTAAGTTACTGTTTCATAATAGAACAGACGTCGAATAGATATTGCAGTACAAATCCAATTTTGTATCTCATTCGGGCTCGAAATAGCATAGCATAGAAACAGATTGGAGATTTAATCGAATACCAATTAATTGGTACCGTCTTACGAAGATACGAGTGAGATTGGCTCTCTAGGTATCAAATTTGTTACTGAAATTGCATGCAGGAGTCTTTAAGAACATTGTGTTGTTCGCTACCAATTTGTTACGGGTTTAAGTTAAGTTAAAGTTTGGCGTTTGGAGCTTTGCGATTAGTCTTCGTTACCCACTCAAGCGTCCGGGCCAACAAAGTTGCCTAAAAATTTTTGGCGTTAAGCGTTCAGGCAACCATGGTGGCCTCACCGACATGTACACTTTAAACGAGTTTTTATTTATGATATGTATCAAAGAGCTTCATGAAATTCTCACTAGATGGTTCTGTATTAAACAACGATTCTCGGATGGCTAAAACAGTGCCCCACCTGACAGATAAAATCGGAAAAAAAGTTTGTTTATAAACGGTGAGTGCAGTGGCAGTGAGTTTTGCGATTAAAATGAGAGTAATAAATTATTTTTTATTATGGGACTATTATTAGTGTTACATATTAAAATAATTATCGAGATTTGTTCTTTTTGAATATGTATAAATACTTTGTATCCAATGTCTGATAAGTTGTCTTTACGAGTGTTAAAGTGGACGATGGAATTATTGCTCACTGCTCATTGTGTGCCGGATTTTCGACAAGTTTTTGTTTGATATAATATCTTAAAATATGACAAAATATTCCCTGGAGGATAAATAGTACATATTTAGTTATTAAATAGACTTCTGCTAAAAAATAAGAAGAAAATAACGATGATTTTACGAGCGCTCGGCGCGGCTTGATACCGATCGCGCGCTCGGACGTACAACGCATTTTCAGCTGTCAAACCGGGACGTTCAAGTGGTTACCTTAATTTTATTTTATTTATTTGGGACGAAAATAATTATGCGTTACAACATTATTAGTTTATACCTAGTAAACAAACACAAGAACATTGTGTGTTTTCCACGGAATTTTCCACGGAATCATATTGATTTTACAAGAAATATGAAATACAGACAGACAGAAGGACAGTACAAAAAATTGAAGATGAAAGTACACCTGAAAAATCACACGAATCAACTCAAGACGGCATTCCGCGATCATCTAAGTCTTGCCGCCAAGCGATTCTTCGTGTTCCGGCATGACCTGTGGTGAAGCCGTACGGAGGACGGGTCTAAGCAGTTGTGTCGCGATGTGTGCTGGGTACGATGCACCAAATGTTGTTGTGTCGGGAGTTTGGTCGTGGAGGGTCTCCAGATCAATCTCCCTCTGGGTTAAACATTGCATCACCTCGTTCAACTGCCGTCTTCCTTCCTATTCACTCAGTTTTGAGTGAATGGGCTTATTAAACTAGCGCGCTTTACCATCAACGATTGCATCACTGCTTACCATCAGGCGGGATTGCGATCAAGCACTAGTTTATAATTATTAAAAAAATACAGACAGACAGAAAGACAGTACAAAAAAATTGGAGATGAAAGTACACCTGAAAAGTCACATGAATCAACTCAAGATGGCGTTCCACATCCAGACTTATTCCATGGACATGATTCACATCACACCATAACATCAGCAAGAAGCAGTAATCGTTAAGGATGACCAGAAAGTTAATCAATTGTCATTCAAATATCAATAAATATAATATTATTATGATTTTTAGGTACTAAATGCGAATACACGTTTTAACATTATATTATGAATTATGATTTCAATGTTTTATGTATACCTAATAGACGTCTCCATAATAGACTAAAAGTTTTTTTTTAATTTATTTTTTCTATTATTTATGTAAACACAATAAAATACACAAGGATATGACAAAATTAAGATCTAAGTACAAAGGTGCTGCTTATTTCTTAAGAAATTTCTTTCAGTAGACCTGCGAAAGGAGAAGTAAAACAGAAATGTAGACAATAGCGTGTAAGAACAAGAAGAGAAACAAAATTTATGAACGTGATAGCTAGTTTGTTTAGGATTAAAGACCAGAGTCCAGAACGAAATGGATTTTGTTGTTTTTCTTGTGAAGCACGGGGCTTTGCAAGCATTATATTGTAGCAGACTTTATCATATACTATTAATTATACCTAAACATTATGATACAAAAATGATAACTTATACTTAAATAAACACATAATACTAAAATATATAAATAATGTATACAATAAACAAATTCTCACAATGTAGAAGAAAGGTAATACTATTTTTTGGTTCATAATGTTAGTTATTATACATATTTTTTTATAAATAAATACTTTGAAAGCCTTCCAATATATCGATGAGACGCGATAATAAGATAATACTCGTATTTAAGAATTAAAACACAGTTTACTGTAAGTTAAATCTGACCGTCTAAATTAAAGCACATTTCAGTTATAATACAAAATATTTAATAATAAGAAATAATTACGACAGAGTGGAATAAATTTTAAATATTCCTTTTGTTGATTGCATTCCCTTTATAATCATATCATAAAATATTATAGATCATGGGCAAAGACTTGTGATAATAATGCGAAAAAAAAATTTTACGAGTTCTGTTTTATTGCGAATATTGAAAATTCCTTTTTCAGAAGATTTGTCAAAAAAAAAAGCACTTGTCCTCTATATATCGATTAGCGAACAGAAACCGAATTTAATAGTGTCCTACATATCGGCAGCCCCTTAAGATGCATGTCTTATTTTCTCATTTGTACCCCATAACTCCTGTAAGGGGGTAATTTCGAGCAATACCCACTAAGGTCCCAGAGTGCCCAAATCTATTATAACAGTAACGTCGGGTTTAATAATCACAACAGTCCCCGAAGTGATAAGTTGCTTGCACCTGTTTCACTTAATTGATTTTGGAGGTGATAAACACTAATAAGTAGCCAATATACCCTGACAGAGGCTTAGGGACGAAGAAAACTATGTTTTCTTCTTAAGATTAAGGTTCACTTCGATAAGAGATTTTATGTAATTGCACCATCTAAGTGATCGGCACTATGGAAATCAAGTCACGTGGCAATTAGAGCACGGAAAATAAAAAGACCTTTCGGTGATAGGCCATAACATCGGCTGCCTGTTAAAATTACCACCCATCAGACAAAGTCTTGCCGCCGAGCGATTCGTCGTGTTCCGGTATGATGTTTGGTGAAGCACTTGCACTTACTTAACTTAGTACAGGTTTGAGTTGTATTGCAATATATGCCGGGTACGATGTGCTACATGTTGTTGAGTCTGGAGTTTGGTTGACGAGGGTTCCAGATTAATCTCCTTCTGGCACAGCATCGTTGGTCGTGTTGTTTAACATTGCAAAACCTCGCTCAATTGCAGTCTTCCTTCCTATTCATTTAGTTTTTTGAGTGAATAAACTGTTATTAAACTAGCGCGTTTTACCGTCAATGATTGCATACCATCAGGCAGGATTTTAGTCAAGCACTAGTTTAAAATTATTAAAAAGAAGGTTGATAGATTATATCTGACGGCGCGTCGTTAGCGCACCTCTTTTGAGAAATAGTTCGGAACGAGATTTGACAACTGTCAGTCTGGCGGAGCGTCGTGGCGATGGTCAGCGTGGCCATGTTGACCTGAACTTTTGGATTTGAACGTCAACGGCGAGCGCACCACGTATGCGACGAATCGCTATTGTTCCAAGTAATCTTGTGCCCTATTGTTTTAAAACTGATTAAAGTGATAGACTAAGTGATTTTCTAATTATTGGTGAATGGATTTTAGTGAATTTCTGCAAGGAAGATATTTTGTGAGATTAAATGACTTTTGATTGTGACTTTAGTGAATCTATCTTAATACCTACGACATTATAATTTATGGAAGATATGGCTGATTCTGATGATAAAGGGCATCCGCCCAGATATCTAAACATTGCAAGCTTGATGGCGGTTGATGAAGATGAACCGAAGAATAAGACTTAATAATTAATTTTGGTTCAATGCAACGAGCATTGAACCAAAATGAATTAAGGATAGACAGATGAAGACTGGTATAAACAGCCCTTTGCACGTTGTAAGCGGGATACTCTCCAGCCGGACAATATGTGTAGATCAAGGAAGCTTTCCAATATGCCCACATTGTATGTGTATGTTCACGTTGTTGTATAATTAGGTTTTAAAATGAAATTGTGGTCTACTGCGTTGTTTAAAACGAGTTTGTGGTCGGCTTTGGTTACACGAAAATGATTTATTTTCTGTAAGTGGGCATTGAACAAACACTTTTACAACATGGTCCATGGCTAACGTCAACACAGAAAGTCACATACCTTTGCTGGTTACTGGGAGATAGATAAACGTTTGTTTTTTTTAAACGCCGCCTTACACTAGGAATTAATTCTGTATCGTGGGTGCGTTTATAAACATATAAAGTCACATACACAAACAGCCAGACCCGGGACAGCTACATAATTGTAGGCCATACAAATATCCATATAAAAAGTCACCGGGACGTTGCGGTCGCTATATAGGCTAAAAAATGTTCTTCCAAAACACAAAAAGGCAGAAAGCAGAGCTCTTAGAGCTTTGACGACCTTGTTTTCACTCCTACAGAAAACCTTTTCTCCTTCTTATCTTACTTCTCATTTTCAATATTTCTGCTCTACGCATAATAAGAATCTTCGTTCTTCCAATAATAGGGTATTTGACTAAAAAAAACTAATTAGTCCGTCAAAATGCCTAAGGCATTAAGTCCGCATTTGTGCAATGTTTGTGCATAAAGTTTTAATAAATAAATAAATATTTGCACCGTGCCTGTATCGAACCCGCGACACGCAGCGCAGCAGTCGATCGCTCAGCCACTGCGTCAATCGTAAAAGTATAAGATTTTGTCGAAAGTTAGATGGAAGATAATAATTATGGCAGTATTGAAACGAAACGAAACGTAAGCCTTTGTAAGAAAAAAAACGTACCTTCAGCTGGTTTGCGACACTTCACGTGACTAGAAGGCTGGGTCTTTCTGTGGCAGTGAATTAGCATTGCCATTCACAGTGGCAATTAGTGCCAGTCTTCTTGGCACATTTACGCATGATAGCGATACGAAGTGGGAGTACTTCGACTTAAGTGTTTTGTTATTTTTATGTTTAATATAATTTGTGTAGTAAGTAAGTGAATCATTTAATTTAACATGTGGTGTAAGTAGTTATCATTTTATTTATTTCACAAGAATTGTGTCTTACCTTCTTACCTTTCCTATTTATGTGGATGTTTAACTTTTTAGTTTGCTAGTTACTCTGTTTAACAACATGGGATTCTATGATGTTGTGCATGTAATATTAAGAAAAATATTCTTAGAATTTTCTTCTTCTTCATTCCTATGCAGCCTACAGCTACCAACGCCTTCAGCTTTCCACTATGACCGATCTTGTGCTGCTCGCATCCATAGGCTTCCCGCTACCTTCACCAGGTCATTGGTCCAACTTGTTGGGGGCCTCCCTGCTGCGTCTTCCGGTACGTGGCCGCCACTCCAGAACATTACTACCCCATCGGCCATCAGATTATATTTAAAAAACCATTATGCTTAACGTTTGTGGACTATGAGAAGCTCTTCGATCTGATCGAGACTTAGGCGGTGCTACTGTCTCTCCAGTTGGGCCAAATTGACTATCGATAAAGGTATCGATTGAGGTGATAAGGTGTTTGTACAAAATTCTTGTGTCATATTTTTTTATAACTAGCGGCGGCCAGCGACTTCGTCCGCGTCAAGTTGGTTATGCTCCGCTCCTACTAAAGCCTTCCTGGATTAATGGGCTATCCAACTCAAAAAGAATTTTCCAAATCGGACCATAGTAATCGGAGCGTAAATTCTTCAGCTTTATATATTAGTATAGATATAAATTTTTAAGAACTTTTATTTGCCATGCCTGTACTGTGACTAAAGATATTCTAACGTCAAGGTCACACAACACGTGACGTGACATTAATTCTAACAAAGCTGCCGATGTCTGTTCCAGCTATTACTTATGCGAGCCTCTCCCATATTGCGACGACTCAGTTACATTATCCCTTTTTCGCGGACGCTACATTGTACGTAGCCGTCATTTTATTTCTAGCTTCATTCATTGTTTGTTCTTCTGACGAGGGTCAGTTCATTAGATGTGCGCAGATTAATTATATCACGTATTGTTCGTTTGTGTGGTGTATTTAATACGTTAGAGCGAAATTAAATTTAAAAATTCGTTTTGCGGTTTTCTAATTATGAATGGGTGTAATTTAAATTGGATTAGCTTATTTGGGTTTTACTTTAATATTCTCACCAAAACATGGTTGTGGCTCACTATTTAAAAGTCAGGTCTATTATCATTGTTGATTTTAGGGATAGAAGTTACAAATTCTGTTGTTTTATAAAGGCGAAAAGCTAATTATTTTTCATTATTGTGCCAGAAATTTTAATCTTTTTTGTCAATAACTATGACATCATTAGCATTTAAAAAGGGTTGTTTTTCATGTTTTCTCGGTGGTAGGCGATAACATCGGTTACCAGCAGAAGTTACCTCCCACCAGACAAAGTCTTGCCGCAACGCGATTCGTTGTGTTCTGGCATGATGTCTGATGAAGCCTTACGAAGGGCGGCTCTGAGTAGTTGTGCTGCGATATGTGCCGGGTACGATTGCACCACTGCTTACCATCAGGCGGTATTGTGGTCAAGCACTAGTTTATAATTATGTATATAAAGTTGGATTTAACTTTTTTACACGTAGTATAGAATACCTCATACATGTCACGAGCTCATGTAAAATTATGGCCTGATTATTACATGCGTACCTCAAACAAGTTTCAGTAAATCGTGATGACGTCCACGAAGACCGATGCCTGCCAGAGCTGTGGGCTATTCAAAAGAGAAACCGTGAACCCTGGTGCATAAGAAAGTGCAGGAACACGGGTGAGTGTTTATCAGTAAAAGTCTGACACGCTCTTTCGCTCGGCCCATAGCGAGAGAGGTCATTTGATGATTTCCCATCCACTAAAAAAAGGTCAGATTTTTTCAACACCACATTATTTTAAACTATTGCCCTATATACAGTATGTTAAGAAAACCCTGTCCGACCCGTGAAGGTGTTGTTAGGTATCGATAACTGATTCTACTAATGCATACAAAACCGGGCTAAACTTAAAAAAAAAAAAATCCCCTAAAAAAATAAATATTATTTCGCAAAAAGAGGTAACTTAATAAATGTGCGCTTTGCACACCTATGCCCCATTCCGCGGGTGGCGGGCGGCAGGGCACGCGGCACGTGGTCGCATCGCTATTCGCCCATAATAATACCGGTGTTGTCACTTTTTAAAAAATACCAAATTTCGGGGAAGTTGCAATTAATTCGCGGGAAAAAAAGATTATTTCAAAATTCATTTGTATTGGTACTATGATGATTACGTAAAATTTTATATTATATTTGGACATGTGTTTACCTAACCTTTATTATCCTTATAGGTCGGACAGGGTTTTCTTAACAAACTGTATATAACTATCGGACAGCCTCCGTGGGGTAGCGGTAGCGAACGTGGCCGTTGTGCAAGGAGGCGTGGGTTCGATCCCCGTGCAAATATTTGTATGCATGAATGTGAATATTTGCACTGGTCTGGTCGTGCCTCGGAAAGCACGTTAAGCCGTTGGTCCCGGATGCCATACGAACATCTAGTGGCAGTCGTTACGGGTTGTTAGAGCCCTCAAAAGTCTAACAATTGGTTTAACTGCAATGCTTAGATATCGCCTTCGGGTTGTGGAGGTCAGACGGCAGTCGCTTCACGGAAAATATCGAAGTTTAGCCAAAATCAGCAGGTAGACTGGTAAAAGCGGACCCTACACTCCAAAGCTGAAAAGCTACGGATGCAACTGGGATGAACGCTGAGATGATGATGGTTATTTGGAACTATTGACAATTATTGAAAAATGTTGCCTATAAAATGTTCCCTATAAAATGTGCCCTACAAAATGTTCTCTATAAAATGTTCCCTATAAAATGTTCCCTATAAAATGTTCCCTATAAAATGTTCCCTATAAAATGTTCCCTATAAAATGTTCCCTATAAAATGTTCCCTATAAAATCCGTAAGACGTCAATTTTATTCTTCTTCTTCAGCCTATAGGGATCCACTGCTCCCCAAAGGTTTCCATGATCCGGTCTTGTGCTGCTCGCATCTATCGGCTTTCCGCGACGATGTTATGGTGTGATGTGATTCGTGTCCATAGAATAAGTCTGGATGGGGAACGCCGTCTTGAGTTGATTCATGTGACTTTTCAGATGTACTTTCATCTCCAAGTTTTTTGTACTGTCTTTCTGTCTGTCTGTATTTTTTTTAATAATTATAAACTAGTGCTTGATCGCAATCCTGCCTAATGGTAAGCAGTGATGCAATCGTTGATGGTAAAGCGCGCTAGTTTAATAAGCCCATTCACTAAATAAACTGAGTGAATAGGAAGGAAGACAGCAGTTCTGCGAGGTGATGCAATGTTTAACCCAGAGGGAGATTGATTTGGAGACCCTCCACGACCAAACTTCCGACACAACAACGCGCATTCGGCGCATTTGGCGCATCGCACCCAGCTCACATCGCAACACAACTGCTTAGAGCCGTCCTCCGTACGGCTTCACCAGACATCATGCCGGAACACGACGAACCGCTTGGCGGCAAGAATTTGTCTGGTGGGTGGATTCGCGACCTTCACCGGTCCACCTTGTCGGGGGCCTCTCTACGCTGTGACTTTTTGGTACCATGATTTAATTCTACAAAGAAAAATAAAGCCATTATAAATATCACCATCAAGTAAACTCAAAAAATCTAAGCCCAAAATTCGGCATCAACATACCATAAAGCAGCTACCACACCCTCCTACTCGCAATAAATCCGACGTTGTCGCGGACAGAAAAAGCTACCGCTGAACATTGTGTTATAATGGATTTATTAATTTCACGCCCCACGCCCCCATTTTATTGCTCGGCTGTGCTTCTTGCTTGATTAATAGATTATTATTTGTTTTTATTGCTCAGGAAACGGTTGAGATCACGTTGAGGAATTATTGTTATTGTGTTTTGGGAATCAGGACAATTGCTATTTGCGTACAATGTAAGGCTGTGGAAATCCACTGAGCAAATTAATAGGTTGCTGAGTCAAATAGTCAAAGTTACCTTAATTAATATGTAATGACAATATCAGTACTATTTAGGTAATAGAATAGAAAAGAATAGAATACTCTGTATCAAATATAGAACATCAATTTGAAGATTTTAAAGAGGACACAATAGGCCGTCTTGTAGAGGCAATATGGCAAATAAGTTAATTAAATGTTCTGTGTCTTGGAAGATTATTTACTTATCCTTCGAAAACTATTGATTACTCTTCGAACCAGAAATTTACAAAAGACAGTCAAAAAGCCGCCCCTCTCCACTTTCATGTGCATTCGCTGGGAAGAAAAAGTGACGCAAGTAAGTTATTAAACATCTATATTTAAACATATATTTTTTTAATTGCTAATGGTAGATGTTATCTGTTTCCATTATTGGATGATTGTAGAAAAAACAAAAGCATAATTATAAACCTATAATATTATGTATATAGTGGGGCATAATCTATTACTTGGAGGGTTGTGTGGGCTTGCTAGATGCCACATGACATGTGTCCATGTTTTTGGCTCTAGGATATGCGGGTTTACTTACCATGTTTTCTGTCAACCTTTTTAGAGCTGTGGTGATTATATACTCGTATTTTAAAATACACAAAGTAGCCTGTCAGGATTCAAAAAGTATAACATACAACTAACAAACAGCCTACTAGGCGTGTAAGTTTAAGTGATATGGCTCGTTGTATACTTGATTTCTCTTGAATAACATCAAGCGCCCACTCTTTACTAAAACAAAATTAAAATTCGCACATTAAATCTTATTATTATTTGATTTTCAACCTTACTAAAAATCTAACATATCAGTAACCTAGTTATATCACACAAAATCCTCTGACCATCTCAAAGCGGGCCTTAATCACCCTGACGCAATAATATCTGTCTCTTGGTCCCCTGGCTAGCAGAAGAATGACAGGAGACGACACAACGTTCATCTCAGAACGAATTACTGTGTGGCGTCCGGAATATGAATGTGAAGTGTATATGGAATATTTATGTGTGCGCCTGTGTTGTGGTGTGAGTTTCAGTTAAAGGTTGATTAAAAAATGTTTGACGGTGTTGTTTAGAGCTTTAGTTTACCCGAAGTTAGAATTCGAGACATTTTATAGATAGGTTCTAGAAGATTTTGAATTCTAATAGGTAAGGATTGAGCGCGTTTTAAGTAATATATGTTTTACAATTTACCCACTCACCAGATTTATTCCTTCATCTTTCTAGCCTTTTTTAAAACTTTGTTGGGTTCGATTTCCAATCTATCCGAATTTTCCTGAATACCTGTATTTTACACTGAACGTTATTTTTTCTACGAAACCTGAATATAGTCTGTTCAAATTAAGCAACTAAATCGAATCCAATAATTTTTACATCACGTTATATCTCTTCCAAAATATATTTAAAAAAATTATGCAGTGTGGTTATCGAGTGCCCGACATAGTTCATAGCGGATCATTAGTATCCTCGGGCCTCCGCCGTGCCGCGCCGCTGTAGGTGAGAGCGAGCGAGCGGCGCGTTGACCATATTTTTGTAGGGACAACCAGGTATCATAACTTTGTGGTTATTCATGATAGCTTTTTGAGAATTTGTACATAAATTAATTACATAAAAATATTGGACACCTGTTTCAGGCTTCTCATATACAAAAAATAATATTGTATAAACTCCACAACCCAGATATTGGGTAATAAAATAAGGGGTATTTTATTACCCAAGGAGAGGAGGTCAGACTTTCATCTTTTAGCTAATCGTTATGATTGTCAAAGAACATGACAAAAATGGCAGTTGGGCCCAAAGGCTTAACGTTCCGATCAGACACAAAGTGTGTCGAGGTATGTAAAGATAGTCACCCATTTAAAAACGAACCATAGCATTGATAGACATGTGTGGTTCATTTGGTCTTTTTTTTTTTAAATTATAAACGACCGCAATCCCGCCTGATGGTCATCATCATCATCATCATCATTTCAGCCGAAAGACGTCTACTGCTGGACATAGGCCTCCCCCAAGGTTCTCCACGACGACCGGTCCTGCGCCTCCCGCATCCAGCGGTTTCCCGCGACCTTCACCAGGTCGTCGGTCCACCTTGTCGGGGGCCTACCCACGCTACGTCTTCCGGTGCGTGGTCGCCACTCGGGAACCCGTCGGCCCCATCGGGCATCGGTCCTACGGGCAATGTGTCCAGCCCAATGCCACTTTAGTGTTGCAATTCTTCGGGCTATGTCGGTTACTCTAGTTCTTCTGCGGATCTCCTCATTCCTGATTCGATCGCGCAGTGAAACCCCAAGCATAGCCCTCTCCATTGCCCTTTGAGTGACTTTGAGCCTTCTTATAAGGCCCATTGTTAGCGACCACGTCTCAATTCCATATGTCATCACTGGCAACACACACTGGTCGAAGACCTTTGTCTTGAGACACTGCGGTATTTCGGACGAGAAGATTTTTCGTAGCTTCCCGAAAGCAGCCCAGCCGAGTTGGATTCGACGATTGACCTCTTTCTCGAAGTTGGACCTTCCTAACTGGATAGTTTGTCCCAGGTACACGTAACTGTCAACAACTTCGAGAACAGAGTCTCCAATCTTTATAGGAGTCGGTACAACATGGGCATTAGACATGACTTTCGTCTTGCCCATGTTCATTTTAAGACCGACTCGCTCGGAGGCTCTGCTGAGGTCTTCGAGCATTGTACTCAGGTCCTCCGCGGTCTCAGCCATGACTACGATATCATCAGCAAACCGAAGGTGTGTCATGTACTCGCCATTGATGTTGATGCCCAGTCCTTTCCAGTCCAGAACCTTGAAGACATCCTCCAATGCAGCGGTGAACAATTTCGGGGAGATAACATCTCCCTGTCTGACACCACGCTGGAGAGGTATTGGTTTCGAGGTCTGGTCCTGTATTCGGACTGACATGGTGGCGTTTTCGTACAAACCCTTCAGCGCTTCAATATACCGATAGTCTACTTGGCACCGCTGGAGAGACTGCAGTACAGCCCAGGTCTCGATCGAATCAAAGGCTTTTTCGTAGTCCACAAACGCCAAGCAAAGGGGTAGGTTATACTCCTCGGTCTTCTGTATAACCTGCCGTAGCGTATGTATGTGGTCTATTGTGCTAAAGCCCTTTCGGAAACCGGCTTGTTCGGGTGGCTGGAAGTCGTCAAACCTGCAGGCGAGACGATTCGTGAGGACTCTCGAAAACAACTTATAGACATGACTCAGAAGTGAGATGGGTCTGTAGTTTTTCAAAAGGGTGTTGTCACCCTTTTTGAAAAAGAGTACCACCACACTTCTGTGCCATGCCTGTGGCGTTTTTCCCTTGACTATGACGGAATTAAATAACTTCTGAAGGGCCCTAAGGATCGGTTCACCACCCGCCTTCAGTAGCTCTGCCGTTATTCCGTCATCGCCCGGCGCCTTGTTGTTTTTAAGTTGTTTCAGAGCCAATTGAATCTCCTGCAGGCTGACGTCCGGGATATCTTCGGTGTAGTGTCGGGTTAATCTTGCTCTAGGGTCTTCAGCAAGATTTAATGCGGGTTTTGTCGTCGAAGTGTAGAGCTGTCCATAGAAATTCTCGACTTCCCTCAAAAGCTCGGGCCCGGACGTTATGATCCTGCCGTCGTCAGTCTTCAGCTTGCTTAGCCGGCTATGCCCAATAGTCAGATCCCTAGCGAAAACTTTTGAGCCTCTGTTTCGCTCTATGGCCTCCGTTATACGCTCGGTATTATACCGACGTAGGTCGCGCTTCAGAGACTTTGAGATCTGCTTATTGAGCTGCCGGTATCTGCAAGCATCACTTGACGAACGCAAAACCATCTCACGTCTATCCTCCATGAGCTCGAGAGTGTAGTCCGAGAGCTTTTTAGTTCTATTTGTACGGCGGGTCTTAAAATACTTGGTCCCGACCGTACGGACAGCTTCTACAAACCCGTCATTGTATTCGTCCACGTCACCACTTAGGCATTCGAAGCGATTTTGGAGCTCGAGCTGGAAACCTTCGGAGTTATGGATCTGGATGGGTGCTGGCCGGAGCGTAGACTTCATCAGGCGAGATCTTTCGGACACTATGTTCAGATTCAATGTGCCTCTGACCATACGGTGATCGCTGCCGCATTTGAGCGAGTTGATCACTGAGACATCATTGAATATGTGCCTTTTTGTCGTCATAATGAAGTCTATCTCGTTCTTAGTGACCCCGTCGGGACTGATCCAAGTCCACTTCCGCTGTTCACGCTTCCTGAAGAAGGAGTTCATCATAAAGAGTCCCTCCCTCTCCATGAAGCCAGCCAACATGTGGCCTCGGTAGTTCCGACGCCCAAATCCAAAATTTCCCAGTCCGAGCCCCTCACCGCTCCGTTTTCCCAGTTTAGCGTTGAAGTCCCCCATGATAACGCTGTAGTGAGTTTCTGAGCTATGTATGGCTTTAGAGATGTCCTCATACATAGTCTCTACTTCATCGTCGGAGTGTGTCGAGGTCGGGGCGTATACCTGAATGACCTTCAGCGAATACCGTTTGGTTATTCTGAGTACCAGGAACGCCACCCTGGTCGACACACTCTCGATCTTCACTACATTGTCCACAAGGGACCTGTGGACGAGGAACCCGACACCACCTTGGGACTGATGGTCGCCCTCCCGGAAATAAAGCAAGTTACCGGATTTAAGGATTATCGAGTCCTCACCCTCTCTTCGGACTTCAGATAATCCCAGGACACCCCATCGTAACCTGCTCAATTCTTCCTCCAGTTCAATAACCCTCTCGTCGGTCCGCAGTGTGCGCACGTTCAGTGTTGCCAGGTCGATCCGTCGTTGATTGTGGTAGCCGGATCTCTTCCGGAGATTCTTCGCACCCCTTGCCCCGCCGTTACCTTGGCCGCTACCACAATGACCAGGAATAGCGGAGCTGCCGGGGACTAGGGGCCTTGGCTTAGTCGTGTGCATCATTATGGGGGGGGTTTGCCATAATCCCCACGCTTGGCAGGCGGGTTGGGGATCGCAGGATTTGATATTCCACAGAAGAAGCGCTGCTGCCCGCTTCCCTGGTGAGAGAGTTCCCTTAGTCGCCTCTTACGACACCCACGGTAGGATATGGGTTGGTACTATTCTAAGCCCGGTACCACACGGGTACCTGACGTAAGCAGTTGATAGTGGCGGTAAGTCCCCTCTTTGAGGAGTGGCTAGAGAGGCGCCACGGCTCCCTCACCTTCCGCCTGACCCAGGTCCTCACCGGACACGGTTGTTTCGGGAAGTTTCTGTTCCGTATAAGGCGGGAGAAAACGCCAGGATGTCACCACTGTAGGGATCGCCCTGAGGACACGGTGGATCAGACAGAACACGGAAGAGCGGACTGACGGACGGTGGAGCAAACCTTCACCGTATACGATAAAGATCTGCCCGGCTTAGATAGAGCACCGCTATATAGTACAGCCCATTATCCGAAGCGAGAGTGCATGGCAGGCCATCGGCTCCCTTTGCGAAGCAGTGATGCTGGGAAAGGAGGCGGAGCGTGTGAGGGAGCGGGAATTCCAGCGCCCTCATCTTTCTAGCCGCCGCACAGAACCGCCTTTCGGAGAAGACCTGGTCGGGAGACAACATTGAACTCCTGGCCAGCGTAGGTGCGGGCTTGCGGGCGGAGAGCAGTGGGCAGCTTGCCGTCCGGTAAGGACCAGGCCTGAGTCGACGGCACGTTGTAATTCACGCGCGCCTCAAAGAGATGTCAACACATTTTCACGGGGTCCACGAAGACCGATGGCCCCTAGTTCAGGGTTGTGGGTTGGTTAAAAAATAAACCGTGGCCCTGGCGTACAGTCATGGGTGGATTTTAATGTCTAAAAGTCTGACTCACGATTTAGCTTCGCCTAGAGCGGAAGAGATTATTTGATGATTGCAGTGATCGTTGGTCGTATTGTTGGGTTTACCATTGCATCGCCTTGCTCAACGACGTCTTCCTTCCTATTTCTAAGTTTTATAAGCAGGCCGGGTGCGGTGACGCCGAAAGGATGTTATTCTGGATCCAGCTCTAAGGATTGCTTCGCCGGATCCCGTTATCCCAGGGAGTCGTTCTGGGTGGTGATTTGAACGGTCATGTGGGTGAGAAGTGTGACGGGTTTGAGCGTGTTCTCGGTGGCTTTGGGTACGGTAGCCGCAACGCGGAAGGAAACAACATTATCCGAACGTGTGCGGCCGCTTACCTTGTAATCGTGAACACCTACTTCAAAAAGAAGCCGGAGCACCTTGTCACCTACCGGAGCGGACGAAGTGCTACCCAGATTGACTTTCTACTAACTAGGAGGCACCACATCGGCAAAGTAGCCAACTGCAAAGTCATACCCGGTGAAAGTCTCACATTACAACACCGTCTCCTTGTCATGGATCTCTGCGAAAAGGGCCAATGCAGACGTGTAGCCACCGCGCCAGATCCGGTGGTGGCTGTTTCATGAAAACAGGTCCCAGGATTCTGCTTCGGTTATTGCCGACAAATGTTCAAGAACACTGGGAAAGGATCCAGGCAGCTATTACAGGGGCGGTGCGGGTGGTATTCTGCTTCTCCAAAGGCGGCCGCAAACGTGACAAGGAGATCTGGTGATGGGACGACGTAGTCCAGAGGAAGACTTAGGTGAAGAATGCCCTCTTCAAAACGTGGCAAGCAACCGGATCCAAGGAAGAACAAGATCGCGACGCGTACAAGGTTGCCAAACGTGCCGCTAAAAGAGCCTGTAGCCAGAGCCAGACGACACCACTTGCAATCGCTCTACAAGAAATTAGAATCGTCTGAGGGGCAAAAGCTCATTTACAAATTGGCACGTTCCAGGGTCAAAGCGGTACCGGATATATCCAAGTGCCGCTGTGTAAAAGATCCCGTTGGCAACCTACTATGCGGAGACATTGCGGTGAAGGAGAGATGGCGCTCGTACTCCCACGAGCTGCTGAACAAGCAGCACCAAGAGGTGCAGACACCGGAACTACCTCCAAATCTTGGATTAGTGCCCCCGATAACGCTTGAGGAAGTCCATACGGCTCTTCGTCGCATGGTGAATCGGAAAGCTGCCGGAGCTGACGGAGTCCCCATTGAGGCCTGGAAGGCGATGGGTCCTCGCGGTGTGAGCATGTAGGCGGCAAAATCCTGAGCCAATGGAGACTGCGTATTATTACTCCAGTCTTCAAATGCAAGGGCTCGGTACAGGAGTGTGGCAACTATAGCGGGATAAGGTCATCTAACACAGCATAAAGATCTTTGAGAGGATTATAGACTCCAGGATCAGGCAGAAGTGTGCTGTCTCGGAGTGTCAATATTGGTTTCGTCCAGGGTACGGAACCATGGATCATATTTTCGCACTAAGGATTGCCATGGAGAGATACAGATCGAGGAACACGTCTCAGCGTATGCTCTTTCTTGATATGCAGAAGGCCTTCGACTGTGTCCCTCGGGTACCAGAAGCCTACGTTTACATAATTCGAAACATATACCTCAATTCCGATTTCGTTGTTGGTGGCAACACGACAGATCCCATGTCTGTGTACATAGGCGGAGACATTGTCGAGTGTACAGACCAGTTTAAATACTTGGAGTCTGTATTCCATGCGTCCGGTGACATTGATTGCGACGTCAAGATCCTTATTTCCGCAGCTTGGATAAAATAGTGTGAGGTGACAGGTGTCATTTGTGATCCCAAAATGCTAGTTAAGCTTAAGGAGCAGGTCTATATATCCATCATTAGACTTGTTCTCCTATGTAGCAGTGAGGCGTGGCCTGTGCTTGAGCGACACAACCAGGAGCTGCGTGTCACGAAGATGAATATGCTCGGCGGATGCTCGGGCTAGTAGGAAATCAATTCGGTCCGAAAGAGAGGCTATGGTAGAGCGAACGAGTATTGCACTACAGGCAGTTTCCGAATGGGGCAATGCCAATCTTGTAGCATTCAATGCCGCCAAAACACAGGCGTATCTTTTCACCCCCAAAAGGAGCCTATTCACCTTAGTTCCTACTTTTCGAAATGTATCCTTGGAATGTACCTACCGCCTTCAGCTTTTGGGAGTTGAGATTTCCTCGAACCTAAACTTTGGGCGGTTCATTGAGTCCAAGGCCAAGATGGCTGCCAAAAAACTTGGCGCTATCGCAAAGATCCGGCAGTACTTCACACCAGGGCAGCTTCCAACGTTGTACAAAGCACAGGTCGGTTCGTGTGTGAAGTACTGCAGCCACATTTGGGCTGGTGCTGCTAAGTGTCACCTGGCCACTTTGGATTCAGTGGAGAGGCGGGCGAAGAGGCTGATTGGTGAACCTGATTCAACTCGAGAGGGTCTCCAAAGCCTAGAGCACAGGCGTAGAGTAACCAGCCTTTCGGTGTTCTATAGGATGCATTTTGGGGAGAGTGCGAGGGAATTGCATGATTTAATTTCCCCATCTCCGTTCCACCATCGGACGACCCGTCGTACGGCGAGTTTCCACCCTTACATTGTTAACACCACTCCTACGAGCCCGACGAAGCGTTTCTTCTCCTCCTTTATACCGCGTACATCGAGGGACTGGAACAATTTGCCAGCGGCGGTGTTTCCGACGGACTACAATTTGAGTGTCTTCAAGGCTAGAGTGAATAGGCTCTTAATAAACTAGTGCGCTTTACCATCAACGATTGCGTCACTGCTTACCATCAGGCGGGATTGCGGTCAAGTGCTAGTTTATGATTTATAAAAAAAAAACTAGTTTATATTTTTTTTTTAATTTCTTCCAATGATGGAACGGAGATGGGGGAAAATTCCCGCGCACACTCTCCAAAATGCATCCTATAGAACACCGAGAAGCTGGCTATTCTTGGCCCCATACCGAAGTTGGAGTTGTTTGGCACCACTCTATTAGCCCGATTGCTTAACCACGTCGTCGACACCTTGGGAGCTAGTGTCGACTTTAGGTCGATCTTTGCATGGTCTGACAGCCAAGTCGTCCTTTGTTGGCTGAAAAGTTCAGTCCATACCCTCGAGGTATTCGTGGCCAACCGGGTGTCTCAAATTCAGACATCGAAAGCCCAGTTGATTTGGCGCCACGTGCCTGGCGAATTGAACCCCGCAGACTGCGCTTCCCGCGGCTGCGAGGCGCCCGAACTTGCGAATCACCTGCTGTACTGGGGCGCGTACATCGTAATCTGTCATAGGCTAATTTTAACATTATTTATGTTTTTTTTTTTTTTAATTAAATGTCATATATTCGTGTCCACATTGTATGAATACTGAAAATAACAAAGGTTAGAAACACACATTCCATATAATACTTTAAATCACCTCTTTATTCTTTGCTCTGGAATTCGCAGTCCGCGCTCCAAGATCAAGGCTAACTGTCTAGTTTGAGGCTCAGTATCAAATACACTATTGTAATCTGACTGTAGGTAATATTTTATGCCATCCATGTTACACCTATACCGTTATTTGCCAATAAACCTGCTTACCAAACCCGGCAGTAAATATTATTCTATCTATTTTCTATTCTAGTAAAGAATGGAGGAGAAAAATAATTAAGGAATACGTTCAGTATACGGCGAAGACACGAAAGCAATTTGCAATTTGCATGGATGAAACTTTATATTATCGTGCATTGAAAATTGATCACAATTCAACTTTTTTATTATTTATGCATAAATGCATAAATTCATTACCAATAATATGCTTTTGACATTTCAATATACATAACCTCATATAAAAATAAGTCTAATCTAATTAAATTTGATCTAATTTATTACCCTTGAGGTAATGAGCTTGGAATAGTACCAACCCATATTCTCCCGTGGGTGTCGTAAGAGACGACTAAGGGAACCTCACTAGGGAAACGGGCAGCAGCGCTTCTCCTGTGATATATCAAATTACTGCGATTCCCAACCCGCCTGCCAAGCGTGGGGATTATGGCAACCCGAAAGCAATGAAAGCCTTGGGGAGGCCTTTCTCTAGCGGTGGACCTTTATAGGCTGAAGGAGAAGTAGAGTAGCCAGCCTTTCGTTCTTCTATAGGATGCATTCTGGTCAGTGTGCAAGGGAATTGCATGATTTAATTCCCCCATCTCCGTTCCATCATCGGACGACCCGTCGTACGGCGAGTTTCCACCCTTACGTTGTTGACACGACTGCGATCCGGACGAAGCGTTTTGCTTCCTCCTTTATACCGCGTACATCGAGGGACTGGAACAATTTGCCAGCGTCGGTGTTTCCGTCACAATACAATTTGAGTGTCTTCAAGGCTAGAGTGAATAGGCTCTTAATAAACTAGCGCGTTTTACCATCAACGGTCGCATCACTGCTTACCATCAGGCGGGATTGCGGTCAAGCACTGGTTTATAATTTATATAAAAAAAAGAATTTATTACAACAACTTTTTTATCATTTTCATTCTTTAATTACGTTTTTTACTATCTGCGTGTGTTGTGTTTTCAATGCCACGAAAAGTACCTTAAGGTGTTGGTCCAGGCCATCATTTGTAGAACTTGGACAGTCGTTACGAATCCTCAGAAGCCCGAAAGTCTTACAATCAGTCTTACCAAGGGGTATTGTACTACGCACTGACTCCTGCACCACAGGTATCATAGTGTAAAACATATAAAATTTGCGAGTTTCCAAAACTATGGGATCAAACTTTGGCTTAGTTTGATTTTATCTCGTGTACCAAAGATACCAATCGAAATCGTTTTAGGCTTGAATATATCAGACATTTCAACATCGCAAAAAGGTTAGGGAGTTTTCAACGAACCGTAATTGAGACCTTTCAATATCGAAATTCAAAGCCTTTTATCTTCTCCAGGCCTGAAAATAAACTCATTACAAAGTGACACGAGAACCCGATTATAGAATTCACACGTACAGAACCCATTGTGACATTTTCCTCTTATTTTTGTAAGATTTTATTGAATTTATTGGAAATAAGGTAATGGGGAGAGATGCTTCGTTGTGCTTTTATTTTATATTTTCTTTATGAACTCAAGATTATCAAGGACGTCAGCTTACGTCTTCGTGCGCGTATTATTTCTTGCCCCCCAGCCCACCCCGTCGCATCAAATCGCCTACCCACTCTTATCATTTCATTTTTCCTTTAAGTTCTTGTTTTTTCCATTTTGCTCGGCTCCTAAGGATTTTAGTAGGAATAACCTTTTACGAAAATTGGGCAATCAAAAATAAAATATATATATAAAGATAAATTTAATTGCTCAAAACATGTGTGTCAAAACATAAAATAATACGCATGCAGGAAAAAAAATAAGATCAGACATGTTTGTGACCTGATATGGCGTGCAAATAATTTTAATTATAAATTTCATATCAAATAAATATATAAATAGAATGGCATTAGAAAATAAATGTCAGCATGAGAAAAAATAAAATAATAATAATGCATCAAAATGTATGTCAATATAAATGCTTCTATCAGAAATTCATTAATGTTATAGTAAGCTTTGTCCGATAAATATGATTTTTGTCGACATTTCAAATGTATATTATTTAGCTCCCTCCAACTTATATATGTAGTTATGCTTAGCGATTAGCGCGTGGAACCCGCTTATTCCTTTTGTATTATTTATAAAATCAAAAATCAAAACCAAAGCATTAATTTCCAATAAACCAGTTACAGGCACTTTTGAATTGTCAGAAGGTCAGTCAGTCAGTAAGGTGAAGCTAGTCGCCCATTCCAAAGAGTAGGTACCTATGGAGAAGAACGGGCAAGAAACTCCATGAACACTCTTTTAAATTATAAAGCTATTGATACAAATATTTGATTACACCATTCATTTTGAAATCAACCGTGTGAGAATGATGCAGAAATATAGTGTACACTAAGTGCGTCCATTATGGAAAACACACAAAAAAAATACAAACGATCCTCATTTTATAATCAACTGCTAAGCTACTGATAAGCGAAATTATTCCTATTCATAAACGCTACAAATGATTCACCACAGCGTCATGCCAGCCACAGGAAGTCAACTGCTGGACATAGGCCTTTTTTTTTTTTTTTTTTTTTTGCCGGGGTGGAAATCCTCATAGGATGCCCGCCGCCCTGGGGTGGGCGACGGGGTATGTCAGACTTTTACTGACTAAAACCACCCCGGTGTGTCTTCTATCACGAGCGCGCGTGGGGCCGCGGGAGTCTAAATTCTTCCACGGCCCCACATCCTCGTGCTGGCCCGGTTTGTCCGGGCCTCGTCTCCTGCACGGGGTAGTGGGGTGTTAAACTACCCCGTGCATCGCCTCAAAGGCGCGCGCCGACACTCGCGCGCGCCTCCGCCTCGGGGTCCATCAATGGGGGGCGGGGACTTCCCCATGTCCCTCGCCCCTGGATCCAATCATGGGGGGCGGAAGAGGGCGTTATCCGCCCTTCCTCGGCGCCCGGTGCGTCTTCTGCGGCCCGGGAAGGGAGTTGATATCTCCCTCTCCCGTTCCGCAGCTTCCTTCTGCGACATCACGTCTTCGCAGAAGGACACCACCGCGTCCCACGACTCTGAGCTGCCGACCATCCTCCGCACTACTGCCGGCAGCGTCAGGTCGCCTCCTACTTCATTTGTGAGGACACGGCGCTGCTCCTCCCAAGCTACACACTCGGAGAGCGTGTGCTGCGCCGTGTCCTCCCCGCATTGGACGCAGTGGTGGCACCGAGCGTCCGGCTCCCTGCCTAAGCGACGCAGGTACTTGCCGAAGCAGCCATGCCCCGACAGTACCTGCGTCACCCTGAACGACAGGGAGCCGTGCCTCCTCCCGAGCCAGTTGTCGAGTACTGGCCGGATCGCCTCGACGGTAGCGAGGCCGGCGGTAGGGCGCATAAGCCTCTGCCGCCAGTCCGCCACCAGGACCTGACGGAGCTCCTCTCGGCGCAGCTCTATCTGCCGCTGCACCGGACTGGAGCCCCGTGTCCGTTCTTCCTCGCGCCATCGGTACAATGACGCGAGTACTTTCGCCTCTAGGTCCCAGGGCGGGGATCCGGCCAGGACGCAAGCCGCCTCGTAGGATATCGTGCGATACCCGCGGACGACCCTGACGGCCATCGCCCTCTGCGGCTTGCGCAGAATGGCGAGTGTTCCGGCCGTCAGGTCCATCGCCCACACAGGGGCCCCATATAGGGCCATGGACCGCACGATTCCTACGTATAACCGCCTACAGGCGGCGCTCGGGCCCCCCATGTTGGGAAGCAGCGTTGATAGCGCACCTGCTGCACCCATCAGCTTGGGCGCCAGCCGCCGGAAGTGGGGTCCGAAATCCCACCGGCTGTCGAGCACCAATCCCAGGTACTTCATGGTGAACTCGACAGCTATCCGGGCCCCACTGGACATAGGCCTTCCCCAAGGATTTCAAAAAAGACCGGTTGAATGCGGCCTGCATCCAGCCGACGAGCCCGGTCGCCCGACCACCTAGTCGATGGGTGTCCAACACTGGAGTTGCCGGTACGTGTTCGCCATTCAACAGCCTTTCTGCCCCATCGGCCATCGGCTCTACGTGCTATGTGCCCTGCTCACTGTCACTTCAATTCAACACACAAAAATCACTGTCAATCAAAGAGCTGATCCCCTGGGCTATGCCAGTGACTTTCGTTCTTTTACGAATCTCCTCATTCCTGATTCGATAACGTAGAGAAACTCCTAGCTTAGCTTCCTCTCCATAGCTTTCTGGGTACCTTTGAGCTTTCTTATGAGGTCCAATTGATTATCACACTATTTAGATGCTAATTTCTACACATACTTTTTATCCCTAAAATTCTAACGTGGTCAAGGTTTTATATGGCTGAAACTACAGGGCGCTGCCAGTGTAAAATTTTGACTGATTCTGCCAACCCAATCTGACCATAATTGAAAACCATACCACAAACTTTAACTCAATAAAAATTATAACAAGGCTTAAAACTATTTAAAGGACACTGTCAAGCTACACTGCTACCTCGAGCCTCAAGTAAAGTTAAACTGCCAAGGGAAAAGTAAGTAACAATTTATTTTAATTACAATCAAATTGAAAGAACTCTGGGAAACATGTTTAAACTTATAAAAAGCGTCCAGCAAATAATGCTAAACTTAGTAGCAAGTTAATATTAATTGGCCTGTAGTGAACCTGTCCCTAAGCTCTATAGAAGGTGAACTAAATGGACATTTTAACGGACTTCAACAGAAACGAGAAGGCTCAGAACCCTGGCATTTATAAACCAATTTAAATATTTTTCCTTGTTGGAAAGGGTGTCTTAGTAAGTAGACATATACGAATTTGTGTAGGGTTCATTCATTATCATCTGCTTAGTGTTTTCTTCCCATGTTGAGATCGGACACAGACTAAACGGATGCAGCTAAAATAATAGTTGTATGGCTCTGGTTCTCAAGGGACAGGAGTTTGAGGTTGAGAGTTTCTAGCGAGGAACAAATAAATTGTACACCTCCTTTATATAGAATTGCATCCGCCGACCTAGACCACGTGTCCAGGGTTTCGAACACTCACTTTCACTTGTTGGTTATTTACACAAAATTGGCCAACCAATAGTTCACTATAGCAAAAGAATTAAATTATTTTACGAGGTGCTTGCAGCTTCTATGAAAGCGTTTTTTGAATGAACGTCAACTCCTTTTGCGCCGCGCACACGGAGGTGAGCGAAAGGGACAAGGATATAAGGCGGGATGCAGGAAAACAAGGAAGGAAGTATCTGAACTACCGCGCATATGAAAAAAACTTATATTTATTATTCAGAGTGCTGCTGATAATACGACAATAAATAAAAACACAGACAATGCTGGTTCATAGGAATAATTCTCAGCCATAGGAAAAAACCTATCATCAAAAATAAAAAATATGAAAAGTTTAAACAAACTAAATCGCATAAAATTGGAAATGGAATGGAACATCCTTTAAAATATTGGTTCACTGACCTCCGATCGGCGACAGCGCGGTCCCGTAGCGACTTGCTTTTTTGCGCCATTATTATTAAAATTTAGTATCGCTGGAAGCGGCGGTCATCAACCTGTAAGCGCTTCTTTATCAACATGTACATCATGTAGAAAATGTGAAAAATTAAAATTTGATTTCCTGTGACTAAACTAATGGATATATTTAATGTTTTTTTATGGGTAAACTGAGAATGTGTTGAGGTACACGATGTTTAATTTATTGTCGTATTGTCATCACCTGTATATTATTTAATTTAATACGAACTTTCTGTATGGGTTACACTTCCTTAATAGAATTATTAATAATTTCTTCAAAATATAAATAGACTAGCTTTCCGACCGCGGCTTTGCCCGCGTGGAATTCGGTTATATCTCGCTTTTTAGATTTCCCTAGGGAATATCAATTTTTTCCGGGATAAAAAGTTTTACCCTATTATTTAATCTGGGCTCCTCTAACTTTACTTCTGCAAAATGTCAAAGTAATCGGTTGAGTAGTTACTGCGTGAAGGTGGAACAAACAAACAAACTCATTTTCCGATTTACAATATTAGTAAGGATTAATATTTATTTGGCGCAGACACTTGTAACCAATTTGATTTTGATTTTATAAGTGGTTTTCGTTTACTTATAAGAGACTAACAGACACCGCCCCACACCCCAAACTGGCGTACAACCATGATGGAAAAGAGTCTAATTATCACAACTGAAAAGTGAAACTAAAAACTTTCTTGTACATATTTGTGAACTTATTTTTTGAAGTCGGTTATTTTTTTTACACAACCGACTTCAAAAAATGTGTTCCATATCGAAAAACCGGGGGCAAAAGATCTAAAGCACGAAATTTAAGTATCTTCAAAGCTAGAGTGAATAGGCTCTTAATAAACTAGCGCGCTTTACCAAGATCTATTGCATCACTGCTTACCATCAGGCGAGAATGCGGTCAAGCACTATTTTATGAAGTTTAAAAAAAGGACACTGACTTCCAAACTACAAATACACTTAGTGAAAAACAAACATACGTATTAGATATTGAAGCTAAGTGATAAACACGCATTAGAACTTAACTAAAATGACAAGGGTGCAACCTATACAGTATGTTAAAAAAAACCCTGTCCGACCCGTGAAGGTGTTGTTAGGTATCGATAACTGATTCTACTAATGCATACAAAACCGGGCTAAACTTTAAAAAAAAATCCCCCTAAAAAAATAAATATTATTTCGCAAAAAGAGGTAACTTTATAAATGTGCGCTATGCACACCTATGCCCCATTCCGCGGGCAGCGGGCGGCAGGGCACGCGGCACATGGTCGCATCGCTATTCGCCCATAAAAATACCGGTGTTGTCACTTTTTAAAAATTACCAAATTTCGGGGAAGTTGAAATTAATTCGCGGGAAAAAAAGATTATTTCAAAATTCATTTGTATTGGTACTATGATGATTACGTAAAATTTTATATTATAATTGGTCATGTGTTTACCTAACCTTTTGAAAAAATGAAAGTTTTTTGCGCTATAGATTTTTTCGTCGTCACATCTGACGTAGGTATATGGCATATGGAGCTAATGACCGTGAAAGTGGGCTAATTTTACCGTAGTCACCCTGCAGGGTAATTGCGAACCACGCTATCAGTAGCAATGGGTTTCATGTTGACAGTTCAAAAGCATTCATTGAGTAACTTACCTTGCGAACATATGGAGCAATTGTTTAGCAATATGATTCAAAATACTTCCAATTAATGGTAATAGTGTGTTATGTAATTAGGGTGGTCGCAAAACTTATTTTTGTTCTGATAAATTACAATCACGGATTTTAGGGTGTTTTCTTTGCAACACAAAAAGTTCGAGATTCTACAGTTTCTTACAATAATTAATGATAAGGGTCTATTAGGACATGAACATACTATCTAATCTGTTAAAATATTTACTCAAGTCAATATTGTGTTTTGTCATTAGTTTAGTGCTACAGTTAATATTTCTATAATTTAATCCTCATATTATCTCGTTCGTCACTCAGAAATGGACGCTGGACTATTAACCTTTATTTTTATTTATTTGGGAAAACAAACAGTGATATATTACATTTTATAGAGAAAAATACAAAAAGATACGAACAAATGTGTACCCAACAACATTTTCCACAGAATAAACAAAAAAAAATATAATATTAATATGACAAACCATGCTATTCAAATTGAAACCTACAAAGTACAACTCAAGCTAATAAAATAAATTTCCTGTGTTAAATAATATAGTTAAACCTTTCATAAATACTTGGGGACCAAGTTATCCAAAAATGTCAGAAACTCCCAATCAACCACAAACTTAATGTTTTAGCCATAAAGTTGAAGATCTAAGGAAAAAATTTGATAGATTTTAGTAGCTTGATGTGTTGTCGTCTGTATAACAGTATCTTTGCAACGATTCATGTCTTACTTCTTTATCTATCTTGTAGTCACTTTGAATTAAAAAAAAAGTAGCCACGTGCGAGTCGGACTCGTATATGAGGGGTTCCGTGCCGTAATCTATAGAGTTCACGTCTGTTGTGTAGGACCATCCATGATGGAGCGAACCCATGAGCGTGATATGTTCATGGCTAAAGCACCGTACTCGCTACTCCGTAAGCTCTGTAAACTCTGGCCACTGTGCTGAAACTAGCACCCGATTCTAAGGCAAGCAGTCCGCAACTGATTGATGTCTTCTAGCTAGTAAACTGCATGACGTTTGCAGATGCTAGGAGCAAATCTCGAGCTGTTTGGGGGTCTATCTACGCGTCGATGGATTTAAGGCTCAACTCGGGCCTCCAGCAGCATGGGACTACGAAACCCTAAAAAATAAAGTCATTGAATCATGACAACCGACGATAAAACGATCGCTAAGCGTTCCTCGTCACGCCACCCATGTTTCTCCTTCATTATCATACAAATTACAATTTGTTGTCTTTCCGTCTGTCTTGCTTAAACTTGTTAACTCACTGGTATTTTGAAAGCATTTTGAGCGGCTTTGTGAAATGATGAACATCGTTTTGAGTCTATTAGTTAGCGACTTTGATATTAATGCCGATTGGAGGACTAGATTGTTTGAAGTTACGGCTGGATTCCTACAATATCTATGCGATACAGTCGTACGGGGCGATCAATCAGTGTCAGACTTTTACTGACTAAAACCCACCCGTGTTTCTTCACTTACCTGAGCGCCAGTGCCACCGTTTCTTTTTTAACCAACGCGCAACCCTGGCACAGGAGGCATTGGTCCTCGTGGACCCCACCACGACGTGCTCTCATCTCATAAGCTGAGGGCTCTGTCTGTGAGCTGATTACGGATTCTTGATGTTATGTAAAATTATCAAACTATCCCTTGCATACTCTCCAAAATGCATCCTATAAAAAACCGACAGACTGGCTATTCTTTGCCTGTGCTCCAGGCTTTGGAAACGGTTTTCACTTAAATCTGGATCGCCAATTAGTCATTTTGCACGCCTCTCCACTGATTCTAAAGTAGTCAGGTAGAATTTTGCAGTACCAGCCCAAATGTGGTTGTAGGACCACTTACGAACCGACCTGTGCTTTGTACAACATTAGAAACTGCCTTAATTGATGCCCGGATTGATTTCTTACTAGCCCGAGCTTCCGGCAGGTATCTCTCCACAACTGTACTGTCATCTGCATACCCATAGATGCATAACATCAGCAGATTGTTAATTTGCAGCAGGAAGAGAGTTGCAGGGAGAACAGATCCCTGAGGAACACCGGGATTGGTCGACATGGGCTCCGATGAGCATCCGTCGACAACAACTCAGTGGACCGTTCAGTCAGGAAGTCTTTTACCCAGCCAGTCAGGCCAGCGGAAATGCAATACACTAGAAGCTTACTCAAATGACCAACGTGCCATACCCGTTCGAAGGCCTTCGAGACATCATGGGAGATGGCAATCGCTTCCCCATTTTTCTCGAGGGCCTCGCCCCACAAGTGTGTGTGTGTGTGTGTGTGTGTGTGTGTGTGTGTTCGATTGCGTCGAAACACGTACTGATCACTGAGGAGATCGTTACCTTCTAGGTAAGCCAAGAGGCGCTAGTTCAACACACGCTCCATAATCTTGCAGAGTATGGAGGTTATTAAAATCGGCCGATAGTTGATACGATCGGCACGACGACCCTTTTGGGCACGTGCTGCACGTTGGCAAGTTTCCAGGACTTGGGCACTATACCTGTCCTAAATGAGAGGCGATATAAGCGCGTCAATACAGGAGACAACTCGGGTGTATATGCCTTAAGAACAATCGCTGGTATAACTTCCGGACCACCAGCCTTATTCACTCTACTCCCAAAAGCTTCAACGATACACAATCCACATCTCTCCACAACTGTGCTATCATCAGCATGCCCATAGATACCGGGCATCAGCAGATCATTAATATGCAGCAGGAACAGGGTTGCAGAAAGAAAACACCCCTGAAGAAAACCGGCGTTAGTCGACATGGGCTCCGCTGAGCATTCGTCAACAACAATTCGGAGGGAGCATTTAGTCAGAAAGTCTTTTACCCAGCCAGTCAGGCCAGCGGAAATGCCATACGCTGGAAGCTTACTCAAAAGGCCAGTGTGCCATACCCGGTCGTTAACAGGCTTCCAGGATTTGCGCACTACACCAGTCCTAAATGAGAGGCGATAGAAGGGAGTCAATACAGGAGACAACCTGGGGGGCGCACATGCCTTAAGTATCAAGACGCGAATTGTAGTCAAAGAGAGACCTTCTTTCTCTCTCGCTGTATGAGTCAGTGTTCCATCAGCCCTAAACAGCTGAGGCAGTGTAGGCCGGTATAAAAGTCGAAGCGAAATTCTTCGTCCGGATCGTAGTGGTGACAACAACATAAGGGTGGATACTCGCCGTACGACGGGCTGTCCGTCCGGTATTTTTAAGAAGATACATTCAGAATAATAAAATATGTAATATAAAAAATACTTGCATATACATTTAAAGTACAAATTAAGTTCAAAAATTATTTTGAACAATTTATAAAAAAAAAAACAAATAGACTTAACATATAGAAACTCCATTTGTTTAAATTAGCACCTATCCGAATTTGTATAATTTGGCAGGAAATAAAAGTCTTTTTATTTTATTTATTATTTATTATCAAAAACTGTTCAACCCGTCTAGTTCAAAATATTTTTCCTAGAAAGTTAAAAGTCAAAAAATATATGCATATAGATATACAAATAAATTACAAACTTAGTTCAGAAATGAATTTGCACAATTTATCAAAAGAAAAAACATCAAGCTTAACACTTTTTTTTACTTCTGATGTGATTTCTCCGAAATTATTAACATTATCAAAGAACGATTTCAGTAAACCCCTATTTGTTTTTAAATACCAATCCAACAGTATATCACACGTTAGGGTGGAAATGAAAAAAAAACGTTTTCCACTTTACGTATAGGGTTGTACACTTATAAGTAAGCATATTTTTATTTAAGCACTTAACCGGTGTGATTGATATTCATATTGGTACCAAATTCCAGCTTTCTATTGCTAACAGTCACTGAGATTATCTGCTAACGGACGGACAGTGTATTATTCAATTACATTGCGGGGTTACGTATTCCACAAATGGCGCCTTATTTTTAAATCAATCAATTAATTATTAAACAATTAAATTAAAAGCAAACTCATCACGGGAATAATAAAATTCTTCCAAACAAGAACATCAGCGGGCCTATTAAAACAGTTTTATTTGTTTAAAAATGGTCCTTGCAGTCATTATGTGTTACTAGCCGCAATTCGTAAAGTGGTGTCAATTCACAAAATTGACACTCCAGTCGTAATGTTTATTACGAGTATTGAAATGCGTAAACGTAAAACTCGTAATTTGCGAGTCGAATCGTAAATTGTAAGAAAATTTGACCGTCACTGTGTTTTATGGGTTATTTATTATTTGTGGTGATTCGATACAGGAAGTAAATTACTGTGTAAATTATGGTCAGGAAGGAACTTGAAAATAGAATAGAATTTTTTTTATTATGTACGCTTAAATTACACAATACAAATAATGAAGATTCTATAAATTTAAAAAAAAATTGTAAAGTAATAATTTTATTCGGTGGTAGGCCATAAGATCGGCTGCCGGCCGAAGTTACCACCCACCAGGCAAAGTCTTGCCGCCAAGCGATTCGTTGTGTTCCGGCGTGATGTCTGGTGAAGCCGTACAAAGGACACGGGTCTGAGCAGTTGTGTTGTGAAGCTTGCCGGGTACGATGCGCCAAATGATGTTGTGTCGGGAGTTTGATCATGGTCCATCCAGATCAATTTCCCTCTGGCGTAGCATCATTGGCCGTGTTTGTTGGGTTTATAAATTTGCATCACCTCGCTCAACTGCCGTCTTTCTTCCTATTCACTAAGTTGTTTAAGTGAATGGGTTTAATAAACTAGCGCGCTTTACCATCAACGATTGCATCACTGCTTACCATCAGGTGGGATTGCAGTCAAGCGCTACTTTATAATTATTAAAAAAAAAGGAAGACACAATGGACGATTTTATCGCTAAGAACGATCCTTTACAGACAACCTTTGGATGGAATCCCAAGGGAAAGGAGAGAGAATTAATATAGGTACTGTTCCTGCTACGATACTGAAAATAATACTGTTTCAGAATACTAAGCTGCTACCAACTTCAGGAACTAAGGAGAACATAAATAAACAAAGTTATTTTTTGTTTATGTGAAACCCGAAACACTTGTCCAATATTTATAAGTAAAGTACAAAATTTCAAAAAGATATTATGAAACACCACAAAGTTATGGGTTTGTTATCTTACCTAGTTGTCCCAACAAAAATATGGCCAACGCACCCCTCGTCCGACGCGCCTGCAGCGGCGCGGCGCGGGGGCCGTGTCTCATGCGCCTAGTACTATAATCTACTGCAAACTGAATTGCGCGCTCAGTAACCACACTGCAATAATTTCTAAATATATTTAAAAATACAACATGGTCTAAAAATGATTGGAATCGATTCAGTTGCTTATTCTGAACCAACTATATTCAGGTTCCGTATAATGAAAAAATGTACGTTGTATATTTTATTAGTCAATTATTTAATAGACAGATAACTTTTTCGAAAGAATTCATATAAAAGGCATATCTTCTCTTCAATGTAGAAAAATGAGAAAAAATTAAAAATTTTCCTGTTCATCTAATATATTAATTAGTATAATGTTTAATACACTTTTTTCTCGTTGACACACTTAGAGAGTGAAACCTCAGAAACGGGGCACAGACATTTACCCCCTTATTACAATACGAAATCTTACTTTAGTTCCTTTGAGTCAGTATTTATATTTCGAACTTTATAGAGGTTAACTCAAAGTTCTTAAAACAAAAGTGACAACTTTGTAATGAACTAAGATGCCATTTTTATATAAAGAACTGCATTTCTATAATGGTTTGGTGCATAATTCAATAACCATATAGGTGGTTGAAACTTGATCTAAACAAAACCCATGTTTTGTAAAGGGTTAAAGTTTTGCCTGAAATAAAAAGTACAGTATTCGAGAATATTCACATTATTTACGTTTGCGTGGATATGACGCATGTCATCATCATTCATCATCATCAATTCAGTCGAAAGACGTCCACTGCTTGACATAGGCCTCCCCAAGGTTCTCCACGACGACCGGTCCTGTGCCTCCCGTATCTAGCGGCTTCCCGCGACCTTCACCAGATCGTCGGTCCACCTTGTGGAGGGCCTACCCACGCTACGTCTTCCGGTGCGTGGTCGCCACTCGAGAACCCGTCGGCCTCATCGGGCATCGGTCCTACGGGCAATGTGTCCAGCCCACTGCCACTTTAGTGTTGCAATTCTTTGGGCTAAGTCGGTTACTCTCGTTCTACTGCGAATATCCTCATTCCTGATTCGATCGCGCAGTGAAACCCCAAGCATAGCCCTCTCCATTGCCCTTTGAGTGACTTTGAGCCTTCTTATAAGGCCCATTGTTAGCGCATGTAAACATAAATAATCGTCATAATTTTTTTTACATGACAATAGTTATAGCGATGAGCTCATCTAGACCATTACCCTTACTAATATTCTAAATCGGAAAATGATTTTGTTTGTTTCTTTCGCTATCACGCAGCACTACTGAACCGATTGCTTTGAAATTTAGCAAACGTAAAGTTAGAATTCCGGATTAAATAATAGGGTACTCTTTTTTATTTTATTTTTTTAAATAATTATAAACTAGCGCTTGACCGCAATCCCGCCTGATGGTAAGCAGTGATCGTTGATGGTAAAGCGCGCTAGTTTATTAAGAACCTATTCACTCAGAAAAACTGAGCGAATAGGAAGGAAGACGGCAGTTGAGCGAGGTGATGCAATGTTAAACCCAACAACACGACCAACGATGCTGCGCCAGAGGGAGATTGATCTGAAGACCCTCCACGACCAAACTCCCAACACAACAACATTTGGCGCATCGTACCCGGCACACATCGCTCAGACCCGTCCTCCCTACGGCTTCACCAGACATCATGCCGGAACACGACGAATCGCTTGGCGGCAAGACTTTGTCTTGTGGGTGGTAACTTCTGCCGGCGGCCGATGTTATGTTACGGGAAAGATTTGATATTCCCGAGGGAAAAAAAAATATTGTTAGCTTCATACCATTCGGTAATAAATGGAGCTGTGAGTCGAGTTAGATGCTAAATGATAAATAAATAAGCCTTTATTGCTGTAAAGTTAACAATATTACTAATTTACAAAAATTTACTTAATTTTATACATATAATTTTTAACTAATATTTTTTTTTTTTTATTATTATTTTTTTTTTCCTTTCACAGCTTGTCCTTCGACAAAGGCCTCCTCTAAAGCTTTCCATTTTGTTCTGTCCCTTGCAGTACGTGTCCATTCTGGACCAGCTATCTTTTTTATGTCGTCTTCCCATCGTTTAAATTGTCTACCTTTGCTCCTTTTACTGCCTCTGGGGTACCACTCCGTCACCAGTCTCGTCCATTTTTCTTTTTCCTCCCTTAGCATGTGTACCGTCCACCTCCTTCAAACATTTGCAGACAGTATACATATCCTTGAACCTTGTTATATTATTTATATTTATTAATCTCACTTTGTCGCTTCTATTCACTCCAATTACGCTCCTTTCCATCCCATTTTGGCACACTTGGACTTTTTTCTGTTGTTTCTCGGTTAGTGACCATGTTTGACATCCATATAATAAACACGGGAGAATACATGTGTTGAATATTTTCCGCTTGTCTTTGGCAGGCATATCTTTATCTTTCATGACCTCACTTAGGGACCAAAACCGTTTCCAGCTGTTTGCTATCCTCCTGTCTATTTCCTTTTGCATTGCGTATTCTCTAGATAATAGTTGTCCTAAGTATATATATTCATCCACATACTCAATTTGTCCGCCGTCTATTTTAATGTCTTTTTTAGTTGAGTTTGTCATAATCTTCGTTTTGGTTGTGTTCATTGTTAGGCCTACCTTGGCACTTTCATCTGATAGTTGTTGTAGCATGTTTTCCAAGTCATCTGGGTTTTCCGAAAATAGGACAATATCGTCTGCGAAGCGTAGATGGTTAAGTTTGTCCCCATTAATGTTGAGTCCATATTTTTCCCATTTAAGGTTTCTGAATATCATTTCTAAAACTGCGGTGAATAACTTTGGCGATATGGGGTCCCCCTGTCTGACACCTCTTTCGATATGAAATTCTTCTCCTGTTCTTTCCAGCATAACTTGGGCCGTACTCTTCGAATAGATACTCTTGAGTATACTTATGTACTTGTGCTCAACTCCCTGGCTTTCTAGTGCCTTCCATATGCTATCATGGTCTAAAGAATCGAAAGCTTTGTTGAAATCCACGAAACCTAAGTAGTAAATTTTGTTGTATTCGTTATATTTTTGGAGTATCTGTCTTACGACGTGAATGTGGTATATCGTTGAGAACTTACTTCGAAAGCCAGCTTGTTCCTTTGGTTGGTTTTCATCGAGCGCGACAGCAATTCGTGATAGTATTATCTTTGAAAATACCTTGTATATGTTTGACATTAAGCTTATTGGTCTGTAGTTGTTCATGTCTCCTTTATCTCCCTTTTTGTGTATCAATACTATAGTTGACTTGGTCCACTCTTTAGGGATGTTTTCAGTTAAAAGGATGTCATTGAATAGTTCTGTAAGTCTAGGAGCAATCACCGGTGATGTACATTGTAATATCTCATTAGATATTTGGTCTGGACCTGGTGCTTTGTCTAGTTTCTGTATTTTGATTGCTCTTATAGTTTCTTCCTGTAAGATTATCGGTACTGGTTCTAATTCTGTCATTATTTATTCTTGGTTTTCTGCTCGTGACATTGTTTGTTTTTGATATAATATTCTATAGTAATCTGTGGCGGTTTCGAGTATCACTTTTCTTCTACTTGTAGAAATTCCATGTTTAGTTTTTATTTTTGGCATCCAGACTTTTGTTTTGTTTAATAACTTTAAAGCTTTTTTGATCCCCCCAGTTTTTGCAATGAAAGTTTTCAAAGTTTCCTGCCTTCTTATTTTTCTGTCTTTTCTTAAGTGTTCATTTATCTTTTTGCTTAATTCAGATATTTTTTACGTATTTGTTTGTTTTTTTCTTGGTGTATAAGTTCTTTCCTCTCATTAATCAATTGTTTAGTGTCTAAGGATATTACATTTTCAGTTTGTTTTCTTGTTGTTCTAATTTCCGTTTTGAGTATATTCAATAAGTTGTCGTAACGTTCCTGAATTGATTTATTATTTATTTGTGGAGTCCTGTTTATTGCAACATCTATATTATTAAGGAATGCCTCACTGTTTCCGATGATTGCATGGGCTGTTTTGTATTTACTATTTTGAAAATCTGTTCTACTTCGTGCGTGTTTTCCTGATAATAGTGTTCGTATCATTCTGTGGTCTGTATTAAAATTAAGCTGGTTTACAATACACACGTCATTAAACACCTTCCGGTTGTTTGTGAGGATGAAATCGATTTCATTCATGTGCTTTCCATTGGGAGAGGTCCATGTCCATTTCCTTGATCTTTTCTTCTTGTAAAAACTATTTAGTATGCTTAGTTTGTTTTCTAGTGCAAAGGCGACTAATCTTTTTCCGTTTTTGCTTCTATGGCCATGTCCGAATTTCCCAATTGTATATTCTTCTCCTTCTTTGCAGACTCCTATTTGACCATTAAAATCTCCCATCACAATAATGTTTTTATATCAACCCTGTATGGCTATTTGCAGATCTTCGTAGAATCTGTCAGTTTTTATGTTGTCTTCTTTATTATCTGATTCTGTAGGTGAATATGCCTGAATTATGGTCCACATTTCTTCTCTACCTTTACATGAGGGTAATTTGATGTTAAGGACTGCTATTCTTTCATTTATTCCTTTAATTTCTTCTATTTTGTTTACAAGATTATTTTTAATTAAAAAGCCGACACCATACAGGCCCGGTGTCTCACCAATGTAATGTAGAATGTACTTGCCATTATGGTCTTCAATTCCTTCACCAAATCGCCCCATTTCGCTTATTCCGATTATGTCCCATTTGATGTTGTCTATTGCCAGTTCTAATTCCATTAGTTTTTCAGGTGTTCGTAGTGATCGCATGTTTAAGGTCGCTATGTATATGTCCGAGATTGTTCTATTTGTTTTGCTTGTTTCTTCATTTTTTTCCTTTAGAGGGTCGTGGTCGTTTTCCCCCACGAGGACCAGTCGGCTTGGGGGAGGGTTTTGTTTTTCAGGTTTTCCGTTGTCTTTTTTAGTATTTTGTTTCATTTTCCGGTTTCCGTCTATTTGTTGCTATTGCTCATTCTTGGCAGGATTGTGAGAAAAGGAATTTGATCTACCTCTCAATACATCGAAGGCATTGGTCCTGTTGTTTTTTGACGTCCATGCAATTTGTTTTTTCGGTTGGGTATTAGTTTGTGGTGGCGAAGATTGCTTTCTCTTTCGTTCATCCTTAGATTTGTTTTCTTTTATAATGAGTTTGTCGAATTTGAGATATGCAATGTTTCCCTTCTTCCTTTCTTCTTCCAATTTTGGAAGTAGCTCTCTTCTTTTTTCTAAGACTTCCTTCGACAAATCATCTTCTGCATATAGGTTCCTTAATTTCTTTTTATTTCTCATGATTTCAGTTTTTTCCATGCACTTACGAATGACAGGAGAATTGGCCTGGGTTTATCCCCTTTGATTATTTTTCCAAGGCGGTGTACTTTATTTACTTCGCATTCTTCTATATTAATATCTAAATCCTCCTTAAAAGCCGTCTTTATGTTATGTAGTAGTTGAGCATTAGATTCCTCCCCCTCTCTCATACCAAATATGACAATATTATTGTTTTTCTTATCTCTTTTCATATATTCTATCTCCTCTTCTAATTTTTCTATTTTTGATTTTAAATTTTTATTTTCTGTTATAATAGGCTGCAGTTTTTCTTCAATTTTTTCCATAATCGTACTTGTTATAGAGTTTGTTATTGATGTTGTTTGGTTTGCAAGCTCTGTTTTCATTTTGTCGAACAACAGTTGGAATTGTTCCTCCATTTCTACCAAAATTTCTTATGCGTATTTCTTTTAAGTGAAACGGAACGTTTATTGGTAGATTTTGGTTTTTTTTTTCCACTGGCAACTTTGTCACAGTTCCGTCAGTTGTCAGAATATTTGTCGGTTTTCTTGACCCTTGGGACTAACCTCACTTTTAGCTACTGTTTTTTGCGAATTGAATGTGTAATAAATCCCTTAGAATAATCATTAACTGTTATCTCCAGCACTTTTTAATACTTTCTTTACGAGAATGAGGGCGGCTATGAGTTTTTAAAACGACTTTTCACTATTATTAAGAAAATTTTTCGGAGAGTGACACAGAAGTGATGTTTACGTTTGTGACATCGGAACCGGAAAAAAAAAATGATGCTAAATGATACGATATTATTAATCACCGAAAATGACGAAACCAAAAAGCGCGACATAACCGAATTCCACTCGGGCGGAAAGCTAGTTTATTATAATAGATAGTGCCAATTGGTCTTCTAGGGCATAGTAGAAGGAAAGAGACCTCGTGAAAGGTCACCGATGAGGTGGACCGACCAAATCAAGTTGGCTGTGAGTTTTTTTTTAAATTTTTTAAAAGAAAACGTCCCCCTCCCTAGGCATTTATCTTGTATCGTGGGTGCGTTTACAAACATGTAAAACTCACATACACAAACAGGCAGACCCGGAACAACTACTTGTAGGTCATACAAATAATTATTCCGTGCGGGAATCGAACCCGCTCCAGAGTATCGTCAGAATGTCGTATCGTAATGAAACGAAGAAGTACCAATTCACAAAATTGACACATGACTCATTTACTTTACATTAGCACTAAGAATTAGCTGAGAAATATTCTCAGAAATATATATAGCATCAGTACAGGTGAGTCAAGTTGGGCAGACTTGGAACGAAATTCGAACTAAAAAGAGGCGTAAGACAAGGTGACCAAATATCGCCAAAATTGTTCATATCCTTTCTACAAAACATAATAAGAGACTTACCATGGTCAAAACAAGGTATTAACATGAATGGGAAATTTCTCAGCCACCTCCAATTTGCAGATGTCATCATTTTATTTTCAGAAAGTCCAAAACAATTAAATTCTACGATAAGCGAGCTACACAACGTAAGCATAAAGGTAGGGCTGGAAATGAATCTTGAAAAAATAAAAATCATGACCAATCACAACAAGAAACCTATCATGGTAAATAGTACCCCACTGGATTATGTAGACAAATATATCTACTTGGGCAAACGAATTTCTTTTCATACAAATAGAAATCAAGAAGTAGACCGAAGAATCTCAATCGCATGGGGGAAATACTGGGCCCACAAAGAAGTATTTAAATCGAAGCTATCGACTTCAATGAAAATAATTGTTACGGACTCGGAAATTCTACCCTGTCTTGCCATATGGCTACCAGTGTTGGAGGTACAACCAAAAAACAATGAAAAAGATACAAACCACCCAAAGAAAAATGGAAAGAAGTTGCCTTAATATAAAACTAAAAGACAGAGTTAGGAATGCAGATATCCGTAACATGACAAAAGTAACCGACGCGTCAACCTTTGCTTTAGAATGAAACTGAAAGTGGGCCGGCCACTTGGCACAATACACAGACGACAGATGGACCTTACGATCGGTAAGATGTAACGGGCAGAGCTAGAGGACGACCAAGCATCAGATGGGTCGACGATATAGTAGCGATAGCTGGCCAAAGCTGGCTGAACACTGGTATAGATAGAGAGAGACGGAGTACCTTGGAGGAGGCTTTCACCGGAAGAGGGCTCAAACAACAACGTTACATATTAATCATAGTTAAACATTAGCTCATAAGTAACACTTAAACTTATTGTAAGAAATTCAAATAAAGCTTTATTATTATATTAAGAATTAGCACTAATAAATAGTGGTCTAGATGAGTTTTCGTCGTTCAAAGTTTTAACAAAACCTAATTCATGGTAAAATTTTAAGTTAAACCTTAAATCACAAAAGGCTTTTCAAGTAGGGTGTCCGATATTATATTTTAAGTTTATGAGATAGTACTGAGCGGAAACGAAGTAGAGATTACAGAACGCTATCTGCTCCGAAATGATTGTAACAGATGACTTTTTGTAATCTCTTTGCGTTGTTTCGTAATGTTTACTTACCCGCTCGGCTAAAAGCCTGACTATATAGAGATGATCACTGATGTCAGTGTAGGAAATCATCATCATCACTCAGCGTATAATGCCGGATGCAAAAGCGGCTTCCGCGTTTGATCCTGGAGTCTGCTTTCCTACATATTCGCCTCCATTTCGCACGATCTCTGGCATTCCATGGTGTGAGATTGTTGGCACGCATGTCATCTCTTACAACGTCAAAACAGCACTTCTTTGTTCTCTTCAATTGTTCCGGCCCGGCGGAGGCACCATGGCAAGACATTTGTTACCCACGAAACAAATGTCTAACCGGTAACGCCCAGTTCAATGTAGGAAATCAATGTGAGGAAAGGGATTTATAGTAAGCTTAATTTTTTTTTTAAATAATTCAATGACGATTCGAAACTTATGGCGCCATCTATTATCATAGTAACGTAATTATTCTCTCACTCCGGAGCAGCACTTTTTTCGGGATGGAAGATGTCCAAGGGACGACGCACATACATATATGCAAAATGTCAGTATGAGCGGTTCAGTAGTTTAGGCGTGAAATGCTGTATTATATTTATCATTTGACTATAGGTATATGATATCCTGAACCAACCTGTTACACCGCATCGCCTATCCGCGTTATTACTTCGTTTTGGCTAAAGGCTGTACCACACAGAAAAATAAATCTTAGGGTCTTAAAGCAATGGCCTTTCACAAGAAGTAGACTATTTATGCAAGAAGATTTTTCAAATCTAACTGATAATATCAAAGATTAGCGCGTTAAAATAAACTTTAAACTAACTCGTCGATTTTTTAGCACTAGCTACGCCCCGTTGTTTCACCTGAATAAGTAAAGAAACCATGGGAATATTGGAATAAAAAGTTTTACATGTATTAATATTGGTTATAAACTTTCTATGTGCGAAATTTTATCAACATTTTCTAACCGTCTGAAGGTAAAAAGTAATACACATACTCACTCACAAACTTCCGTCTTCATATGTTGTATTATGTAGTGAGATGAGATTAATTGTGTCTACAATCACCAAGTCATCTTGAAAACATCGGAGTGATCAATGCTTTGGGCATTGATTTATCGTCTTTTTACGGAAAGGGACCTTTGCTCTTCAGTTGGAAAAAACTTGCTAATGAGCATTTGGTTGCACCAATTCTTCTTCTCAGCTAATGGACTAAGAAGTGGTAATGAGAAACATTCGTTGTGGAAAAACTTTCATGCATCAGAAAATTATCGGACGACCCTTTGTACGGCGAGTATCCCTTACGTCGTTGACACTACTACGATCCGGACGAAACGTTCACCTCGTCGTTTATACCGCGTATACACCGGGGGACTGGATCGATTTGTCAGCAGCGGTGTTTCCGTCTGACTATAATTCGAATCATCACGAATGGTCTCGCCTGCAGGTTTGACGACTTCCAGCCGCCCGAACAAGCCGGTTTCCGAAAGGGCTTCAGCACAGTAGACCACATACATACGCTGCGGCAGGTTAGGTTGTGGACTACGAAAAAGCCTTTGATTCGATCGGGACCTGGGCTGTACTGCAGTCTCTCCAGCGGTGCCAAGTAGACTATCGGTATATTGAAGCGCTGAAGGGTTTGTATGAAGACGAATACACGACCAGACCTCGAAACCAATACCTCTGCAGCGTGGTGTCAGACAGGGAGATGTTATCTCCACGAAACTGTTCACCGCTGTATTGGAGGATGTCTTCAAGATTTTGGACTGGAAAGGACTGGGCATCAACATCAATGGCGAGTACATGACACACCTTCGGTTTGCTGATGATATCGTAGTCATGGCTGAGACCGCGGAGGACCTCCTCCGTGGTCTCAGCCATGACTACGTGTTGTACTCAGGTGAGTACAATGCTCTAAGACCTCAGTAGAGCCACCGAGCGAGTCGGTCTTAAAATGAACATGGATAAGACGAAAGTCATGTCTAATGTAAAAATACCGACTCCTATAAAGATTGGAGACTCTGTTCTCGAAGTTGTTGACAGTTACGTGTACCTGGGACAAACTATCCAGTTAGGAAGGTCCAACTTCGAGGAAGAGGTCAATCGTCGAATCCAACTCGGCTGGGCTACTTTCGGGAAGCTACGTAGAATCTTCACGTCCGAAATACCGCAGTGTCTCAAGACAAAAGTCTTCGACCAGTGTGTGTTGCCAGTGATGACTTATGGAATTGAGACGTGGTCGATAACAATGGGCCTTATGAGAAGGCTCAAAGTCACTCAAAGGGCAATGGAGAGGGCTATGCTTGGGGTTTCACTGCGCGATCGAATCAGGAATGAGGAGATCCGTAGAAGAACGAGAGTAACCGACATAGCCCGAAGAATTGCAACACTAACGTGGCAGTGGGCTGGACACATTGCCCGTAGGACCGATGCCCGATGGGGCCGACGGATTCTCGAGTGGCGACCACGCACCAGAAGACGTAGCGTGGGTAGGCTCCCGACAAGGTGGATCGACGACCTGGTGAAGGTCGCAGGAAACCACTGGATGCGGGAAGCGCAGGACCGGTCGTCGTGGAGAGCCTTGGGGGAAGCCTATGTCCAGCACCACATCTTAATACCATAATGTAAGATGATCAGAAGTGATGTTTATTAAAAGAAACCAATCAGGAGGTAGATGTTCCAATGTTCGTGTATTATCCATTTGAATTACAATTACAACCACAATTTATTAATTTAGATAGGAACAAAATAACAATCACTGAGTACACATAAAATATACAACTATAGCAATCAGCTATTAATTAATATGGAAAATATAGGTCTCACAGAGTTCGCACGACGTTACCGTTCCGAGTGACGCTTGTCGAAAGAGAGCGAGTGCGGGTGGACCGCGCTTTTTATAGTAAACTTGAGGTGGGGTACCGGTCTTCGCTAACAGGCGGCCATTCTGCCCTGGGGATGTCCTCATCACCAACACCGCTCGGCCATTCGTTCTTGCTGTATGTATGTCCTCATACAAGTGACAATATACCTACTAACATAAAAATATCATAAAAGTATAGTTTCTAGTACAATAGATAATTCGAGAACTTAATAATGAACTTTTCACTAGATAAGTAAGTAATCAATATCACACTTTAACTTAAAGCAAAGTACATTTGGCTCTGTAACCTCATTTACTGAATTTAAAGATACAGCTGAATATCCAAAATTAGATTGAAATTGTTTATTAGTTTAATTACTTAAATTCAGGTATATATATATACATTTCTCTAATTCAAATAAACTAGGTAAGTGTTTCAATACTGCAAGAATAATCACTTGTGAATAGAATTCATTACCACACAAGGGGCAAATAATTATCTTACTTCCTCAGCCACACTAAGGGCAAATAATTATCTTACTTCCTCAGTCACAATAGGGGCAAATCATTATCCTTCTTCCTCAGCCACACTAGGGGCAAATAATTATTTTTCTTCCTCAGCCACACTAGGGGCTTACTATGTACAAATCCACACTAGGGGATAAGCAGCACGTTGAGCATAATAATTATTACCGTCTACTCTAGGAGACTCGATTTTAGTTCACCACACTAGGGGCTAATTATGTTCAAACCACACTTGGGGTTTATTATGTTCAAACCACACTTGGGGTTTATTATGTTCAAACCACACTTGGGGTTTATTATGTTCAAACCACACTTGGGGTTTATTATGTTCAAACCACACTTGGGGTTTATTATGTTCAAACCACACTAGGGGCTTACTATGTACAAATCCACACTAGGGGATAAGCAGCACGTTGAACATAATAATTATTACCGTCTACTCTAGGAGACTCGATTTTAGTTCACCACACTAGGGGCTAATTATGTTCAAACCACACTTGGGGTTTATTATGTTCAAACCACACTTGGGGTTTATTATGTTCAAACCACACTTGGGGTTTATTATGTTCAAACCACACTAGGGGCTTACTATGTACAAATCCACACTAGGGGATAAGCAGCACGTTGAGCATAATAATTATTACCGTCTACTCTAGGAGACTCGATTTTAGTTCACCACACTAGGGGCTAATTATGTTCAAACCACACTTGGGGTTTATTATGTTCAAACCACACTTGGGGTTTATTATGTTCAAACCACACTTGGGGTTTATTATGTTCAAACCACACTTGGGGTTTATTATGTTCAAACCACACTTGGGGTTTATTATGTTCAAACCACACTTGGGGTTTATTATGTTCAAACCACACTTGGGGTTTATTATGTTCAAACCACACTTGGGGTTTATTATGTTCAAACCACACTTGGGGTTGAATAAATATAATATTTTTAATAAATTATCATACGACCGCACCATCAGTGGGTTATTATGCATATCCACACTAGGGGATAAGCAGTATGTTGAGTATAATAATTATAACTGTCTACTCTGGGAGACTCGATCTTAGTTCACCACACTTGGGGCTAATTATGTTCAAACCACACTTGGGGCTTATTATGTTCAAACCACACTTGGGGTTGAATAAATATTATAATGTTTTTAATAAATTTTCACACAACCTCACCATCAGGGACTTATTATGTATATCCACACTAGGGGATAAGCAGCATGTTGATTTTTTTTATTTATTTATGTAGGACAACCAAAAAAATGTTACCCGAGTTACATTTATATATTACAATAATATCAAAACTTAAATTGAGTGCAGTCTTATTTATAGGTTGCCAAGGCATGCATCATTTTGTGGTCGGATTTTTATTTATTTCTATAATGCTAAAAGAAAAACAACAAGAATGTAAAATATAAACAGAACATAGAATTAAAGGACAAGGCTCAATCATTGTTGGGGTTGAGCATAATGACTATAACTGTGTACTCTAGTAGACTAGGTTTTATTTCACCACACTTGGGGCTGATGTCTTAATACTATTGCCAAAGCTGAAGTTATCATTCTTATAAAATTGTTGCATACCAACCTCGCTTGGGGAATATCCGCAATAGTTTTCAATGAGTATCTTTTCAGCTTAAACTGGCGGCATCTAAACTATAAATTGGCATGTAGGTTTATGTATGTTTATTGCTAATTATAATTAAGTAGGTAACATGTATTTGTTTGTAGTTTGTAACGGAACCATCACTGGTAGAACTGGTATCCTGTTGTCCTTTATTTGAATGAAGACGTTCAGATATTCTTTCGACGACTTATTTCGCTAAGGGCTTCCCGAATAGGGCTACAATCTTCAAAGGCCACATCACACACTAAGGTATGAATAAGAGGTGTCGTAGCATCAATACCTTTCAATAGGTTCAATGCTGAATACAGAGTTATTCTGTGTTTTGAGATATTTAGAATCAACTGCAGTTTCTACATAACATTTGGCCACTTTTCGCAATCGCATCTACAATTATAAGAACATGACGATAATCATTGGCCTCAGGAAGAGCACCTAATGAATCTACTAGCATAGGCACAAAAATAGGCAGTGGTTTCTAAGTTGAATTACCAATATAGTATTTCCGGACCTCAATCATTACTGAAACAACAAGATCGCGTGGCAACCACTATCGGTGTTACAGATAACCATAATATCGAGGCTTTCAAAATAGAACTCTCGCAATGTAGGGGCAAACATCCACAATGCCGGAGCTATGTAAAACGGGTTGCCGCAATGTCGGGGCAACGAGTATCACAATGTCGAGGTACGAGTGCTAAAATATCGGGGCACGAACACCATTATGTCGGGGTGTTAAATTGACTCATCACTATTGAAGAACGCTTCGCAAGTGCTTTGGGAATCCTTGTTAACCAACCTGCTTTAATTTCTGGGGTTAGGCTAAGTCAGTCAAGGCCTTCACTTATCCACGACTCGGCCTATCCATCATTCGGCCTAATTTTCAGTCACATTCCTTTCATAAAAACAATTGGCTTACGCGAACCGGAGAAATAATTTACGGCCGATTACGAAATCAAAGATACATTAAGTGCACTGCCATCTATAAGGATGTACCGGTATGCTATGAATTACAGCTGATTGATTGATTAATAGCCTTTTTAAATTACAGCTGTACTAATTTAATTATTATCCGCGAAAAGTTCGCGACACAGATTAACTTAGCCTGCGACTCGATCGAGCTTTAGTGAAACAGTCGCTTTCCTTATGCCCTAACTTCTTCGAGAAAGAACAAACTGGTTTAGCACCATATTCACTTTTATCGTTAGTAACATTTCGCTTTTTGGGGCACTTATCCTTATAATGAATGACCCATTTGGCCGCAATGAAAACACTTTCCTTTTTAGTAGAACTATGGAAATGATGCCTCTTAGCGGTACTAATAGGCGATGCAAATTTATCCAAACTACGATTATTGTCGAATTTTCGGGTAGACTTAATATAAGTGGCCCGAAATGAAACTAGTGGCTACCGCGCGCACTTGCACGTCACTGATACCGTGTACTACAATTTGAAGCATTAGTTCTTCACTTAAACTCTATTTCGAACAAGTCTGCCATAAAAGTCATTCAACTGCCCTGTACCAAAAATCCAGATAACTCACGAATAGATAGCGTTCGTCATACAAAAGGTCGCTAACGTTGCACCGGTCGAGTTTCAAAACCAACCCACGCAACCAAACGAGTAAGTCAAAATATAGTAAATTCTAGCATTTAAACACGGAAATTATGTATAATATGCTATTGGTTAGGTATTTGAAAAAAAAGGAAACATATTGTACTTACTATTATTTGTCGAGATTACTGAGGTTTTTAATTTATATTTCAGTTCAGGAATGTTATATCAGGATATATTCAATTAAATTAACTTGAATGAAAGTAAGCAACTAACACAAACAAAACAAACTTTTAACATTCTCAGAAGCACATCACCAGTCAGATATTTTGTAATAATTTCTTTCCATCTTTCTGAATTTGAATGCGCTTGGGATAGACCACTTGGAAAGTTATCTCTTATTATTATTTGGTTACTGCCGTTGTTTTGTTTTAGTGTGTTGTTAAATTGTATTAATTGTAATGAGTGAAGAAGTGAGAATGGATCAGCCTAAACCAGGCCTAACAAGACTGCGATGAAACCGAATCATTGAACCTCGAGCAGGTTAGTTAGTTTATTTTAAATGCTTACTTCGAACAAATACTAATAATGGGATTGAGTTAAAGTTCATCTGTTTACGTACCTACTCAATTAAATGTAAACACTCTTGATATTAATTTTGTTTTTATCTATATGAAATATTTTTACGTTATTATGCCCCGCCCTACAGTCAGATTTTCTAAAAATGGTAGGTTATTTGTAAAAATTGCCTTGGAAGTAGTAATATCCATGTTTTAACATATATTTTATGATTAAAAGTTATCAATATCGTTTACGTTATGTCACAAAATACCACACCTACAGAGATTTCATTCTGTAATTGCAAATTAGCAAAAAGCCTAACGCGCTAATGTTCATCATACATTACACGGCTTATCAGCCTACCGAAGCTAGGCGCACTCGTAACGGATCAAAATGTACCTTAAGTCCGTGCCAGGAGAGCTTGTATTACAATACCCGTAACAAGTCTGAACTGATCGGTCCTATTGTTATCCTGGGTTAATAATAATAATAATAATAATAATTTTTATTTCAAAAATATACATTTCAAGGTACACAAATAATATTTTAACTAAGAAATCAAAGAGTACAGAAAATAATGTGTCGTTGGTGCCTGTACTAATGAATTAAATCACTGTATCACAGCCACCAGCGCCTTCCAAGTTAAACGAAAAATAGGACTATTGGAGCGTACCGAATAGTAAATCAGAAAAGTGTAATAAAGCAAAATAAAAATAAAATAAAAATAATTAATTTAAAATATAAAGACAAAGAAAAGGTTACAGGGTTGGGAGTAGTGAGACAAAAAAAATATATGTAACTGTTTAATTTAAAGTTTTGTATTGTATAAGCACTGAGCGGTATTGATAACATTTAGATTCTTGGTTATAGGCCCATCAACGTCGCAAGTTCCATTGCATTCTCCAGTTAAAAAGAGAAAACCAACAACTTTATCTGTTGGCGAGAAGGGCACTCGTATTTAGAAATATTAAAAATACATGGCCTGAGGACGAATACCGTTCGAGCTTAGCTATGATCAAAAAGACTTTTAAGTTTTTTTTTTTTTTTTTAGTATATCTACAAGATCCATATATGGAATGTTGAGGAAATATATGTACCTGCATAAAGATGGGACTACGAAAAGTAAAATATCCATTTTACAAATACCTACTATAAGCCAAAAATTCTATAGATTTTCCATGGAAGGTGATCTGCATACAGTAGACAATATTCTCCAGAGAATAAACGAAGACGATATGTTGCCTAACTTCAGCAAAACTACTTTATGGCACGTTCTTCGCCATTTGAAATTTAAGTTTAAAAAAAACTAAGCGAAATAATTTTTTTTTTGGCGTACTAAGTATTTAAAAGAAATTTAAAGATTAACGCAACGAGAAACGCAACATTTATTACGTAGATGAAACTTGGATCAACGCAGGTAAAAAAAATCTATTGTCACTTATAAATTACAGAATATAATTATCCTAGTTGACATGACGCGTACGCGCCCTACAACCGCATATCACGAATACAAAGAATTTATAAGTTCAGTAATTATTTCAAGCTACATGCTACTCATTTATACTCACCATGCCCGTCCTCACTGTTTTTTTTTTCGTTGTACTTCGGTGCGACTATAATTTTATCACTTGTTTAGGTCATACTGTTATGAAAGCTTGGACTGACACGACCGTAGCGTCATCGCATCAAGCATTATTAGAAGGACTGTCGACTGGCGCTAAAATTCCGACAGGAAAGGGGGAAGGAATCATTGTTATCCATATCGGTAAGAAAAATGGCTTTTTGGAGGATTGACGCTGGGTCGTTGAATGTAAAGAAAAGGAGACTACCATGAAAGTATGGATGCCGTTCATTTTGAAGAAAGCTTCGCCAAAGTTTTGACGAAACTTCAACGTAATGACGTGAATCATTAACAAAATTATGTTATTGACGAAATTGCAAAGGAAGAAAAAAAGCGTCACAGTATTGCGGCTGCCGCCCTATCATTGCGAGTACAACCCTATTGAGTTGATATGGGCGGACACAAAATGTTACGTTGCTCGACACAACACTACATTTAAATATTAGCAGTTGTGAAAAACTTATTTAATGATGCCTTAAATCAAGTTACATCCGAAAAATGGGAAAATTGCGTCCAGCACGTCAAAAAACAAACAATAAATTAAAATGAGGGGTTTAGACAACCAAATTGACAAAACCGTCGATCGTTTTATAATAAATGTAAACAAGCAGTTCAGAAAGTGATAGTTACGTAATTGAAAATTCAGACACGAATTCCATTTCTGAACTGTCTGAATAATGTAACTATGTATTTATAAATGTAACTATTTGTAAGTACTAAAAGCATATACCACACTTGAAACTTTGTGAAGTGGAAAAATATATATATTTAAATTATTTGTTTTGTTTATTTTCAAAGGTACATTTTTTTAAATATGTACATAAAACAATATAATGTATTCGTATTATGCAAGTATTACAAAAATAAATAATATATGCTCCCGGTTAGACGGGATAATCGACAAAACATACCTTTTCAATAAATATGTATCGTCAACGAATATAAAATAAAAACGACTGATCATAATATTGAAAAAAAGGGTTTGTATTCCATTCCTTGTTGCATGTGCTGTCGTGCGACAAGGTCACCTCTTACCACGATACACTTGTTTTGATCATGTTACCGACACTTTTCTGTATATTGTTTTTGTATCGTGTGGGAATATTAGGATACATTAGTAGGAGGGTTGACCAAACTTTGTGGCAAATATATCTGAGATTTAGTTTAACTCTTTTACCGTATGTAATTTTACTAATGCACGACGCGCATACTCCGAATAAGATAGAAATTTATCCGACCTAGTGTTCATGAGCTCATGAAGTGTTTGAGCATAGTTATTCTTTAGCGGGCACAATGACTCAAATTCTTTCCTGAAGTTATTCCACGATCGGTCATTGGTTACCCATTCATCATGACTTAACCACGATCGAGCGTCACCTTGCAAGCAATTACCAATACGCGAGAAGCATTCATAATCACTTTAATTGTTGAGAACTTTAGCGCAACCGATCTCCGCACACCAATCATCAATATTACATAAGGTAGGATCAAAGTAGTGAAATATAAAAATGCTGAGATCTACCCGCAATATTAATCCACACACGGTCAATTACCGTTGCCTACGGCGGCGGCTATGTACCAGGACGAGAGCGCGATCAACGACGGTAGCTATGTCTGAGAGTCGGTGACATTTATGTACAAACTCAGTCTCTCTAGGCAAAGGCGAAACCAAATGGCGGCGACGCTCCGGTGGCGATGAATGACGCATGATAGTCATGACGTAAGCTATTACCGCGACTGCTGTAACGACCGCGATTACGACTGCGTTTGCGGTGTAAACAACAAACACACTGAATGTGAATCTATTAAAAATGTATACAAGTAATCACACAAGTACCCACACAAAAGTACAATAAAAATAATGGCTGAAAGTGACTGTTATTCTGTTCCTTGATTTATAACGAGAATGTGAGCAGTGTAGTTCTTTATCCCACTTCTGATTGTAAGATGATCAGAAGTGATGTTTATTAAAAGAAACCAATCAGGAGGTAGATGTTCCAATGTTCGTGTATTATCCATTTGAATTACAATTACAACCACAATTTATTAATTTAGATAGGAACAAAATAACAATCACTGAGTACACATAAAATATACAACTATAGCAATCAGCTATTAATTAATATGGAAAATATAGGTCTCACAGAGTTCGCACGACGTTACCGTTCCGAGTGACGCTTGTCGAAAGAGAGCGAGTGCGGGTGGACCGCGCTTTTTATAGTAAACTTGAGGTGGGGTACCGGTCTTCGCTAACAATAAGTCATCACTGGCAACACACACTGGTCGACGACTTTTGTCCTGAGATACTGCGGTGTTTCTACCCTTAGTACGATACAATTATTATGACATACTTTATGTACATATTTATGGTATAATCTTTCTAAATAGTACATTGTTACTGTTGTGGTGCCCTTGATATTTTATTCAAAAGTTATCTGTAAAAGATCGCACCTAGCGACAAGCCTGCCCATTGTGTAACCCTTTGTAAAATCTTCATTTTTTTTTCTGTAATTTATATAGTGTACATAATAAAGAGTACTCTAATCTTCTCTACTTTACGCTCACAGTAGGTAAACTATGGCTGAGGAGAACGAGACAGACCTGCCTTCTCCATCATTGTTATGTATCTATGGTATATCCTTCTGTAAATCCTGTTCATGTTTGACCCAATTTCGATTGTACGGAATCAAATTATTGTGAAAGCCGAAGTTTTTTATGTATTCACCCGGGAAAATTGCAAAAGATTATTTATGATTTTTGACGATATCCTCCTTGCTACTCCTAACTCCTTGATCCTTGATGTTTATTATATATTTTATTTCTTGCGGAAAATATTACAAACTTTTCCTTAAAGTTCAGAATAATCCTAAAATGTTGAAAGTGATTGCTTAGACAAGTAATTGCTTCCACGTTTCCAAGATTAGCCTAAATTCAGAAGCATAAGTAAAATTGCTACATTCGAAAACGTTTTCTTTCTTTCTACTACTTTAAAATACTAACTACATCTAAAACTTCTATTACCTATTCCCACAGTGGGGAAAATAGTATAATTTTCGTCTTACATAACTTCTAACGTAGTTGTTACCTTCAGATACTTAGACAAGAATACTCGTCCTTTCAGTTACTTTCAAAATTATCAAAATAAAATGAAATCTATTAATCGTCAAGATAAAACCATGAAACAAGTTGACAACTGAGTGAACTAGTGGTAATAACTCATCATCATCATCTGAGCGTATAATCCCGGTTGCATCCGCGGTTTTTACGTTGGATCCCGGGGTCCGCTTTCCAACATATTTGCCTCCAATTCTCACGATCTCTGGCATACCTTAGTGTGAGATTGTTGGCACGCATTTCGTCTCTTACAACGTTAAGCCTGCACTTCTTTGGTCTACCTCGCTTGTTCTGGCTCGGAGGAGGCTCTATGACAAGACATTTGTTACCCACGTAACATTTTAGGTTTTCGTAAGACGTGACCGTTCCAGCATAGGCAACCCCCTTGCGGTTTGTCTGCTATGCCACGGACACGAAGACAGTCACGGATACGGGAGTTCCTGATGCGGTCTTTCCGCGTAACTCACGCAGCTCCTGCTTGTGAAGCTCAAGCACAGGCCACGCCTCACTGCCATACAAAAGAACAGGTCTAGTAATGGTCTAATAGACCTATCCCTTAAGATTAACTTGCGGAACTAGCGGTATATAACTATTATTGAAAAATGATGCACGACTTTTGAAATTGCTCGCCTTGACCTTTGTGCATCCCTTGGGTTAATGACATGTTCTGAATTTACTCTATAGCAGGCTAAATTGGATAATGTAATTTATTGCATCTATTCATTTTAATCGTCCATATTATATTAACAGTCAAACACATCATTAAAACAAGGTATCTAAATAACTAAAACAGAAAATGTATTCCCCAGATACACTTTGTAATTACTAACAGCAGCCCGTGATTTCAGTTGAAACCTCATGATATCCCATTCGTAAAGCATACAAAAGTTCCAGAAGTCAATTGGCGCATTTACATATTAAAATACACAATTCCGACTACTGGTGGAAAGGACGGTCAATAAAAAAATTTAGGAAATAACTTTTTAGCCAGCCATTTTTTTTTGTTTTGGATGGAAAATCAGCAATTGAGCTTTCCCACTCTGGGCGGAGCCGAAGGTCGTGTCAGACTTTTATTGACTAAAACCCACCCGTGTTTCTTCACTTGCCTGGTGGACTTCGACGGTGCGCCAGGGCCACGGTTTCTTTTTTAGCCAACCCGCAACCCTGATCCAGGAGGCATCAGTCTTCGTGAACCCCGTCACGGTGTGCTGACATCACTACGAACCGGAAGAAGCGTAAAAGACTAGCCGAAATATGGCACTGTAATATTTGTCAGTGGCAGTGTTTCCGTCTGACTATAATTGAAGTGTCTTCAAGCCTAGCGCTAGCTAAACTAGCGCTTAACCATCAACGATTGCATCACTGCTTATCAGACGGGAAATATTGCGGTCAAGCACTAGTTTATTTATAACAGGTAAAAAACTAAGCTTCTCGTTCTCGCTAGTAACATCTTGATCCACCTTCCGCATCCACACTTTGCTTGCCGATACATGGTCTCCACTCCAGAATCATTGGCCACCGGTTTTTCGACAATCATGGTCCACTCTCACACATGGCCATTTCAGGGGGTTTCTCTGCAAGCTATTTCGTAACTCCAACATTTTTCAGTATATTTTCATTTTTTATTTCATCATTCCAAGAAATTGAGAGTTTAGGGAGCTGAACAAAACAGGTATCGTGGCCTCTGGCGAACAGGCAATTGAAGGAACATGGTTTGGTTTTAGTAAGTAAAAGTCTGACACGCCCTTCTGCACCGCCCAGAGCATGAGAGATCATTTGAGGATCTCCCATTCGAAAAAAACGATCTCATTACGGCGAAGTTTATTCTCGATCCTCACTTAACTTAAATAGGATTTGAAATAAGTACAGGTAAATTACTAAATGAAACAACCATCGCCGACCTAATGGCTGACAAGCACTCCAGGCCATACCTGGAGCGGTGTTGCCTCAAGGTCGCTAGAACTAGCGTAGAAAGGAATCGGATAAGGTGAGCGGCACAACCAGTGCTGCCGTCGGCAAGGATTGAATGTGACTGAAATTAGCTGTAATATGTAGTAAAGTTTTAATGTATAGGAATAAGTATTGAAAGTAAGGACAATATCGTAATATAGAAAGAAAATGACAAAAGAAATAATAACGCAGGAAAAGAATAACCGTAAAAAAGAAAATGGACAAGCCGTAAAAAAAGCGAGCGGTAAAAAAGAAAAAAAAGACAGCTAATATAAAAAAGGCAAAAATAGAATTCTTGCCACGCAAGAAGTGTAGGGACGGCAACGCCCTGTGATGTCTATTATAAAAAAAAAAATGGATTTGAAAACCAACAAGTCAGCCAACATGCTAGCTATAAGATTTTCCTGTGTATCAAACGTCAATCGGTAATATTGAAAATGGTGGAACTAATAACTCGTAGTGATTAACTTCTCAGTGATGTGCACGCTCGATTAGACCGCTCTTATGAGCATAATGACGCATGTATCATCGGCTGCTGATAGAAGTTACCACGCACCAGACAAAGTCTTGCCGCCAAGCTATTCGTCGTATTCCGGCATGATGAGTGGTGAAGCCTTACGGGGGACGGATCTGTAGGCCTAGTATGAGTTTTCATTACGAAACTCGTTCGCCGATATCGAGCGCGTTTGACTCAGCGATTGGCCCGCTTCAAGGTCGTAAGAACTCTCAACCAATGAGAGCGCCAAACGCGCTCGATGCGATCGAACGAGTTTCGTATTGAAAACTCATACTAGGCCTACTGAGCAGTTGTGTTGCGATGTGTACCGGGTGCGATGCGTCAAATATTGTTGTGTCGGAAGTTTGGTCATGGAGGGTCTCCAGATCATCGTTGGTCGTGTTGTTGGGTTTAACATTGCATCACCTCGCTCAACTGCTGTCTTCCTTACTCAGTGTTTTTTGAGTGAATAGGCTTAATAAACTAGCGCGCTTTACGATTTGAACGACGATTGCATCACTGCTTGCCATCAGGCGGGATTGCAGTCAGGCACTGGTTTATAATTATAAATAAATAAATAAATAAATATGGTTGATCTAGACGGTTAGTCAAGCCACAGAAAAAATAAAATATAACAGCACATGACCATCATCAGAAGAAGTTAGCGGTACAAAAGCATCATCTGGGGATGCTGCGTCTTTATATAGCGAAGGATCCATTGTAGGCGTAGGTTATTGGGCAAGGAGATAATCAATTATAACGATATACTTGAAATCAAAGTTTGATCACTCCAATTTACAATAATTTTCCTAAGAAATAACGTTCCACTTGACAAGAATCGCACATCCTTAATTAACTGTTGTCCATCTGTCACGAGTCCCCGTTATCTCTTCTTTTGTGCCAGTGTCGGGTGTTACGTTTAGAAATCCCTATTCGATTACATTACATTTCGTTCAGAAATTAGAAAATGGATAAATCCGATAACTTAAAACTATATCGATATCAGACGGTGCTCAACGCCGACAAATATTATGAATGATATAAAAAAAATGTCGCGGTCTATTACAGTGTTTAGTAACCAAATTTATAAATGACATGCAATCAAATAATGATAGATGACATTATTGTATTTGGTATTTTACTAATTGAGTTGACTTGTTTAAATTATTAATTATTTTTAGGCACATTTATAAATTTTGAATTGACCTGTCACTGACAAAATTTCCTGTCATTTACTATTTTTTCCCCTTTTTAGGGTTCCGTAGCCACATGGCAAAAACGGAACCCTTATAGATTCTTTGAGGAGTGGCTAGAGAGGCGCCACGGCGACCTCACCTTCCGCCTGACGCAGGTCCTTACCGGACACGGTTGTTTCGCGAGGTTCCTGTTCCGTATTAGGCGGGAGGAAAAGCCAGGGTGTCACCATTGTGTGGATCGCCCTGAGGACACGGTGGAGCATACGGTGGAGATCTACCCGGCTTGGGTAGACCACCGCCGTGTCCTCGTAGCGGCGATCGGCGGCAATCTCTCGCGTCCGACCCTGGTCCAGGCCATGGTCCGGAGCGAGAGTGCATGGCAGGCCGTCACCTCCTTCTGCGAAGCAGTGAAGCTGGCAAAGGAGGAGGCGGAGCGCGTGAGGCAACGGGAATCCCAGCGCCCTCACGCCACTAGCCACCGCAGTAGACGCCCTGGTCGGGAGACGACACCTAACTCCCAGCAACCGTAGGCGCGGGCCTGCGGGCGGTGAGCAGTGGGCAGCTCGCCGCCCGGTAAGGACCAGGCCCGAGTCGACGGCGCGTCGTGTTTCACGCGCGCTTTAAAGAGATGTCAGCACATCGTGACGGGGTCCACGAAGACCGATGCCTCCTGGGTCAGGGTTGCGGGTTGGTTAAACAAGAAACCGCGGCCCTGGCCATCGCACAGGCAAGTGAAGAAACACGGGTGGGTTTTAGTCAGTAAAAGTCTGACACACCCTTCCGCTCCGCCCAGGGCGGGAGAAGTCATTTGATGATTTCCCATCCCAACAAAAAAAAAACCCTTATAGATTCGTCATGTCTGTCTGTCCGTCTGTCCGTCCGTATGTCACAGCCATATTTTTCCGAAACTATAAAAATAATAATAAATATTGGGGGCTCCCCATACTTAGAACTGAAACTTAAATATTTTTTTTCATCAAACACATACGTGTGGGGTATCTATGGATAGGTCTTCAAAAATGATATTGAGGTTTCAATTTTTTTTTTTTCTAAACATAATAGTTTGCGTAACAGACGCTTCCAAAGAGGAAAAAAGGTGCCCCCCCCCCCTCTAACTTCTAAAATAAGAAATTGAAAAATCTAAAAAAATCACATGATGTACATTACTATAAAAACTACTAAAGAAAATTGTTTTGGACGTGGTCTAGGACGTATTTTTTTTAATACCTCGTAAATCGTAAACCGCTTATTATTTTAATAATTATAACCTAGTGCTTGATCATAATCCCGCCTGTTGGTAAGCAGTGACGCAATCGTTGATGGTAAAGCCCGCTAGTTTAATAAACCCATTCACTCAAAAAACTGACTCGTGAATAGGAAGGAAGACGGCAGTTGAGCGAGGTGATGCAATGTTTAACCCAAAGGGAGATTGATCTTGAGATCTCTCTTTGTCCGACACGCACTTGGCCGGTTTTTTTTTATTTTATTTTGAATGAATATATAAAATGTATATGAATATTAGTAATGTACAATAAGTAGAGAAAAACGCTAAAATTTCATGCTTTCAGGCGGATTATGGAGATTTTTTTTTTCTTTATAAATTATAAACTAGCTCTTGATCGCAATCCCGCCTGATGGTAAGCAGTGATGCTATCGTTGATGGTAAAGCGCGCTAGTTTATTAAGAGCCTATTCACTCTAGCCTTGAGATGTCAAACTACTTATGTATCAATATACTATTGGTATATATCTGAATTACCCATTTTCGAAATAAATGAGTTTGAGTTTCAGGTGTTCGATTTCCTTGTGAAAAACTTGTTTCTCGCGGCGGATGCCTTTACTGCGATAAAGGCAGAAAATGGTCATTATTTCACCTCAGCAGCGAGAAGCGTGAATACCTACTATAGACACAATGCCCATCACACGGTTGTATCTAGCGGTTGATTACGACATTCACGAATTCCTCTACCCTGGTCCAGTAGAGACCAGGAAGGACGCGCGGCGGATGCCTTTGCATCGATAAAGGCAGAAAAAGGTCATTATTTGATCTCATCGGCGAGAAGCGCGTTCGTACGATAGGCACAATGTCACACGACTTTTGAAGACTTGAAAGGGTAGCTTTCAGAAAATTATATGTGATCCGCGAGAGAAGATTTTAAGACTTACATAGTGTAGAGTGTTACCTACCTCTGCGATTTTTTCCATATAATGTTTGGTCTGTAATGTATGGGCACAGGTCTCCTCTCATACAGAGAACGATTGCTCAAAACGGGTTGGCGATTTCAGACTTAAAGTCCAGGTTTCCTCAAGATGTTTTCCTTCATCTTGTAATCAGTCATTGGTGTCCAAGATATACTTAAAAAGTACATAGAACTTAGAAAAGTTATATTGGTACTTGCCTGACTTGGAATTGAACCCGCACACTCATATTAGAGAGGCTGGTGTTTTAACCACTAGGCCACCACGACTTAAATAAACTCAAACTAACTCTTGCAAGCGTATCTAAAGCGCGCTATTCGGTGCCCGCATGTCAGTTAATATCCAAGAATAGGGAGTCGGTAGTGTATATTGTTTGTGGACGATTAAGAACGGTTTGATCAAAGGCTGTGGTAGCAATTGATTTCCGCAGCCAGTTTTATAAGACCCGGCGCAGTCACCGTATGCTATATTCGTGCAGTCAACCTGATATAGTTTTCTTTTTGGGAAGTAATGTGTCTAATTCTTCCTGATCCAGCCCGCCTAGCTACACTTTCGAAAGCTCGACGCAGCACTCCGACATTCACACTGTTTCAAAGCCTCCTGAAACATAGCAATAACTCTTGTTGTGCTTTCCATGTCCATATGACGAAAAGAATGAATAGTAATCACGATTAACATGTAAATAAAGAAAACTGTTAGAATGTGATGAAAACGTTGACGCTTTGAATCAACCTAAGTAAATTCGTATAAACCAAGGATTTTTTTTTTATAAGGCCCTTCAAAAATGCAAAGAACAAAGCGTAGTGCATTCACAAATGCTTACCTAATCATTTAGTTTTAGAGAACATTCTAAATTATTATTGGCCCTATTTTTATTTTGAGAACTTTATTATTTACATTAGAAAATTCCGTTTCATAGAGGAACACTGGACTCCATCGCGAAAGCCGTGGACGCGCTTAGATGATGATGATGACAAAATTACCAGTCCGATATTTAATGAGTAGGTTGAAGAGTAAGTAAGCATTGATTTTTTTTGATCACGTTGGGGTACAGCTTTAGAATAGGGTATAAAGTTCACCCATATTCCAAAGAAAAAGGAGGGTCTTCCGACCAGACGTATGTTGTGTCTGGAGGACAACTACTCAACAATTCATGTCGGAAAGCTGTATGTGAAGTTGCGTTGCTTCTGTAGGGAGATATCGCTACAGATAGTTACTGTGTAATAGGTGTGTGTTGTATCGCCTTTTTCAAGAAACGTGACTTAACCAGTTACTTGATCGGCGTCACCTGTTATAAAACAAGTTATTTTTGTAGCTAGTTATTTTAATTCAGCTACTGTGATTGTTAAATATAACCACCAACTATACAGTTACACGCGATACGAAATTAGACGTGGTCATTATTTCACGTCACTAGTTACAATAACTAGCGAGGCGCGCCGCCGGTGTGATGCACGATTCAGCTACCCGCTACGGCATAACGTGTGTATGAAATAACGCATTTACAAAAATAACTACTTGTTAATTTGACTCGTAACTAGTGATTCAGTTACACATCGCGTCACTGGTTATTGTAACTAGTTTCGTGAAATAACAACCACGTCTACTGTGTAACGCTACAGGTAACATACCAAGTCTTGCGAATCACATCATCATCATCATCATCATCAACCTTTTTATCGTCCCACTGCTGGGCACAGGTCTCCTCTCCTACACAGAAAGATTGAGCGTAATCACCGCGCTTGCTCAATGCTGATTGGCGATTTCAGACTTAAAGTCCAGGTTTCCTCAAGATGTTTTCCTTCACCTTCAATGGTGTCCAAGATATACTTAGAAAATACATATAACTTTAGAAAAGTTACATTGGTACTTGCCTGACCTGGAATCGAACCCGCGCACTCATTCTTGAGAGGCTGGTATTTTAATCACTAGGCCACCACGACTTGCGAATCACATCCGCTGCAAATTTGCTTAAGCCCTCTAATGCATCTACAGTAAAAATCCACATTAAATATCTTGCACACAACATAAAATCACATATCACCGTCGTTATACGCCTAGGATGAACATCGACAGCGACCGGAAGTCGTCACAGCCGTGAACCAGGCAATATCCGGCGAGCGCGCTTTGACGGGCGGAACGGAGCCGACTCGTGCGACGTAGTACGCGACGATGTATTTGCGCTAGCAGCCAATATGTGACTAACTTTTTGGTAAAAATGATTCTAGTGTAAAGGATATTGTTGGCGGCTAGTACCTTATTTGTGGAGGTAATTCACACCCTGAATATTTGAACAAATTGTCGTAGAAATTCTCCGTCTAGGAATGGTATTTGTCGTACTTGGACCGGGAAGGTAAGAATTTTTGCTTTAAGATTTTCAGTGAAACGGAACGATGCTTTTTTCTTTACAATATCCTTTTTCACTATTATTAAGCAACACAAAGAAACATGACGTCTGTGATCTAATCTGCGCCCTTCCTAGAATCGGAGGACGAATGGCTTATTCCGGACGTAATCTGAGCGAACGCTATTAGAGATTTTACGTTGGTAGAAGTATTGTAATCCATGTGCCTTGATCTTACAGCGTCGATTTAATTAGTTTTTGAGATAACAATATTATATATTTTGACTTGACATATTATGACATTGTTGTCGTGATTAGTAATTAAATTTTTATTGACCAATTTATAAAAAATATCCTTATTGCCTTATAATATAATCTTTAATTAATTATGATGACAATTATTGACATCGCCATTGCTACCTATTTGTACGCTACAATATGCGACTGAACTTAATAGAAATTTTCTGTATCCCAATTGTATTTTGCGTGCAATGATCAGAGACAAATACAATTCACGTACTCATATAAAATGAATCAAAACATAAATCGATTGCACAAATAGAACAGAACTGGCAGGTATCGATCTTAACCCTTAAATGATATTGCTGTTCGTAAATTGTTTACAGTAGCCAGTCCACTGTCGACGGTCAGTCGCAATATCGTGGATTCCAAATTCATAAAGCGGGATTATCAGTACTTAGGGGTTGTCCAGTTTACTATGTGGCAAGTGCGGCTATATTTGTGAATCAAACAGGACCGAGGCTGATATTTTTTTGATTTATGAAGTTCTTTGGATAGAGGCTTTAAGAAGGGTCAGTTTACTTGTTGTGTGGATTGGCATATTCGTGGCATACGATTGAATTTTATGTTTAAAAGCTGGTAGATATATATGTCGGAGTCATTCATTCGGAACTCCAGCGTCGTCTTGTGGCGTTTGAGTATAGCCTGAATTCGTGGTGGTGCAGGCAAGCTACTTCCCTACAAGAGCGGTGTGGACAGAGCGCTCTGGAGGATTGGACTTTAAACGACCAACATGTGTTAAGATATTGTCTTGTATTCCGTTGAGTTTTGTACCTTCAGTGTGCACTAGCGTATGACTGCAAATAGTGCTTCTATTGTGCTATAATCAACATTACCCACAATGCGCCTACTGTAGTTTAATGTACCTGATAATAACGAGAAACAAACATACCATCTCTGACATATGGGAAATTTCGTGTGTATATTTGGTATGGATTTGCATATTGATGGCAATCCTAATGTCACTGTCACAAATGTCATACAAAATGATAGATTGCAATTGAATAATAATGCACTCTCAATGAAAAGCTGTCAATGACAATAGATTGGAGTCATGATTAGAATTAGAATTAATTTATTTGTACATACATTATTATTTAACCACTGTTCACCACAACATCGTTTTGTTGCAGCAGAAGTGAAATATGAGTAAAAATATTAAGATATCATCGTTGTATAACTGTAGTAAACATGATTAAAGGAGATGTTTCATTTTGGGCCACCACTATGCTAATTATATAGATAAAAAGGAAAAAAATAAATAAAAGATTTTCATAAAAACACTACTAAATTAAATAGGGATGTTTCCTGGGTATAAAAAAAAAATATTCTATTTAGTCCGTCATTCAGATACTCGTAATAGAAAAATATTGGATACGTTTATTTTGTTTTATCAAATCAATAAAAATTGACAAATATAAAAGGCATCAAAGATCAGGAGTGGGAGCTGATAACGTCACTCGTTGCTAAAAAGTGTAGCAAGGAGTGACGTCACATGAGTTTTCAACGCATTGTATCGTCTTCATTTTTTCCTCCATACATTTCTGAAACATCTCCTTTTAAGATTTGTGATTTACAATAAGTCCAACAAGAATAAATATTTTTACAATTAGGTAGTCGCTACTTTGATTTATTGTAACTTATATTGGAATCAGACAGAAAGACCGCCAAAGGCAAATTGTTTCAGTCCTTTGATGTACGCGGTATAAAAGAAGAAGCGAAACGCTTCGTTCGGATCTTAGCAGTGTCAACAACGTAAGAATAGATACTCGCCGTACGACGGATCGTCCGATGATGCAACTATGATGGCGGAATCAACTCACGTAATTCCTGTGCACACTCTATGAAAAATACTCAATAATGCAGGCAACCGGTAACTCAAGACTTGTGCCCCAAGCTTTGGACTTTGCTTTTACCAAATATGGATCAACAATGAACTCCTTCGCACGCCTCTCCACTGATAAATGACTAAATGAAGTACATGTCATCTTCAGATTAGCTGTCGACAATTACATAAAGAATAATGGAACCTCACTGTAGACAATCAAGAAACCACTAAAAGGCTTTTCACATAAAATGCAGCGGCCGCATGTTAAGTCTTCCAAAAACTTAAAAAAAACCGGCCAAGTGCGTGTCGAACTCACGAATTATTGCGAGTTGTTCAAGTCTGAATCAGAATTTTGAAATCGTTCGTCGTCTTGACATTCCGTTAAGCCGTCAACTTCCGTTTCAGGAATTTACTTCCGTTTTCTATTAGTTTCTACAAACCAGAAAAATAATTGCTAGTATTTTGCGACACTATTAAAAAAGGTCTGTCACATCTGTGTATAACAATCATTTTAATAAAAAGAATCCGGTCAAGTGCGTGTCGGACTCACGCACAAAGGGTTCCGTAGCATTGATTTATTAAATTAAAGGATATAAGTTATTTGTATGAAAGATTACGTGGTAATAAGCGGTTTACGATTTACAAGATATTAAAAAAAAAACTACGTACTAGATCTCGTTCAAAATGGTTTTCGGTGGTAGTTTTTATAGTAAAGTACATCATATGTTTTTTTTTTAGATTTTTCATTGTCTTATTTTAGAAGTTAGAGCCAACTATTTTCCACTTTGGAAGCGTCTATCACGCAAACTATTCGGTTTAGAAAAAAAATATTTTAGAAACCTCAATATCATTTTTGAAGACCTATCCATAGATACACCACAAGTACCTAGGTGTTTGATGAAAAAAAAAAAATAGTTTCAGTTCTAAGTATGGGGAGCCCCCAATATTTATTATTATTTTTTTTATTTTTGAATCAACATCTTAATGCAGTTCATAGAATAGAATACATCTACCTACCAAGTTTCAACAGTATAGCTCTTATAGTTTCGGAAAAAAAAATGGCTGTGACATACGGAAGGACAGACGGACAGACAGACATGACGAATCTATAAGTTTTCCGTTTTTTTCAATTTGGCTACGGAACCCTAAAAAAGAAGATGAATGGATGGCCCATTCTCTTACTTCTTCAACATGACAAAACAATTGGCGCATTGCCGTGAACTGCGACGGAACAACCTTCAACCTTCTTAAATCTTCATCTTGACACCACATTTCCATATCTTCAATGTTGCTAACGTTAAAAAACTTACATTCACAAGGTAATTTATATCAAGAGCTAATATAAAACAGAAAAGCTTTTAAAGGTTTAAGCAACATTACTGAAACAGTTATTACCCTATAAATAAACAGTCCTTTGCTTTGTCGACGCGCTGAGAAAGATTATGGTGGTAGGTATTCCAGCTGATTTAGTGAGTGTAGTGTGTGTTAAATTGTTTTTAACGCAGGTGCTTTGCTTTTTTAATAAGAAGCATTTAATCACTACGTACAAGCACAAAATGCAAAAGTATTTATAAGCTACCTTAAACCTTTCGCCCATCGTGAGGAATTTCGCATATCCTAGAAGCACGAATTTGAATACATGTGTCCATGTGAATCCGTACGGGCACGCGTGATGAATTGAAAAAGCAGTCTTGTGTGCCAGAAGTGGGAACGTGGGCTGGTTGTTTATAATACAAATAATAAATCTTAACCTTGACGCAATGACACACGTTACATAATTAGAGCTTTGGGATACCTTTTTTTTTGTTTGGGTGGGAAATCATCAAATGAATTCTTCCGCTCTGGGCGGAGCGGAAGGACGTGTCAGAGCCCAGGGCCACGGTTTCTTGTTTAGCCAACCCGCAACCCTGACCCTGGAGGCATCGTGCTTCGTGGACCGTCACGATGTGCTGACATCTCTTTGAGGCGCGCGTGAAACACAATGCGCCGTGGCCCGCTCCTACGGAGGCTGGGAACTCGATGTCGTCTCCCGACCAGGGAGTCTCCTGCGGCGGTTAGTGGCGTGAGGGCGCTGGGATTCCTTCTGCGTCACGCGCTCCACCTCCTCCTTTGCCAGCATTAATGCTTCACAGAAGGAAGTGACGGCCTGCCATGCACTCTCGCTTCGGACCATGGTCGGACGCGAGAGATCGCCGCCGATCGCCGTTACGAAAATACGGCGGTGCTCTACCCAAGCCGGGCAGACCATCCACCGCATGCTCCATTGTGTCCTCAGAGCGACCCACACAATGGTGACACACTGGCATTTCCTCCCGCCCTAAACGGAACAGGAACCTTCCGAAACAACCGTGTCAGGTAAGGAACTGCATCATCTGCGTGGCGCCTCTATAGCCACTCCTCAAAAAGTGGAGCTACCGCTGCTATTGTGGCGTGCCCAGGGTTTTGGGATACCTAATAGATAAATGTTATCTAAGTCAAAGTTAGCACGTTTTTGGTGGAGCTACGCACTGAAAATGGACTAAATTTTGGTGCTAATCTCCTTTTGTAGGAAATTGAAGGGGCGGGAGGGAATGGAGATATATTCTACTATTTTTTGTGATAAATGCTTTACTATTGAAGCAGTACAACTTGTGTCGGTAGACGTGCTCAATATCTGTCTATTTTTAAAATTACTTATGTTATGAAAGCACTTCCTTTCACTGTTTATAATTTATACTATCGTTATATTTTATTTGTTTGTTAATTAAATGTATATAAACATTTATTTGTAATTAGTATGATACATATTTATTGTTCAATCAATGTAAATAGTACACCGTAGACAACCTACATTATTCGTCTTTCCTTCACCTTGGTATTTTATCCAAAGTTTGTCTGTAAAAGAACACTCTTAGCGATAAGATCACCCATTGTGTCTCCTTTTGTATACTCTTCATATTTATGTTCTGCAATTTATTTGGTGTACATAATAAAGAGTGTTCTATTGTATTCTATTTTAAGAACGTTCCCAGTCTGATGTTGGTGTCAATAACGTTGCCCCACACTAGGAATTTCTCCTGTACTGTGGGTGCTTTTATTTATTTACTAAGCAAGCAAGACTTACAGCTACATAAACAAATCAGTTAAGAAACAGTAAGTTGAACTGATAGCCAATAACAAGTCCTCGCTTATACATTACAGATTATTACATAAAATCAAAAACATCCTATGGACACTAGGTAAGTGGGTACGCGTATAACAAAAAACTAATTTCAACCAATACACAACAGAAACTACTAGTAGTTTATGTTGTGTTTCTGTTGTGTGTGTGTTATGACAAAGATAATTATGTAATTGATAAAATGAAAAAGTAACGGCTTAAGCACCTCCGAACCCTCGGTGGTACCCTTTTTCTCGGTGGTAGGCCATAACATCGGCCGCTGATGGTTAAGCGCTAGTTTATTAAGAGGCTTGAAGACACTTCAATTGTAGTCAGACGGAAACACTGCCACTGACAAATATTACAGTGCCATATTTCGGCTAGTCTTTTACGCTTCTTCCGGTTCGTAGTGATGTCAGCACACCGTGACGGGGTCCACGAAGACTGATGCCTCCTGGATCAGGGTTGCGGGTTAGCTACATCGACTGCCGGCAGAAGTTACCACCCACCAGACAAAGTCTTGCCGCCAAGCGATTCGTCGTGTTCCGGCATGATGTCTGGTGAAGCCGTACGGAGGACGGGTTTTAGCAGTTGTGTTGCGATGTGTGCCGGGTACGATGCGCCTAATGTTGTTGTGTCGGGAGTTTGGTCGTGGAGGGTCTCCAGATCAATCTCCCTCTGTGTTAAACATTGCATCACCAACTGTCGTCTTCCTTCCTATTCGCTCAGTTTTTCTGAGTGAATAGGCTCTTAATAAACTAGTGCGCTTTATCATCAACGATCGCATCACTACTTACCATCAGGCGGGATTGCGGTCAAGCACTAGTTTATAATTATTAAAAAAAAATCTTATACAATCAAGTTCAGTATGACTACACAACTTGTTTAAGCAGCTTCTAGCACTTTTTCTTATTTCTTTATATTTTTGACATCTTCTGAGTTTGATGAGTCTCTGAGATGACATTACGACTGCATTTGACGAATCGTCGAAGGCGTGTTTGACACAACCAGTCATGCCATGTGGCATGACTGACTCGACCATCGACTCAGCATCTGAGTTTTGGATCAGATTGACAGTCGCTCCATGTGAAATACCAGTATTTAACTGGAAGCTGACTCAAACAGAGTTGAAACAAGGTTAAGCAGAATGATGATTAATAAACTAATCTGCACACTCCATTAACCATGATTTAGTGACTTTAGAACTAATAGCTTGAGCATATGGCGGCGATCTCTCGTGCCCGAACCTGGACCAGGCCATGGTCCGAACAGAGAGCGCATGGCAGGCCGTCACCTCCTTCTGCGAAGCAGTGATGCTGGTAAAGGAGGAGGCGGAGCGCGTGAGGGAGCGGGAATCCCAGGGCCCTCACGTCTCAAGCTGCCGCAGGAGACGCCCTGGTCGCAAGATAACATCAAACTTCGCCAACGTAGGCCCGGGCTTGCGGGCGGTGAGCTGCCCATCGCTGTCCGCCCGGTAGGGATATGAGGACCGATGCCTCCTGGGCCAGGGTTGAGGGTTGATTAAAAACAAAACCGTAGCCCTGGCCTCTGACACGTCCTTCCGCTTCGGCCAGAGCGGGAGAAGTCATTTGATGATTTCCCACCCAAACAAAAAAAAAGGTATCCCAAAGCTCTAATTATGTAACGTGTGTCATTGCGTCAAGGTTAAGATTTATTATTTGTATTATAAACAACCAGCCCACGTTCCCACTTCTGGCACACAAGACCGCTTTTTCAATTCATCACGCGTGCCCGTACGGATTCACATGGACACATGTGTTCAAATTCGTGCTTCTAGGATATGCGAAATTCCTCACGATGGGCAAAAGGTTTAAGGTAACTTAGTAGGTAAGGCAAGTGAAAGAAACTGGTAGGTTTTAGTCAGTAAAAGTCTGACACGCCCTTCCGCTCCGCCCAAAGCGGGAGAGGTCATCTGATGATTTAACATCCAAAACAACACAAAAAAAACTGAAACCTTTGCGAATCCAAAAAACTATTTGTAGGTACCCTTTTAGTTCACCAAGTAAGTTACAATTGAAACTTAGTTACATTCGGTAACGTTAAGGGCGATTTTATCACTGCAGGCGATCCGTCACAGTCAACCTTTCAATGGGCAAAAAAGAAGGAGCATTGATAGAGTGTAGAAACATGGTAAAGAAATGTAGAAAATAATAATAAGTAATTAATAATTTTCATAATTTTTTTGACTACTATGGGATCATCGTCGTTTTCCGAGCCTTTTTCCAGCTATAGAAGAAAGAAAGAAAGAAAATACACTGATTCATCACAGATTTAAAGAAACACACTAAATAAATAAATTGTTTATTTCTCAGCTTTGTACATAATTTTTATAACATGTTGCTTAATTCTAAATAGTACTGATATACAGTATGTTAAGAAAACCCTGTCCGACCCATGAGGATAATAAAGGTTAGGTAAACACATGACCAAATATAATATAAAATTTTACGTAATCATCATAGTACCAATACAAATGAATTTTGAAATAATCTTTTTTTCCCACGAATTAATTCCAACTTCCCCGAAAATTGGTAATTTTTAAAAAGTGACAACACCGGTATTATTATGAGCGAATAGCGATGCGACCACGTGCCGCGTGCCCTGCCGCCCACCGCCCGCGGTAGGGTTTTTATCGCATATTTATTAAGTTACCTCTTTTTGCGAAATAATATTTATTTTTTAAGGGGGATTTTTTTTTAAGTTTAGCCCGGTTTTGTATCCATTAGTAGAATCAGTTATCGATACCTAACAACACCGTCACGGGTTGGACAGGGTTTTCTTAACATACTGTATAATTTGCCTGAACTGGGTAGAACCTGTGCTTCAAGCGTAAAAGTGCTTATTATAAACTAGTGGCCGCTAGCGACTTCGTTCGCCTGACGTTAGTTATGTGAACGTTTTTTTTTTTTGTTTCTTTAATAATTATAAACTAGCGCTTGACTACAATCCCGCCTGATGGTAAGCAGTGATGCAATCGTTGATGGTAAAGCGCGCTAGTTTATTAAACCCATTTACTTAAAAAACTTAGTGAATAAGAAGGAAGACGGCAGTTGAGGGAGGTGGTGCAATGTTAAACCCAACAACACGACCAACGATGCTGCGCCAAAGGGAGAAAAAACTCCCGACACAACAACACTTGGCGGATCGTACCCGGCACACATCGCAACACAACTGCTCAGACCCCTCCTCCGTACGGCTGCACCAGACATCATACCGGAACACGACGAATCGTTTGGAGGCAAGACTTTGTCTGGTGGGTGGTAACTTCTGTTGGCAGCCGATGTGACCTACCACCGAGGTTTTAGGCACCGACGATTTTATATTAACCCCAAAAGAATTAATTTCTATAGATATATTATGACACTTCTAGATCATAATATAAAGCATACATTTTAATTTTTTGTTATGCTCTGCTCCTATTGGCTGCAGCGTGATGTTATATAGCCTAAAGGAGTTATCCAACACATATATATTTTTTCAAATCGGACTAGTAGTTTCTGAGTTTAGCGCGTTCAAACAAACAAACTCTTCAGCTTTATGTATTCGTATAGATTTTTATATACAGAGTGGTGCTGACAATACGACATCATATTAAATAAACATCGTGTACCTCAACACATTCTCAGTTTACTCATAAAAAATCATATAAATATGTCCATTAGTTTAGTCACAGGAAATTATTTTTCATTTTTCACATTTTCTACATGATGTACATGTTGATAGGGAAGCGCTTACGGTTTAATGGCCGCCGCATCCTGCGGTAGCAAATTTTAATAATAATGGCGAGAAAAAAGCAAGTTGGTCACGCTGACGCCGATCGGAGGTCAGTGAACCAATATTTTTAAAGGATGTTCTATTCCGTTTGCAATTTTATGCGATTTCGTTTGTTTCAAATTTTCATTTTATTATTTTTGATGCTAGGTTTTTTTCTATGGTTTAGGATTATTCCTATGACCTAGCATTCGATACAACTTAGCATCTAGGCATTACTACACACACTTATACTACTTTTTTTCTGCTAGTATTGCCTTTTGATTTCACTCGCTTAAGGCTCGATCTCCAAGGAACATCGAGATAAAAAGTATCTTATATAAAAGTCCTTTCAGTAGATTTTGCGTGAAAGAAAAGAGTAACAAACATCCACAAGTTTTCACGATTATAATAGTAGTAGAATATGATGTATAATTTTTTTATAATTATAAAATCGTGCTTCATGGTAAGCCATGATGCAATCAATGATGGTAAAGCGCGCTAGATTATTAAGAGCCTTTTTCACTGTAGCTTTTTAGACACTTAAATTGTAGTGAGATGGAAACACCGCCGCTGGCAAATTGTTCCAGTTCCTCGATGTACGTGGTATAAAAGACAAGGCGAAAAGCTTCGACCGCATCGTAGTGGTATCAACAACGTAATGGTGGATACTCGCCTTACGACAGGTCGTCTGATAATGGAACGCAAATGGGGGAATTAAGTCATGGAGTTCCCGCGCACACTCTCCATAATGCATTCTATAGAATACTGACAGGCTGGCTACTCTTCACCTGTGCTCCAGGCTTTGGAAACCGTTTTGAAACAAATATGGGTCGCCATTTAACCTATTAGTTCGCCTCTCCACCGATTACAAAGTTTTACAACACCAGCCCAAATGTGGCTGCAGTACTCCTTACACGAACGTACCTGTGCTTTCTCTAACATTAGAAGTTGTCCTGCTGTGGCTGGTGTGAAGTACTACCGGACCTTTGGAATAATGCCAAGTTTCCTGGCAGCCATCTTGACTTTGGACTCAATGAGCCGCCCAAAGTTTAGGTTCGTGGAAAACTTAACTCCCAAAAGCTGAAGGTGGTCAGTGCACCGGTCGGTGAATGTGAAGGATCTCCTTTTGGTGGTGAATAGACTTTCAGAGTGAACAGACACTTAGAGTTTACCTTGATACTAGATACATACAATTTCCCAACTTCAACCGTTGGACAAGTGCTCGCCAGATATACCGCCCGTCTGGTCGGAGAATGCTCTCTTTTATATGGAGGATAAGTGAACTCAACTCCCTGATCTTCATGCTTCCACATTGTTATTTTATTGTAAGAGGAGACTTTTGGTTGATTTGTACTATATTGTGTTTAAATTATAATGTGTGTATGTGTGTTTAAATATTGCTCAGTTGAAAAGAAGAAGGGACTCTGACCCCGTATATATAAATAAGACATATGGTCTAGGAGAAAGAATTTCACGGTTATCATCATTGTCCTCCTGCCCCTATCCAAATTTATTTGGGTAAAAAGACCATGTGTTTTTTTCTTCGATACATTTTATAATGTGCGTCTTATTTGCGCAATAAAAATCAGTAAAAACTAGATGCAGGCGCCGTTCAAAAAACAAAAACAATATTGATAAACTGTTCACAAGAACCACACCTTAGATATTTTATTTCAGTGCTGTTCGTTGAACTGCTCAAGTGTGGTTGAAATTATTGCTCTGACTGGATTATATAGTTACACTTTTCCTTGTGTTTCTTTTTCGTATTATTTTTTAGCAATTTCCTTTCACATTTTCCTCTCATCGTTTCCTTTACGTGTTGTCAGCGTGATCAAGCGATCACGGCGGTCGGTGGTCGCGTGATGCCGTGTTTCATGTTGCGTGCCGTGTTTTCACTTCAGCTTCAACCTTTTCTTGAGAGCTCAATAAGTAACGTAGGTTGCCTTTGTTGCTGGATGCGACAAGACAAATATTTTTGTTCATTTGAATGAACTATCATCATCATCATCATCAACCTTTTTATCGTCCCACTGTCGGGCTTAGGCCTCTTCTCATACAGAGAAGGATTGAACGTAATCACTACGCCTGCTCAATGCGGGTTGGCGATTTCAGACTGAAAGTCCAGGTTTCCTGAAGATGTAAAAATCTAAATCATTCATTAAATCTTTACGTTATCCGATTTTTGTGGTAATTTATTTTGATTTCATTTTCCTTTAATTTTTGATATTGGTTTTAATTTTATTTTATTTCTGATGTTAATTTTATTTTAAATAGTTATTTATTTTACGTTTTTAATTTAAATGGACTGTATGGATCAAGTTATCAGAAATAAATAAAATTTAAAAATATTGGTAGTCGTAGTAGACACCTACCTATCCACGTAGTAGGTACCTATAGTACTTGTTGAAGGAATAAGTAAATATCTATGGTAATAATGATTATAACAATAAACTAGTTCACGACGAATTTAAACTGTAATAACTGTAATGAAAACTGTAATTTTTAGATATGTTTTATGAAATTGTTGTAACACGAAAAAGGATGCTAATTATTTTAACAATAACGGTAGATGGTAATCAGTTTATCAATTTGAAAGAATGTTATTCATTAGAGATAGACTGTTTTATCATCACTACCAAATGTATGCTGTATGTATGGAACTGAAAAAAATATTCCCGATCAACTTGGAGCTTTGATGCATTAGAAATAAAGTTAAAAATCTAATAAAGAAATCTGACAAATGAAGTAGCTAAATGTCCTATAGTTTGTAAGTTACTAAATTTTCTTTCAGTACGGTTCGGGCAACGATACAAAAGAAACATAAGGAAATACGATCCAGTAAGCATGTTTGTAACTTATTAGAAAAGTTATGCCCTTTCTCCAACAAGGTTAACTTAAGTAACTGAAATACAACACTGATTATTCAAGAGTAGACTCAAGTTCTCTGCAGCCATTTCTAGTTGGATTAGGAACATAATTCTCTGACAACAGTAAATTAAATGCTTATATTACACATAAAACGAATTACGAGATGAAAGAGTTTATTTAACGATATAACTTTCCTATTCCATTAATGAAAGTACCTAATTCTATAGTGATTAAATTGACCCTTATACCGGTGACAAAATATTTTGGAAACGATTATGTTATATTGTACTTGTTTGCTGGAAAATTATGTAAGATTATAGAAGATTTTCCTTACTCAAGTTCGCCTAATGGGATTGTGGTATTTCAATTTAATTGTAATATACTATTTTGTTTAGGAAATATTTATGAAAGGGAGGTTTATTAAGGACTGATTTCTAAATAGCCTGGTAAATTATATCGGAGCTATAAAATACTGTATTTTAACAGGTTTATTTATTACACCAGGGGATTTCATCATCATGTCGGTCTCCGTGGCGCAGCGGTCAACACGCCTGCCTGCTACGCGGAGGCCCCGGGTTCGATCCCCGGCCAGGTCATGATAGAAAACGATCTTTTCCTGATTGGCCTGGGTCTTGGGTGTTTACCTATATATGTATATATTATAAAAATATAGTATCGTTGAGTTAGTATCCCATAACACAAATCTCGAACTTACTTTGGGGCTAGCTCAATCTGTGTGATTTGTCCGTATATATTTATTTATTTATTTATTTATCATCATCATTATTATTTCAGCCGAAAGACGTCCACTGCTGGACATAGGCCTCCCCCAAGGTTCTCCACGACGACTGGTCCTGCGCCTTCCACATCCAGCGGTTTTCCGCGACCTTCACCAGGTCGTCGGTCCACCTTGTCGGGGGCCTACCCACGCTACGTCTTCCAGTGCGTGGTCGCCACTCGAGAATCCGTCGGCCCCATCGGGCATCGGTCCTACGGGCAATGTGTCTAGCCCACTGCCACTTTAGTGTTGCTATTCTTCGGGCTATGTCCGCTACCCTCGGTTTTCTGCGGATCTCCTTATTCCTGATTCGATCGCGCATTGAAACCCCAAGCATAGCCCTCTCCATTGCTCTTTGAGTGACTTTGAGCCTTCTTAACAGGCCTATTGTTAGCGACCATATCTAAAGAAAGAAAGAAAGAAAGAAATCGTTTTTATTCCGCACAAACAAAACGCACTTGACAACTAAATACCATAAAAATTAAATATTACAATGATAATACAGGAAAAAAAAATAATAATAATAATATCACTCTAAACATGCAAAACTGCCAAACTATATACAGTACAAAGTTGATTTGTTGTCTAAGCCGGAGTCATAGACCATAGACGATGGAAGTAATAAGCACTATGTACAACATAGTACTTACCACCTCAATTCCATAAGTCATCACTGATAACACACACTGGTCGAAGACTTTTGTCTTGAGACACTGCGGTATTTCTGACGAGAAGATTTTACGTAGCTTCCCGAAAGCAGCCCAGCCGAGTTGGATTCGACGATTGACCTCTTTCTCGAAGTTGGACCTTCCTAACTGGGTAATTTGTCCCAGGTACACGTAGCTGTCAACAACTTCGTGAACAGAGTCTCCAATCTTTATAGGAATCTGTACAACATGAGCATAGGACATGACTTTCGTCTTGTCCGTGTTCATTTTAAGTGTATTTATGTACAAATGTTTATGAAATGTCCATTAATATAAGTAATATGTGACAGTATAATTGTGAATACTGTTTATTTCTCATTTTGTCATTGGTACTCACTTCTGCACTCACATCTGCATTCTCGATAAAGTTCAGCATACGTTACATCTTGAAACACTTTTATAACTTTATCAATAGTAGTTTAGACTGTAAAACTGTAGTATGGGCTGTAAAATAGGCTCATGTTAGGTATATTGAAATTGAAATACGGAGAAAAACTGCGAGCAAGCTCTGCTGCAGTCTGCTGGAGTGGATGAAGGCCTCCACCAGATGTTCATGTGCTACGAGTATACATTATTTAACAAAAATCCTGTTGTTCCTTTCAGGGACATATAATTTTACCTACAAGCACATCATTAATGAAGTCATAATTAGAAAACAGTAATCATTCTCTAGTCGAGGGGTCACAATCAAATACCTATTAAAACCGACAAATTTGATTTCTTTTTTAGAATATCTCATTTTCTAAGTTAAATAAATTGGCGGGAACGTTTTACTTATGTCTAGTTTCTTCATGCAGAATTGTAGAGCTAAGAAATCAGTCACAGATTATAAATTTTTATAAATTACTTGCTTTATTACGTCCGTAAGCCGATTCTTAAAACGTAGGTTGAAGGAACAACAGGGTTTTTGTTACATATTGTATAGACTTAGCCATAAGCTTACCAGCCGGTGGTGGCTGGATTTTGGTTACTTGATGTTTTTGAAACCAGGGTTACAGAGAGATAGAAATAAGTATTATGTAGAGTAAAAGGAAAGCTTCTTGAATTTGGGTCTTTCTTCATTACTTAAGGCTGATTGGATGCTCCGCCAGGCAATGAGGTTGAAGGGAAAAAATGAATATTTGAATATACTTGCTTATTGATGTTTTAATTGATGTTGATTAATAGTGCTAGTAACTCTGAAATCAACTTAATGACCGAATGGTCATTAAGTGAAGATGATTTTTATTAAGTGAAGTTGATACTTATTGTAATTGACATGAATTTGTTTAGACCGTACTCACTACAATATGAATAAATTATACTCGTAGAATAATAACGTCCGCGGCAATCTACGGGATAACATTTTTTTTTTCAAGTTGAGATTTAACCTCAACTCGATCAAGAGTTGGCCTTTGTGGAATAGATACCACAATTTTGCAAATAACACGTGTAATGAATTATAGAAATTCTTTGGAAAATTTATTTCATATCGCCAATGACAGTTGAAAAAGACGGCCACGTGAACCATCTATGAAGTATGAGGGAGGTTTGAGGCAAAGTCATGATGTGGCCACTATGTTGCGATATATCAATGTTCTTTATGAATTATATACTGAATGCACTTTTTAATGCATAAATCACGTGCTTTTATTTAGTAAACGACACAATAAATAATTTTAAAAGTCCAATGAAAAACGCGCGTGACGTGCGTGAATACTCAGCTTCCCATTAAAACTCGACAATAATTCTTTTAAGCATCCTTTATTTTGGCGCCGCTTGTCTGGTCAGATAGATTTGATGTTCTTAAGAAGCCACATATTTGTACTGTCACATAAACCTTTCACATAGTATATTTGCAGTCATCTGGACGACATCAAATCAAATTTAATCAAAATTCATTTATTCAAATTAGGCTGAGAATCAGCACTTTTTGAACATCAATATCACATAAGACAGTTCCTCGAAAACGCCCGCCCTTTGCAACTTCCTAACACTTTCGCTGGGAAGAAGAAGTGACGGAACAAACTTCCCAGCAGCACAGGAGTCTGTTCATTAAAAAAAACACAACTGCATCAGCATCTGCATAACCACACACTTATAAACTTATAGTAAGTACAGTATTATACTTGTTGTCAGAGTTTCGGACTAGAGACGACCTGTGACGTCTTTCTTGGCTTTGCTTCTCGTTGCTTAACGTGTTTTCCGAGGGACGGAGGGGTCTTCTCATCCTCGAAACAACATCGGCAAACGTAGCTGTTTTATTTAACCACTAGTTTCCGCTTCTTTTGTGCGATCTATAGCGTATCCAGCCGTGTATTGTCGTAGCATGGTATACATCAACGGGTCCCAAGAACAAAGTCCTATCTTCAATATTGTCTTGTTGCTATGCGAAGCATTAAAAAAAAAGAAAATTAATAGAAAATTATGGTACCTAAAGGGTATTTTCTTTCACCATAATTTTCTATTAATTTTATTTATTTTTTGCAACTTAATAAATTCGCGTAACTTTATTGCTTGTCTTAAAGTTTCCTGTAAATGAATCCAGCTAAGAATGGTTAAATTAAAAATATAGCTGGCTAAAACCCAGATTGATAGCTATTTAAGTTTTTTATTTATCTCATTTTTTTCGGCATAAAAATATCCTGTTATTCATTCTGGACTTTCTCATAGTAATCTGTTCAGCAGTTTAGACGTGAAAGCGGGAAAAACAAACTCTCTTTCACATTTATATTATTACTAAGGGTATATGACGACTGCAATTTAATAATTTTCCTCGTTGGTCGTCTTCATCATCTCCGAAAAGGTCCAACATCTATCTTTACAAATCTACATACTAAAACAATTTCTCCAACTCAAAACTAACGTGGTAACATTAGGAACATAATGTGTGTTATGGGCAGCAATATCTCAAAATATTCCGACTCGCCGCGCGTGCATTGAACATAAACAGAGATAACAGACAACGGACTCACCCAATATATTAGAAGACACGGTTGGGTAAGGAAACTTGTGGATAAGGAGAGTTTTTAAACTTAAGGATAATTTACTCGGACGTGCCAAAGTCATAGCTATAAAAATCAGTTCAAGATGGCTGCCGCCACAAAATAGCTGATTACATATTCTTATTTTGGGATCAAGGGTTCTAGTTTCTAATGGCTGAACCCAATAACTTTGTGACAGATATTTGATTTGTGGTAACTGGTATAATTATAGATGTCTTTAACTAACTAACACTAACTAACTATACAATATTAATATTATATTATTTATTATAACTATAGAATTATAGTCGTCATTGATAGATGAATATCTAAGGCTAAGTCAATTTCTTAGTTACTAAATCACATTTGGATTTCAAACATTAAAGCAACAATTTTTTTTTAAATAAATTTATAAACTAGGGCTTGACCGCAATCCCGCCTGATGGTAAGCAGTGACGCAATCCTTGGTGGTAAAGAGCACTAGTTCATTAAGAACCTATTCACTCTAGCCTTGAAGACACTCGAATTTTAGTCCGACGGAAACACCGCCGCTGGCAAATTGTTCCAGTCCCTCCATGTACGCGGTATAAAGGAGGAGGCGAAACGCTTCGTCCAGATCGTAGTGGTGTTAACAACATAAGGGTGAAAACTCGCCGTACGATGGGTCGTCCGATGGTGGAACGGAGATGGGGGAATTAAATCATGCAATTCCCTCGCATACTCACCAAAATGCATCCTATAGAACATCGAAAGGCTGGCTACCCTACACCTGTGCTCCAGGCTTTGGAGACCGTCTCTAGTTACATCAGGGTCACCAATCGTCCTCTTCGCCCGCCTCTCCACTGACTCCAAAGTGGCCAGGTGCTTTGTACATCATTAGAAGCTGCCCTGGTGTAAAGTACCCCCGGACCTTTGCGATAACGACAAGTTTCCTGGTAGCCACCTTGGCCTTGGACTCAATGAACCTCTCAAAAGCTGAAGGCGGTCGGTACACTCCAAGGATACATTTCGAAAAGTAGGACCCAAGGTGAACGGGCACCTTTTGGTGGCGGTAAAAAGAGACGCCTGTGTTTTGGCGGCATTGAATGCTACAAGATTGCCCCATTCGAAGACTGCCTGTAGTGCAACACTCGTTCGCTCTACCATAGCCACTGTTTCGAACCGGATTGGTTCCCTACTAGCCCGAGCATCCGGCAGGTATCTCTCCACAACTGTGTTGTCATCTGCACACCCATAGATACCCGGCAACAGCAGATCGTTAATAGGCAGCAGGAACAGAGTTGCAGAGAGAACAGACCCCTGGGGAACACCGGCATTAGTCGACATGGGCTCAGATGAGCATCCATCTACAACGACTCGGAGGCACCGTTCAGTCAGGAAGTCTTTTACCCAGTCAGTCAGGCCAGGGGAAATGCCGTACGCTGGAAGCTTACGTTTTAGTATGTGTAGAAGTTGTATTAGAATTCACTTTTGTGCACACTCCTATTTTGGCAGTGAATGCTGAGTGACTGACAACTGACAGTACACATATTTGAGTAACCTTATTACATAAACAATGGAAAACAATTTTTATTTCCAAATATGACATGAATTTTTCTGGTCAGGGATAAGTGTATATTTAAGTATAAGTGGATAACTGCACAGTCGCATTAGGTTAAGTATTAGTGTATCCTTACTAATATTATAAATCGGAAAGTGAGTTTGTTTGTTCCGCTTTCACGCCGTGACTACTCAACCGATTGCTTTGAAATTTGCAGACGTAAAGTTAGAAGCCCGGATTAAATAATAGGGTACTTTTTATCCCGGAAAAATTTTTATTCGCGAGGGAAAACAAAAATATTGTTAGCTTCATATCGGTTTGGTGATAGATGGCGCTGTGTGTCGTTTAATACCATGGAATAAATATAAAACAATATAATGTATTGCAAACGAATATGCATATGTATACTTAGAAGCTAAATAATGATGATGACCTATTTTGCACCAACGCACATAATATTAGAAAGGTTCTAAATAAGGAATATTTTGGGGATAGTCATGAATAGGTTGGGCTGTTTAGTGGTTCAGTATACTAATTGAACTACTAAATGGTTTAACTTCTTTGATATTGCACGATCTTTTATAATTCTCTTTAATCAGATTTTATTATTTTTGTTTTTTAAATTTTTCTCTTGGGTTACAAATCGCTGTTAACGTACGTACTTAACGAAATAATGTTCTTGTATCTAGATATATATATGTGGAAGCTTGCAATTAGCAATTTGTGTTGTAAATAATGAAGTTTATGGTAATATTAGTCTGTAAGCTTTCTGTGATAGTAAAATAAAAAATACGATAATTAATCCCGAAAATGAGGAATATTAATTATATTTAAGTATTAGTGGATAACTGCACTGTCACATTAAGTCAAGTATTAGTGTATATTTAAGTATTAATGGATAACTACACTGTCGCATTAGGTTAAGGACAGTTGTAAGAGTGATAAAAGTCATAAAATAATTGATTAAAATAACTAGAAACATTTATTTGCTTTTAGTGTAAACGTGCCCTTAGATTTAGAATCACAAACAAAGTTATCTAGTCATCGTACAGCGAACGCGATATCAAAAAACTTTTAGAAACTACCTTCTTACTATACAATATTACTACCAAAATGTTAACTTTGTTTTTGCTACTCTACTAAAAAAATGTACCTAATTTAGTCATATTAAGTATTGATTTCTGTAAAGTGATTTGTAATCTTTAGAAATTCAAATAGTATAAATAAATTTATTTCTATTACCTACAAAATGACGACTAATATCATGAGAAAACCTGCATCTCCTTTAACAAACAATTAAAAGGCATATGGGCTTTGTGGTGGAGCACTTTCTCTCCCTGTACTTCAAGGGAGTTTGTTGTGCCACTTTTGCTTAACCGAAGCACTAGGAAATGACGAAGGACTGGGGGGTAATTGCTCTAAAATAATTCAACCGAAACAGAATTGCATCGCAACCATCATCATCATCATTCTCAGCGTTTATCCGGGTTGCATCCGCGGCTTTCGTGTTGGAGCCCGGGGTCCGCTTTCTTGCTCGATTTCCTCCATTTAGGCACGCATGTCATCTCTTACAGCGTCAAGCTAGCACTTCTTTGGTCTACCATGCTTATTTCGGACCGGCGGAGGCACCATGGCAAGACATTTGAGACCCACGTAGCCGTTTTCGTAAGACGTGACCGTACCAGCGTTGGCGACCCTCCTGCAGTTTGTCGGCTATGTCACGGATATGGAGACTGCTACGGATGCGGGAGTTCCTGATGCGGTCTTTCCGTATAACACCACACGTCCACTACAGCATATTCATCTCCGTGACACGCAGCCCCTGTTTGTATCGCTCAAGTACAGGCTATGCCTGACTGCCATACAGGAGAACAGGGTCTATTGATGGTTTTATAGACCTGCCCATTAAGCTTAACCGGCATTTTGGGGTCACAAATGACATCTGTTACCTCACGCCATTTTACCCAAGCTGCGGAAATACGTGCCGTGAGGTCGCAATCAATGACGCCGGACGCGTGAAGCACAGACTCCAAGTATTTAAACTGGTCCGTGCACTCGACCATGTCTCCGCCTATGCGCCATGATTTGTTGGTGGACAAGTGCTACTACTCTACAAAAGACTTCTGATTGGACAAATCATTGCTCCATTATAGCCCCTCTCAGTCATGATGTGTTCAGTCAATATTAAAAAATGTAAAAATAATTTATAATCTCGGTGGTAATTCTCGGTGGTAGGCCATAACAACGGCCGCCGGCAGAAGTTACCACCCACCAGACAAAGCCTTGCCGCCAAGCGATTTGTCGTGTTCCGGCATGATGTCTGGTGAAGCCGAACGAAGGACGGGTCTGAGCAGTTGTGATGTGTGCTGGGTACGATGCGCCTAATGTTGTTGTGTTGGGAGTTTGGTCGTGGAGGGTCTTCAGATCAATCTCCCTTTGGCGCAGCATCGTTGGTCGTGTTGTTGGGTTTAACATTGCATCAACTCGCTCAACTACGTCTTCCTTCCTATTCGCTCAGTTTTTCTTAGTGAATATGCTCTTAATAAACTAGCACGCTTTACCATCAACGATCGCATCACTGCTTACCATCAGGCGGGATTGCGGTCAAGCGCTAGTTTATAATTATTAAAAAAAAAAAACCACTAAGACTATTGACTATTTTATGCCCTGTATTGTTGTAGTATGACTACTGTATGCCCTAAGAGTGGGACATAGCTGATCCATGTAATTATTTGAGACCTGTATAATGTACAAACCACTATAAAGAAAAAAAAAATTTGATTTGATTTGACATTAAAGCGCCGCTCCAACCGATCCCTGTTCGCGCCCGTCAGCGTGATATCGTCAGCATACATGAGTAACCAAGGAGGCTGTTAAATATGATCAAGCGTTTAATTTGTACTGTTTTATTTAGCGCGATTGCCCCTTGGCATTTTGGGGACTGCCTATGTAATTTTGACGTTAACAAAAAGTGCTGATTTTCATGTTAGTCCTAAGTTGAATGTATGAGTTTAGTTTAAGAGAGAAGTTGATTTATAAGAAGACTTACTAGGTAACGCTAAAACTTTGAAGGAAACTCAAGAAAATTACAACCGTTCTGTCGTATCCACTATCAGCCATCGCAGCACTAGAGGACGTCTTCAATACTGAACTATTCAAATCACAACCACGAACAGCTATTAATATCGAAGCTAGAACTCTGTTTAAACAAGTCTAAACTAGACTAGAGTGAAATATATACTTGAACTGGCAGTTAGGATGCTCAGATATTAATTTCTGTTATTGGTTCAAGTATTTACTTATTTCTTGTACTTAAAATTGAGCAGGGATTATTAGATTTTATGTTGACATTGGCCGAATTTACTTTGACAACAAATACAGAGATCTGTAAATAAAGGACAGATGTTTGTTTACTTTTTGTTTTATTTATTATGAAATTAAATTTATAATAAAAATGAAATTTCTATGTGTAATGTGAAATTACAACTTTTTAGTAAATACATATGATAATATATATTTTCATATGCAAATAAGCAAATATCTAACAATTGTAACTTTATTTTCAAATTATTAATGCGTGTTATTTTTTATCGGATCAGACGTTCATTTTTCTCCAAAATTAGCGTTAACACCACATTTCGGCTCGCTATTATGTTTGCGTTTGGGCGGTTCTTGCGTAGCTAGCTCCACTTCGATGAGAATGCGGTGAAGCAGTGGACTACTTAGAACGACGTGGCCTATCTTGCCCGACATCATCTGTCAGAGTCTTCGCCAGAGTGCCAGCTGCTTTAAAACCCAATGGCTTAGCACGCTGGAAAGGGAATACATGGAATGTCCATAATGCCTTGGTAGTTGGGGAGACCTTTGGTATGGTGGCCCTGCCTTTGGAGAGGCTTTTGTAGGAACAGAAATCCTCAAACGGTGCAAATATATCAACCTTATTGAAAGTTATATGTTTGAGCCGTTTGGGGTTGACGGCTTTGGGGTATGAGCGTTCTTTAAATTTCGAGGGACATCTTCAAGCGTAAGGTTGACTCTTTACGTGATTAAAGGTTGGTTGTCTTTTGGGCACTTATTCTAATGACAACAATCCGGACAAATTTTTTGATACCCTGTTAAATACCGCACTCCTGATGAAAGGCGGAGTATTTAAATGTTGACCTTATGTTTATATTAATAGGGTTGAAGGTCTGATTTAAACAACCATATTGTATAATGTTTTATAGCTGGTAATATATTTGCTAAAATTCAAACGAAGCCAACCAAATCGTGGTCACACAACGCTTGCGACTTTTAAGTGGAAGTCAACGCCATCTAGTTAGATTTTGTGTAAAATTAAATTGTGTAAATTATATATTTTACTATGTTGAACTGATGAACGGCTTTTGATAAATAAATAAAAATATACTGCGGCACTATCCTCCTTGTATTATTCTTGATACTTTTTAATTTACATGGATATATTATTAATATAAAATGTTATTTTATATGACTAAAAGTGTATTAAATTATATTTCCTTTATTCCAAGATATTTACATAAAAATATATTTTTATATTTCAAAATATAAAAACATTAAAAAAATATTAAATAAGTATTTTTGATAATTGCACTGTAGGTTATTTAAATTTAAGTTGTTCATAAAGTACAAAATTTTACTATTTATAGTTTACATCTTGGCTTATGAAACATTTTATATTTTCCAACAAAGTTGGAATATATAAATATTTGCACGATTTAACTACTAAATTTATTGAAACCTGTAGATCTTAAACCCTGTGTTAGCTGTCATTTAATGAGATCATCCTTCGGGTGTATGATTATTCATAAGCGCTGCTTAAACTTAACTAGTGATTAGCGATTATTATGAATAAACACCACAGTGTTTATGGAGTTTATTCAAAAACGATGATTCAAGTAAGTGATGTGCAAACGTCTAAAATGTATGTTTAAACAATCACTAATCACTAGATAACATTAAGCAACGTTGAAACTAAGGGGAATAGTGTTTAAGCAATTGTTGAACGGTGTAGATTTGAGACACACGTGTTATCTTTGTTAGTGGATTGGTGTAAAAATTGTTGCTAGACCTAATAAATAAAATAAATTAAAATCCTCTGGTTAATGTTTACATAAATAAATGTAAATAAAGGCCCCCATAAAAACCATTATTCCATTCTGTATTTCTGGTACGACAGTCTGATACAATCTCCTTCATTCCCCTCGCAAAATTACCATTGCGTTTTGGAGGCCTTTCTTGCTCTATAACTAGACAAGCTTAACGCTGAGACGCGAAGGAAACAGCCCTTAATTAAACACCTACAATAAATATAAACAAAATTCTTGCATTATCTTAGGTAGGAGTAAGGCAGCGGTCTGTGTATTGGGCGGAGAGTGTCTGAGTACATAAGCGGCTCCAAGGAGCAGTGCAAGAGCGACTTCGAAGTGGGAATCTAAGTAAATAAGTTTGACATAATTATTTAAATTGCGCGGATGAAATAATGTGTAGTTTATATATAACTTTCCGGCCGCGGCTTCGCCTGCGTGGACTTCGGTTATATCGCGCTTTTTAGATTTCCCTCGGGAATATCAAATCAAATTTTTCCGGGATAAAAGGTATTATTTAATCCGGACTTCTAACTTAAATGCTGCAAAATTTCAAAGCAATCGGTTCTGTAGTTACGGCGGAACAAACAAACTCACTTTACCATTTATAATGTTAATAAGAATCGGCTTGTATCCTATAAAATAATTTAATGTCCGTCAGATAGCTTTATGAAAAATATTGAACACGTATTTTTTATTATTTCTTTTATTCAAATACTTAGGAAGATATATTGATTTGAAATGTCGCATGACGTCACGCCATGGTGCAAAATATAGAACGGCGTGACGTAATTAGCCCCCACTCTGTAACTTTAATACGCTATATCTCACTAATTTTTGGTAATTACGGCAAAATAAAAAATACGGGTCTTAATTTTTTTTATTTTCTGTAAGACGGACTAATTATTTTTATGATTTTCATACCTTGGATACATCCCTATTATGTGGCTCACAATATTATGAGGAAATCAATCTAAGCAGCTGAATAGAATCTGATCGGCTTGTCCATTTGCAATCAGCAGGGTAATCGAATACCACACTATCATTAGCGTAACAACATTCATTGCGTTAATTACGTTGTTGAGCAAACACATTTTTGAACAGCCTTGCCGCCAAGCGATTTGTCGTGTTCCGGCATGATGTCTGGTGAAGCCGTACGGAGGACGGGTCTGAGCAGTTGTGTTGCGATGTGTGCCGCGTACGATGCGCCTAATGTTGTTGTGTTGGGAGTTTGGCCGTGGAGGGTCTTCAGATCAATCTCCCTTTGGCGCAGCATCGTTGTTGGGTTTAACATTGCATTACCTCGCTCAACTGCCGTCTTCCTTCCTATTCGCTCAGTTTTTCTGAGGGACCTATTCACTCTTAATAAACTAGCGCGCTTTACCATCAACGATCGCATCACTGCTTACCATCAGGCGGGATTGCGGTCAAGCGCTAGTATATAATTATTAAAAAAAAAAAATATGTCATCATCATATGTAATCATTTTGAAGCTACAAAATGATTCCAACTGTTAGTAATAGTGGTGAATACGGAATTAGGGTGCTGGTCCAGTTTAAAACCAACGTCTGGCACTTTTGCCAAAGTGACATTTTCCAGATAATTCCTCACTTTACATTTTGTTCTGTAAGGATGATAAAAATATATACGGTACGGATTTTTATCATATGCTAGTAATAATTAATCTAAAAAACCGTTAAGTTATATAATTATATTTAGCACTGACTAAAAGGTGCATAATGTTGGCCCAGACTCCCTTATTCACAAACTAAAAAAAACTAAAGAAAAGGAGAATAAAATGTTAGTTTAGACCTTTCGAATTAGTCCGCTCCTGACGTAAATTGACGTATTTTTGATCGCCATTTTATATATATCATCAACAACCTTATAATCGTCCCGCTGCTGGGCACAGGTCTCCCATCATATAGAGAAGGATTGAACGGAATCACCACGCTTGCTCAATGCGGGTTGGCGATTTCAGACTTATAAAGTCCAGATTTCCTCAAGATGTTGTCCTTCACCTTCAGTCTTTGGTATCCAAGATATACTTAGAAAGTACATATAACTTTAGAAAAGTTACATTGGTACTTGCCTGACCTGGAATCGATCCCGCGCACTCATACTTGATAGGCTTATGTTTTAACCACTAGGCCACCACAACTACACATAAACCTATCAAAGAAACCCATATTTGCTAATATGTCACATACACAATTGACATAGTATAAACCTATGCCTTCTTCCCTTGGGAGAGAATAAAACAGAATGCCACTGTGATCCTGAGACACACCGTTTGTCAGTTCTAAAATATACTATTTATAATCCCAAATCACCATTCTATAATCGCGTTTAAACTGTACTGTACTTGTTTTAATTTGACAGGATTAAACTAAAATGTTATCTTCAATCTTTTATTAATCAAATAGAAAGAAAAAGATGCGCTTAACTTAAAATTGGTTCAGTTTGGGAACAAGAGAATCAGTGCCATTGTGAACCTTATAGTCTGTTAATAAAGTTTAAAGTAAAATGATTATGTAGGTATTCTGAAAAATAATAAGAGTATTTGGTATTATTATTTGTATTACTTTATGTAATGGAATACTATTTATTCAGTTCCATAAAGAAGCAGGAATGTATCAGGGCCCATGATACATTCCTGCCCGAAGAAACGATTGAACTGTCTTGGGTCCCGCAACGAAATTAATCAGAAAAGAATAGCGGAGGAGTAAGAAAAAGATATTTTTTTTCCACTTCCCTCCATAACAAGCAGGAGACAGAACAGAACTAGGCCAATCGGCACAATGGGACATTATTGCAACTGGGAGAAGCCCAGATTACCAAGCACTACGGAATAAAATTTGATTAAGTTAATGGGTCCTAAGTAGGTATGTGCTGTTACAATTGATTCCAATAATACTTTACTCTGTGTAATGGAATTAACTATTTATTCAGTTCCATAGAGAAGCAGGAATGTATCATGGGCCCTGATACATTCCTGCTTCTGCGACAGGTGGGCCTAGTTCAGCAAAAATACGATGTAACGTCTGAAAACCAATCGACTTTGTAAGTACACACTGCCACAGCTACGGGCTTTGGCATACTCACTCAAACAGACAGGAGTGTAGAGACGAACTTATATTATGTTTTTTATCTTTATCTTATCCGCGCCTTCCGCCAATGTACAAGCAGCTCAAGAAGCTCAAAAACATTGCCACCTTGTTACGAATATTTGCGAACGAAAGTGGCCGACCCGTGTCGGGTGCGTGAATACACTGCTTACAAACAAAACGGAGCCAATTTAATATTTGCCCAGCTTAACTTCGTAAGGGTATGTCAATACGGCACTACGTGTAGTAACAATGGACTGGGTTCACCAGTGTCCCAAATAAACATCGATCTTGTGCGCTATTTATCTTAGAGTGAGCTACAAACACTGTTTGGCTGATGAGGGCAGGTGGGCAACTTTTTGTGGTACGAAAATTCTATAGTTACTACCAAAGTGGAACTTTATGTGCAACAGATGTTTCTTTAGAACTTTTATATAAGAAAAGAAAAACACATTTCTGATACAAAAAACTGCGCTGAAATATTTCACTTCGAGCCAGAGAACATTGATCTTTTTAAAGCAACTTGGAAGAGGGAATATTTTAATGCAGGATTATTTTTATATTAAGAGGAATTTTGAAAATATATGTTGGCAAAGGGGCTTGCGGAAGCATTGTTCATTCTTGCAACTCCCAGTCCCGGTATAGGTGTGATGGAACATCGGGGTAGTTTTCAGTCAGTAGGTGTTTGACAGATAGTGCCCAACCCAACCCACCCCAAGGCCGCGGACATTATTAAAATTTTTCACCCTCTCGGTGTGGAAAGTTCTCATGAATGTCCGTGAAGAAAAGGTTATCGTTTTTTATAATGCAATTCCGCCTGATGGTAAGCAGTGATGCAATCTCTGATGGTTAAGGGTGCTAGTTTATTCAGAGCATATTCACTCAAAAAAGCTGAATGAGAAGATGCCAGTTGAGCGAGGTGATGTAAAGTTAAACCCAACAACATAACCAACGATGCTACCCCATAGAGAGATTGATCCGGAGACTCTCCACGACCACACTCCCGACACAACAACATTTGTATCGCATCGTACCCGGCACACATCGCAACACAAATGCTCACACCCATCCTCCGTACAGCTTCACCACACATCGTGTCGGAAAATGACGAATTGCTTGACGGCAAGATTTTGTATGGTGGGTGGTAACTTATGCTGGTAGCCGGTGTTATGCCAACCAGCGAGAAATGTTATTTTATGCATATTTCAACTTTTATTCCCCTATGAGTCGCTTGATAATCTCCAGGTTACCAAAATAAACAACTTATCTAATTTTATAAACTTTGAGTTTCTCACAGCTGTTCAAAGTCTAAAAGTAATAAATGAGTACCATAAATCTAAGAAGAAAATAAGTGTTTTTTTAAACTTTACGAGTACTTGTACTACTTCTAAAACTGCCACCGCATTCGCCTTCGCACAATCTAAATCTCCATCTGTCAAATTTTGAAAGACAAAAGTTGCTCAAAGCAGCTCGTCTGTGCAGTCAAGGCAATTTAAAGTCAAGCACACAAGTGCAAACAGCAGCGACCAACAACAAATGCTCACTCACTCAATCAAGTAGTCGAGATGTTTCCCTGTTCTCCTTTGAAGAGTACAATGATGGGTCAGTCGTTGTTTTGATGCGAATCTCATATTCATAGTCTAAGACATAAAACACTGTGGATTATGGAGATATATAACACCATAATAAAGATGACGGAAGTTTGTTTGCTGCTGTTTTGTTTACAGTTATTTTCTTCTCGGTTGATTAATTACAATTGACTGTTTCGGCAAATGTCGATCTTTATAAATGTGGGGACGTCAGGAGGCGGGGCCAAAATTCCGGATAGTTGAGGTGTGTTTTCATGCGCATGAGCATCTATCGTGGGCGGTATTTCGGGAAAATGTTGAACTGTAGTGGGATGTTCGATTCTTATTATATATCTATTCTTAGGGAACACCTTTGGAGCTGTTAAACCTTGGAAAAAACTGTCTTTGCATTGTGTAGATTCAATTTCTTAGTATTGTATAATTGCATGGAACACGTATGAGCACGATCTACTTGCTGTAAAGCATCTATTTGTTGGGTTAGTCTTTTATTGACTTGATTGTGCTATGGCTGTGGAGAGTATGTCATGCTCACTCAAATGTCTCGCTGGTGGTGGCGTGTGTGTTGGGTCATTAGGTTCCCTTCAATATGGTTGAGCTGAATGATGCTGATCCATACGTCATGTTCGTGAACGGACGCCGTCAGAGGGGACTGGTCATCTCTTAGCTGCTACGGCGTATTTTAATTTCTGAATTGTTGTTTTTTTTTCATAATGGACGCTCTCAGCGTACAATATCTTTCTGCATCATTCTCACACGATTGATTTCAAAATGAATGATGTAATCAAATATTTGTATCAATAGCTTGATAATTTAAAAGAGTGTCCATGGAGTTTCTTGCCCGTTCTTCTCCATAGGTACCTACTCTTTGGAATGGGCGACTAGCTTCACCTTACTGACTGACCGACCTTCTGACAATTCAAAAGTGCCTGTAACTGATTTGTTTGAAATAAATGCTTTGATTTTTTTTTATTAATTTAATTGTACAGACACTTAGATCAATTTAATATGAAGGGATTACAATGATAATCTCAGATTAAAATAAATAAGATTAACCAGTCACGCGCCGTTATGCCTACATACAATATATAAGACGCTAGATCGATCTAGAAAAAGTATTAGTAATAATAATAAAGCAGCCCGTTGAGTTTTGATGTTCCGTGCAATTCCAAAGAGTTTTATCCGAGTCTAGAATGTTTCAGAAGATGTCGTCAAAGTCTAGAGTGTTCCAGAAGGTTTGATTAGCATCTAGAATGTTCTAGGTGCCTCCAGAAAGTACATGACTAGTTAGAAACTTTGTCGCCTCAACACAATATCAGTATTACATGGATATGTAGATATTTGGCACAGTTATAAAGAAGGACGTATGCCTCGCCGACCCTATATAAATTGGGAGATGGGCAAGAGAATTTGTGATATCTTTTTAAATATCACGCTGTTATACCACTTAATTTAATTTTGAAGTAAACTTTCTCAGAATAGTCTGATCTTTAACTTATTGGTGTAAATTAACATCACGCCTGTCATATTAACGTCACGCCTTCGTGCCTCGAAAAGCACGTTATGCTGTTGATTCAAAAGGTATAAAAATAATAATTTATTTACTTTGACACTCGTTATGGGTTGTCAGAAGCCCGAAAATCTGAGGACTAATCTTACCCAGAGTTATCATAATACTAAGTAAGTTGATTGTGAAGGTCTAACCTTCACAATCATCTTATTTCAATCGCTCTATATAAAATACTGGTACTCTGTTGACCAAACCATAGTTGAAAAAAAACCGGACTCATGCACAAAGGGTTCCAGGGTATCATTGATTTATGAAATTAAAAGAATTAAGTTATTTGTATGAAAGATTACGCGGTAATAAGCGGTTTACGATTTACGAGGTATTAAAAAAAAACTACTGACTAGATCTCGTTCAAAACGGTTTTCGTTGGCAGTTTTTATAGTATAGTACAGCATATGTTTTTTTTATATTTTTCATTTTCTTATTTTAGAAGTTAGAGGGGGGAGGGGCCACCAACTTTTTTCCACTTTGGAAGCGTCTGTCACGCAAAGTATTCAGTTTAGAAAAAAAAATTAGAAAAAAGAAAATTGAGTTTCAGTTCTAAGTGTGGCGCCCCAATATTTACTATTTTTTTTTGCATCAAAATCTTAATGCGGTTCACAGAATACATCTACTTACCAAGTTTCAACAGTATAGCTCTTATAGTTTCGGAAAAAAATGGCTGTGACATTCGGACGGACAGGCGGACAGACAGACATGACGAATCTATAAGGGTACCGTTTTTTGCCATTTGGCTACGGAACCCTAAAAAGGGGGTTTCGGTATGTAAAGATGGTAACCCATCCACGGACCAACCTCAACCTGATCGATCAACCTGTGCGGCTGTTCCCCCCATTATACAACATATTTATTTTATAGGCGAAACCCGAAACACGTGTTAAGTACGTATTTTTTAGTAAAGAATCTATGTACAAAATTTCAAAAAGATGTCATGAAAAACCACAAACATATGAGCTTATTAGCCTACTTGGCTGTCCCAACAAAAATATGGTTGCCCGGCCGTGCGGAGTACTATGATCTACCTTAAGCTGCGTGGCGCGCTAGGTATTTTAAATATAATATGGTGTAAAAATGATTATACCTAATTGATTCAGTTGCTTATTTTGAACAAACTTTCTTCTTGACGGAGACCCAGATCAGATGTCCGTCTGATGCAGCATACCTCAACTACCCGGGATACTCTTTGGAGCATCATTTCCTGCAGCGTGCCGGGGTCTGTGTGTATGTCCGCAATGACAACTGTTGCCGGCGTCTCCGTCACCTCGAAGACTCTCATCTATCGTCCTTATGGCTGTTGGTTGACACTGGTGTGGACAAAATTGTCTACACCTGTGTCTACCGATCGCACAGCGGTGACCAGGAGACAACTCGACTATTTGACCACCTCAGTGTGGCTGCTGACAATGTGCTGCATCAGCACCCTGACGCACAGTTCGTCGCTCTGGGGGACTTTAATGCCTGCCACCAAGACTGGCTTTTCCCATACCAGAGGACCGACCACGCTGGGAGAGAAGCGCGAAACTTTGCGCTATCAATGGGCCTTTCCCAGCTGGTGGAAGAAGCGACTAGGGTGCCTGATGTGGCTGGTCATACCGCCAATTGTCTGGACCTTCTGCTGACCACTGATCCGGACAGATGTGTTGTTACAGTTTCCTCACCGTTAGGAACTTCAGACCACTGTCTGGTGAAGTCTGTGACGTCCTTCTCCCCACCTGATTGCGACTCGCGTGGTGAGCGGCGAATATGGCGTTACAAGTCAGCAGATTGGGATGAGATGCGCCACTTCTTTGCATCTTATCCTTGGCAGCAGGTCTGCTTCTCTTCTAGCAATCCATCGAGCTGTGCGGACGCTATAACCGACATGGTGCGTCAAGCTATGGAGTATTTTATCCCCTTCAGTGACGTGCCCGTCGGTGGCTCGGCTCGCCCATGGTTTAACGCCGACTGTGTTCAAGCTGAACAGCGTAAGCACGCGGCATTCCTCGCCTGGGTTGACGCTCGTGACCGCAGAGCTCTGGATCTAAGCTCAAAGAAGAGAGCCTTTAACCGTGCTGCCAAGTCCTACAAAAAGGCGCTTAAGAAGGCTCGCTTCGACCGCATTACTAACATTGGTAACAAGCTCTCTGCGCACCCTTCCGGTAGCAGATCTTTCTGGTCCCTAGCCAAATCGGTCGAGGCGAACTTCTGTCGGCCCACACTGCCTCCGCTGGTTAGGCCTGATGGAGCACTGGCCCATACGGCGAGAGAGAAAGCAGGTCTCTTTGCATCTCTCTTTGCCCATAGTTCGCGTCTTGACACTGGCAATGCTACTCCACCTAATTTACCTCATTGCGGAACTTCAATGCCGGAGGTTCGCATTAGAAACAAGGAGGTTCTGAGAGTATTGTGTCGTCTGGACGTGAATAAGGCTAGTGGTCCAGATGGTATACCAGCGATTGTTCTTAAGGCTTGTGCGCCTGAGTTGTCTCCTGTATTGACGCGCCTGTATCGCCTCTCATTTAGGACTGGTATAGTGCCCAAGTCCTGGAAGCTTGCCAACGTGCAGCCCGTGCCCAAAAAGGGTAGTCGTGCCGATCCTACCAACTATCGGCCGATTTCAATAACCTCCATACTCTGCAAGATTATGGAGCGTGTATTGAACTCGCGCCTCTTGGCATACCTGGAAGGTAACGATCTCCTCAGTGACCGACAGTACGATTTTCGACGCAATCGGTCAACTGGGGACCTACTAGTGTATGCCACTCACTTGTGGGGCGAGGCCCTCGAGAAAAATGGGGAAGCGATTGCCGTCTCCCTTGATGTCTCGAAGGCCTTCGACCGGGTATGGCACGCTAGCCTTTTGAGTAAGCTTCCAGCGTACGGCATTTCCGCTGGCCTGACTGGCTGGGTAAAAGACTTCCTGACTGAACGGTCCCTCCGAGTTGTTGTCGACGGATGTTCATCTGAGCCCATGTCGACCAATGCCGGTGTTCCTCAGGGGTCTGTTCTCTCTGCAACTCTGTTCCTGCTGCATATTAACGATCTGCTGATGCCCGGTATCTATGGGTATGCAGATGATGTTGTGGAGAGATACCTGCTGGAAGCTCGGGCTAGTAAGGAAACTATCCGGTCCGAAAGAGAGGCCATGGTAGAGCGTGTGAGTGCTGCACTGCAGGCAGTCTCCGAATGGGGCAATGCCAATCTTGTAGCATTCAATGCCGCCAAAACACAGGCGTGTCTTTTCACCGCCAAAAGGAGCCCGTTTACCTTGGCTCCTACTTTTCAGAATGTATCCTTGGAGTGTACCGACCGCCTTCAGCTTTTGGGAGTTGAGATTTCCTCGAGCCTTAACTTTGGGCGGTTCATTGAGTCCAAGGCCGGGGTGGCTGCCAGAAAACTAGGCGTCATCGCGAAAGTCCGGCGGTACTTCACACCAGGGCAGCTTCTAATTTTATACAAAGCACAGGTCCGCTCGTGTGTGGAGTACTGCAGCCACATTTGGGCTGGTGCTGCGAAATGTCACCTTGCCGCTTTGGATTCGGTGGAGAGGCGTGCGAAGAGGCTGATTGGCGACCCAGACTTAACTCGAAACGGTCTCCAAAGCCTGGAGCACAGGCGTAGAGTAGCCCGCCTTTCGGTCTTCTATAGGATGCATTCTGGTGAGTGTGCAAGGGAATTGCATGATTTAATTCCCCCATCTCCGTTCCATCATCGGACGACCCGTCGTACGGCGAATTTCCACCCTTACGTTGTTGACACCACTGCGATCCGGACGAAGCGTTTTGCTTCCTCCTTTATACCGCGTACATCGAGGGATTGGAACAATTTGCCGGCGTCGGTGTTTCCGTCACATTACGATTTGAGTGTCTTCAAGGCTAGAGTGAATAGGCTCTTAATAAACTAGCGCGCTTTACCATCAACGATCGCGTCACTGCTTACCATCAGGCGGGATTGCGGTCAAGCGCTGGTTTATAATTAAAAAAAAAAAAAAAAAAACTATGTTCAGGTTTCGCATAAACAAAAAATAACGTTAAATACAATATCTAAAGAAAACCCTGTCCGATCCGTGAAGGTATTGTAAGGTATCGATAACTGTTTCTACTAATGACTACAATGCCGGGCTAAACTTAAAAAAAAACCCCTAGAAAAATAAATATTATTTCGCAAAAAGAGGTAGATTAATACATGTGCGGTAGGAAATCCATGCGCGGGCGACGGGGCCACGTGGTCGCATCGCTTATAATAATACCGTCAAAATGGTGTTGCAACTTTTTAAAAATTACCAAATTTCGGGGAAGTTGGAAATAATTCGCGGGAAAAAAGATTACTTCAAAATTCATTAGTATTTTTACTGAGATGATAACGTAAAATTTTATATTATATTTGATCATGTGTTTAACTATCCTTTATTATCCTTATGGGTCGGACAGGGTTTTCTTTACATATTATATATCTCATCTCTCATCTGCATAAACTGAGATCTTACACGATAAACTGTAAACTTGGTATCCTCTAAGGGCAAACATACGTATAATATTATATCATAGGACCCGGTAATGTGTTGGTTTATAGGCGCGTGATTGCAAATTCCATTACGACTCATATGCTATTCCCCAACCTTGGTGTATAAAGTCACTTTGTTTTCGTCTTTGTTTGTGTTTCTCAGTGTATGGAAGATTAAAATATGTTACCTCTCTCATATTCGGTAAGTAGGTCCTTATTACCCCCAAAGTGGGCTTGTAGGTGACCAATTAGCGCACTAGGATAAAAATGTAGCCAGAAAAGCTCTAGAGCGTAAGTAATTAAAATAAAAACTCTACACTCTTTCGAAAAGTTCGCGTACGTCTACCATCATACTGGCAAAAGTCATCATGCATTCAGACTAATGACAAAAGAGGTCGCTTCGCTATTCATCCTTGTTTTCGTATGATTATAATACCTAGTCATCAATTTTAAATATCTAACACCGAAGCTCAATCTCGTTGTTGAATAAATTATAAAAAAATAAATAAATGGCGGAAATAGAAAATCTACACTTTAAAATATTTTATTCTTGTAATGCCGGTTTTTTTCTACTTACCTCACAATCGAGATATGAAGCAAAGTAGTTAGCTCGGGTGTAAGCATCATTTGTACCCTCGAACTATTGGCTTGGCTACTACTAATCTATACTAATCTTAGTAACTACCGGTCCGATCTGAAAAATTCTTTTTGCATTGGATAGGCTATTAATCCAGGAAGGTTTTGGACTACTTATCATCACGCTGCTACCAATAGGAGCAGAGCAGAACTAACTCCACGCGAACGAAGTCGCTGGCGGCCGCTATTCTACTATAAATTGTCGTGCTACCGATGCGATGTGGTGAGAACATTTAAATTCTCCATAACCCAGGCACTAATTAACATGGGGTTATAGCGTCACTGATTACATCCCAATCCCTCTAGAAGTGAGGAGCCTTTTTGCCAGGAGTGTTAATATTAAAGACCGATGTAAAATGTATGTGTGGCGAGGAAACTGACTTGTCCTAGAATCGATAACTTGAAGACATGTGACTAAAAAACCGCACCGATCACTGCCCACTTCTTTTTAAAAAAAGAGGAAGCATGTAGGTTGCTTTTTTTAATAACTATAAACTTGTGCTTGACTGCAATCCCGCCTGATGGTAAAGCGCGCTAGTTTATTATACCTATTCACTTAAAAAACTTCAAGATGTTTTCTTTCACCTTCAGTCATTGATGTCCAAGATATATTTAGAAAGGACATATAACTTTAGAAAAGTTACATTGGTACTTGCCTGACCTAGAATCGAACCCGCGCACTCATACTTGAGAGGCTGGTGTTTTAACCACTCGGCTACCACGATCTCCTGCTCAATGCGGGTTGGCGATTACAGACTTAAAGTCACATCTTGAGTGAACCTGGACTTTAAGTCTGAAATCGCCAACCTACATTAAGCAAGCGTGGTGATTACGCTAAATCTATCTCTGTATGAGAGGAGACCTGTGCCCAGCAGTGAGACAATAGAAAAGGGAAGAATTAAGCGTAATCACCACGATTGATCAATGCGTGTTGGCGATTTCAGACTTAAAGTCCAGGTTTCCTCAAGATGTTTTCCTTCAACTTCAGTCATTGCTGTCCAAGATATACTTAGAAAGTACATATAACTTCAGAAAAGTTACATTGGTACTTGCCTGATCCGGAATCGAACACGCGCACTCATACTTGATAGGCTGGTCTTTTAACCACTAGGCCACCACGACGTAGCGCTAGTTTATAATTTATAAAAAAAAATGTACTGCATGTCACGCAATATTGAACCGTATGCCCTCGATATAAGGTGCATTCGTAACAATATAAAATAACAGAAGCATAAGTATAATAATTATATTCTTAATTTTTATATAGCAATAATTGAGATTTGTCGTCTTTTGGAAAGAAAATAGTGGAATAGGAAACGTCTTTTGGTCAACATTTTTGTACTTAAAATGAGCCTGATCTGCAACTATTCCTTTCGCACTTTTAGGGGACAGGTTGGAAGCAGCGCAACAGCAATAGTTTCTTCAAATACCTATTTTTCATATTCCTCGGCACTACAGTCAGTTCTTAGCAAATAATTACCTGTTCTATTTCACATCACTCGGAAAGGTCAAAAAAAAAGGCAATTTATAACATATCTCAAACTTTCAATGTCTTTTGCAAAGTTGATTGTAGGCGTTTTCGATCTTAAACGACAAAAACCATTTCGAGCAAGACTGATGCAGGTCAAAGCGTATTCCACAAGAAAAAAGGGACCTTCCAAAAATACCAAGGAACATACATGAAACAAAAACGTACGTGACTTGGAGTCAGTCATTGACGAATGGAACAACAAGATGGATTGCTTGGTTGACAAACGATGGGGGACGCACGTAGAAACATTGCTGCTATTGAGTGGTTTCTTTAACTTTTGATTGCTTGAAAGGAAAGTGGAAAGTAAAGTATTAAGGCTATTTTTTTGTATACAGTCAAGAAGTTGCGAGGCAATTGGGGAAATGATTGACACGAGTTGTTACTTAATATGATGAAGTGTACTTAATCTAAAAGTAATTTTAAATTTCATTGATATATGCCTAGTGGAATCAGCCACGACTTAGTGTAATACTTATGTAATTTTTTCAGTACTTTTACAAGGTACTCTAATTAACTACCTCTATGGCATAGCGGTAGCGATCTCCGCATAGTGCAAATATTTGTATGCATGAATACTCGTATGTGTATTTGCACTGGTCTGGTCGTGGCTCGGAAACCACGTCAAGCCGTTGGTCCCGGTTGAAATACGAACATCTAGTGGCAGTAGTTACGGGTTGTTAGAGCCCTCAAAAGTCTAACAATGGTCTAACTGCAATGCTTCGATATCGCCTTCGGGTTGTGGAGGTCAGACGGCAGTCGCTTCACGGAAAATATCGAATTTTAGCCAAAATCAGTAGTTAGATTGGTAAAGCGGACCCCAGACTCCAAAGTCGTTAACGCTGAGATGATGATGATGATTTGCAAGGTACGGTAATTCTAATTGATTTAAATTTCTCCAGTACATTTACAAGGTACTGTAATTCTAATTAATTGTAATTTCTCCAGTAAAGTACAAAGTATTGTAATTCTAATTAATTTTAATTTCTCCAGTACATTTACAAGGTACTGTAATTCTAATTAATTGTAATTTCTCCAGAAAATTACATGTACTGTAATTCTAATTAATTGTAATTTCTCCAGTACATTTACAAAGTACTGTAATTCTAATTAATTGTAATTTTGGGCAGTCCCACCACTGCTAGTGGTATCGGCCGCGACTTACAAGTTGTAGGACGTAGGTTCGAACCTCGCCGGGCGCTTTCCTTTGTGTAAATATTTCCTCATCACTGTTCTCAAAACTGTGAAGGAACATCGTGAAGAAACTGGCATGTCCAGGCAAAGTTTCGAAGATATGTGATATCTACGCGGGCCCCGTGACCCGCACAGGGCCCGCGTAGATTATGGCCCACTTCCTCTCGCCGAGAGGAGGCCTGTGTCCCAGGAGTGGGAACATTAAATGCTGATCATGTTATGTTATGTAAAACAACGGTTTGTTGATATTATTTATTGAATTGATGTCCCTTCAATCACGAGGCATGTTAGAAGAATCGAAGCTTTTATGGTTACTTCAATACTTTAGAACTGACAAACCGTGTATCTCTGGATCACATTGGCGTTCTGTTTGATTCTCTCCCAAGGGAAGAAGGCATAGGTTTATACTATGTAAATTGTATATGTGACATATTAGCACTTATTGTAAGCAAATATGGGTTTATTTGATAGGTTTATGTGTAGTCGTGATGGCCTAGTGGTTAAAACACCAGCTTCTCAAGTATGAGTGTGCTTGTTTGATTCCAGGTCAGGCAAGTACCAATGCAACTTTTCAAGTTATATGTACTTTCTAAGTATATCTTGGACACCAATGATTGATTACAAGGTGAAGAAAAACATCTTGAGGAAACCTGGACTTTAAGTCTGAAATCGCCAACCCGCATTGAGCAAGCGCTTAATTCTTCTCTTTATGAGAGGAGACATGTGGCCAGTAGTGGGACGATAAAAAGGTTGATGATGATGGGTTTATGAAAAAAGAGCTACGCCACGATTTTACCCGCGCAAGTTTCGATCTCAGGGGAACATAGAGATAAAATCGGAAGTGAAAGCATAACAAACTAAAAAAAAAAAGAAATGCTAATAATAGAATGTTTTCTTTCCGTAAATATATGTTACTAGTTTTCCGCCCGCGAGGAATTCGATTATATCGCGCTTTAGATTTCCCTCGGGAATAACAATTTTTTTCAATAAAAGGTAGCCTATATCCTTCCTCAGGGTCTAAAGATTGCTTGTGCCAAATTTCATCAAAATCATTTGAGAGGTTTAAGCGGAAAAGCGTAACAGACAGACAGACAGGTCGAGTTACTTTCGCATTTATAATATTAGTATGGATTCCTGGTTATAAACTATTGCCAAATTTAATCCACATCGGCAGGGTAATTGTGTAACACATTATCAGTAGCAATGGGTTTATTTATTTAGTCCTTTAATTCAAGGAACTGAGGCCCATAGAAAATACAACACAAACTATAACATAAAAAGAATTGTAAACTTATATATAAAAATATCACAACAAATACAATACTTATAAAACTTAAAAATAATTTAATAATATTGACGGTTCAGCAACATCCACTGCGTTATTTACATTGTTCAGAAGTCGCATTTTTCGAAGATATGGAGCAATGAATTAGCAATACGCTTCAAAATGATTCAAATTGATAGGAATAGTGTAACACGTTTAGTAGTTGTTAAGTACCTATATAAAAGAGTAACAATAATCGTAACTCCTTACTTTGTTTGTGTGATAGTACTCGTATGTATGAGTGTATAGATGATGGCCATACTTATATTTACGCTACCATATCAAAATTTGTATTAACTTTTTCAATAGTAGAACTATTAAAAGATATAATTGTTGTAATGTTATTACATCTTTTAATAAATCAACTTATTTACCATTAAAATCTTTTTTTTTTTAATTTCTTTAAATTCAAATAATGGCATTCTGGAATAAAATTGGAATATAGAATCAATATACAATATCTTTTAGAACTTCCATGGGATTAAAATGGATCTCCTCCTAGTCATGATCTTGTGCAAGAACACTAAAAAGCCAATGTTTGTAGTGGTCTGGCAGCTTGAGTAATTTATGTGGCTTACCCGAATGTCCTTCCTTTGTTTATCGAATCATTAAGCTCCTTAAGTTCCGAGTTGATCTGCACAATTTCTGAAAAATGCGTGCACTGACTGGACAGGTCCAATCAACCTATGTAGGTTTTTCTTCAAAAAAACATTTCAGACATCGATTCTACACGATGTTCATATAATCTGACCAGGATTATGTCTGGACTTTAAAAAGAGACTTGGCTAGTTTGTTTCCGCCTTTCTTCTCAGAGTACGCAGACAGAAAACGCCGAATTCATCTTGTTAGAAACAAAGAAAAAAAAGTGACTTGTAGGTGTTTGCTAAATACAAACCTACTTACAGATAAATGCTGGTAGGTCATTACATCGGCTGCCGGTAGAAGTTACCACCCACCAGACAAAGTTTTTCCGAAAAGCTATTCGCCGTATTCCGGCATGATGTCTGGTGAAGCCGTACAGAGGACAGATCTGAGCAGTTATGTTGCAATGTGAGCCGGGAACGTAGCGTCAAATCTTGTTGTGTCGGGAGTTTGCTCGTGGAGGGACTTCAGATCAATCTCCTTCTGGAGCAGCATTCTTTGTCATGTTGTTGAGTTTATCATTGCATCACCTCGCTTAACTGCAGTCTTCCTTCCTATTCACTAAGCTTTATTTGAGTGAATAGGCTCTTAATAAAATAGCGCGCTTTACCATCAAGGATTGCATCACTGCTCACCATCCGGCGTGATTTCGGTCAAACACTAGTTTATAATTATAAAAAAATACCATTTATGTAACAGTAACTACCAATTTCAGAATTACCCATACAAATCAATTCGGCTTAGGTACCAGGAGAGTACAGTTGACATGAATCGTCGATATCTAAACCTCGTGTTCAATTGCCGACTCACGAATGACAGGGCTGCACACGATCAAGGTATCTGTTACCGAATTTATAGGTTTAGTCCAAATCCTTGCGGTATTAAGACGTACGCCTTTGATTCGGCTTTAATCTGTTAATATCGTGTTGAATCTTAGCTGTCTCTTGCATTTAGAAGCAGTGCAGTATCTTGGACTAATTTGATATCTACCTTAAGTAATTTGTTTAGAATTAGTTTTTTGGAAACACAATAAGATTTTTCTAGTACAATTTATTTTTAATATTTTTCTTAGTATTTTATTAGAAAATGACAGAAGAATAAGTATTAGTTTAGTTATGTCAAATTAAACGGTGCTTGATATAAATTAATGTATTTTTAGTTGCCATGTTTATAATTGGGTCTAAACTGTCTATAGAGTATTTTAATTTAATAGAACTAAAGTATTATATAGTCTTCTATTCTTTTCTTAATGAAATAGACAAAAATGTGCACTGAACTAAAAGTTAATATGTGAGAAAGAGAATCGGCTCCAATATATATAAAGTGGTGATGACAATACGACAATAAAATAAACATCGTATACCTCAACACATTCTCAATCTACCCATAAAAAATCATATAAATATATCCATTAGTTTAGACACAGGAAATTATTTTCCATTTTTCACATTTTCTACATGATGTATATGTTGACAAGGAAGCGCTTACAGGTTGATGACCGCCGCATCCAGCGATAGGTACTAAACTTTAATAATAATGGGGCAAAAAAGCAAGTTGATACAGGACCGCGCTGCCGCCAATCGGAGGTCAGTGAACCAAGATTTTTAAAGGATGTTCTATTCCGTTTGCAATTTTATGCGATTTAGCTTGTTTGAATTTTTTTTATTTTTATTTTTAATGCGAAGTTATTTTCTATGGTTTGGGATTATTTCTATGAACCAGCATTGTTCGTATGTTCATTTACTGTCGTATTGTCAGCACCACTCTGTATATGAACTAGGTCCTTCTTAGATTAATGCTAGTATCAAAATAATCACCATCATTTTTCTCCCTTATCACAATTATGCTGTGATCGGCGCATCATGACTGTTTCTTTACCTTTTTCTTTGTATTTTTCATCAGTTCGGTAAGTAAGTGATGATGTTAAAAATATAACGCTAACACGAACAGTTTCAAAGTTTTTCTTTCATTCCTCGTATAGAGGCCCTCGAGTTTCCCGTATAAACACTACAAGCGGTTTGTGGGCGAGGAAAAGTTACTAAGGTACTGTTGACACGCAAAGTAAGGGCAGTCCTTGAAAACCACTAAGTTTTTCTCATGTAAGTGCACCTCAACACGATATATTGTAAAAGTGTAAGTGAATCAAATAATGTTTTTGATAAAAGCACTAACAATTTTTTAAATTTACAGTAACGAAACATCATATGCATATAAATAAAATATTTAGGACAGTACTTCATTTTTTACCTTGAAAGTTTTGAAAAATGAATGTGACCAAAATTACTCATCCGGAGTTATGATGTATTTTTTTCATTTGAATATGAAACCACGCACACGTTTCGTATTCTGCTGTTTTTTTTTTTTTTTTTGTTTCATATTATACAGAATGTATTTTTTTCATTTCAATGTCTATAAAGCCGCGCCAGACATAGTTCAAATATTTGATCACTTATTTAAAAACTTGTTTGGATACATGTGTAGCACGGGTATTTGAGTATTTGTTCAAAGCTTTGTAAAAACATTTGTACTTTGCCAACCATTGTCGGTTTCGAGTGCACATCAAAGCGTTCAAAGGTGTCTGTGTTCAAATGTTTGCGTAGCCTGCTAAACACGCGCAAATATTTGTACAAATATATGTACATTAATATTTATCTGTGTCTGGCGCCGGCTTAATGTGAAAAATTGTTTCACTTTTACCGTGGCTTCATAACATCCCACAAACATTTTTTTTTTTTTTGTTATGCTTATCTCTAAAATAGCTCAACAGATTTTGAAAGTTTACACAAGGGTAGATCATGATTGTGATTAGGATATAGGATAATTACAATACTGATATTCGTATGAGATTGAGATTTATGCAGTGAAAGTAATCACAACATTGTCTTACCGTTTATCTATCTATATGTTACCACACGCACATACAACACGCAATATAACAAGCACCGTTTTTCCATCACTCACACTTACACTCACACACCGCACACACTCACCCTCCCACACACTTACATATCCACACACTCCCCACAAAAACTCCTTCCTATATGTAAAATTTAAATAACTGTTTAATTATAATATACGGGAAGCTATAATAAAAATGTATATCTGGGGTGGAGACCCTGGTGGCCTGAAATACAGGCTTCGGCTTAGCGTAGGCACCAGTCTCCCACAGTATTTTTGTATAAGCCCATAACTGGACAACAGTATTTTTATTTTGTTATTATTTTATATGGATATTGTGATGAGAAAATAAATAAATACTATTATTAATATACACATTGAATATTAAATTTACTTTCAGGCAATACATATTTTCCTGATTATATTATTTTGTAATCAATATAGAAGTTAACTGTTTTTTGTTTTGGAATTTTTTAAAGAACATTCGCTTCACGCGTCATTCGTCAAAATGATTGATTGTATCAGTACGTTGACATAATGATTAGGTTTTTTTGCGCGTTTAGTACGAGGAGAAAGTTTGCTTTATCCTTGTCTCTGGTCTTGGAAAATAAATAACTTGGTAATTAATTTGGTAAGTGTATATTCTGAAACACCTTTACTGTTTTCAAAGCAGACAAAATGCAATGTAGGTACTTGTAAGTATACATTTCATTACATTTTCCCCCTGACCCTAGAAAATTATTGACCAGAGAAAATTTGAAAAGTTAGTGGGATAATGTAATGAACTGTTCTTATATGCATGAGTACGTACATTACAACATTGCGATGTAATGGACCCAAATATCTGGTAAGATAAACAATTTAAAAAAAATAGGAGGTTCTATGTATATAAATAATATAACAATTTTGTACCGATTATGAAAATTTTGACATTCAGAAATTTGCGCGATGGTCTCGTATTCAGTTAAGTTTCTAAGTTTCTTTCTTAGCATATCTTGGACACCAATGAGTGATTTTAAAACCTGGACTTTATCCGCCTTATTCATAAACGCTGCTTAAAGTTAACTAGTGATTAGCGATACTTTCACCATACATTTTTGACCTTTTAACGTCACTAACTTAAATCATCCTTTATGAATAAACATCATAGTGTTTAAGGGGTTTATCCATAAGCGATGATTAAAGTTAAATAACGTTAAAAGGTCAAAAATATATGTTTAAAGAATCGCTAATCACTGGTTAACTTTAAGCAGCTTTTATGAATAAAGGGGTAAGTCTGAAATCGCCAACCAGCATTGAGCAAGCGTGGTGATTACGCTCAGTCCTTCTCTGTATGAGAGGAGACCGATGCTCAGCAGTAGGACGATACAAAGGTTGATGATGAAGAAACCATTGCCATCGTGCCGCTGCTAACCTCTCCCTATAAAGTGCAAAAGGGGCAGTTGCAGCTCAAGCTGATTTTACCTACAAAGACGTTCATTCCGCTGTTTTCCTTTTCTAAGCACGGCAGATCTCAATTATTTTTATATCAAAATTAAGTATACCTATGCTTCTATTATTTTCTTTTTTGTCAAAAACTTATCACATTTGTCTAATAGTCGTCAGAACATCGCAGTAAAAATGGGTTTTGAAATGGGATGGGATCAAATGAAGGCCCGTATAATAAACGTATGATATTGTAGAAAACATAATTACTCTAAAAATGTTATCCACGAAGTAACCAGAGAAAGCGCCACTGGAGTCCCTTCTTGATTTGCGATCAAAGACATGGAGGAGTCTTGATATTGTTAAATAATTATGGTCACTTATACAACTTTGGTAAGCGTACCTTAACTTTTTCGGCATATCAACAGTTAGTAATTAAATTATTAATGCCGCATTATAATTGAAACTTGAGTTATCAATGTTACTGTAACGTGTTTCATGAAACATGGCGTCTGATTGCATATACAGCTTTAAGATAACACGAGTAGGTACGGTGGCTAAAGTCGTGATCATACTATTGATTTGAAAAATAATTTCAATTTAATTATTGTAGTATTGAAAATAACAGCCGCATGGTTCAATCGCTCAGGTTAGGCTCTGCTTGCCGCGGTTCGTATTTGGATTGGTGACCATCATAACATCGGCTGCCGGCAGAAGTTACCACCCACCAGACAAAGTCTTGCCGCCAAGCGATTTGTCGTGTTATAAATAAATGTATTTTCTTTCTTTCTTTCTAGGTCCTAGGTTCGAACTCCATCAGTCGACTTCGCCCGCGTGGAATTCGGTTATATCGGACAATAATCCGGACTTCTAACTTTACGTCTGCAAAATTTAATAATATCGGCCGCCGGCAGAAGTTACTACCCACCAGACAAAGCCGTGCCGGCAAGCGATTTGTCGTGTTCCGGCATGATGTCTGGCGAAGCCATACGGAGGACGGGTCTGAGCAGTTGTGTTGTTTTGTGTGCTGGGTACGATGCGCCTAATGTTGTTGTGTTGGGAGCTTGGTCGTGAGGGTCTTCAGATCAATCTCCCTTTGGCGCAGCATCGTTGGTCGTGTTGTTGGGTTTTGTTAAAACTGAGTGAATAGGAAGGAAGACGGCAGTTGAGCGAGGTGATGCAAGGTTTTGCATCACCTCGCTCAACTCCTCCTATTCGCTCAGTTTTTCTGAGTGAATAGGCTCTTAATAAACTAGCGCGCTTTGCCATCAAAGATCGCATCACTGCTTACCATCAGGCGGGATTGCGGTCAAGCGCTAGTCTATAATTATCAAAAAAAAAATCAAAGCAGTTGGTTCAGTAGTTACGGCGTGAAAGCGGAACAAACAAACAAATTCACTTTCCGATTTATAATATTAGTAAGGATTTATACACATAGCACACTCGAAAAAATAGAACAGAAGAATAGGTACAGAGACGATATTTATTTCATAAAACTAAATTTTTTGGCAACTCTTGGCTTAATATTTTCCATCATTATTTTGTCGAAACATCTTGAAGTGGAATTAATCGACATTTTTTCCAGTTTAGTAAGGGTATTATCCAAAGGTAATATGATATCGTTAAGTCTTATTAAAAAAAATGTCTGAATCGGAATCAGAATTTACGAGCCAACAAAGAATCGTTTTCCTTGCTAATTTTAACGTAACTTCGGGTGTAAATAACGAACAAAAGAAGTAAAAGAATTATTGAAGAGTTTCATAAATTTTATTAGCAATTGATTTATGCCGTGGTTTTTTTTTATATACGATTTCCTAAAGGACTTTTCGTATTTTTTAAGTGCGTTTCAGTTCAGAACGGTGTCTTTGTTCGTGCAAATTAGATGTGCGAATAGAGACCGTCTAAGTACTCATTTCTGATACTAAGTTTTACCTACAATGATACTATAAATGTTCCAAAAGTGTTGAATCTCAGCCTAGTTTGAATAAATGACGTTTGATTTTTATTTTTATGACATAAATACAGTATGTTAAGAAAACCCTGTCCGACCCATAAGGATAATAAAGCTAAGGTAAACACATGACCAAATATAATATAAAATTTTACGCAATCATCATAGTACCAATACAAATGAATTTTGAAAAAAAAATTTTTTTCCCGCGAATTAATTCCAACTTCCCCGAAATTTGGTAATTTTTAAAAAAAGTGACAACATCGGTATTATTATGAGCGAATAGGGATGCGACTACGTGCCGCATGCCCTGCCGCCCGCCGTTCGCGGAAGGGTGCTTAACGCACATTTATTAAGTTACCTCTTTTTGCGAAATAATATTTATTTTTTCAGGGGGATTTTTTTTTTAAGTTTAGCCCGGACTTGTATCCATTAGTAGAATCAGTTATCGATACCTAACAACACCTTCACGGGTCGGACAGGGTTTTCTTAACATACTTTAGAAGTAAAACAGCGTGCTTTTTTGTCATACCCAAAAATGATTCCGAGCCTGCGACTAGTTCGACTTCAAAAGAAACACATCAACCACCATAAATTTGATTAAAATACTACAGTGAGGACTCTCATACTATTTGTAATATCTGCCTGGAATAAATATATCGGACCGACCGTCCTATCAACAATAGCAATGCTTTTCTCATAGATGGATAACATTAGCATATGAAAATTTCCTGGCAATATTTATAGCAGACGGTAAAACAAAATAATACCTGAATGTTATGGGCTGTGGTATTTTCTTCAGTACATTTAGCGGGCACTGTCATCATCATTTCAGCCGAAAGACGACCACTGCTGATCATAGCCAAAATAGTTCCTGAGATTAGCGCGTTCAATCAAACAAACAATCGAAACAAACTCTTCAGCTTTTTATATTAGTATAGATACATACCAAGGGCGTGGTGGCCTAGTGGTTAAAACACCAGCCTCTCAAGTATCAGTGTGCGGGTTCGATTCCAGGTCAGGAAAGTACCAATGTAACTTTTATAAGTTATATGTACTTTCTAAGTATATCTTTTACAATAATGACTGATTACAAGTTGAAGGAAAACATCTTGAGGAAACCTGGAGTTTAAGTCTGAAATCGCCAACCCGCATTGAGCAAGCGTGGTGATTACGCTCTGTATGAGAGGAGACCTGTGCCCAGCAGTGGGACGATAAAAAAAAAGGTTGATGATGATGATGATACCAAGGGCACGGCTCCTTTGGATATCAAAATATATTGAATACACAAATGAAACACACAAAATCAAAACTCATTTATACAAATTATGCTTAGAATCAGCACTTTTTGGACATCAATATTACATAACAACAGTCCCCCAAAACGCTCTGTCTTCGCCACTTCCATTTGCTTTCGCTGGGAAGAAGAAGTGGCAGAACAAACTCCCCAGCAGTTTAAATAGGTATACGCATAAAAGATAAAATGTTTAATTATCGAGTAATAAGTTAACAACACGTCATAAATTTCTATCAGAATACAAAACACACAATAATTCATGTGTAATCGTTTGGTTGGTAATGCCGCTAACAGTCAAGGTCGAAGCTTTTAAGTTCTAAGTTACAGGTTTGGTTTCCGCTTTTAGAATATGATGTTATTGATTATTATCGATGGTTTTTTTTATTAATAACCAGCTTTCCGCCCTCGGCTTTGGCGGGTGGAATTCGGTTATATCGCGCTTTTTAGATTTCCCTTGGGAATATAACATTTTTCTGGGATAAAAAGAACCCTATTATTTAATCCGGATTTCTAACTTTACGTCTGCAAAATTTCAAAGCAATAGGTTCAGTAGTTACGGCGTGCAAGCGGAACAAACAAACTCACTTTCCGATTTATCATATTAGTAAGGATTAGTTAGGATAAACTAGTGCTTACCATCAGGTTGGATTGCGGTCCAGCAACCGTAATCCCGCCTGATGGTAAGCAGTGATGAAATCGTCAATGGCAAAGCGCACTAGTTTATTTAGAGCCTATTCACTCTAGCCTTGAAGATACTTAAATTGTAGTAGGACAGAAACACCACCACTGGCAAATTATTCCACTTCCTCTATGACCCGGTATAAATGAGGAGGCGAAACGCGACCGTAGGTGTCAACAACGTAAAGGAGAAACTCGCTGTACGACGGGACGTCCGATGATGGAACGGAGATGGGGAAATTAAAACATGCAATTCCCTCGCACACTCACCAAAATGCATCCTATAGAACACCGACAGGCTGGCTACTCTACTGAAACTGGTTTCTCTCTAGTTATTGATTTGTATCAACAATATGCGAATGGGAAAATAATCTTGCCTATTGTAGGTTTGGGCTGAAATGACGAGCATAATTTAGGATCTCCCAAATTCTCTCTACAATAGATTGTCCTGACCACATCAAGGTATCTTCCATTCAATTTCATGCTCATTTGATCGTATTTCTAACCACCACAATGTGACCATACCTTTGTATTGAGCGGCGAGATAAGCTTTCAATTATTCAATGCCTCTGACTGCATATTAATGTCATCGGACATTCAGATGGAGATCCGTGCCGAGATTGTCATTGTATTGATTCATGTGCCTAGTTGGAGAGATATCTGTATGCAAATAGGGATGGGAAAAGTTAACGGATATATAAATAATCTGTTTTGTTATTTATTTAAAGATAATACATTTATTTAACACAGGCTTAACTGCACAACTTAATGTACATCAGATAAACATAAAACGCAGAAGGTTAGTCCTAGTGATTAACTGTTATGTTATTGACTAAAAAATATTTATTAAATATATTGCTATAACTAGATCCCTAATCTTTAAGAGTTTTGTTTTGTACAAAAATAGAATAAACGTACAAATAGCTAAGTTATTCAGTCCCACTTTGATTACCTTGCTACAACTAATTGCTGTCTACTTTATTAGTTCAAAATGCATTGGCTTTTATGTATGAATCTAAATTTTGATCACGACAAATTCGATATGAAAAGTTTGCTAGTTAATATTTTATGGTACTATGTTCATAACACACACACACATACACATCACCGCATAGTTAACATAGTAAATAATTTACCAAAGTTAATCATCCAGTTTCTACTCATTGCTATTAATGTCCATGATTCACACGTTTATAACTATCTATAATCTGATAATTATATCGATAAGCTTACCTAACCGCGGATATTGGTATGTTACATCCCTATCAAGCACAGGCTAATGTAAAGCTTGGTACAGCCGTGATCGTTTAGGGAATAGCGCAAATCTGTTTCCGTTATTATAGTAGATTCTTTACCCACTGCTTCCTGGTATTTATCTTCATAGACTATGATATATGATAAAAAGAAAAGGACTATCAGTTTATCCAGAAGTTTTTAGGTATTTTTTTTCCTTAAAGCCTCATTGGAGTATTTGCAGTAGTCCACAACAGTCGCTATACAAAAAATAATCACATCAGGCTAGTCGTATGCAAGTGATAATCAACCAAACAAATAATTATAAATAAGATAGAATGTAAGTAAGAAAACTAAGAGACGTTGATTTTGATCGTATCCTAAGTAAGTAATAGTACTCACAATGGAATATGAACTATACAAAAACATTGAGGTGGAAATTACTTAAATGATTGAGAAACTACTTCAACTTAGGAACAATTGTAATAATTAGAATGGATTAGGAGTTCTGTCGAAATTCGTGAAATTTCATGGATAATATAATTAATATAAGTACGGTAAGTTTGAAATTACAGCCGAGGCGATATAGATCACCTCTTCCTCATCTTGATAAACTATGAGTTTTACATTGCAATAACACATTGATGCTCTTATTTCTCAAATTTAACCCCTTTACGAATAAAATATTAATTATTATTAAATATTAATTTTATTTTTTTAACAGTTACAGTACAAGCATGTACTTTCACTCAATCTGTAAATAAATGAGTAAACCTCTTCTGAATAAAGCTCGGCTTTATTGAGAAGTGATTTTCATTTTTATCAATTCATCTTTATGTTATTGCGAATATAGCATTTTGGAACCCATAGTATTGTGCCATATTAAAAATCGGTTTATTCGATATTTCATGAAAAAAATGCAATAGAAAGTTACCAAATGTTATATTGGTACTTGTGACTGAACCTAACAGAGGCCGATTTGAGGAGATTCCCACACAAATCTGCATATAAATGTGACATGTCGCACTATTTCCGTCCACCCAATGCATTGCTAACGCGTCCGATCTAAGATGGGATTCGTGGATAATTAATGTTTCAATTACCGTCAAGATTATCGGACATTATACATGAATGGCCTGTTGGAATTGGGATTACGTCGTGACAGATCGTCAACTGTTATGGGTCAGTGTGAAAGCGCGTCATCATCATATTAATGTTAACAAAGCGACTTCAAAAGGTTCATAACTCTTTTGTTGGGCTTGGTATAGCTTTTTATAACAAGATACCCTCTGCTTTGCTAGACTTGCATTACAATGCATTTAAAGCACAAATCAAATCCAAGCTTTGTTCAAAGGCATATTATTCCGTGAATGATTATTTATATGATAAGAAGAGCTGGTCGCTCTGATTAATTCAGGACAATTTTTGAGTTCTTTCTCCGGAATTAGCTTACTGATACGTTATATGAGTTCATATAATTTACTTTTTTACATTACATAAATATGTAAGCTGTCACGCCCTTTATGTCTGGGGCTTTTATTTAAGTAATAAGTTTTTAGTTAATTACATTGTCATTTAAATCTATATACACACATCAAAAGTGTCTAGGGATCAACATATATTTTTGCAATAACTTTTCTCCTGATTGATATTAATTAAAATTTTCTTTAAGGATTCATCAAATAAAGTGTTTTCGTTTGTCACAGTAACGATAAACCAAGTCACCTTTGCATTAATAAAGAAATTTGCCATTTTCCTAATAAAGGGATATTTGACATTTGAACCACTAACACAAAAGTTCGAAAAAAAGACTGAAATAACAGTTTTCTCTAAAATTTTATTGGGTAACTTAAACAATTAATAATCCGTGTTTCTACCGCGAACACTAACAACACAAGAACATCGGTTTGGCATACTCAAAATGAGTTCATCCAAATCACGCTGTGGAATGGCCGCCCATGTTCGTTGCAACAACAAAAAAAGGTCTTCTTGCGACTGGATACCCTCCATATTCGGCAGAGCTCTTCTCTGTAGGATATCCCATGCATGCTCAATCGGGTTCAAGTCTGGCGACTGAGCAGGCCAGGGCAGGACATTGATGTTAGCTGCGGCGAGAGTCTGTCTTACAACTCTTGCGGTGTGCGGTCGTGCATTATCATGCATTAACTGAAATAAGGGACCGATTTGCACTTGTAGAAGAACGATGACGTCTGATACAATCGTCTCAGCATAAATTTGAGCGTTGAGGTTGCCTCTGATCCAAATCAACTCAGTTCTTCCGTCGATCCAAATACCCGCCCATACCATGATGGTTCCACCACTATAAGGATGGACTTCCTGGCAGGATTTTATCCGCTGTTGGCGTCCAGGGGTTCTCCAGTGTCGTATACGTCTTGTATCCGGTCTCTTTGTAGAGATAGAAAGAGATATAGATAGAAATAAATCTAACAGAGATAGATAGAAATCCGCATAAAAATGCTTGATCCCTAGACACTTTTGATGTGTGTATATATGTATACATTGTTTTGCTTTGCTGGTATTTTGGCGTGGTAGCTGGCATATGGTAAATAATTTAATTGTTGTTGTATTTTATCGTGTTCATCATTATACGTAGTATTGTATAAAGTCATGTGTTTTATTTTAAATGAACAGACAGCAGTGCTGCTGGGGAGGTCCTTCCGCCACTTCTTCTTCCCAGCGAAAGCACTAGGAATTGTCGATGGATGGGCGTTTTGGGGGACTGTCTTATGTAATATTGACTTTCAAAAAGTGCTGATTCTCAGCCTAATTTGAATAAATGACAATTGATTTTGATTTTGAAAAAGCGGGGTCGCTTATTAACATTAGTATAATGTTAACAAGTGGGGTCGCTTATTAACATTAATATAATGTTAACAAGGAGGGTCGCTTAATAAAATTAATATAATCGGCTTTACGAATTAGAATAGTCTTTTTTGCGTATGGGAAATCATTAAAAAAAAAAACAAAATCAAAGCATTTATTTCAAATAAACCAGTTACAGGCACTTTTGAATTGTCAGAAGGTCGGTCAATCAGTAAGGTGAAGCTAGTCGCCCATTCCAAAGAGTAAGTACCTATGGAGAAGAACGGGCAAGAAACTCCATGGACACTCTTTTAAATTATCAATCGTGTGAGAACGATGCAGAAATATATTGTACGCTGAGAGCGTCCATTATGGAAAAAAAGCAACAATTCAGAAATTAAAATACGCCGTAGCATTAAATGACCTCTCCCGCTCTGGACGGAGAGGAAGGGAGTGAGACTTTTATTGACTAAAACCCACCCGTGTTCCTTCACTTGCCTGTGTGCCAGGGGGCACGGTAGGTCTTTGGAACAACCTGCAGCCTGGCTGGCATAGGTCTTAGTGGGCCCCGTCACGATGTGATAAGAATGGACATACAAATAATCAAATTATTCAGTTTCAGCTTTATTATTAGTAAATTAAGATATCTACTTTTAAATAATAATTGAAACACTTGTACAGGATAAAATTTAGAAATATCACTTTTTTAAGCAATAGGAAATTCAAAAATAATAATTGCATCATTGCAAAAAATGCAGAAAACATCGCAAAAAATTCAAATTCAAACGAAAATATTATAAATTAGTGCTTGACCGCAATCTCACCTGATGGTAAGCAGTGATGTAATCGTTGATCGATTAACACGCTTATTTTTAGTCGCCATCTTTTAAATCACATCCTCTACATACTATAGATAGCATCCTAAATCCTCCATTAAACCCAGTCGCCTCCGAAGCCTTTTTCCAGGTCTGGAAAAAGGCTTCGGAAGCTTTACCAGTCTAACTGCTGATTTTGGCGAAACTTCGACATTTTCCGTGAAGCGACTGCCGCCTGACCTCCACAACCCCAAGGCAATATCGTAGCATAGCTAGACCAATTGTTGGATTTTTGAGGGCTCCAACAACCCGTAACGACTGCCACTAGATGTTCGTATGGCAACCGGGATCAACGGCTTAACGTGCTTTACGAGGCACGACCAGACTAATGCAAATATTCATATTCATGCATACAAATATTTGCACTGCGCGGGGATCAAACACGCGCCTTCTTGCGCAGCGGCCGCGTTCGCTACCGCTACGTCACGGAGGCTGTCATGTCGACCAATATTTGTCTTGTGTCCTTTTTTAAAAAATAAAAAGTACAAAATGCACTGAAATTACATTCAGTTTTACTTTGCGAATAGAAAAATCAGCGCAAAGGGCTGGCAATTTAGCTCATTGTGCTTTTCAAGATTTCCTGTCGAACAGTTAACCGCTATGTGCATAAATGCAGTTTGTCATAGTTTTAAATAGTAATTGAGTACCATTATACGTTTCATCATACGAAGGCTATGGAGAGAGCTATGCTCGGAGTTTATCTGCATGATCGAATCAGATATGAGGAGATCCGTATAAGAACCAAAGTCACCGACATAGCTCTTCGAGTCGCTAAACTTAAGTGGCAGTGGGCAGGGCAAATTGCTCGTAGAACCGATAGCTGATGGGGCAATAAGGTTCTGGAGTGGCGGCCACGTACCGGAAGACGCAGCGTAGGGAGGCCCCAACAAGGTGGACCGATGACCTGGTGAAGGTCGTGGGAAGCCGATGGATGCGGGTAGCACAAGACCGGTCATCGTGGAAACCCTTGGAGGAGGCCTTTGTCCAGCAGTGGACATCTTTATGCTGAAGAAGTTACGTTTCAGACTATTTGTTTAATAAGATAACTCCACTCTAAAATCCAAAAACGGTCTTTCGAACTTTAAAAAAAGACAGTTAAATTAATGAAACAAAAGCAAAGCACTCTCGGTTTTCTCTAGCCAGTTTCATCTGTTAAATGGTTCCACTTTCTGAAGCCATTACAGAATAATTGTAAGAGCAGATGTCTGACATTGTTGTGTGTTACATTGCAATTATGTCAATTTGTGGCAAAGTGTGGGAAGGTTAGGAGATTAGAAGTATGACTGTCGTCATGTGGTAACGGCAGCGCTCGACCTAAATCTGGTAATGGGAAAACAAATTTCATTATGACAAAATCATCCCTGTTACTGGAACTAGCCTAATTTTCCCAGTATTGAAATGAAATGAAATGAAATCGTTTATTAAGCAAGTAGGATCACCGATCACTTTTACACGACATGTTTTTTTTTTTAACTAGATGAAGCCGGCATTTCCTAACTGACTACCTCTGAGAAGAAATAGCCGAAACAAACTCAGGGATCATTGTCTTTTTACAAGTCCAGACACTAAAAATGAAAATGTTTACAATAATTTACGTTATAATTACGCATATTGCTTAATAACAATGCTTAACACAGCGAGAAGCTCAGTTCCAAGCTTTTTTGTCTTCTAAATAATCTGAGATTTTATAATACCCCTTTTTGCAAAGTTTGGCCTTTATATAGTTTTTATATCGTTTAATGGGTAAGTTTCGAATGTCCATGGGAAGCTTGTTGTAAAAGTGTATACATTGACCCATGAACGAGTTGCCTACTACTGAGACACTAGCCTCGTGTTTGTGGGAAGAAAGGGGTACCACACTACAGGCTATGCTGGTTGAAAGATGTCACTTGTCTTCGAATTATTGACAGTAAGACATGCCATTTTATTCATGATGTTTTTTTCTCCGTTATCCAAGCAGTAATGATGAATTAAATTACTTAACATCAGGCGCTTGTCTGGGAAGCCGGAAGCGAGGGGCGTTACCACTGAGTAAAGACTGTTCTCGTCCACTGTAGTGCTTAAGAAATGTGTATTAATAGGGTATTTGATTAAAAAAACTAATTAGTCCATTAGTCAGATTTCAAAAAATTACTAGACATGTATTTTTTCGTTTTTCATATAAACAAAATATGAAGACAACGATGAAAACTCGTGTGACGTCACTGCACGCTACACTTTTTAGCGCGCAGTGACGTCACCAGCCACCACTCCTGATCTTTGATGACTTTTATATTTGTCAATTTTTATTGATTTGATGAAATAAAATATACTTATCCAATATTTTTCTATAATTTGAATGACGGACTAAATAGAATCAATTTCTTTTTACCCAGGAAACATCCCTATTGTCTTTGATATAAAGGTGATATTTGCTCAACTCGAAATAAGGTAGGATATGCAGAATTGTGCATTTTTCATATAGGTCCCCGGTATGGTACCGGGCACCCCCGTGTGGTACCGGGCACCCCCCGTGTGGTACCGGGCACCCCCGTGTGGTACCGGGCACCCTCGTGTGGTACCGGGCACTCCCGTGTGGTATCAGGCTTAGAATAGTACCAACCCTTATACTCCCGCGGGTTGTTAGAGGCGACTAAGGGAACTCTCACCAGGGAAGCGGGCAGCAGCGCTTCTCCTGTGGATATTCCACATACTATAAAATTACTACTAATACTACTACAACTAACCCGGGTTCGATCCCCGGCCTGGTCATGATGGGAAACGATCTTTTTCTGATTGGCCTAGGTCTAGGATATTTATCTATATATGTATCTATTATAAAAATATAGTATCGTTGAGTTAGTATCCCATAACACAAGTCTCGAACTTACTTTGGGGCTAGCTCAATCTGTGTGATTTGTCCGTATATATTTATTTATTTTTATTTTAATAAAAATATACTATACCTACTATTTCAAATTACTGAGATCTCCAACTCGCCTGCTAAGCGTGTGGATTATGGCAAACACCCTCAATGCAATGGAAACCTTGGGGGAAGCTTTTGACCAGTAGTGGACGTCTATAGGCTGAAGGAGAATATAGGTATTTCCAAAACTGATTGTGTGTAAAAGATGATTATCAAAATTCTGAAATTAAGTGACAGTAAGCTTTATAGTGGTTTTTTATCTGAGCTGGTCGATTTACGGTTATTGTACAAAAGTTTTGAGGTTTTTTTTAGTTATTTTTCACTTTGTAGTGTTTTTTGGAAGTGGGTTGTATTTTTTGTAAAAAAAAAGTTTTTATTTTACACTTTTTAGTTGTGAAAAGTACTGTTCAGCTACATTCGGTTAGACTGGATGCTGACGCTAAAATACTTTATGAAAAAACTTACAAACGCACTGGTTGCCCCTACGATTTATGGAAGTTCCCCTTGATTTCTCTGGTCTTCCACAATCAAATGATGATGTCCTCATCATCTCATCATGCGACCACCTTGGGAATGTCTTCTTTCCAACAGAAAAAGAATTATCAAAATCGGTTCATAAACGACGAAGTTATCGGTGAACATACATAAAAAAAAAATATTATACATACAGACGAATTGAGAACCTCCTCCTTTTTTGAAGTCGATTAGAAAACTACTTAACCTTATAAATAGTAGAAGTCAGTATCCAAATAGTAATCTCTAGAAAAGAAAGAATATATATATATATTTTTCTATACAGAAAAGACTCACACTAGTAGAAGCCTCTTGTTTAAAACTTTAACGGACGGCCTTGGTGATAAATAGAAAAAAAAAATGTCCATTAAATACAACATTGAATTATAGAAGTAAATCTACATTATAATAATAAATATCGACGGCCTTTTATAGCTAAACAAAATACATGCACCGTTTAACAGCACCGTAAACACTGCGGTGTCTGCGTCAGTATTAAACATTCACGAGAAATTAAAACATTCAGGGAGGCGTGCAGTGTTCATAATTTTTAGGTGGTCCGTGGTGTAAAGTGCTAATTAGCCTTAAAAGACGATTGTTACTTAATTTGATGCCGACTTTTTTAGTGAGTGAAAATTCTTTTCATTAATACAAAACATGATTTCAAGATATTCTGTATGCAGATTAATGTTTGAAGACCGGTCAAAATAGATAAAAAACCATTGCATGACAATCAACATTTATAATAAAATGAATGGAGAATGTTAGCGGTTTATAAGTTTAAATGTAAAATGTTTGCTTGGCTCTTAGACATGAATTTTTATGTGAATAGTGAATTTTTATAATTATAATGACTTGTGTATCAATTCCTGGACATTTTAATTTTTGTTTATTTTGAAATTATGATTTATATCTTGCCATTATGATTTCATCATCATCATCATCATCATCAACCTTTTTATCGTCCCACTGCTGGGTACAGGTCTCCTCTCATACGGAGGAGTGATCGTAATCACCACGCTCCATGCGGGTTGGGGATTTCAGACTTATAAAGTCCAGGTTTCCTCAAGATGTTTTCCTTCACCTTCAGTCATTGGTGTCCAAGATATACTTAGAAAGTACATATAACTTTAAAAAAGTTACATTGGTACTTGCCTGACCTGGAATCGAACCCGCGCACTCATACTTGAGAGGCTGGTGTTTTATCCACTAGGCCACCACGACTACAATTAGAATTAAAACATTATGATTTATTGTATGATATTATGATTTTGTATTTTCTACATTTTGACATATATTGTGAGTTTAGCTGTTAATGTACCTATACCAGAAGTATTACAGTATAAAGTAGAAGTAGTATGAAGTGGTAGTATATTTGAAACATAGTTATTATAACACCTCAATGTTATACGTGAAGAGTATGCAGAAGCCCATGGGCTCAGATACAATGTAAAAAAAGTGAGATTATGATATTTAAATCACACAAAAAAAGAGGTCTCACTCTATGGTACACCATTGAATTTAAGTCACTCACTACAAGTATCTGGGTCACTGGGTCACTGAGGACCTTAAAGATGATATGGATGTGGAGAAGGAACGCAAGGCGTTGTCTGTTCGCTGCAACATGTTGACTCGCAGATTCGCACGTTATACTGAGCAAGTGAAGGCCACACTGTTTAGAGCTTTCTATCAAACCTTCTACACGTGCAGTTTGTGGACCAAATGCACGCAGAGGACATACAACCCCCTGCATGTGCAATTCAATAATGCGTTCAGTGTGCTGATGGAGCTGCCGCGGTACTGTAGCGCCAGTGGTATAGTGGCATGTTCGCAGAGGCGCGCGTGGACAGCTTTCACGCCGTCATACGCAAGCGAAGTGCGTCTTTAATGGTGCGGGTGCGCGGCAGCCCCAACGCCATCCTGGCCGCGTGCGCAGGCCGATGGGATGCAATAGTAATAGTGCACTGTATAGGCCTACACGCAAAAGCTAGTGCCTGAAATATTTTCATTGTTTTGTGTATTATGCTGTTACTAACATTGTTGAAATAAAAATTATTATTATTATTTTATTATTTATACATCCATTTCAGGCATACCATAATACTGATAAATAAGTTTTAGGGTGTAGTACAGGCAATAAAACAGATCAACTTGCTCTATAGGACCAATATCATAACCACGAAAAACTTATCAATTGTCCCATAGAAAGCCTATTAATTTATTTTTAGTCACGATTAAGATGTTAACCACACGGCAAAAATATTAATTCCGATGGTCTACATTACATCCCCAAACTTGGCTTTTTAAAAAATCTAACACTGAATGACCACAATGCAAATGTTTAACAAAATAACACAACATAGATAAATATGAATCTTATTTGAAATTTATTTTACTAAGCCACAATATCAAAATGTATATTTTTTAAGAAGCTTTTATCTACTTGTAATTTAACCTATGTCACGCTCAAATTATAACAAAGTCATTTCTCCCATTTCTCACTCAGATAAATACCCGGAAAAAATATTCGCCCAACCATAAGCGCCTTTTTAGGGTAACAGGAAGAAATAACAGCGAAAGTAACATAAAACCGATTACCAGAAAAACGCGGCTAAATGTCTGGTGTACTGTACGCTACGCAAAGATCTCAAACTCGCAGTTTTTGTCGTAGGAGCCCTTGTTGGCTGTTACGTCCTTGAGGCCTTTCTCCGTGTCAGGAGCCCTTCACTAATGGATCCTCGTTCCCTCTCTCAGCTCTGTGCCCTTTTCACAGGGGAAAAGTAGGGGTAAAGAGTGTGTGTTAGATGCTAAATGTTGTGACGTTACTGGTTTATTGGTTTTAGAAGCAAACAAAGATGGTTTATTATGTGAGGTACTGCTAACTAACCCAAAATAAGTTCGCGATAAGTTCGGGTTCGATTCCAGGTCAGGCAAGTACCAATGTAACTTTTCTAATGTATTTTATAAGTATATATTGGACATCAATGACTGATTATAAGGTGAAGGAAAACATCTTGAGGAAACCTGGACTTTAAGTCTGAAATTGCCAATCCACATTGAGCAAGCGTGGTGATTACGCTCAAGTGTATGCGAGGAGACCTGTGCCCAGCAGTGGGACGATAAAAAGGTTGATGATAAAATATCATCAATTTTGCTTTAAACCATATTCTAGCTTATTGCGTAATAAAACAATAATCTGATTATTAGCTGATATTCTAATTTATTAACACAGTAAGCTACAATACGATTTAAAGTAAAGTGACGTGCCACCTATAAGTAGTAAATGATTTGATTTGATGTGATTTCTCTTCCACTGGTCCCATAATTTCAAAGATTAATTGTTTCGATCAGATCTTTAAAAGGAGTTTTTTATTATCAAAATAATTTTTAATAGTGTAAAAGATCTTAAGGTTTCGATACTCCTGCACTTTGTGTGTAAGCAAACATCGTCCTTTGTTACAGCAAAGGATCAAGTTAGCTTATTCTATTTGTGTGCAACTGTGCAACACGTAACTTGTCCTAATCTCAGTCGAGTAATCATTTAGGTATTTGGAAAATTTATTATTCAACATCGAACATGTGGCTGATTATAAATAATGTTTTTTTTTTGTTTTTTTTTTTTTTTTTCATTAATTATAAACTAGCGCTTGACTGCAATCCTGCCTGCGCACCGCACTAGTTTATTTAGAACCTATTCACTCATATTGAGCGAATAGGGAGGAAGACGTCAGTTGAGCGAGGTGATGCAATGTTAAACCCAAACAACACGACCAACGAAGCTGCGATAAGGAGAGATTGATCCGAAGACCCTCCACGACCAAACTCCCAACACAACAACATTTGGCGCATCGTACCCGGCACACATGGCAACACAACTGCTCAGACCCGTCCTCCATACGCCTTCACCAGACATCATGCCGGAACACGACAAATCGCTTGGCGGCAAGGCTTTGTCTCGTGGGTGGTAACTTCTGCCGGCGGCCGGTGTTATGACCTAATGGAACCTATAGTTAATAGCATAGAAAATAATCTTTGTTTAAAAATTTCCAACATTAATTTCTTTGTTATTACCAACATTATTTTATTTCTGTGTAGGTTTTACTAACACCTGTCTACTGAATAATTTAAATAATGCTACCTACTTACCCTAACTGAGCTACTAAATAATTAATGAGCCAGAGTTCACACATTCCTTCCTAATAATTCTATAAAAATAGCTGTACTTTTGATAATTATTAGGAACGTTGATTCAGTATACGGTGGGTGTAGGGTATGTTTCATTAGCAATGGCTTTTATTTTGACAGTTCAACAACATTCATTGCGTTATTTACGTTGTTGAGCACACACATTCTCGAAAATATGGAACAATGGTTTAGCAATATGCTTCGCAATGATTCCACATGCTAATAATATTGAGTTACGCAAATGGGATGCTGGTGTGAATGAATGGTTCCAGTCTGCTTGCGACTGACCAAACGAATGTGTTCAAAAACCAGAGGAGCAAATCTTATAATTTTGAAAAATTTTTCAGTCTAATATCAGTCTCGAACTGACAAAAATATCTTCAATTTCCCTACATTTTAAACAAAATTGAGAATACGGCTGCGCAGTGACAGATTGTTCGACTGTTCCGCCGCGGTATCCTGATACATATACCCACGGAATCTAAACCTACGAGGCGGAAACCGAAACCTGAAAGTTTATAAATGTACCATATGTTTGTTGCTTTTTCTCGCAAAAACTACTGAACGGATTTGGTTAAAATTTGTTATTTATTTTTTATACGGAACCTGAATATATTTTGTTTAGTATAAGCAACTGAATCGATTCAACCATTTTTACACCATGTATGCATGTGTTTTTTCCCAAATACAATTTGATATTCATGCAGTGTGGTTACCGAGACATAGATCTATGACAGTAGATTACAGTGAGACAGGACCGCCACGCGCCGCGCCGGTTTGGCGAGGAGGGCGAACGGTGAATTGACCATATTTTTGTTGAGACAGACAGATAAGATAACAAGCTCATAACTTTCTGATTTTTCGTAACATCTTTTTCACGCGTGTTTCGGGTGTCGCATATATAAAAAATAATGTTGTTTAGGATATTTTTCTATAAATGTTCCCATTTGATCGATATTTATGCGTGTGAAACCGTGGGGCGTATTATTATAAACGTCAAAGTTGGGATGTAGCATTGACATTATTTTACGCAAAAACCTCTGAACTGAAAAGTATCAAAGAAAAGTGCTATCTATACTTAGCGACAGTCATAGCTACATCAAAACTAATTTTAAATATGAATTAAGTCATAAACTTTCCTCAAAAGGCTGACGTTCTAAGAAATAATAAAGAGAACGAACGTGAACTTAACATAGTGAGACTTTTCCATTGTCCGACTACGAGGCAGGTGTAAAAGAAACTTGCAACAAAAGACGTCTTCAGCAAGGAGTACAATTCAAAAAGACAACACCAAATAAAGTTTTAACAAAGTGAAATAACCTAATATATAGTGTTACAAAGCCTTTTGCTGCTGTGTCTACTTTCATACTGCCCCTACTAGGGGTTTTAGCTTGAAGTTTAATACTTCTAAAATAAAAAAAATCAATTCTGAAATATCTTAAGTACTCGACGACCTTCTGAATGCCGCAGAAAGCCGTTGGTTGCGAGAAGCAGACAACCGATCGAAGTGTGTATTTTAGGGAGGCTTATGTCCGAGAGGGGACAACTTTAGACTGAAATGATAATGATGGCTAACTACTAAGTTGGCAGCATCAGACTTTGTATGTGTAGACACAGGTACACTCTCTCTCCCTGGCTCTCACTGTCCGATGGGTTGGTCGCGTAGTCACACATGGAACTGCAGGGTAATTGCGTAACAAATTATTAGTAGCAATGGGTTTTATTTTGATAGTTCGACAATATTCATTACGTTGTTTACGTAACTAAGCGTACACATTTTTGAACACATGGAGCAATGTATTAGCAATATGCTTCGAAATGATTCCAACTGATAGCAATAGTGTGCGCAATAAGGGTGCTGTTGAGCGTACGGTCCTGTATTCGGCCGGGTATAGTATTTGAGGTATGTCCATTAGTAATTTTTTATACAGTATGTTAAGAAAACCCTGTCCGACCCATAAGGATAATAAAGGTTAGGTAAACACATGACCAAATATAATATAAAATTTTACGTAATCATCATAGTACCAATACAAATGAATTTTGAAATAATCTTTTTTCCCGCGAATTAATTCCAACTTCCCCGAAATTTGGTAATTTTTAAAAAGTGACAACACTGGTATTATTATGAGCGAATAGTGATGCGACCACGTGCCGCGTACCCTGCCGCCCGCCGCCCGCGGAAGGGTGCATAACGCAACATTTATTAAGTTACCTCTTTTTGCGAAATAATATTTATTTTTTTAGGGGGATTTTTTTTAATTAAGCCCGGTTTTGTATGCATTAGTAGAATCAGTTATTGATACCTAACAACACCTTCACGGGTCGGACAGGGTTTTCTTAACATACTGTATAAGTCGTGATGGCCTAGCGGTTAAAACACCAGCCTCTCAAGTATGAGTGCACAGGTTCGATTCCAGATCAGGCAAATATGTACTTTCTAAGTATATCTTGGACACCAATGACTGAAGGTGAAGGAAAACATCTTGAGGAAACCTGGACTTTAAGTCTGAAATCGCCAACTCGCAATAAACAAGCGTGGTGATTACACTCAATCCTTCTCTGTATGAGAGGAGACCTGTGCCCAACAGTAGGACGATAAAAAGGTTGGTGATGATGATGAAACTTGGAGTTTGGATATTGACGGTGTGTGGAAAGCACGTAAAGCCGTCCGCCGTATGCCTGCTATTGGCAGATGACGTTGAAAAACAAAAATAAAGCCCGTCTCGAAGGGAACTCGAACAAACATCACACAGGTCACAGCGAAAATTTTAACAAGCAAAGTTCAGTGGTACAGTCCCAGATATGTCCGCCCTGTACGTCGGTGTAAAGTTACTTCCTCCGTCTCAGCTCACTTTGATCTTTGAGAGCTGTAATTAAATCGGCTTTTGTACGAACTTTCTAGTTTTTCTGATGAACGTGTCTACAGGCGTTTTGGTTAAGTTCCTTGTGTTTTGGAATAAAGCTTACAAGTTTGAACAGAATTAAAGTTTGTTGATAATTAATTTTGTGAGAATTAATTTGATTTTGTTTCTATGATAAGAAGACTCGAATTAAAATATTTGCAAAACTGTTATATTTTTTGTCTATTTATCTACTTTTTGTTGACATGACAAATCTTGGTATCATTTTAATGACGTTATCACGAAATTTTGATAACAAATTATGGTTAATACTTACACGTTTTATCCAGTGTTTGCGCTCGTTTATCGGTCGAGTCCGATTGTTAGTTAGTCGAGTTTGATAGATGGCGCGACCGGTACGGGCGAGCGTATTTATTATAATCTGTGGTGATCGGTGACGCGCTATGACACAACGTTTTCGAGAGAACGTTTAGACAGACGGTTTCTAGAAGTCTTGAGAAATCATCGCGCGTGCGGGTCGCGTTTTGACGATTGATTTTCGGGAAGTAAATGTCCCGGGCCGCGGTTTTAGACAGGTTTCGCGTTTATTGCCCGTGTTTTTGAAGTATTTACTTGAATTATAAACCGTAACAGTGCCGTCTTTAAATTGAGTTGAATTCGAACCTGAAACGTGGTTTCATTGCTGATCGTTTGTCGGACGTGGATTGACGCTGCTAAATAACGGTTTCCTATGCTGGTGAGCTTTGGTGTCCTCCTGGAGGAACTTTAATGTGTCGACTGGTATTGGACAATCAGTGGTTTGGAAGCCATCCGGACGGCGTTGTAGTCGGCGCGCGCGCACTGACCCTCCGGTGGTACGACGGAACACACTGTGTCCTAAGGTAAGTACCTTAGTCTTGTTGTGGAGTGGTCGGAGATTGATTTCTTGTGGTATAAGCCGTGACTGATGCGCGGTGAGTGTGCGCGCTGTGCTGGGGCGCGTACATCCAGTGAGGCGTGACCTGTGCTCGAGCGACACTAGCAGGAGCTGCATGCCACGCAGATGAATATGCTGCGGTGGATGTGTGGAGTTACACGGAAAGGTCGCATCAGGAACTCCCGTCCTCCCGTCATCCGTGGCAGTTTTCGTGTCCGTGACATAGCAGACAAACTGTAGGAGGCTCGCCTGAGCTGGTACGGCCACGTCTTACGTAAATCATGGTACGTGGATAACAAATGTCTTGCCATGGCGCTTCGGTCGGGCCGGAACAAGCGGGGTAGATCAAAGAAATGCTGGCTTGACGTTGTAAGAGATGACATACGTGCCAACAATCTAATAACCACAGGATGCTCAAGATCGCGCAAAATGCAGGAGAATTTTCAGGAAAGTGGACCCCGGACTCCAACGCGAAACCCGCGGCCGCAACCGGGATAAACCTTAAGATGATGATGGCTAACATGTTTTATCTGTTCATTCTGTTGTTTACATATCAACATCACTTCGTTTCATCCTTATTAACGTGCCTTTACTAACACTGATTTCAAACAATACATTTGTTTTAAGAGTTCTTACAAAAATGTTTAAAGGTACTAAATTCTAAATTCGCTTGACTGTTCGATTGTAACTACAGTTACAGGTCTCCCAAAGTGATAATGCACATAGAAATCTTCGTTACTGTTCGGCAACGGTCGTATTCCCCGAGCGTTCGGAAGAAGATATGTATATAGAGTGGCGCACTTAACCACTTTTTATGCACTTAACCAGTCTATATACATATCTTCTTCCGAACGCTCGCGAACAGTGACGAAGATTTCTTTGTGCATTATCACTTTCTTCTTTATCAACCTTTTTATCGTCCCACTGCTGGGCACAGGTCTCCTCTCATACAGAGAAGGATCACTTATCACTTTGGGAGACCTGTATTTTACTGTCCATCTGCACTAATGAGGTCGGTTGGTTTGTGGTGTTACTTGAAAGGTTATTGTATCTTAAAGAATCAACCAAACCAAAGACATGTTGGCTTGAAGACGTAAGAGATAATATGCGTGCCAAGAATCTCTTACCAAAAGATGCTAAAGATCGCGTGAAATGGGAGAGAATTAGTAGGAAAGCGGACACCGGGCCCCAATGCGAAAGGCGCGTATGCAACGGGGATAAACGCTAAGATGATGATGCTGATCTTGAAGAACCAAAATCAAAAATGTTTATTTAAATTATTCAAAATTAAATGTATTTATTAAAATTATTATTAAAATGTACTGAATCTAAAATCAGTACTTTTTAAATGTCAAAATCACATACGATAGTGTTGCCACATCATTTTGTTAGTTTCACTTTAGTACAATACCTAAGGCAAACTAAACGGAAATAACTAATCCAGCGCTACAATTGTTTGGGCTGCGTTGACGTGTTGGCTAGCGGGCCAATCAGTGGACAACAAAACTTTTCAGTGTCGGTAGTTTGTCTGTGGACGCCATGACAGTGACGCTCACGAATTTCTGAACCGAATCTACATACGTCATCGCAACAGAACGTGTTTTGTTTTAAAATTTCACCAACTCAAAATCTGTTTTTTTTTAGTTTATTTGTTTACATGAAAAAAATAACGGTGAGTAAGCACACGCTGTAAGTCGTGGTGACCTAGTGGTTAAAACACTGGTGTTTTAACCACTAGGTCACCACGACTCCCCACCTCTCAAGTATGAGTGCGCGGGTTCGATTCCAGGTCAGGCAAGTACCAACGTAACTTTTCTAAAGTTATATGTATTTTCTAAGTATATCTTGGACACCATTGACTGAAGGTGAAGGAAAATATCTTGAAGAAACCGCATTGAGCAAGCGTGGTGATTACGCTCAATCCTTCTCTGTTTGAGAGGAGACCTGTGCCCTTCAGTCGAACGATAAAAAGGTTGATGATGATGATGATGACAAATCACACACTGGCACATTAATAGCACTACAAATTTTATATATAAAATAAAAAATATTTTTTAAGAATTATATTATATTGATTGTAATTATTACTATTTACATCTAGATACAACTTGATTACTGTTATTTATTATTACAATACAACAGTTATTTATCAATTACGTTTTCATTCACATTTTTCGCCTCAATTTCAAAAGAGTAGCAGCTTCAGACAGTGATGGAAACGCTCATCCTTTACTACTGCATTAACTGACATGAAGGTGCGAAATTGCTTGGCTTAATTCCTCCATCTTACATTGTTGACAGTACTACGATCCGGACGAAGCATTTCGCCTCGTCTCTTATTAATATTTTTTTTTATAAATTATAAACTAGCGCTTCACCGCAATCCCGCCTGATGGTTTGCAGTTTATTAGCACGTTTAACGCCATGACGGACACCATGTGTCCGACAGTATACTTTCCCTATTGGCCTATCTGGTCAAGGACCGCATAGTCACTAACATTGACCCTCGATCTTTGTGTGAGTTATATATTAACTCTGCATAATTTATTCTACCATAATAATCCTAACTATTAGTATCAAGTAGGTACGAAATTATCTTGTATTACATTACTTGCTACTAACACTATAGTTTTATATATTTTTCAAATTGCATGTTAGAAATTTTTATTGTAATATTTTTATGTTAACCTGTCAGATGCCCAATGCTTGGCCAAAGGCCATTTGTTTTCATAAAAAATAATTTATATTTTTCTCTTATATTTTATTATTTCATTTAACATATCATTATGAAAGAATGGGGTTACGTCTCTTTTAAATTAAGTATTTGAAATAAATCATAGTGTAGTATTTAGAATAATATTATTGTCATGAATCTAATTATAATAGGTATACATCATAACTGTGGTAGCAAGAAAAATATAATTTTTGACATTGAATGTTAATAAGTAGAAATAATATTTTAAAATTTTGTTTTATCTATTTGTACACATAGGTGTAATGTATCAAATAAAGGAAAATATGTTGTATCAGTATGTGTTGCCTTAGAAGGCGTAAAAATATCACACGAAAAAGCGAAGGTGTTACAAAAATTGTTGAAGTATTTTTTGCGAATAAATGTAATTTTAAATAACTTATAAATAATAGGCAAGTTACGAAAACTATATGAAGTGATGTGATATTTATATTACTTTTTGAGATATCGCAGACACCAGTGTCCACGCGTCTTTACTTACTCTGGCGCCGCACGGGTCACGCTGTCGGTCGCAGTCCCTTCGCTCTGCGTCGCTCGTACAGGCTGATTTTTAAGACTCGTAAATAATATGAAGCTAACACTGTTGCTGTAATGCCAAGCAATTTGTGTATGATGTTTGATCTCTTTATATTTAGATATCCGCTGTTATTACGAACGTATAATGACTTTTTATTTTTTCAGTTACAGTATTATTAAAAACCTATTAAACCTAACAAAACAGGTAGCATTTCATATAAGGTAATTATAAACAAAGAAAAGAACCTACCTTCTTACCTTTGTAAGTAATTTCCTATTGAGTTAACAACTCTTTGGAGAATTAATTTATTAATCAATAAATTATAATCATGACTTCAAAATGTATGTACGGACCTTTGCGATGACGCCAAGTTTTCTGGCAGCCACCTTGACCTTGGACTCAATGAACCGCCCAAAGTTTAGGTTCGAGGAAATCTCAACTCCCAAAAGCTGAAGGCGGTCGGTACACTTCAGGGATACATGCTAAAAAGTAGGAGCCAAGGTGAACGGGCTTCTTTTGACGGTGAAAAAACACTACTGTGCTGTCCTCCTTATTTGAAAACTTTATTTTAAACTATGATATTGTTAGCCAAAGAACTACACCAAAGACTTTACGATATTATGCGCAGTGGTTGACGGCGTTAATCCAAGCCAATTTATCTAGTGACACTGGAATATGAATCAAAACAAATAAAATAACTGTGTCAAAGCTCCCCTGAAATATCGAATAAACAATATAATTGTGTATGATCAATTTGAATAACACTGAAAGATTAATTAAATTATTTTCAAAGTATTCGTAAATTTTTTTTTTATAAATTATAAACTATTGCTTTACCGCAATCCCGCCTGATGGTAAGCAGTGATGCAATCATTGATGGTAAAGCGCACTAGTTTATTAAGAGACTATTCACTTTAGCCTTGAAGACACTCAAATTGCAGTCCGACGGAAACACCGCCGCTGGCAAATTGTTCCAGTCCCTAGATGTACGCGGTATAAAAGAGGAGGTGAAAAGCTTCGTCCGGATCGTAGTGGTGTCAACAACGTAAGGGTAGAAACTCGCCGTACGACGGGTCGTCCGAAGGTGGAATCTTATCTTACCTGACCTTACATTTAATAGGCTTCAAATTTTCATAGGTAACTTTTTTACTATAGAATGCGAATTGAAATGTATTGTAGAAGTCTTATAAACTAAAATATAGAGATTTAATTATTATTGGAGCAATGGAAACCTAAGGAGATTTTTGGGTAAATAATATCAGCCGCACGGGTCGGCCAATCAGGTAAAGCTACCTACGCTGCGGTTTATCCGTGGATGGGTGACCCTATTAGACAAGAAGACGCGGATGGGCCTCGTCACGGAAAGCTCGTTAAGCCATTGTTGAATATTCAATACTCAATAATTTATTGCATTCCATAATGTTATAATTATATCTAATAGTTCGTATATTAAAATATTATAAAATCAATTATGGACCCTGTCGGGCAGAACAAAGTATTTTATTTAAGAATTTAAGAAAAAAAAATATAATATGTAATAATTAAAATTGTATCAGTAAAAAAAATTATGCTCTTATGGTATTTATATTTTATATAAGTATTTTTATAGTGGTTTGGTTAACATTTATTTTATATTGGCACGTGTGTTTCAGTGTACCTACTAACACTTGTCTACAAGTTTCACATTAAACACAGTGTTATTAAATTATTATTGGATTACAGTTGTTTTTTTTTATTATTATTATTATTATTCATTTGTTTGCACGTTTCCTCATATTACATTTTACATTTGCAGAATAGGGATGTATCCAAGGTATGAAAATCGAAAAAATAATTAGTCCGTCTTATGCATAATAAAAAAAAATTAAGACCCGTATTTTTTATTTTGTCGAAATTACCAAAATCTACTGAGATACAGCGTATTAAAGTTGCGTAGTGGGGGCTAATTACATCATGTCGTGCCATATTTTATACCACGGCGTGACGTCATGCGACATATGAAATCAATATATCTTCCTAACTATTTGAATGAAAGGAAAAATAAAAAATACGTGTTCAGTATTTTTTATAAATCTTTCTGATAATAATAATCTAATCTATCTATCTACATTAAATTATTTTTTTAGGATACAAACCAATTGTCGACATCGGCACCATTGCCATAAACAAAAATAGAATAGAACATTGGCACGTGTGCCTTTTAAATTTTATAATTTAACCGAATTCTTAAAAAGAGGGAGATTTCAATTATTCATTGTTAAACTTTAATCAAAATTCATCAAATGCCTATACTTTAAAAGTGATGAATTATATTATAACACTATAAATCATCTTCATCATCATCATGTCAGCCCCAGGAAGTCCACCGCTGGACATAGGGCTCCCCAAGGATTTCCAAAAAGACCGGGTGGACGCGGTCTGCATCTAGCGCTTCCCTGCGATTTTAGTCAGGTCATCCGACCACCTAGTAGAAGAATGTCCAATGCTGCGCTTGCCGGTACGTGTTCGCCAGTCAAGAACTTTTCTGCCTCATTGGCCATCGGTTCTACGTGCTATGTATCCCGCCCACTGCCACTTCATAGAGCTAATCCGCCGGACAATGTGTGTTACCGGTGATGATATATGGCTCAGAAACGTGATCCCTCACTATAGGCCTCATGAGAAATCTCAAGGTGGCCCAGAAAGCTATAGAGAGGCCTATACTAGGTGTTTCTCTACACTAAAAATAACAAATTGAAATTCAAAGACAAAAGATCATCATTATAAACCATTAAGGTACATAGAATCCAGTGAACTTATAGCAACAATATTTCATTTCCTTATGCCTATTTACAAAGGTACTTACCTAATGGACCGTGTAAAATGGCGGACACATTTCAGACTTCCTTTCAATAATACATAATACTCTTGTTAGTATGACGTACGGTCTGCAAATGGTAGGTAGATACTGTAGTTAAAATTATGAAGTATGCGCACGGAGCTATATAAAACATTAATAGTGCCTGTCATTAATTTATTGTGTACACCTTATACGAGTATTTTCAGAGTGGAAATGTAGAAATTTTACAAGGCGTGACTTAATGGTAGGTCTTATTGCTAAAAGTGATCTTTGAAAAATAGCTTTGGAATGAATTTAAGAGAGAAAATGTCACTACTGCAGGTAGTATGTTGTGTTTCATTTATATAATTATGCACAATATACTAAAACAGTAAGCTTATTATATAAATTTAATGTAACTAACGCTATGAGTTTGGATACAAATATGTACAGTGATACGAAAAATTATCATGTTAACCAAACGCCTCCCAAACCCTAGTTAAATATATTATGTCGGAGTCAGCGACGGCAGACCGCTAGGGTCCTCGCCATGTTCTTGTGATGGTAAGGGTCCATTTCGTAGGTGAGTTTTGAGTTAAAGCACGACTTGTAGTTATACCCTCCAATCTTGACAATCACAATTTAAATAGGCAAACCGACAGTTTCGGTTCGGAGAAGTGCTTTGGTTTGCGTCTCGATGCAAAGTGTCCGTTCGACAAACCCCACTTTACAAAGCGACTCTGTCCATGTGCCGCCAACACAAAATAACGTCACAAGCGTTTGCCCCTCTACTACGTAAGTCAAATCAGCAATCTCTATTAAAATTATACCGACGATCTAAGAGATATATGTAGGATCAGGAGTGCCGAGCGGTATATCGTCAGTGTTTGAAGTTCCCATTTTGTTGGGATAAACAATACGGAGTATACATTACTAAGTTTATTACATGAGGTACACAAAAAATGCAATAAAATTTAAATAATAATAATGTAGCGGTATCTACAACACATGCGAACAACGCGTCATACTGACGTCACACGAATTCTACATCTCGCAATCAGAGTTTACCGTACAAATAGCATACATACAACTTCCCAAAATCAACGGTTGGGCAAGTGCACGCCAATGAACACCCGTCTGGTCGGAGGATCCTCCCTTTTCTATGGAGGATGAGTGAACTTTACTCCCTGTTCCTCATGCCTCCGCAATAACAATTCTGTTAATCAAACTCATCCATTAAGCTCACAGTATGTATAGCTGCCTGTGAAATCCAAGTGCAATGTATATCTATTAGCTATGAGCAAGCCAATACAACTCTGAATACACAGTAATGCTTTACCAAGTAAACTGACAGTTACAATAATCGAAATAAGTTGCTTATATCAATAGAAGTTACTCTGTAAGTTATATTCCCATTTATTATACAATAATAATTTGTAAAATCTTTGTATTTATGTTCTGTAATCTATAAGGTGTACATTATAAAGAGTATTCTATTCTATTCTAATTGATAGTAAAATCACATAAATTAAATAAGAAGAATACATCATTAAAAATTCGATCGAACCCGCACACTCATACTTGAGAGACTGGTGTTTTAACCACTAGGCCACCACGACGTAATAGGGCACCACGACTTAACTTGATTTGCTTGAAAGATTAACAAATGTACCTAAATACTAATCACGTTTATAATTTTAGTAGAGTGACTTGGATTGGTTGCCTGCAAATAAACTACCCTTAGGACATTATTTTTTCACGTTTTTGTACTATCTTTTTTGTTAACCCTCCTACTGACCCGAGCTATACAGGATATCGAATCCTACAAACTAAAGTCACACGGACGTATAAATTCACCCCTACACCCCATAGATAACCCTTCCGTGCTCATAAATTTAGGATAAATAATCTTAGTTAGGTATTAAGGGGCGCAGTGAGTTACTGGTTGTTGGTGTCAAAATACTGGGTATATAAAATTTTTGGTCTAAAAAAGGTTTCTGGAAAAAAACGGGACATTCCCCCTAAATTCTTAATGGTGGCTTTAGTAAATCATGTATTCTTCTGTGTTAGCGAACTGTGATTTGAAGATTAACCTTTCACATCGAACGTGGACCCACGCGAGACACAATGGCTTTTTAATTAGTAGTTAGTAATATAATAGAAATTTATTATACAATTGTGAGTAATACCTATATAGATGCGGCAATTAACAGGTTTACGAATAAGTTTTTGTATCTATAATTGTGGGCACATTGGCTTTAGGACCGATGCCCGATGGGCCGACGGGTTTTCGAGTGGCGACGACGCACCGGAAGACGCAGCGTGAGTAGGCCCCGACAAGGTGGACCGATGACCTGGGGAAGGTCGCGGGAAACCGCTGGATGCGGATGGCACAGAACCGGTCGTCGTGCAGATCCTTGGGGTAGGTTGGTATGTCCAGCAGTGGACGTCTTTCGGTTAAAATAATGATGATGATCTATTATTTCTACATTACGTAAAAACAATAGTGACAATGACAAACATGAATAAAGTGCTTGTAACATCATAAGAAGGCAGGCTTGTATATACACAATATGCAAACAAAAACCCCGTCTGACCCATAAGGATAATAAAGGTTAGGTAAACACATGACCGTGGTGATTCGTTCAATCCTTCTCTGCATAACAGGAGACCTATGCCCAGCAGTGGGACGCTAAAAAGGTTGATGATGATGATGATGATGATGAAACACGTGAACAAATAAAATATAAAATTTTACAAAATCATCATAGTACAATACTAATGATTTTTGAAATAATCTTTTTTTCAGCAAATTAATTCCAACTTCCCCAAAACTTGGTATTTTTTTATTAAATGACAGCACCATTTTTGACGGTATTATTATGAATATGCGTGCCCTGCCCCCTTTCGCCCGCGCATGTATAGCCTACCGCACATGTATTAACTTACCATCTTTTGCGATAATAAATAATATATTTTTAGGGGGATTTTTCTTTTAACTTTAGCCCGTCTTTGTAGGCATTAGTAGAATCGGTTATCGATACCTAACAATACTTTCACGGATCGGACAGGGTTTTCTTTACATATTGTATACAATACTAGCAGAACTTATGTAAAGTACCTTAGGTCGGATTATAGTTTAATTATTTAATAACCTGTTATTTTTACTAGCAACAACGAAAAAATAACCGATTAATCATAGAGAATGTAAGTAAGTTCCACCTTCTCAAGAGTGATCTTTATATAAATAATTCAATTATAGGCAAGTTGCCAAGAGTATGAATATCAAGGAGATGTAATCTTTGGCGATCCTGTCAGCAAGATTTCTAATAGAAAAAAAATTAGGAGAGATTGACCCCCTATTTGTCGGAAGAAAGTGTCACTATTACTGAAGGAGAAAAGTGGATATGATAGGAGATGTCCACATCACCTATAAAAACGACCCAATCTTTCATACATAGAATAGGTCTTATCGTGAGAATAAGTTTTGAATTTTTGACAGATTCTTCGTACATGAACTGTCAGACGTAATTTTTTTTTATTCATAGATAATAAAAGCTCTGCCTGATTCTTCTAGAAACGCCCTTAGAGAAATATTAATACCACAAGATACGAATATCATAAAAACTACTTTTATTTGGAAAAGATAAATAGAACAGACAAGTTATTGTGTTCCAAAATTGACAATAGTCAAAAAATGCTTTTATTAATTTTCGTCGTGAATAAATAATAACGTTCACGTTCCGTTTCTCTCTTACACAATAACTCCCAAATGTACATCGTCAATATTAATATTATTAAACTTGTGCCAATATTATTTGTAAGAACTCAATAAATGTAAGTCGGTAAACAACCATAATCCGTTTCAATATGTGAACGAACAAGACATGAACTTATTGTAGGCATTGAGCAAATTGCTCACTATAATATGTTGCGCCATTGGTCCTATCATTTTGTACCAGTGTTTGTACATATTTGGTTATAAGCGGGGTCACAGACTCACTCCCCATTTTTGGGACGAAACTATTTTTGTTTTAAGCAAGTCGACAAGGGCCCGTTAATTGTTGTGATTGGTTGAAATAATCAACAGAATATTGACTTACGTTTAATTTTGACACTTCTATAATACCGGGTAGATTGATGCGCAAATTGTAACCATGAATTCAGCACATGTTTACCACCTGGTTTAGAACATAAACGTGGTCTATATAAAAAAACTGCTGTTTCATAATTACAATACGTAATGTGTCATGATGTATGGAGTAGCACTAATCTAACAAAACATTTCTACGCAGTGGCCTAACGTTCATGTACCTACATTCTATCAGGTACCGCGCAGATGTCTCGGCTACCCTGTTTTGTTCCACATACCGGGGTAAACTACCTCTTGTGATATATTTTTCAGGTATAATTTTTCACCTGGCATTCACGGCATTTCTCACCTGGGTTGACGCTCGTGACCGCGGAGCTCCGGATCTAAGCTCAAAGAAGAGAGCCTTTAACCGTGCTGCCAAGTCCTACAAAAAGGCGCTAAAGAAGGCTCGCTTCGACCGTATTACCCATATTGGCAACAAGTTATCTGCGCAGCCTTCCGGTAGCAGATCTTTTTGGCCCCTTGCCAAATCGGTCGAGGTGAACTTCTGTCGGCCAACACTGCCTCCGCTGGTTAGGCCTGATGGAATACTGGCTCATACGGCGAGAGAGAAAGCTGGTCTCTTTGCATCTCTCTTTGCCCATAATTCGCATCTTGATACTGGCAGTGCTACTCCACCTATTTTACCCCACTGCGGTACTTCAATGCCTGAGGTTCGCATTCGGAACAAGGAGGTTCTGAGACACTGTGTCATCTGGACGTGAATAAGGCTAGTGGTCCGGATGGTGTACCAGCAATTGTTCTAAAAGCATGTGCGCCCGAGTTTTCTCCTGTATTGACGCGCTTGTATCGCCTCTCATTTGGGACTGGTATAGTGCCCAAGTCCTGGAAGCTTGCCAACGTGCAGCCCGTGCCCAAAAAGGGTAGTCGTGCCGATCCTACCAACTATCGGCCGATTTCGATCACCTCCATACTTTGCAAAATTATGGAGCGTGTATTCAACTCGCGCCTCTTGGCATACCTGGAAGGTAACGATATCCTCAGTGACCGACAGTACGGGTTTCGCCGCAATCGGTCAACTGGGGACCTACTAGTGTATGCCACTCACTTGTGGGGCGAGGCCCTCGAGAGAAATGGGGAAGCGATTGCTTTCTCCCTTGATGTCTCGAAGGCCTTCGACCGGGTATGGCACGCTGGCCTTTTGAGTAAGCTTCCAGCGTACGGCATTTCCCCTAGCCTGACTGGCTGGGTAAAAGACTTCCTGACTGAACGGTCCCTCCGAGTTGTTGTCGACGGATGCTCATCTGAGCCCATGTCGACTAATGTGTCCCTCAGGGGTCTGTTCTCTCTGCAACTCTGTTTCTGCTGCATATTAACGATCTGCTGATGCCCGGTATCTATGGGTATGCAGATGACAACACACTTGTGGAGAGATGCCTGCCGGATGCTCGGGCTAGTAGGGAATCAATCCGGTCCGAAAGAGAGGCCATGGTAGAGCGAACGAGGGTTGTACTTCAGACAGTCTCCGAATGGGGCAATGCCAATCTTGTAGCATTCAATGCCGCCAAAACGCAGGCGTGTCTTTTCACCGCTAAAAGGAGCCCGTTCATCTTGGCTCCTACTTTTCGGAGTGTATCCTTGGAGTGTACCGACCGCCTTCAGCTTTTGGGTGTTGAGATTTCCTCGAAGGCCAAGGTGGCTGCCAGAAAACTTGGCGTTATCGCAAAGGTCCGGCAGTACTTCACACCAGGGCAGCTTCTAATGTTGTACAAAGCACAGGTCCGTTCGTGTGTGGAGTACTGCAGCCACATTTGGGCTGGTGTTGCTAAGTGTCACCTGGCCACTTTGGATTCAGTGGAGAGGCGTGTAAAGAGGCTGATTGGTGACTCTGACTTAACTCGAGTTGGTCTCCAAAGCCCTAGAGCACAGGCGTAGAGTAGCCAGCCTTTCGGTGTTCTATAGGATACATTTTGAGGAGTGTGCGAGGGAATTGCACGATTTAATTCCCCCATCTCCGTTCCACCATCGGACGACCCATCGTACGGCGAATTTCCACCCTTATGTTGTTAACACCTCTACGATCCGGACGAAGCGTTTCGCCTCCTCCTTTATACCGCGTACATCGAGGGACTGGAACAATCTGCCGGCGGCGGTGTTTCCGTCGGACTACAATTTGAGTGTCTTCAAGGCTAGAGTGAATAGGCTCTTTATAAACTACTGCGCTTTACCATCAACGATTGCGTCACTGCTTACCATCAGGCGGGATTGCGGTCAAGCGCTCGTTTATAAATTAATAAATAAATTAATTAATTAATATTATCATCAACAGCTCAGCTTTATCAGTGGACTAAGTTTTGTCGTTGAACATTTATACAACATAGATTCTGATAAAAATATCTTCACGAACAACATAGGTCTGAAAGCATAACAATATATCGAACCTTTGTTTCTACTTCAATATTTTTGTTAGCTTTTGTCGACTTACTGAAGGCTTATGTCGATGTCCGCATTCGATAATAGAAGCTTATGTCAAACTACAGCGAATGAAATAACGTATTATATTTTCCGCGTGAAAATGATTTTCTTTAGAAATAAAACGCACATTTTAACTATTGATGCATGACCGCAGCATTATTGTTTTTTTTTTTTTTCAACAGAAATTCCCTCCAGACTTACCTGGTTGATGGCAATAGTATTGCTCTTTATTACACGGGACTTTAGCATGGCCGGAGAAAGGAAGGAAATGGATGTACTGGTAGAATGCATGTGGGCGTTAGTCTGCTATTAAAATAGTGTCAAAATGGTCAATTACGCAACGACTGACTGAATTCATCAATTATTGTGGATGTAGCAAATTATGTACTTTTACAATGACAATGTAATCGTGTTGGAATGACAAATTTATAAAAATAACAGACTAGGGTTTGTGCTGGATGTTGTGGTGACCTAGTTGTTAAAACATCGGGCTCTCAAGTATGAGTGTGCGGTTTTGATTCCAGGTCAGGCAAGTACCAAGTTAACTTTTCTAATTTATATAAACTTTCTAAGTATATTTTGGACACGAATGACTGATTACAAGGTGAAGGAAAACATCTTGAGGAAACCTGGACTTTAAGTCTGAAATCGCCAACCCGTATTGAGCAAGCGTGGTCATTACACTCAATCCTTCTCTGTAATGAAAGGAGGCCTGTGCCCAGCAGTGGGAGAGTAAAAAAAAGGTTGATGATGATGAGGGCTTGTGCTTCATCCGGGATGACAAAATCGATAATTTCAGTAAAATTATATCATTTCAGCTTGTGTTTGTTTTAGTGCTTCAGATGAAATGTGGGTATAACCTAACCTTTAAAAAAATAATAATAACATAACCTTTCATATGTCATACATACTTCCCGGTTCTGTTCGTTTCTCATCTAAGTGGTTTCGACTTTGACAAAATCGTCAACATACCTAACTCGTTTTTAGACGGCCCTAATTACTTTCTTTAATGAAGTATACACCTTATGACTAATATGCAAAAGCCTAATCTATTTATTTACTCTGTGTCATTTCAGTAAACAGTAACCAAATCTGTACGTTCTCCAACACGACAGCAATGCTTGCCAAGTCTCGCACATACACGGTCATAATTTTCGATAGAGCTTGCAAATCGACGTTGGACATTTTTTATTTGAACAGACAGTTTTGCTGTTTTGTGGCAGTTTTATTCTACTGAACGATACTTATGAGTATTAAACTCATTTACCTGCATATATGTCTTCTTGGAGTGTTTGAATTTTAAAGGTTTTCCGTTTGTTGTTGGTACGTTCGTAAGTCGCGAGGTTATTTATGTAACGTTATGGGTGCAATGCTAGATGAGAGATGTCAAAAATAGGAGAGGACTAAATGCAGTGAACCGCCATATGCTGAAGATGGTGATGGGCATAATTATTTAATTATTTATGAACATAATCATGTATATGTCGGAGATCGTCGATATAATTTTAATAGAAGTTGCTGATTTGATTTACGTAGTAGAGGGGCGAACGCTTGTGATGTTATTTTGTGATGGCGTCACATGGACAGAGTCGCTTTGGAAAGTGGGGTTCGTCGAACGGTCACTTTGCATCGAGACGCGGACCAAGGCACTTCTCCGAACCGAAACTGTCGGTTTGCCTATTCAAATTGTTATTATGAAGATTGGAGGGTATATATCGTGCTTCAATTCAAAACTCACCTACGAAATGGAACCTGTACCACCACATCAAGATGCTGTCGACCCTATCGCTCTGCCTTCGCTGTCTCCGACATCAGAAGTTGGATAAAGAACTACACTGCTCACAATCTCGTTATAAACCAAGGAACAGAATAACAGTCACTTTCTGCCAATTTTTTTATAGTACTTGTGCGATTACTTGTGTGGTAATTGTTCATTGCCTTTGTATGACCTTCTGTAAATGCTGGATGTACCGGCAGTGAGGCTGGAAGTGAACGTCACGTTACGAGGTGCGCTCCATTGCTGACGCAGAAGAGATCGCTCCGCGTGATAATGCGCTGCAGGAGTGCGCTGCAGGAGTCCGCTGCAGGCGTGCACGTGCGGCTGGACGCGGCACTGTCGCGACAGTGCTGGCTGTTGCTTGGCGCGCGACAGTGCTGGCTGTTGCTTGGCGCGCGACAGTGCTGGCTGTAGCTTGGCGAGCGAGGTGCGCTTGCGGAACATGCAAGGTGTGCTTGCGGAACGCAAGGTGTGCTTGAGGAGCGCGCAAGGTAAGCTTGCGGAGCGCGCAAGGTGAGCTTGCGAAGCGTGCAAAGTGCGCTTGCGGAGCGCGCTTCTAGCTGCTTGGCGAATCACATCAATGGCGTGTGGCGCGGAGTCAGAGCTGCGTGCGCTTTGCGGAACGCCCAAGGTTTCAAGACTTGAGCCTCTACTCTGCAGGCGATGAGAAGATGTCAAAATAACCAAAACGTTTGTGGTAACGTAATGGGGTTTTATGAGAGCTCCGAGATGTCCGGTGTGCAACGGTTGACAGCTGCCAAGTGGTAGGTGTTTGCGAGAAGTTGTCATGGTCCGGTGTGTCGTACTGTTTTTTGTTTTGATTTCGGTGCCGAGTGTTCTCTTGTCAAGTTGTCTGTGATTTCATTGGTATGCGTGCGCACGCGATCGTGCGTATTCAGGGTATGGGTGGTACCGGCGTTGTGTGCTGAGCCGTTTCTTTGCGACATGATAATGAGAGTTGTTTTTGCAAATTTTGTTTCTTGTACTACCCGATTATTGTTTGTAATAATGGCCTGAGAAATTTTAAATTAGGGTTTTAAAATTATGATGTCCAAAATTAAAAACAAAATTGTTTAATTCAAATTAACAATCCGGTGGTGCTTTTGAATAGTCAATGTCGGTCAGTCCAAGAAAAGTGAAGCTAAATTGCATGTTTCAAAGCGTAGATCTCTATGGAGAAAAACGTGCAAGAAACTCCATGGTCAAGTCTGGTTTGTCTTTGATTATTTCAAAACTAAAGTTCACTGTGGCCTGTAGTTACGAGTTCACTTGAGCTTCTGATAGGACGTGTGGTTAGATCATAAACTCTCCTAACATTGGATGATACTGAACTAGAAATTCTACTACAACAAGACAAGAGAGCATGCGGCTACGAACATAGATATGAGTGCTATTTACGAAAAATATAGATTTGATAGAAATAAACCTAAAGTAATGTTGATAATTGTAATGTTGGTTAATTTAATGTTGGTGATTTATTTGATGGTGATCGTTACCTACTGAAATCGTTGATTGGAAACAGAACTTATAAGTACCTCACGACTGCATAGGTACGAAAAATTTTTCCAAGTAATGTCTGCTGAGTTAGATTTTCATAATGTAGAAGATGGCGAGGAGGGTGCCTGCGCCAGCAAATAGAATACATATCATGGCTATGTGGTCGCACTGCACGCACTAGTCTGTAGTCGTAACTGCAACCCAGTGAGGGGTTGTTCAGGGTACGATGGGCAGATGGTGGTGTGGTTGGGACCAGGATCTCAAAGGAGACTATTAGTTGTACAGTCATGTATTGACCTGGGAGTTGCGGACTCTTGAGTTGGTCTTATCACATGAGGTGATGACGATATGGTCAGGTCAATAATGAGTTGTCACTAGCTACTGTGGTAGCTGGGCGATGATGTGTTTTCTTTTTGACAATTATGATTATGATTATGATTTTGATTTGATAATTATGAGGCTTGGAGGAACCTTTTGTGTTTTCTTATTGAAATTTGATAATTATGAGGCTTGAAGGAAGCTTTTGCGTTTATGTTGTTAAAATAATTAAGTTTGTTTGGTTTTCTAATACCTAGTCATTTTAATTAAACGTGACGTGTGACGGTCAGGTTGGCCGAGTTCTCAAAAATGCTTCAAAGTCGGTGTCCTGTGTTTTTTTTTTAATTTGTTACAGACATGCACGAGGATGTGCAACGGGAAATATCGAAGTTTGACCGGAATCGGCGGTTTGTCTGGTGAACCGGATCCCGAACTCCGGGGCTAAGGGAGCTTCGGATGCGACTTGGATTGGCGCTGGGATGATGATGATGCACGAGGACGTGCAAATCGTCAGGCTGGCCGTGTCGGAGATCGTCGATATAATTTTAATAGAAGTTGCTGATTTTATTTACGTAGTAGAGGGGCGAACGCTTGTGATGTTATTTTGTGATGGCGTCACATGGACAGAGTCGCTTTGGAAAGTGGGGTTCGTCGAACGGTCACTTTGCACCGAGACGTGCAAAGTGTGTGTGCACCCCTATGCCCCCTCATACCATGACCATAAAGTACACACGCGGGCCGATGGTATCAACAATTCAACACAAACTTCATAATATTGTTTTCAAATAATTACAAATTAAGGATTATGTAATGTTTTATATTATGCAACGTTTTGTTTTTCTTTACACGAATTCTGAATATTATGTAGTTTGTTCAGAATAAGCAACTGAATCGTTTCTATTTTAATACCATGTTATATTTTTCCCATATACATTTAGAAATTGTTGCAGTGTGGTTACCGAGCATAGAGCACAGTTCGCGACAGATCAGCGTGCACATAGTGAGACGCGCCACGCCCCTCTATGCAACGTTCTAAGTAAAATTAACGTTTAACATATACAAAAAGTTATACGTTTTAAATAAATTATACTACTTACATTTTATTTTATCACGTACGGCAGAATTTTCTAGTCAAATATATAATTATATCTACTTACGTTTGACCTTTACGACAGTCCAAACCCTGCAAATGTGATGAAACAAACAGAAATTACAATAAACACAGGACGATAGCCGGAACGCTGCAAGCGTCGGCGTGCGTTCAACTTTGCATGCTCATAATTTTGTGATTTTTCATTATATCTTTTACGAAATTTCACGAAATTTAAACCATGTACCATATTATTACCCATGTTTAAGAAATAAAATACTTTGACTTTTTGAAATTTTGTTCATAGATTCTATACTTAAAAATACTTAATAATACATGTGTTTCAGGTTTCGTATATATAAAAAATAACTATGTATTTAAATATTTAAATAAAGAAAGGTTCAACGACTAAAATATTAATTGTTATTAATTATTTTAATTGAGTATGTTTGAAACATGTAATTAGGTATACTTAGTTGATGATTATATCTTAATTAAGAAGTTAAAGGCGAATATTTTTTGTCATTATCGACGAAGGTAAATATTTTATTGAATACACTAACCTTTCATTTTTAGCAATCATGTTTAATTGATTCATTCCAGAAATAACATTTAATAAAAGGGTCACCGCACAGCACAATTGTAAGTTAAGAAAAATCGGCCAAGTGCGTGTCTGACGACGCACAATGACGGGTTTCGTAGTTTATATGAATTTATCTCTTATCAAACTAAGCATTGTAGTTGAACATTTTTACAACAAATTTAAAAGTCCTCCCATAATTATATTCCAAATGTAAAAGTAAATAAGTCGACTGTAAGGTTTTCGTTATCAGTAAGGCCTACTTAGCTGTAGTAGGTTTCCTTTCAACTTCGTAGTCTATAACAAAAATTTGCATTTGAAAACTTAATATTTCACAAACAGATTTTTTTAATATAAGAGAGGTTTCACCTTTTATTTCCAAACCTCCCCTTCCTGTGCGATCTCTGGGCATGGTACCAGATCCTCACGGACGGCAAATTTGTGGAGAGATATCTGCCGTGTACTCGGGCTAGTAAGGAAGCAATACGGTCCGAAAGACGGTTATGGTAGAGCGTACGAATGTTGCACTACAGGCATTCTCTGAATAGAGCGAAGCCAATCTGAGAGTGTGAAGACAGACTGAGGTGTTGAAACTATCCCAAATTATCGTCATCTGTCAATGCGTACATACGCTAAAGGTTCTTTGATTTTTGGTTACGGAATCCTAAAAACGGGATGATGTTTATTACCTTCTAGGAAGGGAAAGCTTTCTTCATTCGGGTCTACAAATTTGTATTAAATAAATTGAGCCGAATAATTGGATACGTTAATCGCAGCATCAGTAACTTTCTACTGTCCTCAGAACTTTAGGTGTTTGAAGTTTGAAAATGTTATAATTTTTTTTTTTGCAATTTTTGCATTTTGCATTTTAATCACTGTTTTTGTTAAATCACGAAAATTATTGTAAAAATTATATTTTTTTATGTCTGAACTTGAAAAAAGACGATGATCCCTGAGTTTGTTTCGGTTTTTCTTCTCAGAGGTAGTCAGTTAGGAAATACCGGCTCCATGTAGTTTAAAAAAATATGACGTGTAAAAGATTCTATGCAAAATAACCGATTTCGTTTCATTTCATATACCCTTTTACGATACATGTTGAATATCTTGCTGCATGTTTTAAGACATAGAAGACAGGAATGGAGCATGATTTCGGACATAACTGCACAATCAAACCCTACTGTGGCCCTGTCAAGGTCAGCCATCTAGTCATCAGGTTGAGCGGCAAGCTATAAATCTTCTTACTGGTATTAAAAGACAGTTCTGTGACTTCCAAGAGGACCATGGAAGGTTAAGCCTTCCAGGGTCTTTGATAGCAGATATTAGGTAAGAGGGGTTGCTGTTGGGGAGGTCCTGCTGTTTAACAGTTATTTCACACAAAACCGCAGGGTAGTTGCGTAACACACTATCAGTAGCAATGGGTTTCATTTTGACAGTACAACAACATTCATTACATTTTTTTACGTTGTTGAGCAGACACATTTTTAGAACATATGAAGCAATGGATTAGCAATATCCCTCAAAATTATTCCAATTGATAGTAATAATGTGTTACGCAGTTAGGGTGCTGATCAAACATCAAATTTAGTCCTCGAATAAAAATGATCTGGCTATGGAAATATCAGCTCTAAGACAAGACAAAAGAAAGAAGTGTCACGTTTCTAGAATCATTTTCAAAACAAACATAAAATCGAATCACAAAACTATACATCGGTAAAATATCGAATAATCCGAAATCGAGTCACAAATCTTGTTAGGGACCACCGCAATCTAATACTTTGGACGAAATTTATCTTAACCGGATACCAGTCACAGACATACCTTTGTAAAATATTAGATACCCGTGTCAAACTCAATGCGATCTTTTTATTAGCTAGTTTCGGAAATTGGTTCTGCATGGCCGTGGAAAATCTAAGGAATAAGTAATTTCAAGTAATTTTATGTTAGATTCTCGTCGAGGAAGGAAAATAAAATTAATTTTCTAAATGGTAGTTAGTTATTGTGATGAAAAAGTTGTTTTGAATGGTGATCTTTGATCAGGATTGGAATAGTAAAGCGAAAAAGAGAAAAAGTAATATATTACACCAAAAATTGTTTTTGCACTATCATATGGTGTGCATTTGTTTATTGAACCGCTACCTAAGTCTTCACAGTTACATATATGTTATCATGTAGGACCAAAAACCAGAAGGCGCTTTCTGCTTTAGATACATCTTTCACTCCGCAGAAGAACGGGAGTAACCGACATAACCTGAAGAATTGCAACACTTATGTAGCAGTAGCCGGGCACATTGCCTGTAGGACCAATACCCGATGGGACTACGGGTTCTCGAGTACCGACCACGCACCAGCAGACGCAGCGGTAGACCCTCAACAAGGTGTCGCCAAACTGCTGGATGCGGAATGTGCAGAACCGGTCATCGTGGAAATCATTGGGAGTGGCCTATGTCCAGCAGTGGATGTCATTCTGCTGAAATGATGTTGATTATGATAATCTTTCACTGATCATGTTTGACAAGAACGAACAAATAATAATAAATCACAATACAATACCCAAAAATAAAAGAAAGGAAAACATAAACAATGAAAGCAAAAGCCGAAGGAAAACAAAAACAGTCAAACATAACAGCAACATCTTTGAATCTATGTATATTGCAAACATATTTTGCCTATAGTGCAAATATATTTGTAATATAAATGGTGCTTGCTATGTTTAAATTATTTCTCGATGGTAGGCCTTAACATCGACTGCCGGCAGAATTTACTCCCACCAGACAAAGAGTTGCCGCCAAGCGATTCCTCGTGTTCCGGCATGATGTCTGGTGAAGCCATACGGAGGACGGTTTTGAACAGTTGTGTTGCGATGTGTGCCGGGTATGATGCGCCAAATGCTGTTATGTCGGGAGTTTGGTCGTGAAGGGTCTCCAGATCAATCTCCCTCTGCCGCAGCATCGTTGGTCGTGTTGTTGGGTTTAACATTGCATTACCTCCCTCAACTGCCGTCTTCCTTCCTATTCACTCAGTTATTTTGAGTGAATAGGATAAATAAAACAGCGCATTTTAATATCATCGATTGCGTCTCTGCTTATCATCAGGCGGAATTCCAGTCAAGCACTATTTTATTTTTTATTTTATTAATTCTTATAAACTAGCGCTTAACTGCAATCCCAACTGATGGTAATAAAAAACATGTTATAGGATTCCCCCTATAACATGTTTTTTTTTTTTTTAATAATTATTCACCTATTCACCGCCTATTCACCGTTGAAACAGTGTTAATAGACTCTACCAGTAATTTGTTCCTTAAATTTTAGTGTATATCACAGTCGAAAAACCTGCTCGTGGCTCGTGGCTGACTGATGGCAGCCGCACGGGTCAACCGAAGGGTAAGCTTCGCTTACTGCGGTCAGTTTGTAACCATCCATTACATATCGAGACCCTTCGTGCCTCGGAAAGCACATTAAGCCATTGATCTTGGCTTTTGTACTGATCTTTGAACGTCGTTAAGGGTAGTCAGAAGCCCTAAAATCTGATATTCTGTTTTGCCAAGTTCCTCCGGTTCTCATCATCAACTTTTTTTTATCGTCCCACTGCTGGGCAGGTGTCCTCTCATACAGAGAAGGATTGTGCGTAATCACCACGCTTGCTCAATGCGGGTTGGCAAGATGTTTTCCTTCACCTTGTAATCAGTCGTTGGTGTCCGAGATATAACAAAATAATAATAATAATTGACAGATATTTTTTCTACGGCGCAGTTTATACGCCGTCCTGTAAAGAAACCGTTCCGTGTACAAAGGGCCTTATTCTGTCATTTTCTTTTTCCTTTACATCAATCGTCACACAAATTCTCATCAAAAGAAATAAAACATTCAATATTTGCTTGCAAATTTTCCTTCTATTCTCGTTAATGGTAACATTGAAGATCAACAAATAAGCATTCATATTGGAAGTGGTCCATTCTATAATTTATGCAATTACCCAATGAATATAACATGAATGAGCGTGCCTGATGGCCACTGCTATTTCAGAAAGGACCATTTGGTATAACTATTATTGACCTCCTTAATTTGGTTAAAGGCATTCAGTTTGGGATGACGTTTAATAGAGAATTGGTAACGATTTATGAGTGTTTTTCTATTGTGTAATCAATGAGAGTTCATGTAAAAACCGTTTCTATCCTAAAAGGTACACCTTATTTACTATTGGATGGAAATGGCCCAATGTCTATCTGATCGGAATTGATGACCATTACCGTAAGTCTGATTTATTCCGTGCAATTTAGTTTAGTGGTATAAAAGCTACAAAGTTTAAACATTTTCTTGACGGTATCAACTTATTTGTTGCTTCAAGTTTATTGTATGTTCTAGCGAGTTTGCATGTGTCTTCATACACACGTATGCACGGGGCCTCAATTCTGTAACTTTGCGTTAAGCAACATGCCACAGATATTTTATCGACAAACTACAGGAATTATTTTATGACTGTTGCAAATATGGCATTCTGCAACAACTTCAATAACGTTTCTGTAGTGTGTCGTTAGTATCTCTATATTGTGTCAGCACAATAATTTTCAGTGTTGCTACCAAAAAATCTATCATGTGATTATAGACATGCGCCAAAGCTACTACTCACTGAAATCTTTTTTTATGAATAAAATCTTTATATTAAATGGTTGTTTTAATAACTAAAGACCGTTTTATTGTAAATTTCAAATTGTAAATTTCACTAAAAATGTGTTTTTATTTAAAAAATAATAAGATTATGTGAATTTGAAATTATGTAATGAAAAACACATAATTTTGTTTTTGACATTCTAAAAACATAATTGGCTTAAAGGTCTAGTAACCGGCCCAGAAACTTAAAAAACTAAAAACGTAAATCAACTTTCAGCGGCTGTTTTAATTGGTTTCAAAAGCGACAGAACTTTTGCTAGTTTTTGGATTCCTAATTTGATACAACAGTCCGAAAAGGTAAGTAATAATTTATAGTGACATAAGTTTGGTGAAGTGTGTGTAGTGAATATTTTTTAAAATAACTTTTGTCATGGGAAGTGTGAGCGTAAATCAACTCTCAGCTCTCATGGATTTTTTTATAGTCCAACCGAGAGTTGGGTCTTGGCTATAGAAACAGGAGCAAAGAAGGTCGCAGTCAGGCTAGGCGGCTTTGGGAGCAATGCTCTACTGTACTCAACAGCGTCTCTGCAAACTGTGTGCAAAGAATGCCAGATCATTGAAGACTGTTAAGAATAAGATACCTACTTACTCTTATTGGTGTATCTTTTTAAATTCCCCTATACTTACATTATTCTTTTTCTACCTTTTTCAGTACTACAATGAGTACAAATCTAAAGTACTAATAAAATTAAAATGGAGGAGGCTGAAGTGTCAGCTACGGGTGGGTGCATAATAATAATTTTATATAATTATCACTTCCTTAATAGATATCTTTAAGTTCTACCTTGATAGTTATTTACAACTACATAGTTCTCAATGGTTAATAATTTGGCTTTTAGGAGGGGGACCATCAAGCTTGAAAAAACTTTCACCTATACAGGAGAGGCTGTGTAATATACTTGGACGCGACATAGGGGAACCCTTGCCAGGGGCCGCCATAATCCTCTCATCACGTCACAGTCTGTGAGTTTAATAACTTAAATTTGAAAAATTTAATAATCATATAGATTAGGGATGTGTAATGGTTTTACTGGAGACTGGGCATAGTTAATGATGAGCACCCAGCAGTACAGACAATATACTGTGATGTTTATCTTCCACTTCTTGCCGTTGATTTTAATTAAAAACTTATGCCGCATTGGATTAATATCATTATTTAAGCTCAATGAGTTGGAAGACATACAAATAAAGACACTATTTTTTTTTTCACTTTATAGCAAAGCGGTCAAGCGGTCACGCTTTAGTGGAGGTGGTGCAGATTCCTCTAGCTGTGAGTTTTCCTTTTCATATTTATTAGAAGAATAGAATAGTTTATCGGGGCGTTTTTTTTTTTCAAATTTGTCTTTTCTTCCCCTTATTTAAACCAAGAATAAAAACCTTTTCTATGTATTACCTACATTCCATTTTTCATTTTTCTAGCCTAGAAAATATATTTCTTTTAAAACACTTAAAAATAAATAAGAGTATGAAAACACTTATATACTGTTAGTTTGAAATTGATTGTGCTAATGAGTGTACAATTTATATTAATAACTTTCTACAACACCTACTCAATGAAATTTTAAATATTTATTTAAGTAGTATACTTATTTTTGGTTTTATTGATTTGGCTTAGGTATATAATTATTTTAGGTTTATATGTTTAGGTATATTTAATATTATTACTTTAATAGTTATCATATTCATATTTTATTTCCTCCTTGTTCTTACACACTATTGTCTACATTTCTGTTTTACTTCTCCTTTCGCAGGTCTGCTGGAAGAAATTTCTAAAGAAATAAGCAGTACCTTTGTACTCAGATCTTCATTTTGTTGTATCTATATGTATTTTATTTTGTGTACATAAATGATAAAATAAATAATAGTAATAAAGATAATAATTGAATTTATACATTATAAAAATAGCAACAAGGGAGCATGCCCAAGCCACTAATAGACTGGCAGCTGCATTAGAGGCAATAGCAGAGAGGCTAAGAGTGCCAATAACTATTGTTCTTCAAAACCCCCCACAAACTGTATGTATTATATAGTTTGTATTAACTTGTAACTCTGTAAAAAAGGGTTATAATCGTCAGAATCAATGAGGCACTGAAGAGCTTACTTTTCAGTGTGCCTTCTGATTTTGTTGAAAATCACTATGAAATTACTTAAATTTTACAGTGATAGTTATGTCACATTATTTTATTTGTAAGAAGGGAAACCTGGGGTGTTAAACCTTAGCTTATATCTTATATCCAGTAGTGGCAGCCTTTTGGCTGATAAATAAAATATAATATACAAAACAAAACTTAAAATTGTAAAACTCTTTTAATTTTGTCAATTAAATTTGGTGTTCTCTCCATAGCCTTGAAATGAGTGACTGCTGAATCGCCCGTCCTCTTTGCAGCTCTGGGTTGACACGGTGGTGCCCCGGATTCTCCATGCTTCTTGTCTGATCTACACCCTGTGATTAATTAATAAATAAGACTGATTAGATTTCTTACAATGATAGTGTGATTGTAGATACTTAGAATAGGGATGTCTCCTGGGTAAAAAAAAAAGGATTCTATTTAGTCCGTCATTCAGATTATAGAAAAATATTGGATACGGATATTTTGCTATATCAAATCAATAAAAATTTACAAATATAAAAGGCACTGCTCGCTAAATAGTGTAGCGTGCAGTGACGTCACACTAGTTTTCAACGCACTGTCGTCTTAATTTTTTGTTTATATGAAAAAAGAAAAAAATACGTGTCTAGTATTTTTTGGAAATCTGACTGACAGATTAATTAATGTTTTTAGTCAACTACCCTATTATAAACTTTTAATGTGTAACTGAGAAGATTATTTTTACCTATAATTTACATGCTTTTGGTTATCACTACTAACAGCATGTACATCATTGGAAAATTAGTCTTCTAAGTTATACTTTTAAAGATGTAATATTTTTTTTTTTCGTAACTTTGTTGATTTTTGTTTTAAATTTTATTGTTAGTTTTATATAAAACTAGATCCCGTGGGAATGAATTAGCTTCATTGCTTCGACTTCTCCTACACTTTTGTGCTACCCTGGTACCTTGCACGTCCACAAACTATGCACAATAAAACTTCTTTCATGTATTATGATGATTTTGATAATGATGAATGAGCATTATTGTTTCGACTTCTCCTACACTTTTGTGCTACCCTGGTGCCTTGCACCTCCATAAACTATGCACAATAAAACTTCTTTCATGTATTATGATGATTTGATAATGATGAATGAAATGAGCTTTATTGTTTCGACTTCTCCTACACTTTTGTGCTACCCTGGTACCTTGCACCTCCACAAAGTAGGAAACACGTGTCCAGTTTTTTAAGTAAAGAATATATATATGTACAAAATTTCAAAAAGATATAATGAAAAACCACAAAGTTATAAGCTTGCTATTTATTCTACTTGGTTGTCTCAACAAAAATATGGTCAAGGACCCGCGGGCGAGAGAGCGCGGTGCGTTGACTTCTAGCGTCAGCTGTTGCGCGCGCGCAATACTATGATGTATCGTAAGCTGCGTGACGCGCTCGGTAACTACACTGAAACAATTTCTAAGTGTATTTGGGACAAAATATAATATGGTGTAAAAATTATTGGAATCGAGTCAGTTGCTTATTCACTATTTATATATAACTCAAGAACGGCTGAACCGATTTGGCTGAATATTGGTGGAAGTTAGCTAAGAACCCGTTCCCGTCGTTCCCGTGTGACGTGACATAAGATGTGGTATAACAAAACGCAACTGACATGGAATAACTAAAATATATAATATTAGAATCATCTTGTCTTCTCAGTCACACATTTACAGATTTTATATATATTTTTTTAACTTTGTTGATTTTGTTTTAAATTTTAATGTTAGTGTTTATAAAAATATACCAATTTTATTTCTTTATTTAGTTAATTGTTTTTTTTTTCATAATTATAAACTAGCGCTTGACCGCAATCCCGCCTGATGGTAAGCAGTGATGCGATTGTTACTGGTAAAGCGCGCTAGTTTATTTCTTAATAAACTAGCGCGCTTTACCAGTAAAAGTAATCTGAGTGAATGGGTTCTTACCCATTCACTCAGATTGAGCGAATAGGAAGGGAGACGGCAGTTGAGCGAGGTGATGCAATGTTAAACCCGACACGATATATATACACGACCAACGATACTGCGCCAAAGGGTTAATTGTTAACTGTACTTATTTAAAATATTATATAACATTAGAATCATCTTGTTTTTTATTTCAATTAAGAAGATAGACTTGCCTGATATTGTAGCTCCATTTTTTCTTCCTCTCTTGTCAGCAATGTGACTAGTACACTGCAGTGGTTGGCAATGTTGTATAGCATGCAACATGCATTTATTATTTTCCCAGCAGTCATGGGGTCATAGTGTAATGCTCTTGCTGCTAACAAACATCTGAAAACGGATAACAATTATTATTATTTATCTAGACTTACATCATCATATCGCCTCATACATGTCTTCTCTAAGAAGCTGGTTTAGACTGTAGTGCATGTGTGGGACTTAACAAATAAATATTGTATATAAATGCATGCATGAAATTGTTATAACACATAACAATTTCCAAAATACCCGTAGACTTTTTACTAAAGACAAAAGTTATTCAGCTGGTAAGAACATTTTTTTAGGAGGAGCAGAAGTGCGTGTCTGACCTTTACTGACTAAAATCCACCCGTTTCTTTACTTGCCTGTGTGATGGCCAGGGCCACGGTTTCTTTTTAATCAACCCGCAACCCTGATACACGCAGAACGATAAAAGCGTCTGAAATAAAAAGATAAAAGAAAACAGAGTAGCCAGCCTGTCAGTATTGTATAAGATGCATTTTGGAGAGTGTGCGAGGGAATTGCATAATTTAATTCCCCCATCACCGTTCCATCATCGGACAACCCGTCGTACGGCGAGTTTCCACCCTTACGTTGTTGACACCACAGCGATCCGAACGAAGCGTTTTGCTTCTTCTTTTATATAGCGTACATCGTGGAAGTCCTTCGGACTGGAACAATTTGCCAGCGGCGGTGTTTCTTTGATAAACTAGCGCGCTTTACCATCAACGGTTGCATCACTGCTTACCATCAGGTGGGATTGCGGTCAAGTGCTATTAAGTATTTACATATTATAATATGTAAATTATATTAACATTTACGTTGTGGTAGCTCAGATATAACAGTTCCTATTAACGAATAAGACTTAAACAAAAAAAAAAACACTACAAACTGATTTCCAATCTTAAAAAGTTTCTTGTCCCGAGAATTATTTCAGACTCATGGCACAAAGAGCAGGCCGCGATTGTAATCCTAGAGGGTAGCTTCGTTTGGCTCCCGAGAAAATACGATTAGGCTTGACCTTAATAAGCACCACGAGCTCAGAAAAAATTAAGTCACTGGAGAGCTTGCGCACTGATCTGCACTCGAGCGACCTCGTAATTAGATTAGGATGACGCACGTCCAAAGTTAGAAGTACACAACATTACTTTTTGTTTATGTGCAACCCAAAACACCTGTCCAGTATTTTTAAATAAATAATCTATGTACAAAACAACAACATATCATGAAAAGAGAAACCACAAAAGTTATGAGCTTGTTATCCTACTTGGCTGTCCCAACAAAAATATGGTCCACCCTCCACTCGGGTGGGCGCGCGTTGCGTTGACCTCTGGCGTCAGCTGTTGAGCAGGAGTACGCAGTACTATGAGCTAAAGTGCGTGCTCAGTAACCACACTGCAACAACGTCTAAATGTATTTGTGAAAAAAAATGATGTAAAAATTATTGGAATCGATTCAGTTGCTTATTCTGAATAAACTATATTCAGGTGTCATGACTAGCCATAGCCTGTAGTTTCGTTGCACCAATCGTGCGTATTTATTTTATTCAAACAAAGTTAAGCAACAAGTATGGAAACATCTTCACAAACTTTTCATATAATGTTCAATAACAACGTTTTGTCTCCTTGCAATGAACACTGTGTCACAATAATACACACTACTTACACAATAACCAAGCCTATTTTTATTCAACTCCAAGTCCAAGACCAACAAGGGAATATGACTTATAAAACCTATTCAATATAAGAATAACATTTCAGAAATATTCAGATCAGCTGCGGCCACGAACGAGTTCAAGATTTACATTTAAAACTTAAAATAAATAATGTTAACTCAAAGAGAACTCGTGAATGTCGGACTTAGTGAAAATTCACTAGAAACTAAAATATAGTGAGTTCCCACAGTGTCCTAGTTCCCAGTATAAGCTTCTTGACTGCCTCCGCTGTCGGCAATATACGGGTTGTGGTTGGAACGGGTCTGATGAAAGTGTTCTCAAAAACACATTCATAAGTAATAACTGTTGGTTTGACATCTTCATTATTTGACTTATTTTTTACTTTATAGAGTATTATTTTTGAGAAAAAAAGTGTTTAATTTTCATATTTTAGTTGGCAATACCTCATCATGATCTCAGCGTTAATCCAAGTGGCATCCGAAGAATTTTCAGCATTGGAATCTGACTGATAAAGCGTCCGTAGACTGGTAAAGCGGACATTGTCTTAACACTATTTCAACAAATATTTAAATAAGTTATGTAAACATAAATACCTACTATCATTAAAATACATGCTTATAATAAATTATACAAAACTAAAAATAAATTTTGAACGTATTTATAAAATTGTTTTACAAAAGAGGTTTATTCTGATATGGTCCTATTTAAATTTGTAATCTGATGATGACAGCCTCTGTGACGTAGCGGTAGCGAACGCGGCTGCTGCACAAGGAAGCGCGGGTGCGATCCCCGTGCAGTGCAAATATTTGTATGCATGAATATGAATTTTCACTGGTCATGTCGGAAAGCACGTTAAGCCGTTGGTCCCAGATGCCGCATACGAACATCTAATAGCAGTCGTAACGAGTTGTTGGAGCCCTCAAAACTCCAACAATTGGTCTAGCTGCAATGGTTCGATATCGCCTTCGGGTTGTGAAGATCAGGCCGCAGTCGCTTCACGAAAAATGTCGAAGTTTAGACAAAATCAGTAGCTAGACTGGTAAAGCGAACCCCAGACTCGAAAGCTGAAAAAGCTTCGGATGCGACTAGGATTAGCGCTGAGATGATGATGATGATATTCTTGAAGAATGTTAGAGAGGTTTTACATCACTCTCTTTGTCCTTTAGGAGCAGAGCAAAAGAAAAAGTCAAAATGAATGATAAGTGAAAAGTAAGAATTGAAATATGACGTTGTGAATCGGAGAACAATGAATTACACGAGGACGGATTGGTGAGCAGAAGTTAGTCACAAAAAACCGTAGCTGCACCGCCCAGAATCAGTATGTTTCCTCACATATTCAAGGCTCGTGAGCTTGTTTGCTCGCATACTATAAGATATTTGCTCCACTACTTTTGTTACGCGTGTCTATTGAACGTAATATAATGTTTGCTATTTTTATTTGAAATACAAAATGCTCAACATTTCTAGAATTTTTATTGCTGCTTGAGACTTAGGGGGCGTATAATCTCTACTAGTACAGAAAAAGGAATCAGTGGTTTCGTTGATATGAATATTATTGTTAGAGTAGTCGTTTTTTTTATTAATATACTAGCTTACCGGCAAACGTTGTTTTGCCATATAAATATTAGATTAAATGACTAAAATGGCTATTAAAAAATAAGGGTTGATCGTAGAAGGGTGAAAATTGGGGATTGTATGTATTTTTGTATGTTGTATCGTAAAAAAATAGAAATTAAAAATTTTGTCTAAAAAATAAAATAAAAAAATTAGGGGTGGACTACCCCTAACATTTAGGGGGATAAAAAATAGATGTTGGCCGATTCTCATAGATACCGGATAAGCACAAAAAATTTCATGAAAATCGGTCGAGCCGTTTCGGAGGAGTTTAGTGTCGAACACCGAGAATTTTATATATTAGATTAGTGCTTGGTCACAATCCTGTAATCTCAACTCCAAGGCTTTTTCAAACATCTTTATCAATACATAGAATGCAAATAAACGTATATGAATAATAAATGCTACATATATATACACATACATAAACATTAATGTTACTATTCAAACTTAACTTCTCTTTTATTTATTTAATTTTTTTTTGTGTAAATGTTTAGTAAGAATATTTGTTACCTGCCTGTATGATTGTAGGACGCTCTTGGGCGAGATGGAGCGTCGACATCAAAAAGGTGGCTGGTAGTGGCTGGCGGAGAACTGCTCAGGATCGAGCTTGTTGACGTGCCATGAAGGAGGCCTATGTCCAGCAGATTTTTTTTTTTTTAATAATTTCAATATAATTAAAGAAATAGTTAATAAACGAATACTTTATAATGAATATAATATGTATAAAATAAAGAGATAGCAAGAGAATAAATACTCAATAACAATACAAATAATAAAAATAAATGAATAGGAATTACATAAAACTAAATAAATAGATAAATGGAAACATGAAGCGCTCTTCCTCTCTCTACTTATTTAAAACTTGCTGTGCCCAACGGGGCCATAATTGTTTCCAATAAAATATTTACCACCTGTAACTGTACATTATGGATTGCAATAAACGATTTGATTTGATTTGACGAGTAGAGGCTAATGATGATGATTGTTTGTATAATGCCACTAAGTGGAGCTTGGTGACGTCTACTACAGGTTATTGTAAAACCTACTAAAGGCATCAGCTCTCATATTGTGAAAACTGTTAAGTTCTACAAAACCTTTTACATCGTTGGGTTTAACATTGCATTAGCTAGCTCAACTGCCATCTTCCTTCCTATTAACTCAGTTTTTTTGAGTGATTAGACGCTTAGTAAACTAGCGCGCTTTACCATCAACGATTGCATCACTTTTTTTTTGTTATTTATTTATTCAGACTACATGTGGTCCATTGTGTTAGTAACAATTTCACTTAAACCTATTTTAGTACTTAATAACTAAAACCGATTTTGTACGGTCCGCTAATTACTGTTTACCATCAGGCGGGATTGTGAGCAAACACTAGTTTATAATTATATTTAAAAGAAATATGAATATCTGCCAAGGCAGGAGCATTTGAAGACATAAGTTTTTAGACTTAATTCACCAAACTGTGAGGAGTGCGCAAAGCCGGAGGATGTTTTTCACTTATTGACGGAATGTGTTAGATTGCTGTCTGAAAGAGAAAAATTGTATAAAGAGTTGGAAGTTAATAGATATGATGTTGGTGCTTTCCATCATATATTGTCCACACCTACTTCAGATGCCGCCTATAAAGTTTTTATATTTGTTAAATTAAGATTAAGTTAAGTTTGTTAGGTTAAGGTTTGGTTAAGTTTTTGGGTTAGTTACGATGGGACTGGCATACACATCCGTGTAAAAGTTCCCAAACTAAATAAAGAGAGAGAAAAAAAAAAGAAAGTTTTTAGCCGTGTATAATGAAATTACAGACAAATTATGCATCATTATTTTATGCAAAACCCGAAACACGTGTCCATTATTTTTAAGTAAAGAATCTATGTATGAAATTTCAAAAAAATATCATGAGAGATCGCAAAGTTGTGCTTGTTATACAACTTGGTTGTCCCAACAAAAATATAGTCCACGCTCCATTCGAGCGGGCGAGCCGGGTGCATTGACCTGTGGCGTCAGCTGAGCGCGGGCATGCACACGCGTAAGCTGATGCCGACGTAGCGCACTAAGTAACCATACTGCAATAATTTCTAAATGTATTTGTGAATAAATATAACATTGTGTAAAAATGGTTGGAATGTATTCAGTTGCTTATTCTGAACAAAGTACTATATTCAGGTTTCGCAATAACAAATAATCACGTTCTATAAAGGGTGTAAACGTTCATAAACGAGTACCATGGATCCAGATTTTAACCCCCCAGTAGTGGAATTTTTCGTCGGCTTTTTCATGATTAAAAAAAAATGTAGTGTTTTTCACTTTAGACCGTTCATAATTGCTATACTGTTATAACCTAATAAGATTTTAAAATAAACATTAATTAATTCGCTAATTACACTAGGAAGCGCAATAAAAAACAAAACTCGAAAAACTATCTTATCAGTTGATTAAATAGAGTTCACATCAGGGATCAACATCATACCTACAAACCCGCACGACGGCACGCTTGCAACGTTCAAAGGCCGAGCTGACACTTTTTTTAAACATGTTTATTTCTGTAACCGTTCATTAACGACATAAATGACTATTATAATTTTATTAGTGGCATGTGATCTAGCCTTTTCGTGAAGTTTTCTTTTCGTTACGATGTCAGATACACCTTGTATATTATATATAGGTACTATCCATTTAAACATGTTCTAAATTAAATACCTATGTAGTATACACATATACGTCGTCCTCCGTGGCGCAGCGGTCAACACGCCTGCCTGCGACGTGGAGGCCCCGAGTTCGATTCCCGGTCAGGTCATGATGGAAACCGATCTTTTCCTGATTGGCCTGGGTTTTGGATGTTTATCTATATATTTATCTATTATAAATATAGTATCGTTGAGTTAGTATCCCATAACACAAGTTTCGAACTTACTTTGGGGCTAGCTCAATCTGTGTGATTTGTCCGTATTAATTAATTTATTTATTTATATTATAAAACAAAGTCACTTTCATTTGTAACAAATGAACCGCTAACTTATATTTTGACTGAGTTGTTTTGTTATTCCATGTCAGTCGCGTTTTGTTATACTACCTTTTACGACACGTCACATTGGAATGACGGGAACGACGGGAACGGGATAAGAAGTATCCTATGTCCTTTTCCCAGTTCTTAGCTGCCTCCCTACCAATTTTGAGCCAAATCGGTTAACCCGTTCTTGAGTTATAAATAGTGCAACTAACACGACTTTCTATTATATATGTAAATTATATAGATTTCCATATGTATGTTTAAAACAGCGCCATCTATGTTACTTGCCATGAACTAATACAGTAAGCGTTGAGCAAGGTTTCCACATTTTGCAAGCAATTCGTAGCTGCAAATTCAAAGTTTAAGGCTTCATTCATATTTTGTTTCAATAACGATGATTCCATCAAACAACAGAGCATGCAATCACGTCACTTATTATTTTATTCTACATATGATTTATAACGGCACCAATTTTCTTGTAGGTACTAAACAAAAATTGATAACTTGACGAAAAAGCTAACATGCAAAGGTTCACTAAAAAAATCTTAATTTAGGACTATTACTACAAAGAGCTACGTAAGGCTTGTTTTCATCATATTTTTGTCTATATTTACCTAACCTCAAATTGTAATGTTCTTGATGAGTTTCTGTAAATGCCTACGTTTTTTTCAGGCCAAAGAATCATTCGGAGCAAATGACGCAGATGAGTGAAAAATATATGAAAACTACATTCTGGTATCTACTTCAACAATTAAATTATTTTTTTAATAATACTAGGGTAGGTATGTTGCCAGTCTAAGGCAAAGGATCTAGTGTCCGATCGAAACTAGTTTTACGACAGAAACAGAAATCGAAAACGAATTTCGGTAACGGCCACTGTTTCGGCTGAAACCGAAACTGTACTGAAACTGCCTTACATGGATCATATTTTGGACGAAAAATAAAGAAAACTTTATTATAATCTCCCGGTCTTTATTGTTTTCTCTTTAAATTATATAGGTAAGCAGCTAAGCAGTGATCGACATTTTAATTTATTAATAATCAATATAGGAACAAATCAATACAGTATGTTAAGAAAACCCTGTCCGACCCGTGAAGGTGTTGTTAGGTATCGATAACTGATTCTACTAATGGATAGAAAACCGGGCTAAACTTAAAAAAAAACTCCCCCCAAAAAAATAAATATTATTTCGCAAAAAGAGGTATTTCATTTCATTTCATTTATTTCATTCATAAAAACAATTTACATTGTGTTGAATATCTACATATGCGACCCACACACGACTACACACAATATAAAGAACTAAGAATTATTCATTTACATACATTATAAGCGAAATTTATATATAGTGCCAAACAGTTTCAAGTATAATGTCCACGTGCAAACCAAAATCAAATACAATTATACAATTCAAAAACAGTTACTAGTTGAATGTCAAAAGTTATAAATATCCTATGTAATAATGTCTAAAATATAATGTCAAATAGTTTACAAATGAATGTCAAAACAATTTACAATATAATGTCAAACAATTTTAGGTCAAAAATACTAAAAACAAAAAAAAAAAATATTATTTATTATTTTGTGACATTAGTTCCGATACATTGTACAAACATTTTTCTATTAAAAAGGCTTTTAAATTTGTTTTAAACAAGTGGGTGTTATAAATCAAGATCTTTAGCTCAGAAGGCAACGCATTAAATACGAGTATTTCCACAGCTTGATACTTCCAGCAATGCTCTATATTAAATTTTGGTGCAATTTGTTGTTTGAATGTTTCGCGTCTTCTCTCTAATATTACGTTCTTCCAGTGATTCAAACTAATGTAGATATTTAGTAAAATAACTTAAGAGAAACAGTACGTATAAGCTAGGCACCGTTAAAATACCCAATTTTTTAAAATATTTGCTGCATGATACACGTTGTGAAATTTTAACTATTGTCCTTATGCTCGTTTCTGTAGAATAAACGCTCTTTGCCAGTTATAACTGTAGCTGTTTCCCCAGAGCGTGATGCTATACCTTATCCTAGACTCTACCAGTGCATAATATATAACCTTTAACTGTCCCAAATTTAAATCATCCCTAAGGCTCCTGAGTGCGTAACATGCGGACGATATGGATGATTCAATAACAGCAAGCTCCGGTTTCCAATTTAAAAGGAAATCTATATTAATCCCTAAGAATTTAACATTGTCCACTAATTTAATCTTGTCTCCATTTATGTGTACATCTAAGTTGTCATTATGACGAGTCGTGGTCTTAAATAATACAAGGTTCGTCTTATCCGTATTTAGCAATAATTTGTTCGCTGTAAACCATTTGCAAAGTTTTTCTATAGTTATATTCGTATTTAATGTCAATTTTTCTATAATTTAATAAATGTGCGTTAGCACCCTTCCGCGGGCGGCGGGCCACAGGGCACGCGGCACGTGGTCGCATCGCTGTTCGCTCATAATAATACCGGTGTTGTAACTTTTTTAAAAATTACCAAATTTCGAGGAAGTTGGAATTAATTCGCGGGAAAAAAAGATTATTTCAAAATTCATTTGTATAGCATCATAAATTAGCAGACAGTTCGCTGTCAGTAAGCTTACCACGCCGTTAGACTGCTCTGTAGCTGATGCCTAGCTGGCCGCACGTGGTAGATGAGAGGTCGGTGCGGTGTCCGCGCGCTCAATTCTAGCAGTCGCCGCGCCGTCATCGCTCGCACCGTCGGTTGCTGGAAGCAACCGACTGAGCGGCCAAACTCTTCATCTGTTATAAGCGGAACACAAAATCTTCATCTGTTATTTCTTGCATTTCTCTCATGTCAAGTGCAATGACAATAATTGCTAGTTCGCGCGTTGTGAGTCGGGAATTGTATCAATCGCGAAAAGCGAGAGCGGTGGTCGGCAAGCTAGCTGTCTGCTAGCTGTCGCCGCGTGGACTGCTCGGCGCCTTCTAGCTGTCACGGCGTGGACTGCGAGCAATCGTCTTAGTTTAGCGCGGTGTTGGAGCAGAGTCATTTAAGAGTGCTATGACTATAAGCCCTTAAACCGATTGGAATAAAGTAATGATTCTCAACTGGACTTTTAAGGCTTTTTACGTCATTCCCGCTCGTACCGCCCGCTTGTACTAACTACCACTGATAACTTTAACTTACCGACCGCTAAATTAATTTAAATGTCGAATGTTTGACAAGTATAAATGGTAACTTTTCAAACATTTGACAATTTGGTAGCGACAAGTATATTTTGTAAGTATTTGTCACTTGAATTGAACACATAAATTTTGTCATTGTGTACAGACTAGACTACATGTTTACTTGAAAAACAAATAAATCAATGAACATATTCATAAATCCACGTCAATGATGGAGTAATTCTTAAACGGTCTATGCCAATTTTACCTGTACATTATCAAAATGTAGTAATGGTAACCATAGGTTTATCATCACAGAATGCTAGACACCATAGCCGATACACTAGCTGGAATGTATGATGATGATAAAGTATAACTATTGTTTTCCAATGGCATAAATCTTTCAAATGTAGAAATTTCAAAGAAAGATAAAATTCAAAATAAAATGTGATTTATTCAATTTACATAGGCAGACATATACTTAATATCCAATCATCACTTTTATGAAAGTCAATACTACATAAAACAGTCCCCAAAACGTCACCCTACGCCACTTCCTAGTACTTTCAATCGAAAGAAGAAGTGGCGGAACTAACTCCCCAGCAACACAAATGAATCATGCCTTGACTGTTTTAACTAACAACCAAATCTACTTAACTCATCATAGTCCTTTGTAACACGTAATTTATCTTCCTCATCTTGCTTTACAAAATCCATGTCTCCGTTAGTATCTGGACTGTCTCCACCAATTTGCAGGATAATTGCGTAACTTACTAAAGGAATGGATTTAATTTTGACAGTGCAATTACATTCATCGCGTTACTTATATTGTTGAAGATAACGGTTTCGAACATATAAAGCTTTTGATAGCCTTCAAACGATTCATTTATGATTGATAAATTGTTATGTCATTTGCACATAAAAGTGTATCCCATGCCAAGTCTGCAATCTTTTTTATCAAAACATGGGAACAAAAAAAATGTAATGAACATCAGAGCTCTGAAATCGTTGTACGAAGCGCTTGTAAAGAGTCAACTGGAATGCAATGTGGTTGTCTGGTCGCCACAGCCGTCAAGTCCAAAATAATGTTAGAACGCATACAAAACAAATTTGTTAGGTTCCTGTATTTAAAAAAATATGGTGTGTACCCGGGATATCCACTGTTGTATCCTACTTTGTTTTTAGTTGGCATGGTAGGCTACTATAAATTAGAAGCGAGGAGGGAAGTAGCTCTCGCTACTTACCTATTAAAGATTATGCGTGGTGAAATACACAACCCAGGTATTCTGCGATCGGTTGGCTTGTTTGTGCCTGATGGGTACGTGGGGAGGCGACGGCGGCCCCCGCTTCTGTGGGTGCCGCCGTCTCGAATCTTGCGGGCAGCGGGGCGGCGGCGGCGGCGGCGAGTGAGCGGCAGGATCTTATGCGTAAAATCAAACGGACCGGTTCTCGAAAACAGCGGCGCGGCAGCGGGGTGGTGGCGGGCAGCGAGCGGTGTACTTCTCGCGCTCGAATCTTGCGGGCAACGAGCGGTAATTGAGCGTTAGGAATAAATTTGAATCAAAAAGATGTTGCCGCCATTGTTCAGACATTTCTTTCGCGAATAAAAATAAATATCTCGTCGACACAATCGTGAACACAACACTACGCGGCTATAGTGACGCGCGATCTGCCCGCTAGTTTCGAGAACGGATCTTCGATGCCCGCCCGGCTCCCGCGCCGCTGCCGCCAAGATTCGAGGCAGCGCCTTACGCGTGCGCGCGCTCAAGGCGGTGTCACAACAAGTCGACATCTTTAGCTGTACTCTGAGTGTATTCACACGGGCTGCTTATTGCAACTTAGAAGACATTTGTGCGTAATATGTAGTTGCAGAATATTATAAGTCTTACACTATTGCATTGGGTTCACCTGTGAGAATAGTTGCACATTGTTAAATAAATAAATAAAACGGTCTTCAAAGCCTGGAGCACAGGTGAAGAGTAGCCAGCATGTCGGTTTTCTATAGGATGCATTTTGGAGAGTGTGCGGGGGAATTTCCTGACTTAAATCCCCAATCTCCGTTCCATCCTTGGACGTCCCGTCGTACGGCGAGTATCGATCCTTACGTTATTGACATTACTACGATCCGGACGAAGGAGCATCGAGGAACTGGAACGATTTGCCAGCGGCGACGTTTCCGTCTGACTACAATGTAAGTGTCTTCAAGGTGTCTTAGAGTGAATAGGCTCTTAATAAACTAGCGCGCTTTACCAACAACGATTGCATCACTGCTTACCATCATATGCGATTGCGGTTAAGCACTAATTTATAATTATAAATAATATTCACAGGATTCGTAGGAAATTAAAACATCGATACTGGGAAGTATAAGTTATATTATAGTAAAAGTTTATATAATTAAATTACAGCGTAAATTTTTCAGTAGGTACATAATATCTAGCACAGTGTACGAAATACATTTTTCACAATGTGAGCATATTTTTTATTATGTTTAAGTACAATAGCTTACAGTAATTATCTTTCCTTAGTGAATGATCCAGTATCGGCCATACGTCAATTCTTCCCCTTAATTGAAGTACTACCCATACATATTGATGGAAGTGATATTATTTTTTTATTTTAATATTTTTCTATACATATTTCTTATGCTTTTCGCAGTTGCACATACTTTATCGCAGAACCACTAAATGTACTCACATTTTGTGCGCATTGCATAAAATTTGGTCTAAGCATCAGAGGTGCAATGAAGTAACCTATAAAATAGTTATTACTTTTTAACTCTGTGTAAATTTCCCCGATTTACACAGTGACAAGACTAATGATACTAAAGAACTCAGTAAGTAATGAAATCTTAACTTCGATTCACAACTCTCTCTCATAGAAAAGGTTTAAAGAAAAGCGAATATGGCTCTTACGCTAAAATTTAAAAAGTCTTATAGTATAGAAAGCAGCATCGAAGCTTCCCACCATTTATTTAAAATATCCACCGTTCAAAAATTCTGATCGCTCCCTTATAGAGGATGGTCCCCGTAAATGAATATTTAGTTCTAAGATGCTTATTTTGTAAGCTAACTTTATTCCTAAGGCAGGTAGGAGTAGAATCTAGCATATGTACTTACATGGGATATAGAAAAGAAGAAACCGTTACGTCTTACCATTATAATCGACAATTTAAAACTATCAAACTACAAAATGTTTGCCAAAAAGCTTACTTTTTTATTGCTAAAAAAGCTTTCGTAAGTAAACCTAATTCTTTTAATCTATGACTCTTTGAACTGTGCTCTACCTCTATTAAACGTGAATTATATTTGGTTGTGAATGTGTTAATAACTATTATTTTAACATTACTTACTAATATTGTGTTATTTATCTTATCATGAAAATTATAATCACGTGATTCAAAATGTAGTTTCTGAGGCACTTTCCAAGTGACTGAATTTAACGACAGATATAGTGCGTTTATAGCTATAAAATGGATGAATATAAGTCTAAATACTTGTTGAACCATCGGTATAATATATCACAAATAATTTAAACGATGGACTGGTTTTGACAGTACTTTCATAATTTTTCTGTCACTCTCAAATGGGTGTTTAGCATCATCACTTACACAATTCTTTAATATTGCTCGTAGAACTTTCCGATCTTTCCCTTATATACCATTATTGTGTTCCTAAATATCAATTTAATGATTTTCAGGAGCATTTTACACATCTGGTGCGCGAATCTCGACGGTAACTGAAGTCGGTCCTGGAGTTGTGGGGGATCTAAGAGTAGCTGATCGCAAAGACGTGGCAGAGTGCCCACTGCTAGCTCTTGACCCGCGCCGGGACCCTGGAAGCAAAATATAATCTGTAAAGTCAATTTTAAAAGCAAAAACTTTGAAGGCAAAGCATGCTTAGAGCATGATTTTTAAAAGAATCACATGCCGTGAAACGTATTCTTACTTAATGGAGTATCATTATTTTATGAGTGAGAAGCTATACTTGAATCAATTTGAACTATTCTAATATAACTTTATGCTAGAATGTTGAACTAAAATGTGTATATTTATACTATATTGTTTGGTTTTACTTTACTTTAAAATGTTAATAAATAGTAGCAGAAACTCATGCAAGAATAACTTACATGTTTCTACATTTTAATGGCTTGCTAGTGGAAGTTAATTCTACATAAGATTTTATTGAATTAAATTAATAACCTAGTTAATGTTTTGTTTAAAAACGCAACAGTAGCTTGGCCAAAGCAGTATTTTATTTTGTTAGTTATTCTATGTAGCAGCAATCCAATTTAACTGGGCTAAGAAAAGATACTAAAATTTAAATCAAATGAAAAAATACCTACCAACCTAATAGAAACTACTATATTCAATTTGATATGGTTTTTATAGGAGCTTTGAAATAAACAATCTAAAAATGGGACAGTAAAACATTGTACAATTTCAAGTGGGGAGTATACATATTATTTTCTGGGACTGCATGATACTCTATTAGAGTCATGATATTTCAACGAAAGAGAGAGATGAGTAGCTCTTCCATGTCTTTTTGTTAAAAAATAATGATGGACTTAGCATTTAGAATACGGACCCTGACTGCTTGAATATTAACACAACGCACAAAGATACAATATTGTGAGGTAACTATGTAGTTAGCGTGAGTATATGTCATAAATATGTTCTAGACTACGTAATTCTAATTTGTAAAGTGGAGGTGTGTGTATAAGTTGTAACTTTTTATAATTGAATATAATTTTATTTATAACTGAATAAGCAAAAATATACACGACAAATATAATAATATAATATATTTTGAGAAAGTAAGTACATACAAACATATGTAACCTACAAAACTTCAAGAAGATTTTAAAGCTATTGTGTCAAACCTAATAATGTTATATATTGAAACAGAAGATTAACTTAACTATAACTATATGTACTAGTAGGTACTACTCCTGATTATGAAGAGAGAATTACGAAAAGAAATTTATGTCTTCTAGGTTTATTTCTCTCCGGATTTTTTAAAAGGACAAACCTTTATCTAAAGAAGATAATAATATAAATACGTGCGGTATACCTAAGTTATCTGAAACTAAATATAATATAGAGCATAACAAGCAAACTGATAGTCGTATGTAACCTGAGGGTTTTCGGTGTAGCTGATGACTTTGATGGTGGCGTGCTGCTGATATATGAAATAATCATGATTAGCATTGTCAGTAAGCAGAGGAACGGGCAGTGTAAATTAAATGTAAGAGGATATTATTGGGAATTTTTGAATCATCGTATTTGGTGCAAACTTTTCAAGATATGATTTTCCTAAAACGAATAAAGTGGGCTTTGTTGGATTTTTACTGCATTATTTTGTTCGTCATATAGATTTAGCTGTTGAATAACGTAATGATTATAAAGTTAAGTTGTAAATTGATAAATATAAGAGTAAAGATGTGCCAGTAAAGTAAGTTTACTATCTGAGACTAAGATGCCTATAAAATTTTTCGTGTACAAAACAAACAAAACGAAAAATCTGTAAAATAATTTGCCCGTTCCCCTCAAATTGTGTACCAAAAGGAGTTTAGGAAAACACACCACATTTAGATAATCATAAAACATTTAAACTTGAAAATCTATCACATCATATTTGGTGCAGTATACAATGTACAGTCTGCTGCAAAAATAAAAGGCGAGGCTGCGATTAAAGAAAGTGCACTAAATAAAAGTATATTGAAGCCTCGATACATTTCTATTACTTCTGCAACTTACTGTAGATACTAATAACATTTCAAAAAAAAAAAAAATAACATTCATAATCATAAGAAAAATAAAAACATATTTTTATGGAACCACTGTTTATTCCAAGTAACATTCCAAATATTTATCATCATCTACATTATCCATATGAAAGTGTGTTCATGGATTAGTTGGATTGCCATTCTCTAACACAACAATGATGTAACACTATTTTGCATTGATATTGTAAATAATATACCTAGTTCATGTATCAGGCTAGTCGTTTATCCTCAGAAAGTTGGCACGGGAGTGAAGTCACTGGTAGAAGCTTGTAAGAAAGGAATAAAAAGTAGTTCCTTCAAAGACCTCAAAATTAATAACAATACACCTACATTCTAAGGATTCAATCATATATGTCTTAGTTGGGTATAGTACCTGGACTTGGCGAGTGAGGTCTAAGTTCCTGCTGGCTCGCCTGCCTCGAGGGGGGGCGAACACTGACGCGGGAGCCGCGGCGATCCTGGAAATATGAAACAGAGATGATCTATAGGCTAATTGCGGAACACAGTATCGGTAGCAATGGGTTTTATTTTGACAGTTCAAGTACATTCATTCCATTATTTACATTGTTGAGCAGAGTAATTTTTCGGACATAATTATGGAGCAATGGACTAGCAATATCACCAGGTCACTCAGAAAGTATTGCGACAAAAAGTTTTTATGTATGAGAAACTGGCCAGTTATAATTTATTTAAAAAATATGATTATTTATAACTAATAAAAACGCACGTTCCAAATTCAAAACTTCCCTCCACATTTTTTGCGAGCTAATTAAAATTATCGTGTCTGTTTGAAAAATGAATTTGCGTCGAGACCATTTTCGCGCTATGATAGTTACGATTTCAAATATCGCCTGAAATCAAACGAAACGTACGATAGACTTCAAATGACATTCATGGATGAAAGTCCTTCTAAGGCAACCGTGTATCGGTGGTATACTAAATTTAAATACGGTCGACTAACTTTGGGGGATGAAAAAAGAAGTGGTCGCCCTTTGACGGCTGTTGCAGAAGAAAACGTGCTAGTAGTGAAAAGTTTGATCCAAGACAATAGACGAATTACATACCAAGAAATTCAGAATAAACTGCAGCTTGGATCAGGAAGCCTTCACGAAATTCTACAAAAGCATCTTCGGTTGCGGAGGATAGTTTCACGGTGCCGCATAATCTCAACGATGCTCAGAAGTAGGCACGGGTGGAATGGTGCCATGATATGATAGACAAATTTAGAGCAGGCTTGTCTCGGCATGTTTACAATATCGTTACAGGTGATGAATCTTGGATTTATCAATACGATCCAGAAACGAAGCGCAAATCGACGGTTTGGGTGTTTCAAAACGAATTAACGCCTACCAAAGTGAATCTAGTAGCGGGGGTAAGATTTTGATCGCGGGCTTGTTCAGTATTAATGGCTACTTGGTGTCAATTCCCTTATGAAAGTAAAGAAGTATTAACGCTGATTACTATCAAATGCTTGACAGAAGTTTTGGTTGTGAGCAACAAGCGACCAAACACAGGATTCGGCAGGTTACTGCTTCACCACGACAATGCGCCCGCCCAAACCGCAATCAAAACGAGAGACTTCCTGGACAGTACACTGCTCAAACTCCTGGGTCACTCTCCTTACAGCCCTGACCTAGCACCGTGTAACTTCTTCTTATTCCCAAAAATAAAAGATCAGCTCAAAGGGATACAATTTTCGTCGTCGGATGATGCGCTGTCAACGTTCGAGCAGGCTGTAAACGAGGTGTCTGCGATGGACTGGAATAAGTGTCTCGAAAGCTGATTCAGACATTTTTATTAACATTATTTTTTATTATCGCAAAACTTTCTGAGTGTCCCACGTACTTCAAAATAATTACAATTGATAGAAGTTGAAGATAGATGTTACAATGAAAAAAAAATACGAGTGTGCTTATAACCACACGACTGAAGTGAAACATCTTTCGCTCCATCTGTATGTATATATATATATATATATATATATGTGTGTACAATATACACATGTATACACATATACATATATTAATTTTCTATAAATATTTAAATTTATTTCATGGTTTCATTGGTAAATTAATATTTTTGCATAGATCTTCTATTTTTATTGAAAAAAAAAAAAAGATAGATAGATAGGGATAGAGCAAGATTGGGGGGAAGTGGATTCCCTCGGGGCCAAAAGGTCGGGCTCTTCCTCCTGATTCAGGAGACCCCAAACTCGGGTAGTCCACGACCTCTGGTTCCCGAGATAATCCACGGGGGGGTGAGGTAACTAAAGGGGGTCGGGAAGGGGATAGGTTTCGTGGGGAGGGGGGGAGGGGGAGTGGATTCCTTTGGGGCCAAAAGGTCGGGCTCTTCCTCCTGAATCAGGGGACCCCAAACTCGGGTAGTCCACGACCTCTGGTTCCCGAGATAATCCACGGGGGGGTGAGGTAACTAAAGGGGTCAGGGGGGGGATAGGTTTCGTGGGGTTGCGGGGGGAGGGGGGGAGGAGGGAGTGGATTCCCTTGGGGCCAAAAGGTCGGGCTCCTCCTCCTGATTCAGGGGACCCCAAACTCGGGTAGTCCACGACCTCTGGTTCCCGAGATAATCCACGGGGAGGTGAGGTAACTAAAGGGGGTCGGGGGGGGGAGGTTTCGTGGGGATGGGGGGGAGGGGGTAGTGGATTCCCTCGGGGCCAAAAGGTCGGGCTCTTCCTCCTGAATCAGGGGACCCCAAACTCGGGTAGTCCACGACCTCTGGTTCCCGAGATAATCCACGGGGGGGTGAGGTAATCAATGAGGGGGGTCGGGGGGGTAGTTTCGTGGGGATATTAAGGGGTGAGGGGGGGAGTAAGGGAGGGGGGGCATACAGGAGGGACTGTGAAGTAGGCGGTACCAAATTTTATGTTAACTTTATGTACCAAATTTGATGTATAGTGTTAAGTGTAAATAAATAAATAAATAAATAAGTGTATCCGTGTCTCAAAATTAAAAAAAAAAAAAAAATATTGCATAGATCTTCTATTTTTATTGAAAAAAAAAAACTCGTTGTAGACCTTGTAGTACCAAGCTCGCGCCACGGGCGCCTCTGTGCTTATATCCCCCACTTAACTTCCGTTCGCCTTGCCCGATCATTTTTCGTAACGCTTTCGCCAGCTTACTCCCTAAGTCAAGCGTGCGTAAAGAAGTTTCACTTCAAAAAGCATTGGAAAAAGATCATTGGAAAATATGATATTTATTTTGAAGCATCGAAGTCAAAGTTACACTTTTTTATATAAATTATGAACCAAACTTAAAAATGAAGCATTAAGTACTAAGTTAGGCAAAAATATTACGAAATAATTCCGATATAGCCTTAGGAAATATATTATTTGTTAATATTTACCTGTGAATGCAACAGTTTGGAATCTCTCAGCAAGGACACGTTCATAAGTCGAGGATTGGGCGTATTGAAGATCGTGCGGTTTTCCCTCCATCTTGCCCTATAACATGAATTATCCGTTTAATTAAAGCTATTTTCAAACCATTTGACAACGTTGTACAGACTAGTACAGATTTAATTACGGTGTGTTTTTTTCTTGACTTACTTTTAACGTGCATTTGACTAATATTGAATAGTTAAGTATGCAATTAAAGGACATCTAAATTACCTGCTAAACAGTCGTAGGACTACGCAAATGATCACAAACATGAGCGCCATGCCGACCAGAACTCCGATCATCGCAGGATCCAATGTCCTCGTCGACTCCTCGACCGGTTTCACCGCTGAAATCATTTATTCAGATGCCTATAGGAACCTCAAAAAAAATAATCACAAAGGACTGTGGTAGGTTTTGGGCCAAGTTGTGTTCCTTGAAGAACTCCTAAAGCGTATTATTGGAATTACTGCTAATTCAATATCTAATTCGCTATTAGTTTTATTTTTTTATGATTATAAGACACTCAACATTCTATTTGTTTAATCTAAAGCATATTTAAAAACACCAAACCACGTTTAATAAACCCTTACATGAAATGGAAAAAATTACGACAAAAGCAGTGATGTTTTTAAATCTATCTCCTAGGGAAAAGTATCAAACCAATTCTAAAGCTGCATTGTTCTATATTTCCAAAAGAACAGTAAAAGATACTGAACCCGAATCTTAAAACTCATCTAACATTCAAGATCCAAGCAAAATATAACGTGTCAAAACTCACAAGTGCAGATGACGGCGCCATCCACCGTCACCTCGGGAACCATCTCGAACTTACAAGCACATCTCTCGTTTCTACATTCTGTCTTGAAGTACACGTCCTCGCATTGTTCGTTAAACATGCATGTTTCGTTGATGCTGGCAGCTGGAATGAGAAAATGTTGGTGAATGTGAGTACTGGAACGTATGATTTAGATAATGCAATGCATCATACATATTAACAGATAAGTAGAGTGCTCCTGGATTGTGAACTGAGTTTTCCATATTATATTAAATTTTTTTGACTTGTTGGTAGCTATAATACTGCTGAGCTATAGCTTGAATACTCTTCATATTTAAGATATTAGGTAGAAGTCAGATTAAAATAAGTTAGATATATGTTGGGCGATTTTTTTTTTATGCAACACTGAATTTTCAACATGTTCTTAGCGCCGAGAGCTGCAAAGCCAACGGTGTGTTTTTCTATGCCAATGGGCTGTACTCTGAATTTTTAACTCTGCTAACAATAATCAAGAATTGAAAATCGAGTAAGCGATAAAATCCCGTCGGGATTGAAATATTGTTATTTGTTTTCTATCCTTAGACTAAAATCTTTGTTACGACAAACTCAGTGTTTGTAGATACGCTAGTAACTGGAAATAAACCATGACACAACTAACATAACAGTAATTAAACTACTAGTACGTACCACTAACAATTAATAACGAGCGGCTAATTAATGAAGTTAGAAACACGAGTGTCAACTCAATAACGTAGTACTGCACTACACCACTTAAAGTTAGAGCTCAAACATCTCGCTTTAACTTCGCAAACTAGCTCACAAGCAGCCATGTTGCTTAGTTAGTATAAAATATTATTAACATCAGAATTCTGAACTTAACAGTACCAAAAGCTTGCAACTTTAAACAGATTTGAAAGACTAGTTATTCTTGACGCCAACGTGTTGTCTGCCATGTGCGTTGTTTGAGTAAACGTGCAAGCATAAAATATTGTGTACTTCTCCGAAACTGGGGAGAAATCTTGAATTTAGCCATTCAGAATCTCTCTCGTCAGGATTCAGGATTTGTTCAAAGTTTTTGTGGTAACAGAAACGCTCCTTTAGAGTTACCACCGAAACTATGGACTGTCTCTGTTTCTGTGACAATGTTACTATAGGCATATATTATAGGCAAAATGAGGGTGATGGTGTGGTACCGGGCTTAGGATAGCACCAATCCATATCCTCCCGTGGGTGTCGTAAGAGGCGACTAAGGGAACCTTCACTATGGAAGTGGGTAACAGCGCTTCTTCTGTGGAATACCAAATTACTGCCATCCCCAACCCGTCTGCTAAGCGTGGGAATGATGGCAAACCCCCCAATGTAATGCAAAACCTTGGGGGAGGCCTTGTCAAGCAATGGACTTCTATAGGCTGAAGAAGAAGAGGGGGAGGGATGGTGCTCCTTAATAACCACTGTTGATGTTCTTAAATTTACGGTAGATACCAATTTTAATCAGATACATTCAGCATTGATCAGATCAATTATAATACATTTCTTGGCTATAATTAAATAAAAAAGCTGCTAATGAAATAAAGTTGGTTTATTTTCTCATCACGTTTTTGTGAAGAAGGCCTTACGATTATAATTAATTCTGCCGCATCTTCGTTTCTGTCGATTTTATTAACGAGCCTTATTTACAGACTTCATATTTACATTTACTTGAATTTATATTTTTTACTTCGTTTGATGGAAGTCAAGACGAAGTACAAAATTAAAATCCATATACAATAATCACTTTAAGAATGAAATAGAATACTCTTTATTTTGTACACCATATAAATTACAGACATCAAAATGAAGATTTTACAACGGCCGGTCTTATGGTTAAGAGCGATCTTTTACAGACTACCGTTTAAAAAAAAGGTGTCTGCATACTACGTACGTCAAACAAGACATTATATTTTATAGAATTTCACTTTTTTATTGTATAACAAAACAATCATAACTCCCATCTTGATCCCCGTCGTCACCATAATTGGCAAAACTACTTTTTTTCGAGTGCGTATACTGCCTTATCTGGAACACGTCACGTAACTCAAATTAATGTAACACTAACATCATTTTCGTGTAATAGAAATGGATACGAAAAGTCCTATCCCAATATTCGCAGAGTTTCTTGACCAAAATAAGTTTCGACGTTGAACGATTATTTCTTTGTCTAACCCAACCATAATGATGACATATTGTCTGGGGACGCCGCTATGGAATTACGACACTATTTTCATCAGCCTTCGGAAGCTAAAATGTAATTTTCTGTTGACATAACTAAGTCCCTTTTCAGGCCTGAAACGCTTTCATGTTCAACCTGATGAAAACATTACATGGCAGTTATTTCAACAATTTAGGGAGCAAGAGAAAGTCTTGACTCAGTCAAAGTAAGTTCTTTGAGTGTGGCTTTATTGTTCATTATATAATGAGATAAGAAACAACTAGAGAATACACATTTATAAAGCGAAATTGGGTTCTTTTTCATTAAAATGAAAGCAATTATTGGAATGACAAAGAAACAAAACAAGCTTGTTTTGATAAAAGAGACTAATTAATAACACGAATAAATAAAATTTAAACGTCTGCTATAATATTAAAATGACTGATTTTTATTGATGTTGTTGGAGGTTGTATACCTACCTTGGCAACTAATACATGATGCAGCTGTCTGTCGTCATGACATAAATATAAAATATAAATGGTGTGAAGCTGATACGGTCTATAATTTAGTAAATAATGTATCTACTCGGGAAATGCGCTTAATGCTGGATTCGTTTATTTCTAACAGATGTATACGATAAATTAAAAAAAGCAGTGGTTGAAACACCAGCTTCTCAAGTATGAGTGTGTGGGTTCTAGTTCTAGGTCAGGCAAGTACTATTGTAACTTTTCTGAGTTCTTTGTTCTTTCTAAGTATATCTTGCACACCAATGACTGATTACAAGGTGAAGAAAAACATCTTGAGGAAACCTGGACTTTAAGTCTGAAATCACCAAGCTGCATTGACCAAGTGTGATAATTACGCTCAATCCTTCCCTGTATGAGAAGAGACCTGTGCCCAGGAGTGGGACGATAAAAAGGTTGATGATAATGATACGATTGTTTTGAAATAAATGATTCTTTAGCTTCACTGTGATAAGAAAGTTGATATAAGAAAAAAAGCGACAGTGAAACTTAAAATTCCAATTGAAACCAACATTGTTAAATTTTTTACTTCTGCCACATGTGAATTAGATTCGTTTTTGTTCTGGCTAATCTTTGAAAAGGCGGGATCCAAATTTGACAAGATTCTTATTCTGGTAATTTAAAAATGTCTAATTGCAGTCCATCCTGCTACAAACCGGCGAACATTGTGAAATTGTAGGGAAATTAGAAGATTGAACTGTTATTGAAAGATTGAGATTAAGGTCAAACTGTCAACGTTGTATTACGAGAATTAATTCTTTGGTGTTATAAGGCACAATTAAAACGGTTTTTAATGCCTGTCAGTGTTCTATAGGGTGCACTTTGGAGAGTGTGCCCGGGAATTGCATGACTTAACCGTTCCATCATAGAACGACCCGTCGACAGCGAGTATCTACCCTTACGTTGCTGACAGCGGCGCTGTTTCCGTCTGACTACAATTCAAATATCTCCAAGGCAAGAATGAATAGGCTCTTAGTAAATGAGCGCGCTTTATTATTAATGATTGCATCACTGCTCATTTCAATCAGGCGGGATTGCGGTTAAGCACTAGTTTATAATTATATACAGAGTGGTTCTGACAATAGGACAGTAAATTAAACATCGTGTACCTCAACACATTCTCAGTCTACCCATAAAAAAGGTGGTAGGCCATAACATCGGCCGCCGGCAGAAGTTACCACCCACCAGACAAAGCCTTGCCGCCAAGCGATTTGTCGTGTTCCCGCATGATGTCTGGTGAAGCCGTACGGAGAACGGGTCTGAGCAGTGGTGTTGCGATGTGTGCCGGGTACGATGCGCCTAATGTTATTGTGATGGGAGTTTGGTCGTGGAGGGTCTTCAGATCAATCTCCCTTTGGCGCAGCATCGTTAGTCGTGTTGTTGGGTTTAACATTGCATCTCCTCGCTCAACTGCCGTCTTCCTTCCTATTCGCTCAGTTTTTCTGAGTGAATAGGCTCTTAATAAACTAGCGCGCTTTACCATCAACGATAGCATCAAGCGGGATCATCATCAGGCGGGATTGCGGTCAAGCGTTAGTTTATAATATTAAAAAAAAAAATAGTTTAGTCACAGGAAATTATTTTTCATTTTTCACATTTTCTACATGATGTACATGTTGATAAGGAAGTGCTTACAGGTTAATGACCGCCGCATCCTGCGGTATCAAACTTTAATAATAATTGCGCGAAAAAAGCAAGTCGATACAGGATCGCGCTGTCGCCGAGCGGAGGTCAGTGAACCAATATTTCGAAAGGATGTTCTATTCCGTTTGCAATATTATGCGATTTAATTTGTTTAAAATTTTCATTTTTTTATTTTTGATGCTAGGTTTTTTTCTATGGTTAAGGATTATTCCTATGAACCAGCATTGTTCGTGCTTTCATTTATTGTCGCATTGTCAGCACCACTCTATATACATAATGTAAAGAAAACACTGTCCGATCCGTTAAGGTATTGTTAGGTATCGATAACTGATTCTACTAATGTCTAGAAAGCCGGGCTAAACATAAAGAAACCCTAAAAAAAATATTATAATTTCGCAGAAAGGGGTAATTTAATACATGTGCGGTAGGCAACACACAATGGTTGAATGGGGGCAGAGCACGCGGCACGCGGTCGCATCGCTATTTGCTCATAATAACACCGTGAAAAATGGTGTTGTCACTTTTTTAAAAATTACCAATTTTTGGGGAAATTGGAATTAATTCGCGGAAAAAAAGATTATTTCAAAATTGATTAGTGTTGTTACTATGATGATTATGTAAAATTTTATATTTTATATGGTCATGTGTTTACCTAACCTTTCTTTTTTTCCGCGAATTTACGCTAACTTCCCCAAAAATTGGTATTTTTAAAAAAATTACAACACCATTTTAGGCGGTATAACTGTCGTATTTCCTTTCATTTCTTTTCTTAGATTCTTTATTTCTTTAGCGGTGTCGCATGGTGAGCAAGTCAGCGACGTAAAAGAAATAATAAGAGATGTACTATTTTTTCGTAATAACTTTTTTTTATTGCTATTCATCGAAACTTGTACCTGGTTGAATAATGATTTGTTGTAAAAACACAGATTACCCAATGGTAAAAGTACTTTTGTTTGTTTATCGATTAATTACTAATAACATTATTATAACACAAGTATTAATAAACAGAAACGAGAAGAGCACTATTTTAGTAAAGTTTTACAAATATTAAAAATTACAAATATCAATTGTAAAACTGTCTCAATATCGATGATATCATCGATATTGAGACAGAAACTGAAATTAAAACTTTGGCATGATTTTCATTTACAGCAGTGTACATAGCTAATTTGGGTTTTGTAAAAGTTCTAAACAATTCCAGGTGATGTTGAATCGAGAATGAGAATGAGAAACTTACAATACTAAATCGATACCAAAAACGGACGATAAGTACCGATCGAAAAATCAATATTTTGATTACTTACACATCTCTATTTACTCAAAGCATGCCGCGAGGAAGTCCGCGTAGGTACTTATTATTATAAAATAAAAATCATTTTTACTTTAAATTATCAGGTGCGCGTTTAAACATTGCTTCCATGTAGACTATTCGTGTATTGTGTGATCATGTCGTTTTCTAACATAATGTAACATGCTGATGGAAGGTAGTAACTGCAATTAGCTGTGTTGTGTTGTGATCAGGTGTTGGACGATTCGGATGTGACTACTTATTGGTCAATGTGGTTCCAGCATGACGGTACCCCACCATATTTTTGCCGACCTGTACATGAGTACCTCCATTATCAGTTTGGCGAGCAGTGGATTGGTAGGGGTGGACTAACTTTGTGAAACACCGTGCTAATCTCGTGCGACGGTGCCAGGCCTGTATCGTTCTTAGTAAATGAAATATAGAACAACATCTCCGCCACAGCCATTGTGCTCATCGAATGAAATGATACATTCGGAGAGTCAGACAACCATCCTACTTAAAAAAAGTTCTTTTCACGAGCTGCCTAAGTAAGTATCATTGTTTCTTTCGAGAGTCGATAAACGTGGACTACCTATACCTACATGCATGAGGTCAACTGAGGTCATGACCTGTGCCTGTGTTGCCATGAAATTACCTATTATTTTATTTAAGTTTTTGAAGTGAAACTTCTTTAGGCACGCTTGACTTGGGGAGTAAGCTGGCGAAAGCGTTACGAAAAATGATCGGGCAAGGCGAACGGAAGTTAAGTGGGGGATATAAGCACAGAGGTGCCCGTGGCGCGAGCTTGGTACTACAAGGTCTACAACGAGTTTTTGAAGTGAAACTTCTTTACGCACGCTTGACTTGGGGAGTAAGCTGGCGAAAGCGTTACGAAAATTGATCGGGCAAGGCGAACGGAAGTTAAGTTTTTTTTTTTTTTTATATTTGAGACACGGATACACTTATTTATTTATTTATTTACAATTAACACTATACATTAAATTTTATGTTAACTGACATAGTCGTAACCGGCTCAGTTGCCAAAGAAGGAAAAAGAAAGTATGTTAACTGACAACCATTAAGGGGGTCAGTTAACATAAAATTTGGTACCGCCTACTTCACAGTCCCTCCTGTATCCCCCCCCCCCTTACTCCCCCCCCTCACCCCTTAATATCCCCACGAAACTACTCCCCCCCCCCCGACCCCCCTCATTGATTACCTCACCCCCCCGTGGATTATCTCGGGAACCAGAGGTCGTGGACTACCCGAGTTTGGGGGTCCCCTGAATCAGGAGGAGGAGCCCGACCTTTTGGCCCCGAGGGAATCCAATTTAAATATTTATAGAAAATTAATATATGTATATGTGTATACATGTATATATTGTAGACACATATACAGTATGTTAAGAAAACCCTGTCCGACCCATAAGGATAATAAAGGTTAGGTAAACACATGACCAAATATAATATAAAATAACTAGCTGACCGGCAAACGTTGTTTTGCCATATAAATAATAGATTAAATTACTAAAATGGCTATTAAAAAATAAGGGTTGATCGTAGAAGGGTGAAAATTGGGGATTGTATGTATTTTTGTATGTTGTATCATAAATAAATAGAAATTAAAATTTTTGTCAAAAAAATAAAAAATAAAAATTAGGGGTGGACTACCCCTAACATTTAGGGGGATGAAAAATAGATGTTGGCCGATTCTCATAGATACCGGTTAAGCACAAAAAATTTCATCAAAATCGGTCGAGCCGTTTCGGAGGAGTTTAAAGCCGAACACCGTGACACGAGAATTTTATATATTAGATAATATAAAGTAAATAATAATATTAATAATATAAAGTTTTACGTAATCATCATAGTACCAATACAAATGAATTTTGAAATAATCTTTTTTTCCCGCGAATTAATTCCAACTTCCCCGAAATTCGGTAATTTTTAAAAAAGTGACAACACCGGTATTATTATGAGCGAATAGCGATGCGACCACGTGCCGCGTGCCCTGCCGCCCGTCGCCCGCGGAAGGGTGCTTATCGCACATTTATTAAGTTACCTCTTTTTGCGAAATAATATTTATCTTTTTAGGGGCATATTTTTTTTAAGTTTATCCCAGTTTTGTATCCATTAGTAGAATCAGTTATCGATACCTCACAACACCTTCATGGGTCGGACAGGGTTTTCTTAACATACTGTATATATATACATACAGATGGAGCGAAAGAAGTTTCACTTCAGTCGTGTGGTCATAAGCACACTCGTTTTTTTTTTTTTTTAAGTGGGTATTTTTTTTTTTAGTTTAGCCAGGTTAGTAGGGCATTAGTAGATTCAGTTATCGATACATAACAATACCTTCAGGGGTCGGACAGGGTTTTCTTTACATATTATATATAAAAATATTGTAGGAAAGAAATTGAAGTCTAAAATATAAAACGTATATAATCAAAATCGTTTTTAGACATAGGTACACGCGAATAAAGTTTCGGTTACAGCTCTTTAGCATAACGCTTTTAATCACACAGATAACACCACACCGATTTTCCTGTCATCATACAGCAGTTCACTGAGATAAAGCCTATCAAAGAATTAGCCATGAATTACTTGTTATTTAAACATTTATCGTTCAAAATTAATTCCTTCATATTATAACCATGAATCGATTATCCGTTGTGTAAAGCTTGATTATTTTACGGTCTAATAAACCAGACAACGTTGTTTTACGATCAAATGTATAATATTAACTCCATTGTATTTCATTATCCATTCGTTTTATACGATTTGTAGACATGATCACACATGAGACACAATCTGAGCTGGGTCCAACTGTTTTATATTTTCAAAAACTTACTCCCTCAATATATTTCAACTCAAAAAAGGCTAATAAAGGTCGGGTTATTTAACTGAACAAATAAGTTCATGATTAAATGTTTGTAAACTAACCCACGATACAGGAGTAACTTCTAGTGTGGGGAAACCTTTTTTTACAAAAGGTGGGTAGCTTGTGGAAGTATGAGGAGCAGCGTGTAAGGCTTCCTCGTGCTCCATAGAAAAAGGAGGTTCCCCCGAACAGACTGGGATTGTCGCGAACTTGTACTCGTATGCATGCTAGTTGCACAGAAAACTCTGATTGCGAGATGCAGGATTCGCATGACGTCAGTATGACGTGTTGTTCGCATGTTGCTTTATAGGCACTGCTACAAGCTCATTTCGAAACTTGGGCTTTCAGTTTAAAAGGACGTACCATAATTTTACAAAAATCTACTGCCTATCTCACCTATTTCACCGGTAACTGTGCAACGTTACACTTAGTCACACTTTCGGGTTTCCGACTATTATTAAATTACAAAGCTACTATACTATAATTAGGGATAATTTTTCAAACAACTTTACTATTTCTTTATACGAGAATTCAAGGACGTAATTTAATTAAGGTGCGGCGTTTGAGCAATTTGATCCACGAATTCCTTCTATATTTTAGGTTAGGTAGCAGGGGTTATATTCCAAAACATGCCTGAGGATAAAACATAAAAGGAATCGTTCGAGTTCCTTCCTATAATGAATAAAAGATTTGCCCCATCAGCTAATGAAAATGTTTTTAATAGACTGCTTCCTTCCAAGTCATAAGATTATGTCCAAACATATACCTAAGTAACTAGCTGTATGTTTTTAATTTCTTTTTTGGTTTTAAACAAACCGGTCGTAATACTTATAATAATTAGTGTCTTATATTCCCACTGCTAGGACTGGTTTTCTTTCTGAGAAAGGATATGGGCCGTGGGTTCATTCAAGCTACCACGTGAGCCTTGTGCAGGTTGATGGATATCAAATATTTCCAAATATTTCGCATATTACTTTTATCACGTCGTAATTGTGACCACTTAAATGTCTATCATCAAGTCCCTGATCTATATCCTATGGTTATAGGCTTAGTTTCTTAGAATTTAACTCTGTTTTTTAAACTAACAAAAGTTTTGCATCTAGTACTCCTATTTAATTTCCCAGAACATCGTTTCATGTCATCGGTTCATCGTTAAATGGATATAGGGGTTGCTATGTGGTATGAATACTTTCTTTTGTGTTTTTCCATTGGATACGTGATGAGCAGAATTTAAAGCAGTGTTACCTTCACTGACTCTGATAGTAATGGAAACAAGATTACTAGAGTAACTGAGAACGAAGTCGTTATTACTCATAATCATCATCATCATCATCAACCTTTTAATCGTCCCACTGCTGGACACAGGTTTCCTCTCATACAGAGAAGGATTGAGCGTAATCACCACGCTTGCTCAATGCAGGTTGGCGATTTCAGACTTTAAGTCCAGGTTTCCTCAAGATGTTTTCCTTCACCTTCAGTCATTGGTGTCCAAGATATACTTAGAAAGTACATATAACTTTAGAAAAGTTACATTGGTACTTGCCTGACCTGGAATCGAACCCGGGCACTCATACTTGAGAGGCTGGTCTTTTAACCACTAGGCCACCATACTCATACTTCTACTACTACTCATAGTTTCAGTAAAATATTATTTGAGAGAGGGCAAAGAAACTTTATCTTACTAACTTTATAGAAGTGCTAATACTAAGTTTCGTAGTTCAGTCTTCATCTTTTTTATCTCTGAAGCTGTCTGTAGTATGACCCATTGATATGTCCAGACGTTTGTTTTGGTAGACTTTTCCTCAGTAGAGTACTAATACATACCAAAACAAAGGTTTGAACCAATTACAAGCAAAAAGTTGTTCAAATTATAATTAAGTCATATATTTTATGTGTGTACCTAAATAATAAAAATACTTTGATTTATGCTAGGAAAAGAAACAAAGAAGAGGTTTCAGAAATGTATGGAGCCTGGGCCAGCACATTGTACAGTTAATGCTAGGTATAGTTATATAGTTAACTGTTTTTAATGTTAATTTCCTATATTTTGACTTAGTTTTTATACAAATTCAATTTAACTCGGCCAAGGAGTGCAACACGACTACTAGTAAATATGGTGGACAGCAATAAGCGAAATAAGATTTTGACAGTGACATTTGATTGACGTGTCATGTATATCTATATACAGTCCTACCAACTTATCTGTGAACTGAGTGGTAGCGACACCGTCGCTTTAGTGTTGCAAATTAATAAAATTTATCCATGATTGGGTATGTCAGATAAGAAACTACGTAACAACATATAAACATAATTTTATTATTTTAAACAATACCTAACATTGTTTTATAATAATAAAATACTAATATAAGTACTAAATAGTCTTCAAAAATAAGAAAATTAATGTAGGTAAATACATACATTAGCTTTTTCTCTGGCATTCAATTGATATAATGTAGGTACCCCACTTACAAACTTTTGCATAAGTACCTACTTAGATGGATTCAGCAGTTACAAGCTTGATAAGTTGATACAAAAAACCCATAGCTTAGTACTAGCTACTAGCATCTCTATTTAAACAAAACTCAAATATCTAGACACTCAAGATGTGTCCTGTATTACATGACCTAGTTAATAGATAGAATAAAACAAAAGTTTCATCATCATCATCAACCCATATACCTACGTCCCTACTGCTGGGGCACGGGCCTCCCTTAACGATGTGAGGGGTTAAAAAAAAAACAAAAGTTTGCTTAACAATAATTTATTAGAATCCCGGTTTACAATAATTATGATCTTTTGATGAACTTGCACGCCCAACTTCATCCTGGCTGTGAGGCCATACGCCGCTTATGTCCATGTCATCATTATCACTGTCACTTTCAGTTTCCGAATCACTTACCACTTCTATAATGAACGGTTTATCCAAGTACACATTATGCTTCAAATATTCTGCTTGTAACTTGAGAACATGATTACAATGCTGAGCCCACTCACTAACCGTTCTACTTTTAAAAGCTTCTTGAACTAGGCGGGGAATCTCAGAATTTTTGTGGTCAATATTTACATTAGCAACTATTCTTTTCATCGAGCTCCATATTAATTCTATGGGATTGAGATCACAATGATAGGGAGGTAAGTACAAGCATTTGTGTCCATTTTCTTCTAATATTTTTTCAATTTCATACACAGGTTCTGGTTTATTTCTCTTAATTATTTCTAACAGCTGAGGTTTCGTCAACTCCTCTCGGTAGTGAATTTTATTTTGTGTCAACCATAATTGCATATCTTTCTTTATAGAATTAGTATTTGATATTTTATTTACACAAATACGGTGATAAGGTGCATTATCCATTACTATTATTGATGGCTCTTGTAAATTATTATTCCAGCGTTCTTTTTACGTGACGAGAACTATAGGTAGTTGAATCACTCAGCTTTTATATTTTTTAAGTTACAGTTACGTTAAAAAGTAATCAATGAAAAAAAATATCGGGTAATTTACAAAAAGAAAGTAGTCAACACTAACCTGTAGCTGCCGTAATTCGTTTGTATACTTGATTAAATGGAATAATCGGAGCCTCCGCCCGAGCTTCTTCTTCAAAAAAGGCTTTGACTTTAAGAATGATGCTTCGCGCATCACTTTTAATCGCTTTCGGCATATTAAACGCTGAAAATCTAGAAATATCGCAACAGAAAACACAGAACACCCGAATGTAGTAGACACTGACAATCGAATGATATTTCAACATGGCGGCCGTAGTTCCCATTTTCTCCATTTCACAGATAAGTTGGTAGGACTTTAGGCTATCGTAGCTATATTATCTACCATATGACTGCGAAAAAAAACAAAACATGAATTCCGAACATACAGTCCATTAAACAAACACAATCAACTCAAATTAACACTCGACACTAACACAACGGGAAAATAGAAATGTCAAAGTCGCCAATCAAACGTCATAACCAGTGTCATGGCTACCTTAATAAAGGGTTGTCTCACTAAAAACCGTTTCAAATAATTAATTACTTGTATTTTTATTCAAATTAATTTTGTAGTATTTTTATGAAAATCTTTTTTTTTTTTCTTGTTATTTATATAGCGTACATAGTGGTGGCCCAAAATGAAACATTTCCTTTGCTTCAAGAAACTGAATTTGTATGAAAACAATTGCCAAATAACTGTAGCTTTTTAGAAATGAGGACAGATCATAATAACGAGAACTCCTACGTGTTCTTGTTATTTTTGCGTTATAAATCTGCGACAGCTATAAGGAAAAAATAATACTGACAATCAAACCTCCGCAATGTCGCCTCGTAGCGTTTCTACCCAGAACTTTACAACCGTCCCGCCCTATTCTTCATAAATTGAGCCCATATCTGGTTACCATGGTAACTCAACGGGGGCTTCCAAGAGCGTGGCGTACCTCACTTGACTGGGAATGACTCAGAAGCGTAACGTGGAACTTTCAGTACCAGATCGATAGCTGTTAAATGCTCTGTTGTTTTGGCTCTTATTATAGTAATAATGTACGGTATTTTATGCGTTGTAGATTTGATGAAATGAAATGAAATCGTTTATTAAGCAAGTAGGATCACTGATAACTTTTACACGTCATATTTTTTTAAATTAGATCGAGCCGGCATTTCATAACTGACTACCTCTGAGAAGAAATAGCCGAAACAAACTCAGAGATCATCGTCTTTTTTATGTCTAAATATTAAAAATGAAAACGTTTACAATAATTTACGTGATTAAAAAAAATACAGAGTGGCGCTGAGGGTATCACGTTAATTAAAGCCATGTGTTTCAAATATACAAACATTTAATAATTAATAACAATTAACGTTCAGGACGTGGCACCTTTTTTAATATTTAACAACATCAAATCTAATTTACTAACTGGTAATCCGCTATAAATTGAAATTTTTGACTCAAAATGTAACAAAGAAGTCACATAAAATATTCATATCAATAATCTTCACACAGATCTATCTAAATATGCCAAGGAAACTTAATCTTTAAATCAAACATGCGAAGGACTAATCCTTTGTCAAAACTTCCCATTAACTAAGCCAAGGACGTCAGACTACTACTGCATAATATTGGGGACACGCGACGTACATTAGGACTGCATCATCGATCCGGGTTTTTCCTTTTATGACCCGTTTTAATAACGTTTTGGTGATAAGAAATCTTGCACGCGATACTTAATTTTATTTTGTAACAGGTGGAGAAAAATTGTTTCGCCTATTTTTCAAAATCGAAAAGAGAGTGTAAAATATTTTTATCTGGCGACTCTAGCCACTTTATTCATATTTCTAATAGCTTACCCGGACAAACCCGTGTGACAGTTATTATTTAGCCAACTTTACTTTATGTATTTCTTTAACATTTTTCCACCTCTTTTTGTGTATTTTCATAAACAAAAAGAGGTGGGAAAATGTAAAAATGTAAGTAGATCATTAAAATATATAATCCGTTTGCATTAATATTCTTCAAACAAAAAAATAACCTTAATTTTTAAATGAAATAAACAATGAAATCGCAATAGAAGAAATATGGACTTTATTGTCCATGTCCGTAATATGACGCCCTTCTTACTGGTATTACACGAAACCAGCCCAGGCTATAGGTAAAGCTGAAACAACGGTGTTTTAGCCAATAAGAACCTGGCATACCCCTCGGTCACCACCACGAAGCCATACTGGGTCTGCGTGGTATAAGCCCACTCCCCCTCGCAGAGAGGAGGGCCCCAGTGTCCCAGTGTTGGCGACGTTATAGGCTGATTGTGACATCAATCTTAATATATATAAATCTCGTGTCACAATGTTTGTCCTCAATGGACTCCTAAACCACTTAACCGATTATAATAAAATTCGCACACCATGTGCAGTTCGATCCAACTTGAGATATAGGATAGTTTAAATCTCAAATTATAGTCGCAATTTTAATTTATTGCTAATTATTTGTCTGTTATTATTTGACAGTCACAATTATTTGTTAACTCCAAATGATTCTAACAGATGTCGATACCTTTCGACTGGGTTGAGTAAGTAATCAATAGATGGCGCTGCTATGGTAAATCTACGAACGTGCCATATAAGCTAATGCAATGTATAACATCAAAAAGAATAGTGGAATAGCTGCAGTGTTGCGGAAGAGTTCTATAATAATTTGGGATGAGTGCACAATGGCTCACAAATATTCACTTGAAGCATTAAACAGAACTATGCAAGATTTAAACAGCAATAATAAACTTTTCGGTGGTGCTATCTTACTTTTGTCAGGTGACTTCCGGCAGACCTTACCGGTTATACCTCGCTCTACTTTCGCGGATGAGATTAAATGCATGTTTGAAACAATCATTCTTATGGCGAAGTGTTGAAACACTTCGATTCACCATAAATATGCGAGTACAATTGCAAAATGATCCATCAGCACAAATATTTTCCGAACAACTAGATATTGGGAACAGTAAAATAGAACTGCAACCAAATACGCAATGCATTAAACTACCAGACAATATTTGTACTGTTGTTCAGGATAAAAATGAATTGATTCAGAGTATTTTCCTGGATATACAGAATAATTATTTGAATCATGAATGGCTTAGTCAACGGGCGATTTTGGCTGCCAAAAACGTTGATGTTGACGAAATTAACTTCCAGATACAACAGTTGTTACCAGGCGATCTGATGTCGTTTAAATCAATCGATACTGTTGTTGATGAAAATGAAAGTGTAAATTTTCCGATTAAATTTTTAAATTCATTAGATATCCCTGGAATGCCACCACATAATCTTCGATTAAAAATTGGTTCCCGTATTATTCTCCTCCGTAATTTGAATCCACCTCAATTATGTAACGGTACGCGTTTGGTCATCAAAAAGATCACCGGAAACATTCTTGAAGCAACCATTTTGGCTGGGAAGTTTAAAGGAAAAGTGGCCCTGATGCCACGTATTCCGATGATACCATCAGATTCTACCATACCCTTCAAAAGGCTACAGTTTACAATTCGTTTAGCTTTCGCCATGTCTATAAATAAATCTCAAGGTCAAACAATGTCCATTTGTAGTTTAGATTAGGAAAATCCATGTTTTTCTTATGGGCGACTATATGTTGCGTGTTCACGTGTTGGAAAACCGTTGAATCTATTTGTGTTAGCTAAAGACAGGTTAACCAAAAACATTATGCACCGATTGGTGTTAAATTAAATTGAAATTATTTATAATTCAAAAAAATAGATATTAATGTTTAAGACTGTCTGCCTTGCCTACCTCATTCATGAGTTTAAGCGTCACATGTTATTTACTGTATTATACTGTAATATGCTTATATTTGTTATAAAATTAAATGGAAATAATAAATCTGATAAATTTTTATTTTGTACGTATTGATTTCTGCTTAATATCAAGTGTAAGAACATTTTAATTAATTGTGTTCAACGTACTTCCCCTTCAAATCTCAATCCAGTGAATATGTATACCAACATCAACATTTTCGTCTTTGTTCGTAAATAATTTCATTGTACTAAAGGGTTATAGTAGTAGAAAGTCAAATAAGAAGATCACCATATTTTTTTACAAATACCATCTGTGTGGAAAAGCATAGTGGACTCCGTGACTGATGTTCTCTTATTGTTCCTCTTAGATTGTTTACTATAATGTAATATAACAAAAACTTTAGCCACAGCAATGCGTGGCCGGGTTAGCTAGTATCTAATATATAGTTGTAACAACTCATAACCGCCATAACATCGGCCGCCGGCAGAAGTTACCACCCACCAGACAAAGTCATGCCGCCAAACGATTTGTCGTGTTCCGGCATGATGTCTGGTGAAGCCGTACGGAGGGCGGGTCTGAGCAGTTGTGTTGCGAATTGCGGTGTGTGCCGGGTATGATGCGCCAAATGTTGTTGTGTTGGGACTTTGGTCGTGGAAGGTCTTCAGATCAATCTCCCCTTGGCGCAGCATCGTTGGTCGTGTTGTTGGGTTTAACATTGCATCACCTCACTGAACTGCCGTCTTCCTTCCTATTCGCTCAGTTTTTCTGAGTGTATAGGCTCTTAATAAACTAGCGCGCTTTACCATCAACGATCGCATCACTGCTTACCATCAGGCGGGATTGAGGTCAAGCGCTAGTTTATAATTATTAAAAAAAAAATACGATCAGTTGACAACTATGAAATTACAAATTTGTCTTTTTTACGATTTGCAATGACTCGATTTGGTAACGTTTGCAGGGCCAACATGTATAGAGATTGCTGAACTTGGGAAGATAAAGGGGTGGCCACGACCTCTGCTTTTTGGGTTTTTTGTTCCAGTCGTGGGTAAAGACTTACCAACCAAATCCAACCAACGTAAACTATCAAAAACATGGTTAAAAACTACAGAGCCGTTTAAATATTTAGTAGCGCCTCTATAAATTGTTTCCAAACATTATCATGAATCCTCCCGAAGACTATGTTGGTTCATATTTTTTTTTTTTTTTAATAATTATAAACTAGCGCTTGACTGCAATCCCGCCTGATGGTAAGCAGGGATGCAATCGTTGATGGTAAAGCGCGCTAGTTTATTAAACCCATTCACTTAAAAAACTTAGTGAATAGGAAGGAAGACGGCAGTTGAGCGAGGTGATGCAATGTTAAACCCAACAACACGACCAATGATGCTGCGCCAGCGGGAGATTGATCTGGATACCCTCCACGACCAAACTCCCGGCACAACAACATTTGGCGCATCGTACCCGGCACACATCGCAACACAACTGCTTAGACCCGTCCTCCGTACGGCTTCACTAGACATCATGCCGGAACACGAAGAATCGCTTGGCGGCAAGACTCTGTCTGGTGGGTGGTAACTTCAGCCGGCAGCCGATGTGGCCTACCACCAAGACATGCTAACATTCTTCTTGGTCACATTTTATGGCGATAAATTTATGATTCTTTATAAAAACTACACATCGTTTCTTTTTCTTCTTTTCTTCAGCCAATAGAAGTCCACTGCTGTATAAATGCCTCCCTCAAGACTTTCATTACATTGGGGGGTCTGTCATAATCCCCACGTTTAGCAGGCTGGTTGGCGATCGCAGTAATTTGATATTCAACAGTAGAAGCTCTGGTGCCCACTTTACCGGTGTGAATTTGAACAGTCCGCACATCACATCTTGTGGGAGTGTGTTCTTTGGCAGAATGAACGCAATATTATGTTGGATAGTGTACAAGTTACATCCGGAGTCGTTTATTATACGGACCTTGTAGAAACTAGAACCAATTTCCGTGCGTTCAGGCGCTTTTGCCATACCTATTATTGGAATCAATTGTAACAGCTAATACCTACTTAGGACCCATTAACTTAATCAAATTTTATTCCGTGGTGTTTGGCAATCTGGGCTTCTCCCAGTTGCAATAATGTCCCTTTGTGCCGATTGGCCTAGTTCTGTTCTGTCTCCTGCTTGTTATGGAGGGAAGTGGAAAAAATATCTTTTTTCTTACTCCTCCGCTATTCTTTTCTGATTAATTTGTTGCGGGACCCAAGACAGTTGAATCGTTTCTCCGGGACTCGTCGAGCTTCATTGCTCGGCGTTTTTCTGGCGGTCGCCACTGTTGATTCTGGCTCTCAGGAGTTGCAGTGGTTGGGAATAGTGTGGCGGGTTTTTACCGGTGAGAGTTCCCTTAGTCGCCGCTTACGACACCCACGGGAGGATATAGGATGGTACTATTCTAAGCCCAGTACCACACGGGTGAGTGTTTTAGGAATGGCACCGCGCATCTACAACAAATTACCAGTTGGCATAAAAAATTTGAATATTATACAATTCAAGACAAAATTAAAACATTTATTAATTGAGAAATGTTATTATACAACTGATGAATTCCTAAATGACAAATTAATGTAGACTTATTTATTTTGACTAGCGAAATTACTCCGTATTGTGACATTGGTTTTACTCATTTATCATTTATTTTGACATTATATAATTAATCATTTGTTTTTTTTTTTTTGCATATAGCATGATTGACAAAAAAATGTTAATGTTTTGCATGCAAGTATTTGTACGCTTCTTAGCATAACATAGCGACCTATAAACATAAATTTAAGAAGTGTATTCACTACCTATGTTATACAAATAAAATTGATTTTGATTTTGATTTTTTGATTTTGAGTCCTCGTTGACGGCCATCGTTTCTAAGGACTAATAACACAATCCTTTTATATAAACAAACCCTTTCAATGAAATGATTATTTAACAATATGCACGTAGGTAAATTCAATTTCCAAGAAGTAATTTAGTTGAATCGCTTTTAAATGCCACTTTTATGGTAATGAAGCTTTTGCTAAAGACTTTTCACATTTCCCCCAACACACACGAAATGAAGAACGCGTGACGAAGAGTTTCACCTTGTCTTTTGTTTTATATCATAACTAGCTGCTGCCCGCGACTTCGTTCGCGTGGACTTTAGTCTACAGGAGCTCAGTTGATATAAAATAAGTGCCTGTTAAAATAATGGGAGCAATATGTACGCCCGCGTTCACTCCCGTTTTCGCAACATTTTTGTTACTGCTCTGCTCCTATTGGTCATAGCGGGATGTTATATAGCCTATGTCCTTTCTCAGGCTCTAGACTATCTGTGTACCAAATTTTATTAAAAACGGTTCAGTAGTTTTGGCGTGAAAGCCGGACAGACAGACAGAGATACGTTTGCATTTATAATATTAATATGGATAAACTAGTGCGCTTTATCACCAACTATTGACGATCGACAACGAACGACGACGACGAAGCCAGGCTAAACTTAAAAAAAAACCCCTAAAAAAATCAATATTATTTCACAAAAGGACGCAACTTAAACATGTGTACAAATACGATAGGCATGCGCGGGCGAAGGGGGCAGAGCAGGTGGCACGCGTCGCATCGCTCATAATAATACCGACGAAAATGTTGATGTCACTTTTTAAACAAAATACCAAATTTTGGGGAAGTTGAAATTGATTCGCGAAAAAAAAAAGATTATTTCAAAATTCATTAGTATTGTTACTATGATGATTATGTAAAATTTCATATTTTGTTTGGTTATGTTTTTACCTAACCTTTATTATTCTTATGGGTCGGACGGGGTTTTCATTACATATTGTATACTTAGTTGAGCGATACCAGCGCAGTAAGCTTGTGATTAAGATTTTCTTTCCACAGAAAATAAATGTATTTACGGCAAAAATAACCTTATTGGCATAATGTTTCGAAAGAAGACTTGAAGAAAAATGTTATGTATTTAAGAAAGTCTTATAATTATGTTTTAGCTCTTTATAAACTTTCACAGCAAAATATCAAAGGAAATTTTACCTTTAATCTTTGGAGCCTACTTCAAACAGACGATTAGCGAGTTTTATTACAACTGCTGAATACGTTTAAGTTTTGAGGTAAAATTAATTTTTAATTTTTTTTTCTTGGAAGTAAGTACCACCAGACAAAGCCTTGCCGCCAAGCGATTTGTCGTGTTCCGGCATGATGTCTGGTGAAGCCGTACGGAGGACGGGTCTGAGCAGTTGTTTTGCGATGTGTGCCGGGTGCGATGCGCCTAATGTTGTTGTGTTGGGGGTTTGGTCGTGGAGGGTCTTCAGATCAATCTCCCTTTGGCGCAGCATCGTTGGTCGTGTTGTTGGTTTAACATTGCATCACCTCGCTCAACTGCCGTCTTCCTTCCTATTCGCTCAGTTTTTCAGAGTGAATAGGCTCTTAATAAACTAGCGTGCTTTACCATCAACGATCGCATCACTGCTTACCATCAGGCGGGATTGCGGTCAAGCGCTAGTTTATAATCATTAAAAAAAAAAAAACATATATGTACTTAATTAGGACACTCTTGTGTGGGATTGGAATGGCTCCCACCAAGTACTAGTTTAGCATAACCAGCCTATAATGTTCCTACTCCTGGAACGCAGGCCTAGTTTCGGTGAGAGGGAGTGGACCAAAATCTACCACGTAGGCCCAATACAAGTAGGTTCCTCTATTTTGCCATCGCCTTTAACTATTTATGTGCCAATCTTGCGACTATACCTACATTTTCCAAGAGAAACGCCAACTGATTAAGTTCAAACATGATATTTTGGGTATTTTCTAAACACTCTTAAGCATAAGCATTTTGACAGTTTACAACGTTCATCAAATTATTTGCGTTGCTAAGCAGATAAATTTATAAAACGCAGATTTGCAATTTTCTTCGAAATCTTTCATATAATGAAAGTGTGTAATCCTTCAATCCTTATATTTCTTTAACACTACAGCGCACGTGCCTTTTTTACATGGGTGCTCGCATGCTCTACCATAGTAGAAAACAGTATTTGAAATATTTTAAAAATGGGTGGCTTTAAAGTGATAATACTGAGTAATATTAAGCTTTTAATTATTATATAACAAATAATTATTGAAAAAAATATACAGTTTTAGGACAAATTACGAGATCAAGAAAATAATCAAAATTTTTGCCAAGTTTGATATAAGCTCAAACAAAAAACAGTTATAATCAGCGATGACCATCTTATTGGTAACCATCCTCATATTCGATAAAGACCACAACTTGGTGATCAGGACACATCCATCTGGCACATCGTTTACGCCACTGTTTCATGGATCAATTCCGGGCCCCGAGCCCGGCAAAGGCAACATTTGCCTAAACTTCCCATTTTTGGAGGATCATTCATCGGTACCTCATCTACGTGACCCAAAAGCCATTTTATTTTATTCTTTAATTTGCGGAGAAGGTTTTCAACTGTCAATCTTCTTGCCATGAGGGGTTTCACTAGCTCGTACGGAAATAACGTCTCACAGTCCTTTCTTGGCCTTTGTTTAGTGTTTCAGCGTTTCTTGCGGCACCTTTTGGCCCTGGAGGTCTAAATCTGATATTTTGAGATCTTGCCTGGGTTGCAGAAGGACATGTTATACTACAGCGTGTTCCATTTCTAGATACATAAACGTCGTCTCGTGTATTATTTTGGGCAAGTTCAGAAAGAGGCATGTCATCTTCAGATGATGATGCATGGTTTTCACTTATAGTTTCCTGCATCTGATTCCTGTCTTCCTGTGCCATTGGTAGTACATATTCTTCCTCATCATCCGATTTACTTTGGATGACTTCCTCGTCCTCAAATTCTTCATTCAACGATTGGGTCACGCGGACTACCAAAACGGGGTTCATTTTTCGCTAAAACAAAGAAATGATAATTATTATAAATACATCATACAAAATAGCAACTACCGTACATAGCTGTTTTTTCATAACTAAAACATTGTATTTCTATAGGTAATAATTTAAAAAAGTCAAAAAGAGAAAGGTTAACTTACTTTCAGTTTTATTACGCCAATACTCGCATGTACTACAATAGTGGAAGCCGAACATTGACACCTCATCACAAGAACATGCGTTTACGTTGCAAGTGTGCACCATACTAATCAGTTCGGCGATTTTGTCGACTTGGCTTACCCGGGACTCGGGGGGGTTAGATGTTAGAATGTATTAATGGCGCTATAATAAGTAAGTGCGTTCTACTATAGTGGAACACACTTACTTACGCGCGTGCACTCTAGTGTTAAAATTCGTCACGTAAGATTTCTTCAAAATTCAAGGCAAGTAGTTACAAAGCAAGAAAAATAATTAACTCTGCGAAAGTTATATTGACTTTTGATCCAGCCATAAATGTTTATTAGTCACAGACGGTGAGCTTGAGTCACTCGAGGTAACGATTTTCGACAAACAACTTGTTATACAGAAGTTTTACATTCACGAAGGAGAAATTAATGTGTAAAGTTTATGTTATATTATTTGGTCCTGTGATGTAGGATTACGTATGTCGAGGAGACTATTAATCTATTCTACGCTGACGTAAGTACTATTAATCTATGGTGAAAGTTAACCCCCAAACCACCGCGCCGCATCCGCCCTCGTGCGCTAGAGATCATTTTTGCATAGCATTTGTCCTGACTTTTATATTATACTCATCCTTAAAAATCGGGCTACATAACGGAAAAAACAGTTTCAAAGATAAGGTAAAAATATTTATATTATTCGTCGCTGAGATGAGATTAGGCTAGATTTTGAACGTTTCAAATTACGAGGGCTGGCCTTTAGGTGATCGTAGCACCTTGGTAATAAAAATAGATGAGAAACCATAATAGAACATTTTTAATACATTTTACTTTAGTGCGAAACTTAAAATCTTGATTATTTATTCAAATTAGTCTGAGAATCAGCACTTTTTTAACGTCAATATTACATAAGACATTCCCCCCAAAACGCTCACCCTTCGCCACTTCCTAGTACTTTTGCTGACAAGAAGAAGTGGTGGAACAAACTCCCCAGCAGTACAGCTGTCTGTTTATTAAAAAAAACACATGACTTTATACAATACTACGTGTAGTAATGAATACAAGAAAATACAACAACAATGAAATTATTTAGCATATGCCAGCTAGTCACGCCAAAATACCAGCAAAGCAAAAATATATATAAATATATATAATGTCATAAAAACGAAAATGTAAATCAGTCAAAACTTATTACCTAAATAAAAGCCTCAGGTATAAAGGGCGTGACAGCTCACATATTTATGCATTGTAAAAAAGGCAATTATATGAACTCATATAATGTGTCAATAGCGTACGGAGGACGGGTCTGAGCAGTTGTGTTGCTATGTGTACCGGGTACGATGCGCCTAATGTTGTTGTGGTCGTGGAGGGTCTTCAGATCAATCTCCCTTTAGCGCAGCATCGTTGGTCGTGTTGTTGTGTTTAACATTGCATCACCTCGCTCAACTGCCGTCTTTCTTCCTATTCACTCAGTTTTTCTGAGTGAATAGGCTCTTAATAAACTAGCGCGCTTTACCATCAACGATCGCATCACTGCTTACCATCAGGCGGGATTGCGGTGAAGCGTTAGTTTATAATTATTAAAAAAAAATATTTAGCATATGCCAGCTAGTCACGCCAATATGCCAGCAAAGCAAAAAAAAAAAATATAATGTCATTAAAACGGAAATGTAAATAAGTCAAAACTTATTACCTAAATAAAAGTCCCAGGTACAAAGGGTGTGAGAGCTCACATATTTATGCATTGTAAAAACAGACAATTATATGTATGAACTCATATAATGTGTCAATAAGCTAATTTTGGAGAAAGAACACAAACATTGTCTTGAGATAATCAGAGCGACCAGCTATTCTTATCATTTAAATAGTATTCAGTAACTAATACAGAGCAAGTCTTTAAAATATACAATAAAGAGTTAATTTTGAATGACATATAGAAGCTGAACTACGGTTTCGTTTTTACAGTGTCAATACTAAGACAAAAAAACATTGATCTTGGCTACAGAAAAACCACGGACTTATGCATAATTTATTCAATAGAAAATACTGAGCTTAGCAATGTATTCCACGCAATGTTTCCCGTTACAGAGGACAGGAAAAACAATGTATGAGCATCGTGAGACTGAATACTGACACAAAAATTTACATGTTCATACCTCTCACATTGTTGTGACAAATATATTATGAGTTTCTGCATTACATTATAGAAGAGTTATAGGTGTTTTTTTTTTTATTTTTCTGTGGACGGAGCGGAAGGGCGTGTCAGACGTTTACTGCCTAAAACCTACTCGTGTTCTGTCACTTGTGCGCTAGAGGCCACGGCATCTTTTTATAACAACCCGCCGCCCTAGCAAGTATCGGTCCCGTCATGATGTGCTGACATCTCTTTGAGGCGCGCATGAAACACAACGCGCCATCGACCCGGGCCTGGTCCTTACAGACTAGTAAGCCCGTAAGCGCGGGATTACTGTGACTGGGAGTTCGATGTTGTGGAGTATAGGTATTTTAGAAAATAATACTAATATATGCTTCAATAGATTCATATACTTCTTTATTCCTTGGGATCATTCGTGGATCTTTAAAGGACAATCTTCACGGGACATCAGAAGCCCAAAAGTCTGATAACGAGGCTTACTGATGGGCATCGTCCATCCCAGTATCTGGATTATTGAGGTCAGATAGGAAGCCCTTTGATGTAAAATACAGCTGCATTTGGTCCGACGACAATATACATAGTTATGAAAACGCTAGACAGATGAAAATTATTTAATTGTTTGGGATAAGCTATAGTTTTTTTTTTTATACAATACTAGCGGACTTGTTCTGAATATTTGAAAGACTGTCTATTTTCCTTACTAGGCCAAAGTTTACAAGTTAGATGCGATTGAGATAAAACAGTCAATTGATGCTATATAAATCTCACGTGAAAAGTTAATTCCTAGCGTTAACTGGAGAAACAAATCACTCCATACTCACTTTACATTTATGAAAATATAATTTATACCTATAGATACTTAAGTTTTTTTTTTTTAATGTTTATAAACTAGCGCTTGACCGCAATCCCGCCTGATGGTAAGCAGTGATGCGATCGTTGATGGTAAAGCGCGCTAGTTTATTAAGAGCCTATCCACTCAGAAAAACTGAGTGAATAGGAAGGAAGACGGCAGTTGAGCGAGGTGATGCAATGTTAAGCCCAACAACACGAACAACGATACTGCGCCAAAGGGAGATTGATCTGAAGACCCTTCACGACCAAACTACCAACACAACAACATTAGGCGCATCGTACCCGGCACACATCGCAACACAACTGCTCAGACCCGTCCTCCGTACGGCTTCGCCAGACATCATGCCGGAACACGACAAATCGCTTGGCGGCAAGGCTTTGTCTGGTGGGTGGTAACTTCTGCCGGCGGCCGATGTTATGGCCTATTCGCAGTATTGGCTCTTTTCAGTAGTAGACCATATAATAAAATCGGCACGATTATTACAGTCGAATTAAAAGTCTGTTGTTATTTTAACAACCTCAGAAATAAAGCACAACCAACTATACAGAAAATGAGTATTGTGTAACATTAGCAATCACAGCAACAATACTATTAACAACGAAACATATTGACAAGATAATCTTCCAATAAAAAAACTAAACTTATTGTGTTATTTTTAAACTCAACTTCTCTAACAACTAGCTTATTCTCGCGCTTCTAAACACCGTTCGCGCCCACTTGACGTCATCCGTATCGTCAGTGTAGCCAGCCTTTCCTTCTGTTTTATTATTTATCTTAATGAAACCTTTTTTTTTGGGACGAGAAATCATAAAATGACCTCTCCCGCCCTTGGCGGAGCGGAAGCGCGTGTCAGACTTTTACTGACTAAAACCCACCCGTGTTTCTTCACTTGCCTATGCGTCAGGGCCAATCGTAATGAATCCTTACATTCAAACATCCTGATGACGCGCGTGTCCCCATTCGGGTACCCAGTGGATCCTTAGATTTTGTTGGAATATTTCGCAAAACAAAAGCAATTTTCCTTTTATATTCATATACTAGCGGCCGCCCGCGGCTTCGCCCGCGTGGTTTTCGTTTTTTCACATAAAGTGTTTATCGCGCGTTATCCCTCGGGAACTACTGATTTTTTCAGGCTAGTCGCTGTCGCCATCGCTGTCCCCGTCCCCGTCCCCGCCCCGTCCCCGTCCCCGTCCCCGTCCCCGTCCCCGCGTCCCCGTCCCCGTCCCCGTCGCCGGAGCTTGAATGAAGTATGTGAAAAACGATTTCCCCACTTTTCTGTTGAATTTTTCCTGAATTTTCTTTGCTATAAACCTCACGGAGCCCGAGACCTTTCCAACGAATGCAAAACCGTGGAAACCGGTTCGTGCGTTCTGGAGTTATAGCGTCAGGGAGGAAAACCGGACTTATTTTTATATAGTAGATATAATCCTTGGCATGGTAGGTAAAGGGAGCAAACTGAATATTTTTTTATTAGTTTATAGAGGAAAGCTTTAAGCTGTATAACATTAGTCTGTAACCCATAGGAGCAGAAATATGGCGAAAAATGTGGAAAAAACCTGGAAAAAACGGGGAAAATTTAAGTCATGCTAGTCACTTTTTGTGACAAACGCAATACCACGCAGGCGAAGCCGCGGGCGACCGGTAGTCATACAACAAAAGTATTGCGTTTTAATCAGTAAAAAGTATTTATAGCTGTTGCCCGCGACTTCGTCCGCGTGGAATTTTGATTGTCCTAAGCTTTCTCTTCTCTTTTGTTGGTTAAAAATTGCTTTATGATATTCTGAATTTAGAACTTTTGGGAAACTACCTAAATTGGCAGGGCTTGAAGTATATTGAGTTTTATATTGAGTAAGTATACTTTTGCAACTCTTTTCACCTTTTTCATGGCTGGAAGAGCTCTTCATAGAGATAAAACTTACATCTAAAAACCGTTATTAGTTTTCCACTTGTTTATGATATATGCATAAAATAAAAATATTTTTTTCTTTTAGTTTTTTTAATTACTTGTTTGAATTTAGCAAATTAAAAAAAAAAGTTAAATAATGGAGATACTTTAAAGAATTTCTTTATAAACGACATTAACCGTTTTACCGCCTTGTGCTAGAATAAAAAGGTTGTCTGGGCTGCTTACTCCTGAGCAAGTCACATACCTACAGTTGACCATGGGAAAAACAATCAGATCTTAAGTCGACACCAGCAGTCCTGAGAGTCTGACCTTGGGATTTGTTTATAGTCATGGCGAAGCAAACGGCTACTGGAAACTGTGTGCGCTTAAATTCAAATGGAAAGTTATTAGGGATGAGTGGGATTCGTGGAATAAATACAGTTTCCCCTGAGCCACATCCAGTAAGAATCTGAGCTTGGATTAAATTTCTTTGTAGAGCAGTTACTTTTAGTCGTGTACCATTGCATAATTTTGGAGGAGTAAGGTTACGCAGCAGCATTATTGGTACACCTATTTTAAGCACAATTATGTGCGCAGGAAGACCACTTGCAGAAAGCGAACTCAGAAACTCAACAGGATAATGTGTAGCATCGTCGTGGTTGAGAACGCTATTATAAGACGTATAAACGACGTCATCCCCAATCACTTCAGATATTTTTTTTTGATTTATTGCAGCAGCTTGGTCATTTCTGGGAGTGAGTATCGCACGTTCACATAACCAAGAATTTTCCTGATATGTTATATGTGATAGGTCACCGAATACAAAATTTATAAGTTCATCTTCTGAAGAAACTATTCGGCAAACTGTTTCTGGAAGCGTCACCTTACCATGTTCTTCAGAAAGAGTACCTTCTCCAAGTTTCAAAAGAATATCTGAGAATTCTTGGGCATGTAAATTACCACCTAGTTGTGCTCGCATATTGATCGTCAATTGCAGCTTTTTCATTAGAGGCCAGAGGTGGGAACGCTTTAATGAAGCTCTAATTTCATCGGCTCTAGTTCCTCGACTTATAACTGGAAGTGTTTGCCTAAAATCACCAGAAAAAAGCAGTGTGACGTTGCCCATTGGCCTTTCATCTCGCCGAATATCACGTAGGGTTCTGTCCACAGCTTCGACGGCTTTTTTATTTGCCATTGTACACTCATCCCAAACGATCAGACAGCAATCTTGTAACACTTTCGCCTTATCACAGTTCCTTGTGATAGAGCATGTTGGTGACTCATTACTGTCTAAATCGATTGGGATTTTAAACATCGTGTGGGCCGTCTTTCCGCCAGGAAGTAATGTGGCTGCGATTCCCGAGGAAGCCACTGCTAGTGCAATCTTACCTTGCCGCCTAATCTCAGCCAGTATTGCTGTTATCAAAAAAGTCTTTCCCGTTCCACCTGGAGCGTCCAAGAAAAATAAATTCCCTTCATTATTATTTACGCTTTGGATGACTACATCGAATATATTTCTTTGTTCTACAGTAAAACAACCAATCTGATCATTTACAGTGGTGGTTAACGCAGCAATATTGTAGTTCGTCTCGGAATTATATTCACGATTTACCCGTGGTTGATTGGGTAGAGTTTGAGGATTAGGCAGGCCGTAGTCGGTCAAGGAATTACCCCCAATCGAAAATACTATGTCTTGTATACATAAAAGTGAACTATTTATAACTCTATCGTCAGTTGGATCTATTTGCTGGTCTGAATTGCGTTGAAGCAAGCGTAGAAAGTCCTCGGATAATTGTTTCTTATATTTTTGCCACAGCGCTAGAGCATCCGATAGACCACAGAACACTAACATCACTGCAAACAAATGACGTAAACGTTTGGGACTATCACTGACACAGGCTTCTTCGAGGGTGTTATCCCAGTGTTGATCTCCTTCAAGAAGATTAAGTGCCCGGCAAGCCGCTTGAAATGTTGCGTATTGGACGCCATTAACTGTTTTTAAATAGGCAAAAGAAGTTGGCCCCCGAACTGTATGCAACAACATGCGTAAATAATAGCATTCGCTATTGTTAGGATGAACAGTATATACTCGCCCTAGTGCAGCATCTCTATAAACTCCTGGAAATCCTTCCACTCGTTGACCGCGTCTTCGTCGATTAAAAACACGTCTTTGCATGTCAAAAGTGTAATAGGACGGTACTTCATCGTAGGTTAGCGTTTTAGCAAAATCATCTTCTTGACAAAGCTTAAAAAATGCCAAAAGTTTAGTTTGCCGAGGATTTTCTACACGTTCTCTTACATTTTCAGGATCAAAATACACTCGCTGGCCGTTTTCTAAATGAACATCCAAGTGTGTGACCGTGGGATGACGTTCGTGGATAGAAAATCCTAATATTCGCCATATAGCTTCAGAAGTACTTATGTAGCGTCCAGTTTGGTATCTGGTGACTTCATCTCGGTCGGTTCCCTGTAGAGCAAATGTCGCTTGGTCACTCCCTTTGTTAACATATTTACAAATATATTTTATTGCCGATACACTATTACACACTTCGACATTTATATGTGCACCAAAGGTTTTGGAAAGTAAGGGCGAATAAGGAACAACCCACATATTACTAATTATTATTTCTTGTCCTTGTACTCTACTTTGTGCAGTGAACCCTCCAAGCTCTGGGGAACGACGTCGGTACAGCGGATATCCGTTCTCGCCTGTTACTGTGTGCTCTGTCAGCGCACGGGGATACCTTTTCGTGCAACGTCCATCTTTCATGCAGGGAGAATTTCTATTTATGGTACCACAGGGGCCATGCACCATATGCGTTTTGACAACTTCATAAAGTACTGGATCTTCATTGGGATTCGGGAATTCAATATCAACGTGTCTACATCGTTGGGACGAATTTTTTCCTGCAGCCATAGAAGGATATGTGCGTGCGGAAGGCCGTGCTTTTGCCATTCGACACTGTACATGAAGCATAATGAAGAACCAAAAACATTCTCTTTAGTCAGCAAGTCCATCAACAATTTTAATTTCAAGTGAAAGACTCTTGCGACTACATCGTGCCGATCATAAGAGGCCTGACCTGCCAAAAGTTCTTGTTTTATTTCATCCCATTTTGGATTCGTAGTAAATGTAATGAAAAGATCCGGCCGTCCATACTTTCGTACATAACAAAAAGCATCTTGCGTACGCTCGTGCATATAACGTGGCCCGCCGGTAAAGCTGGATGGAAGAATCACCAAACGACCAAGATTTTCTGAATCTGCATCTTGCTGCAAGGCATCTCGTAAATGCACATATTCTTCTGCTCGTAAGCGTCTTTGATTGGTGCGTATGTACACCAAGCGTTCTGTTTCAATTTTGGCATACATATCTACAATGAACTGATTGAATAAACCTCGAAATCTTTGCAAGTAAATAAAATTGTTGCGTCTTATTTGCAGAAGATATGCATAAAATTGTTGCGCTGATACTGTTTTATTTAAATTAGGCTGTCTTGTAATGGGGTTGATTTGATTTAAGCCAAAATGGTACCCATCTTCACCACGGCAGAATATTAATGGATATTGCAAAGTGTCGTAAGCCCGATGGGTTTCGCAGATACGTTGCAATCGGTCATCTCGAGTTCGCAAGACTATATCACGACGCTCACATTCCTGATCTAACAATACCACTGCAACTTCGTTTGCTACAGGAGCATTGTATCTGCCACGGTGTTCAGCTGCGAGTCTTTTATCTGCGTAAATGACAAATTTGTATTCATTGTTTTGTTGTGGAGGAAATGACTCTAATGATGTTTTGAAACTTTGAATATAGGGATTTACTTCGTGCAGCATATTTTGAAGAATCCTTATAAGATTACCATTCAGTTGAGGAAAGTTTTGGTTTCTTATATTTGCCTGTTCTTGATAATCAGAAACAAAATAAATTTGTAGAAACTTCGGCTCGTTTTCGGGTAACAGAGACCCTATTAGGTGATACACTTGACCCTGAATTTTAAAAGTAGGCATGAAATATCCTTCCGTTACCTGATTAGCACCAAAAGACGTCATTTGAAAGGCGCTATTATATTGTCGAATATTTTCCAAAAAGTGATGTGATTGTGGATGATCCCCATCCAACAATGCTTTTAAAATATCGGGAATGTTATTAAAAATAGAAATATGCACCTTTCCGTTTGAGCAACACATTCCACTTGTCTCTTTTGGCCACTTCATAGCATCGCAAAACTGACACTGAACTACCATTCCCCCGATGGAAGAAAATGAGGCATAATCTATCATGTGTGTATAAACGAAAGCACTCTTTTCTTTATTTATCCAAGAAAGGATTTCATGTCCCATTACTGTTTCTTCGGGATCATCAGAATCTTCAGAAGAAACTGACATCCTGCTCAGTGCGTGTCGCAGTCTATCAGCATGTAAGCGGTCCTCACGTTATTCTTCTGTCTCTGCACGCCGTAAAGCATCTACTCTCTCCCTTTCCATTTCTAGTGAAGTGTTATGAGTTTCACGCAAGCGTTCATAATTTTCTCTAGCTACTTCTAATCGTCGTTGATGTTGGTCATCGCTTTCTAAAGCTCGAGCAATACTGTGTCGTTCTCGATCATTACTTAAGCGGTCAAGATACTGAGTAAATGTTTCCGAAGCGCGAGACAGTTCGTGGCGGTCCCTGTCGGATGTCAATCGAGATTCTCGTTCCGAAAAGGATTCTGAGGTGCGAGATATTGTATGGCGCTCACGATCAGCAGTCAAACGAAGTTCCCGTTCTGTGAACGTCTCTGATGCGCGCGATACTGTATGGCGCTCACGATCAGCAGTCAAACGAAGTTCCCGTTCTGTGAAAGTCTCTGATGCGCGCGATACTGTATGGCGCTCACGATCAGCAGTCAAACGAAGTTCCCGTTCTGTGAAAGTCTCTGATGCGCGCGATACTGAATGGCGCTCACGATCAGCAGTTAAACGAAGTTCCTGTTCTGTGAACGTCTCTGATGCGCGCGATGTTGTATGGCGTTCACGATCAGCAGTCAAACGAACTTCCCGTTCTGTGAACGTCTCTGATGCGCGAGATAACCTATGGCGCTCACGATCAGCACTTAAGACGCGAGACAATCTATGGCGTTCAGAATCAGCCGTCAATCGATAATCCCTTTCAACATTTGTTTCTGACACGCGATGCAATGACATACGTTCACGACTTGCCCTAAGTCGTTCTTGCCTCTCTTCATTAGACTCTTGAGATCTAGTCATTCTCATTCTTTTCGATGCTCTGGTGTAGGTAGATAGATTAGACCTTTTTCGGGTCATTTTCTAAGTATTGTATTATTATTTTTAACAAAATAAAAATTTCGAAGAAGAAAGCCAAATAAAAACGTTAAACACAATCCTATTTATATCCTCTAAACCAAGTAATCCAAATCGCAAAGCAATCTCTAAATATCCGTATTCGTAGCAGGTAAGTTGTTATATTTTTTGAGATTTTTTACCTATTAAAAAGCACAAATATAAAATTAATTTTGAAACTATATTTCGATTGATGGATACGAATTAGAAATGATAAAATCGCACAGTGACATCTATTGGATTTTATATGTACTAAAAAACGTGAGCAGCGCACCTAATAGTTGTAGTGTTATGTATTTACCTACAGATACTTACACTTATTTATTTATATTCTTACATTTATATCATTCATTTCTGCAGGTCATAATACGCATTATACTACAATTAGGCGCTGTTCTGATAACATTTTACTTCACCAAGACTCGTTATCCAGCTTACAGACACGGTGCTCAACTTCATGCCTAAGTTTCAGCGACTGGGTGATATCTTAGCGTAAGAAGCTGTACCTATGCTGTGCTGTATTAATTTTTCTACTCAACACTACGCTATAATTTAATATATTTACATATTACACTAATATTTTCATTGTTATGACAGTTTTTGACAACGCTGTTGATTATGTCTCTATGGCAACCTTTTCTTCTAAAGCTATGGTAGTTAAGTGATTTTCCAAATATTGTTACCTAGACTGACTTTTTTGTCTGTTGTCCGATTTTGATGAAACAAAGCCTATACACTGCCCGGGAGTGTGCATTCTTCATTAGTGAAAACCGCATAAAAATCCATTCAGTAGTTACGAAGATGTGCTCGAACAAACAGACTGACAGACAGACAGACAGACAGACAAAAAATTCAAAAAAAAATTTTTTGTGTTTCATTGGTTTTCTTTTATCGCCCTGACTCCATTTTTGTCAATTATCTTCAATTATCTTCAATGTACAGACACACCGGGTCCTACTGTTTTATTATATGTATAGATATTACATAATAATGAAGCTAGAGAGTGCTCTAATCTCTGTAACTACGCGGCTGATTTGAAAATAAATATGATTGCATTAAATACAAAAATTCTTGAGGAATAGATGACAATTCAAAGTCAATTATCAAATAATATGTATTGTCATTGACCTTGGCACTGACATTAGGTAAGCCAACATTGTTTATAAGTTTTCGTGTTTGAGTACGTGGCTTTTCACTATATTACAAGCTGTGTAATTTTTATATTACGTGCGGAATAAACAAACAATCTTTCTTTCTTTCTAGGAAGGTTACTCGATATTTAATATCACGGCACAACTCTGAGGTGCGGGGCAAAAAGCAAAATAAAATAGAGAGAAACTTAGCGAAAACGAAGTTATAACTGGCGGCCTATGGGATGGTAGGCAAAATATTCACAACGCAGACAGAAGCATCAATATTGACAACACAAGAACAATATCTATTTACACTAGGTACCAAATCAAAAGACTAATTAACTCACTACACAAATGTAACTAAAGTTTATTTATTATATATATAATATTTGTACCAACGGCATCCCATTTAATGTCCAGGAAAATCCCTATCCATTCTAAGGTTGCCATGAAGAGATTGCATTAGCGGTAAGGCCGCTTATTGTATATTTCGATAAGATAGTTAAGTTGATATTTGCTTTAGACGTGGTATAATGATCTTACAGTCTTCAGTGCATCTTTCTTTTATCTATTTCGTTAAGAAAAGGACAGAAGATAAAATGTTAGTTTAGACCTGTCAAATTACTCCATGCCTGACGCAAATTTACGTATTTTTGATAGCCATGTTTATAATCGCGTCTAAACTGACTATGGAATATCGTAATTTGACGGGATTAAGCAAATATGTTATCTTCTATTGAATGGATATGGCGTGTATGACGCCGCATAAAAGTTAGAACAAGCTACAAGATATTGTAAATTGGAAAATCAGGTACTTACAGGACACTGGGACTCAAGCCATCACTTTCACTGGGTTTTCATGCGGTATTGTTTGATGATTTTAAGTTAATCCCCGCGCTCGGAAGAAGTTGTTAGCCGGCCGGCAATTGGATTCGAATCGTTTTTTTTTTTACTTTCACTGTTAGCCGCGGTACGTTTTTGTGCGGGTTTTGGATAGCAAGCTTTTGAGGATGTGAGGTTTGGAAAGGAACTGGATTTGGGAGATCATCTTAAAGCTTGTTCATCTATCCTTTTGTAATTGAAATAGAAAATTAGTTTAGTTTGTGAACAAGAGAATGTGCGCCAATGTCCACACGTTTAGTTATACAGTACATGACTGTATCAATGGCATGTAAAAATAATAATAATATCAACAATATAATTAGTAAGTTCATAACCAAAATTAATAGTAATATCAGATATTTATGTCAAAGAAATGCAAAAAAAAAAGAAAAATATATAATTTCTCTGACATTAAGTCGGACAAGTTATGTTTTTTAGCCATTTGTACATCTTTTTTTAAAATGAAGTTGCATTATTTATAAATTTCAGATCATTAGGGATTTAGTAGTAATTATGTTCGTAGTGTTGAATGTATTTTTAAATTAATATATTATTTATATAATAAATAAATAAAATGACTCTTTATGTCCTGTAGCAGCCATTCCGCGACTCGTAAATGTAACTGACCCTCTCAACGATTTCCTCCCGAAACACGCACATAGGTCAAATCGATGTAGTGCCCTTGTCTACCGCGTGCTGTCTCAAAAGTAGACACTCCAGACCACCATTTACAATTCATTCGAAATAAGATCGGACAAATAAATAAAACTTTTGTTTTACTCGTCCGTTCAACGAATTTTGAACATTTTACTTTTTTTTTATAAATTATAAACTAGCACTTGACTGCAATCCCGCCTGATGGTAAGCAGTGACGCAATCGTTGATGGTAAAGCGCACTAGCTTATTTAGAACCTATTCAATCTAGCTTTAAAGACACTCAAATTGTAGTCCAACGGAAACATCGCCGCTGGTAAATTGTTCCAGTCCCTCGATGTACGCGGTATAAAGGAGGAGGCGAAAAGCTTCGTCCGGATCATAGTGGTGTCAACAATGTAAGAGTGGAAAGTCGCCGTACGACGGGTCGTCCGATGGTGGAACGAAAATGGGGGAATTAAATCATGCAATTCCCTCGCACACTCCCCAGTATGCTGCCAGTAGTATGCCGAAAGGCTGGATACTCTACGCCTGTGCTCTAGGCTTTGGAGACCCTCTCGAGTTAAATCAGAATCACCAATCAGCCTCTTCGCACGCCTCTCTACTGAATCCAAAGTGGCCAGATAACACTTAGCAGCACCAGCCCAAATGCTTTGTACAACGTTAGAAGCTGCCCTGGTGTGAAGTACTGCCGGATCTTTGCGATAACGCCAAGTTTCCTGGCAGCCACCTTGGCCATGGACTCAACGAACTACCCAAAGTTTAGGTTCGAGGAAATCTCAACTCCCAAAAACTGAAGGCGGTCGGTACATTCCAAGGATACATTTTGAAAAGTAGGATCCAAAGTGAACGGGCTCCTTTTGGCGGTGAAAAGACAAATATTGTAAATATTATTATTGTAAATAGTTGGCATTATAAACACTTTTTTTTTCTTCTTATGCCTACAGAATAGAAGTCCAAATCGGCTGAACGAACTGTAAGGAAGGTTCAATGTGGAATCTTGTTCCGAATAGAATGGAAATAGAATAGGTACAGACTGACCCATAAAAACCATATAAATATGTCAATTAGTTTAATCACAGGAAATTATTTTTCATTTTTCACATTTTCTACATGATATACATGTTGATAAGGAAGCGCTTACAGGTTAATGACCGCCGCATACTGCGGTACCAAACTATAATAATAATGGCGCGAAAAAAGCAAGTCGATATAGGATCGCGCTGTCGCCGATCGGAGGTCAGTGAACCAATATTTTTAAAGGATGTCCTATTCCGTTTGCAATTTTATGCGATTTAGTTTGTTTGAAATATTATTTTTTTTATTTTTGTTGCTAGGTTTTTTTCTATGGTTTAGGATTATTCCTATGAACCAGCATTGTTCGTGTTTTCATTTATTGTCGTATTGTCAGCACCACTCTTTATAATATGATATAGTTGCAAGGAAGGATTTGTACCTACATAAATATTAAAATAATGATTCACGACGATAATTGCGCGGCACCAATATTAGTAATATATTGAAAAAGATGTAGTGAGCTTAAATTTAATTTAATTTGTGTGAAAGGAAATTGACGCTAATGTTTTACTAAAAAATCTCTAAGAAGATAATATCTAAGGTTAGTACATAGATTTAGGATTTCATATCTATGGGTTAGTATAAAGTTGGAGGCGTGACCACTGGACCATCGATATAACATACTTATTTCTTTTTTTTCTTCAACCTACAGAGGTCCACGGCTGGACAAAGGCCTCCCCAAGGCTTTCATTGCTTTAGGGAGGTTTTCTATATTCTCCACGCGTGGCAGGCGGGTTGTGGATTGCATTAATTTGATATACCATAGGAGATGCGCTGCTGCCCGCTTCCCTGCTGATATTGATTGTCCCTTTATGCCGATTGGCCTAGTTCTGTTCTGTTTCCTGCTTGTTATGGAGGGAAGTAGAAAAAATATCTTTTTTCTTACTCCTCCGCTATGCTTTTCTGTATAATTTCGTTGCGGGGCCCAAGACAGTTGAATCGTTTCTCCGGGACTCGTCGAGCTTCATTGCTCGGCGTTTTTTTGGCGGTCTCCACTGTTGATTCTGACTTTCAGGAGTTGCAGTGGGTGAAAAAATGTGTGGCAGATTTTTCCCTGGTGATACTTCCCATGTCGCCACTTACCCACGGGAGTATATGGGTTGGTACTATTCTAAGCCAGGTACCACATGGCTATACACCCCTAACTACTTAGTCTTATTTAAATATACTTAGTCTTATTTAAATAAATTAACATTACAATACTCACGTTTCCCACATCTGTCTTTATAGTTGCTGATTGGCACGTCGGAATGGCACTGGCATGTTTTCTGCACGTCGTCGCACACCGCGTCCGGGAAATGGCAGTCCTCGACGGTGGAGCAGAGGTCGCCGTACAAGCCCCGCCTTAGTGGATCTGGAAGGAAAAGCAGAGGAATATATTAGAAGAGCCTATATATGTAACTAAAAATATATACGCTAAATCTTAACAGATTTTACGTGGTTGCGGACTAATCAATAAACAATCTTAGAAGGTTCCGTAAAAAGCAAAACAGGGATGATCAAGGTAATAAATTAATTATTTAATATTTTTCTTATTTTTTTTTTTTTTATACCAATTTTATGATTTCCTGATACTATAAACGTGGGAGGGATATAATACCATTTACCATAAAATGCTCTCAGTATGCTAGATTGTTTAGTCTGTGGACACTTTTTGAAAATGGAATAATCCGTGATCGCGTTGCATCACTAGTGCCCCACTTTTAAGAAACCAAAAAGGTATCTTACAAGAAAATTAGTATCGAATCGAACAGAAGAAATGACCATACCGAAACCATAATGACGAGTCATCATCATCCTAAAGTCATCCAAAACCAGAAGACTTTAAGTGCCAAATTACAAGTTTTAATTAATTAGTTAAAACCATAGCTGCGACTCAATTGTCGGGCGGCCTAGTAGGAAATAAGGCGTCAGTGTACACAGGCTTATTATCGGGGGCAATTGTGGTGCGTTCCGCGACTGCAGTGCGGTTCATTGCACCGCTATATTGATTACATGTTGCCATGCCATGGGAGCAACATCGCCTCAATTGACATTAGCCAAGCCTGTTATAGCGTGATCATTTTTCATAAAACTCTTTTAATTAACTACATATTTTATTTATGTATTAATTTATTTATAAAATATAGTTAGTAAGCTTGAAAAAATGTGTACGGTTTTGTGGAAAGAGTTTTCTTGTTTAACTTTGGTCCTCACAAAGGTAATTTAAATTCGTCTGCGGATTTTATAGAACGAAGTTATGATGTATGTATATAACTAGTTAGAAAGTTTGTCTTTGAATCTAAAACAAACTTCTCTTTTTGAACGGCGAGTATCCACCCTTACGTTGTTGATACCACTACGATCCGGATTGCGGTCAAGCACTAGTTTATACATAATAATAATAATACAAATCTAAACTAACAATTTAAAACTAAATAATTTGATTTAAAAAAAAATATTGCTTCAATTGTAACATAATTAAGGGAGTTTTTTATTGGAGTTTTGAATTTTACATTGGACTTTTAAATTACCTATTTATATTATTGTTTACTAAAAAAGTGCATGATTTATGTAGTAAAAAGTGCATTTAGTAAATAATTCATTAAGAACATTGAGATATCGCAGCATAGTGGCCTCATCATGACTTTGCCTCAAACCTCCCTCGTAGACGGTTCACGTGGCCGTCTTTTTCGAATGAAAATTCATTACATGACATTGGCTAAATGCACAAACCGTGCGAAGTCAAAAAAGAAAGAAATAAATAAATTAACATATATAAATCAAATAATTTACTCAGTTCAGGAAGTTATTGAATTAAATTAATTGTAACCTCTCGGTGACCTGTCACCGAGAGGTTACAATTAATTAGATTACGGCTCACTCCCTGGAGTGAGCCGTAATCTACTACGCTGGCGTAGTGCGGGTTGGTAATAAAATAAATTCAAATTAATCTGTAGCAATCACTATACAATGAATGAGTCTTTTGGTTTATTCAAGATGAGGCTTTCAATTCCACTGTCGAGCAAAATTAATCTTACTAAGATCATGTTTGCTAGAAAATTGCTGCAAAATTGGATTTTAAAAGGGATCAGGGCGTAATTGTCTTTCTAGAATGCGGGATTGAATGGCGACTTGGAATCTTGAAAAGTAGCGGCCTGTCAATGCAATTTGTTCAGTAATCTGCCAGACTTAGAAAGGGATTAAGGCTTAATCATCATTCTAGATTACCGGCGAGTTCTTTACTCGATCTTATAAAGTGCCTCTCTATTTTGTCTATTCATTTTTATAACTAATCTGTAGCTACTACTAAAATTCTGCTGGGCTACTGGTAGAAGTTACCACCCACCAGGCCGAGTCTTGTCTTGTCTTCTCGAACTTACTTTGGGGCTAGCTCAATCTGTGTGATTTGTTCGTATATATTTATTTTTATTTTTTTTTACTGTGTTAAGATGGTCACTTCTATTAGATCAGATAAGTACTGCGGTAGAACAGCCAACAGGATTTTATAACGATTGACAATTAAATCCATCCATTCAAAGACAGATCACTAATACACACTTGAGTACCAGGTGCAGATCGACAGTCTCCGTGGCGTAGTGATAGCGAACGCGGCCGCTGCGCAAGGAGGCGCGGGTTCGATCCCCGCGCAGTGCAATATTCATATGCATGAATATGAATGTTTGCACTGGTCTAGTCATAGCTCAAAAAGCCTGCATTCAATCAAACACACTTACTCAGCACTTACTTAGCAACAAGGGAACGTAGTGAATCGTAGCAGCATCAAACCTCACCTTGTTTGATAGCACGTCAGCACGTCACTTTATGGTGGAGCGGGCAACATGAGCCACTATCATCATTCGATTCGATCAAAGACGTTTTAAGTGTGCTACACTAGCCTATGTATTTTCTCAACGGTTAGAAATGTCGCATATTAAATTGGATGCAATAATAGAGATAGTAATATAGTCGTGGTGGCCTAGTGGTTAAACACTAGCCTCTCAAATATGAGTGAAGGGGTTCGATTTCAGGTCAGGCAAGTACCAATGTAACTTTTACTTACAATGCTACTTTTTGTATATCATGGACACCAATGACCGATTACAAGGTGAAGGAAAACATCTTGATGAAACCTGGATTTTAAGTTTGAAATCGCCAACCCGCATTGGGCAAGTGTGGTGAATACGCTCAATCCTTCTCTGTATAAGAGAAGACCTGTGCTCAGCAGTGGGACGTTAAAAAAGTTGATGATGATGAATCTAATAGAATAAATCGATGAGCTTCACGATTTCTGATAAATGCGTGCAATAACTGTACGGGTTAACTCGACCTGCCTGGTTCTTCAAAAGACAATTTCAGACATCGATTTTACATGGTTTTCATAAAATCTAACCAAGATTATGACTGCAGGGTAATTGTGTAACACATTATCTTTCTTACTTTCTTTTATGGCTTCGCACGGTTTGTGCATTTAGCCAATGTCACGTAATGAATTGTTCATGTCGAAAAAAACGGCTGCGTGATCAGTCTATGACTTTTAAAAATGTTTATGCCAACCTCTTTACAGAAAATAAAAGATTTATCAGTATTATACAGATTCATCAGGGTAGCATTTCCCTTATTTTTATTAAGACCGTACGTATGATATTTTGTAGATGAAGTCTAGCCTAAAAGTATCTGAAAGAATTTAACCTGATCAGATTTTGTTTACACTTTTGTCTGTAAACAAAAACTGTAGAAATAAAAGTCTATATTTGTGTTACAGAAAAATATTAAACATTATTTATTCTAACAAAATAGTTAATTGAGTAAACGTGTTTAGGTATAAACAAAATTCTTGTGTAGAAAAATAAAATCAAACCATATTATATTTTTTGTGCTTAACAAAAATTAAATTAAGATGAACTGAAATCAAATGAGTCTGTGAATGAATGTGTATGTTTGTTTGTATGTGTGAATGAAAGTGTGGGCTGTAGGTATGACTGAGGAGAATATATTATGAGGGTGGGGGTGTGTATGTGTCAAGTTTTGTGTTGTAAGTAAATGTTTGTATCCATTCCATGTCATTTTTTTGTTTTCTTTCTTAGTAGCCATCTTACCTATATTAAAAGTTTGCACCACACATACAATTACATAAACAAATAAAAAAAAATGATGAAATAAAATTGGTTCTTTATTTAGGAGGCTTCAGGTTCATATCTCACTAAGCTTAAAACAATTATTGCGTGAATACCACTAAATCGTCCGTAACACCAGGGCTCGAGTTAACACCGGTGATAACCCGACCTTATTTGCATAGTACAGTTGCAGTATGCAAATAAGGTCTAAGGGAACTCGACCTATCCACCCCTGGAGCACAGGCATGTGAAGAAACATGGGTGGGCTTAAGTCAGTAAAAGACTGACACGCTCTTCCGTTCCGCCCAGAGCGGATTTGATGATTTATCATCGTCAAAAAAGGATAATGGACCTTATTTAGCCCTAATATTAGAATTGCGAATGTTTCATACCGCCCCCAATCTAGTTTCATTCCGATAAACCGACAAATATCAACATATCACTGGTGATATACCGAGTGAACGAGCATGCAGACATTTAGAAAAATATTTTACGCAAACTTAAATGTTACTTTAATATTACATACTCCAACTTAATTTTCTCAGTGGTAGGCCATAACATCGGCCGCCGGCAGAAGTTACCACCCCCCAGACAAAGTCTTGCCGCCAAGCGATTTGTCGTGTTCCGGCATGATGTCTGGTGAAGCCGTATGGAGGACGGGTCTGAGCAGTTGTGTTGCGATGTGTGCCGGGTATGATGCGCCAAATGTTGTTGTGTTGGGAGTTTGATCTGGAGGGTCTTCAGATCACCCTTTGGCGCAGCATCGTTGGTCGTGTTGTTGGGTTTAACATTGCATCACTTCGCTCGACTGCCCTCTTCCTTCCTATTCGCTCAGTTTTTCTGAGTGAATAGGCTCTTAATAAACTAGCGCGTTTTACCATCAACGATCGCATCACTGCTTACCATCAGGCGGGATTGCGGTCAAGTTCTAGTTTTTAATTATTAAAAAAAAAAAGACGTGTGGCACTCGGGGACTACCGCGGTAAAGCTATTGCATAGCATTTTGTATCAATTTATACTGTAGCGGTACCTACAAACGCCACAAAATGAACAACGCGTCATACTGACGTCACACGAATTCTACATCTCGCAATCAGAGTTTACCGTGCAATTAGCATACATACAACTTCCCAATTTCAACCATTGGGCAAGTGCCCGCCAGACATAACACCCGTCTGGTTGGAGGATCCTCCCTTTTCTATGGAGGATGAGTGAACTTTACTCCCTGTTCCTCATGCCTCCACACTGGTGACCCCGAGCATGAACGTCAGCGCAGCCTTCGTGCAACAACTTCAGCGTGACGTCATCATCATCACTCCCGAATGCTTCATCGACGAATCACCCAGCCAGCCAGCACCCACGGCTACAACGGGTATCCTGACCACAAGTATGCAGCGACCGCGCATCCCTGGTCATCACCCTCAGCCTCATCAGCAACCTCGGCACAGCACACTGCACTTTCGGCCGGTCAACAAGCAGAGCCCTCTCTCCTGGTCGACGCAGCAGCCAGCCTCAACCCGGCGCTGTACGACATCCGACGCACTGGAGTATAACGCAGCGCCACCACCCCGACTCACTGGGGAATCTTCAAAGACAGTTCCGACTCATCGTGAACTACGCGGCAACCGGTTCCGACTCACTGGAACCTCAGCTGGCCTAGCAAGAATCACAAGATAGATACAAGACTCAGCCCACTATCGACCTCCGGTCTCCGGAGGGGAGTGATGTAGCGGTACCTACAAACGCCACAAAATGAACAACGCGTCATACTGACGTCACACGAATTCTACATCTCGCAATCAAAGTTTACCGTGCAATTAGCATACATACAACTTCCCAATTTCAACCATTGGGCAAGTGCCCGCCAGACATAACACCCGTCTGGTTGGAGGATCCTCCCTTTTCTATGGAGGATGAGTGAACTTTACTCCCTGTTCCTCATGCCTCCACAATGCAATTATAATTATTTATTTATTTTATTTATGCAGTATTTCTTTTTCTTTGATATTAATTCAAGTTACACTTTTTGAGCGTGGTGACCGATAAGAAAACAAATTTTTCTTTTATTAAATAAATAAAAAGTTAATATTATTTAAAATATTTTTATTATTTTACAATACATGTGGGTTTTATTACCTTACAGTAGCTGTTGGTTATTCAGGAATATTTATCATTGAAACTATAGGTTTATGATAACTGAAATAAGAAACATAAGTTTGCGACTTAATATCCTCTAAATACCTAGAAAATACCGCGTCAATGGTGGTCCCATATTTTGTTGTGGACTCTTGTGGATCATTATTCATTTTCAAATTCAATGTTTTTGATAGAAAAGTTGTCAACCGCTCTGATTTTTTATCAGCGAAGTTAATGTTGAAATCGCCAGCCAAGATAAGTGGAAATTTATTACCATTAATTGTACCAAGTATTTTCGAACCTTCTTCAGTGTACTCCAGTAAAGTGCGATAAATAAAATGTTCTACCTCGTCCAATTTTGGAATCGGTGAAATGTAAATTGCTACCATAACTATTTGTAGGCCATTTCTAAGTTTGCATAAGCACGCACAAATATCTCCAACAACTGAGCGCCTAACATTAACATCGCTAACGTGTGCAATATTTATTTCAATATTCGGAGTCATAATATTAGTAATATCATTTTTATTTTGGTAAATAGCTACCCCACCTTTTGAAACAGTATCTCGTTTGAACTGAACAATACAATTAAAATTAGGTATTTCAATTGGATTATCATGCGTCATGCAAGTTTCGGTAAGAAGTAACACATTTGTTTGTCTCGTAACTGAATCTTGTAAATCGTATTTATGACTATTTATGTAGACTTTGGCAGTTGAAAGTCATTATTGAAATGCCATTTCTATTACTAATGAAATCTAATACACTTTGAGCAATCGTCTGAACATTATTTAAAGACAGTCTTTTGAATTCTTGCAACAATTGAAAAAACGGCCGCGTGAGCACTTTTTACTCTATAAAATCACGCGCTTTTATTTAGTAAACAACACTATAAATAATTTAAAAGACCAATGAAAAATTAGCGTGACATTCATCTTAGCTTTTCCGTTAAAAAAAAAGCTATTTTATAAAAACACTACTAAATTAATTTGAATAAAAGTACTTAATAATTAATTATATGAAAAGTTTTTAAGGTAGCCATGACAACGTCGATGACGTCTATGACATATCTCTATAGAAGACCTATTTCAGAGAGAAAATTATTCGTAAGTTTAGCACATCGCGACTATCAGTAACATGGCAAGTGTGTAGAACTGAGTTCGCGCCCTGCAATATGCATGCTCTTTTTGAAAATCTATAGATTGTTTTCAAAAGATGTAGTCGCACGCACACAAACATACCGTGCCGAAGACTGCCGAACTGAAACGACGTTAGACGATGGGGAGCGTGAGGTTTTTTCGTTACGGAATTTCTGGATTCGGTCCCCGCGCTCAAGGCCCGCGATAGAAGCTATGCAATAGCTTAAAAAGTGAAATTCAAGTCGTACTTATAACACACACTATGCAACCAAGCATATTGCACGTTGGGTATTAGATCGCTGACAAAAACGCTTACCCTCCACAGGTCACATAAATAAATTACCTACTGCCCTACCCTAACTTCAATACGTATGTATTGAAGTTGTAAAACAGTGTCCGTGCTGAGAAAAGTGAGTTCTAACATGAATAAATAGCGTTGCCTTTATAATGAATTTCCTGCGACATTGTATGTCCAAAACGCATAGGGGGGACAAAAAGTCTAGCAGTGTACCTTGTGCGAAAAAATTAAATAGACACCAATTTTTTTTTTTTATTAATTTATAAACCAGCGCGTGACCGCAATCCCGCCTGATGGTAAGCAGTGACGCAATCGTTGATGGTAAAGCGCAGTAGTTTATTAAGAGCCTATTCACTCTAGCCTTGAAGACACTCAAATTGTAGTCCGACGGAAACACCGCCACCGGCAGACAAGAAACGCGACTTCTTGACGAATGTTTTGAAAGGACCGGTGAATCTTAGGAGTTAAATCTTTGCACTGTCATCATTTTTAGATAATTTTAGCCAAATGGTAACAACGAGACTCTATTTCTAATGCTACGACGGACGAACGTCTTGCCGCCAGGCGATTCGTCGTATTCCGGCATGATATAGAAGAAAGAAAGAAAGAAAATATATTTATTGAGCACAGACTTAAAGACACACAATACATCTAGCATAAACGTACATCAGGTAGCAACAAAATAAAATAAAAACCAAATAAAAAAATTAAAATAAAAAACCAAAGAAAAGGTAAAAAATCCCTATGTAAAAAAAAGCAGCAAAGTGTGCCTCGTAGCTGCACCAAAAAGGTCCAGTTCAGCAAAAATGCCACACAACTAGTGCCTGATGCTGGTTTTCAACTGAACCTGATGTGAGGTGACGGATGTAAATCAGTTCTAAACTAGTGAATGCATACTTAAATAAAAATAAATACGTGTTAGATAAAAAGAAATGATATAGCTAAAAAAATGGAGCCGTCACGGGACGCCTGGTAGATGTGAAACATCGACGTTATTTCGTAAAAGTAGTATGCAGAAAAGAACAGATTGTGGTAGGAACTAAAAATGTCAATAAAATAAAATAAAAAATATAACGATTTTTTTTTCTAGATAACGATGATTTTTTATTAAATAAACATTCATTTTCATTGAATACAAAAATTTACATATTTATTTTAAATCGAAACTACTCAATTAGTTTAATCAGTGACTTCGGTAATAGTTACATTCGATGTTGCCTCTGAGAACGGTATTACTGTGACAATTGGTCGATGGTAACTGAAGTACGATACGAAAGTATTGGACATAACATTATTAAGATATCTAATAAATACAGCATCTATTGTCAAGAATCTTAGCTAGTTATTTCAATATACTACTAAAGATCGTAAATTATAAATATAAATAATGAATATTTCACTATAAACTCCATTATGATTAGAAAAATTAATTAATTTTTTAAAGTTTAAATTAATAACAAATAAGAAAAAGATTCGTGCGCTGCACGCCATCAGCTGATTTTAAAATAAAGTTCTGTCAGTCTTAATAAATTTATTCTCTAAGCAATTGTTTTAATGCATTAATTTCAATAAGAATGAAATTAAAATTAATAATTAATTTAAAAACATGATATGCAATGAAATTTATGTGAATTTTAATCTACCTAGAGAGTAGATTTTACATTTACTGCCGCTCAATACACACCAAATATACGCGTGCTAAATGCACAGATAAATGCATACTTTAATTATAAAAATATAATTAACTTACTGATGACTTGATAATGTGTCATAGTGTGATTTTGCTTTCTTTGCAGGAGGCTGATCACTTCCACTCTCTAAATTATCACGGTCAGACATTTTATTATCAGAACAGAAAAATGATTTATTTACCAGAAAAACACAGGTTATGAGTACTGTAATAAACAGAGTATACACTATAGGTATCCGAGTCCGAGCTCAGTGGAGCGAAAGAGATGGCTTAACGCCGGATCGAGTGAGAGAGAAACGCACAGTCGATTCCGAGCTCAGTGGAGCGAAAGAGATGGCTTAACGCCGGATCGAGTGAGAGAGAAACGCACAGTCGATGCGTCGCCACGCCAGAAACCGGTCTCACGTGCGCCTATAGATGTTTCACATCAAAACTAATAATAAATAAACAAATATAGGTAATGATAGACTTTCGCTTGTGTAGATATCTGGTGAAGCTGTACGGAGGACGGGTCTGAGCAGTTGTGTTGTAATGTGTGCCGGGTACGATGCGCTAAATGTGTTTGTGTCGGGAGTTTCGTCATGGAGGGTCTCCAGATCCATCTCTCTCTGGGTTTATCATTGTATCATCTGGCTCAATCACTGCCCGTCTTCCTTTCTATTCACTCAGTTTTTTTTATGAATAGGCTCTTAATAAACTAGCACGCTTAAACATGAACGATTGCATCACTGCTTACCATCAAGTGGAATTGCGGCCAAGCACTAGTTTATAATAAATTATATTAAAAAAACGAAACCCTAAAAATGAGACTCTTTTATTAAGACTCAACTGTCTGTCTATCCGACATTCGGCTGTATTTCAGGAACCGTTATATAAATTTTCACATATTATGATAAATTTTCACATAATTATTACGAGTATGATGTCTTTGTTGCCGTTTTAACAACAAATAACAAATTGTTGTTGTGTTTTCTTGTGTTCATTATTATACATACTATTGTATAAAGTCATGCGTTTTGTTTTAAATGAACAGACAGCTGTGCTGCTGGGGAATTTGTTCCGCCATTTCTTCCCAGCAAAAGGCGGGTGTTTTGTGGGGACTGTCTTATGTAATATTGACGTTCAAAAAGTGAGGATTCTCAGCCTAATTTGAATAAATGACTTTTGATTTTGAATTCCTTCTAATAAAAACTGTCTTTTTTTATACAGAAAACATGCGTACACGTCTCCCAAAGTGATAATGCGCATAGAAATCTTTGTTACTGTTTGGCAACGGTCGTATTCCCCGAGCGTTCGGAAGAAGATATGTGTATAGAGTGGTGCACTTAACCACTTTTTATGCACTTAACCACTCTATATAAATATCTTCTTCCGAACGCTCGGGGAATACGACCGTTACCGAACACTGACGAAGATTTCTATGCGAATTATCACTTTGGGAGACCTGTAAATGTAATGGCGGCCACCGCTTTTTTTACAAAACCATAGCTAAACGTTAAATGATGACGAACTAACCGGTGGATGTAAGCTCTGCCGAGCCGAGCTGAGGCAAGCAGAGCGCTAGGAGCGTCGCGAGGGCGGCGAGCGAGGCCGCCGCCCGCTTCGAGCGCTTGCCTCGCATGCCGCTCACAGCACCCGCGTCACATACCAATGAAGTGCCTGCAAACAAAACAAACGCTTTTTTGAGTTCATATACTGAAAGATTTTGAAGCCGCTGAACGAAAGACCGATAATGGCGCTGATTCTATCGTTCACAAACTATTTTTTGTAACTAAACTGATTTTAAATGCATCTTTTTCTATTTTACTAGCGGCCTCCAGCGACTTCGTCCGCATGAAGTTAGTTATGCTCCGCTCCTATTGGTCGCAGCGGTATGTTATACAGCCTTAAGCCTTCCTGGATTAATGGGCTATCCAACGCAAAAAGATTTTTCAAATCGGACCAGTCGTTCCTGAGATAGCGCGTTCAAACAAACAAACTCTTCAGCTTCATATATTAGATTTAGAATAGGATAGAAAATAACATTTTAGTTTAATCCTGTCTAATTAAGGTGTTTTCGTAGACAGTTTAGACGCAATTATAATCGTGGTGACCAAAAATACGCCGTTACGCCGTACTAACATTTTATTTTCTATCCTTTTCTTAATGAAATGGAAAGAAAAAGATGTTGAACTTAAAATTAGTTTAGTTTTTGAACAAGGGAATAGACTTGGATATTATGAGAAGATTAGAACAATGAAGTACATAGGGGATATAGCTCAGTGGCAGAGCAATCGACTGCAGATCGATAGGTTCCCAGTTTAAATCCGGGTGTCCCCTACATTGTCTTTTTGTTTATTGTATTATTTCATCTGAATACATTTTTCTATTAATATTATTTTTTGCATAAATAGTCTTTTATGAAATTGCACATGGTAGTGGATGTTGGAGAAGAAACAGCCAGGCTGAAGAGGGCGTGGGCTGGACACCTCTCGCGAATGTACCCCGACTGATGGGCAAAGAACGTCACTCGCTGGTCATCGCCGTCGCGCCAGACCATGGCGAAGGTGGTGTGGCGATCGAGTGTCCCCTCCTAAATAAGTGGACAGAAGTCCAGATCCACTTAAGTTAATTTTTTTTTTTTTTTTTACGGACAAATCACACAGATTGAGCTAGCCCCAAAGTAAGTTCGAGACTTGTGTTATGGGATACTAACTCAACGATACTATATTTTATAATAGATACATATATACATAAACATCCAAGACCCAGGCCAATCAGGAAAAGATCGTTTCCCATCATGACCTGGCCGGGGATCGAACCCGGGGCCTCCAGGTCGCAGTCAGGCGTGGTGACCGCTGCGCCACGGAGACCGACTTAATAGCAACATTAGGATAAGCTGTATTATATTTGGTCTGAAATAAAATATTTGAATTTGAATATGTTACGAAAACATAACAAAGACAATTTTATATCTTTACAATGTTAGCGGATAGGCTTAGCAACGCTCAAATGTGGGCTATTTTTAGGACAAAAACCCGCCACACTTTTCCCAGCCACTGCAACTCCTGAAAGCCAGAATCAACAGTGGAGACCGCCAGAAAAACGCCGAGCAATGAAGCTCGACGAGTCCCGGAGAAACGATTCAACTGTCTTGGGTCCCGCAACGAAATTAATCAGAAAAGAATAGCGGAGGCGTAAGAAAAAATATTTTTTTTTCCACTTCCCTCCATAACAAGCAGGAGACAGAACAGAACTAGGCCAATCGGCACAAAGGGACATTATTGCAACTGGGAGAAGCCCAGATTGCCAAACACCACGGAATAAAATTTGATTAAGTTAATGGGTCCTAAGTAGGTATTAGCTGTTACAATTGATTCCAATAATAGGTATGGCAAAAGCGCCTGAATGCACGGAAATTGGTTCTAATTTCTACAAGGTCCGTATAATAAACCTCTCCGGATGTAACTTGTACACTATCCAACATAATATTGCGTTCATTCTGCCAAAGAACACACTCCCACAAGATGTGATGTGCGGATTGTTCAAATTCACAGTTCGATGTAGAACACTGACACAAAGGCGAAGGAACAAGATTAAAAGAATACAGTTTACTTTTAAAGTTGCCATGACCTGTGAGAAATTGGGCAATGCAGTGGTCAACCTCCAGCCATGTCTTAGCCAGCCGATCGCCAACGGATGGAAAGAATAGATGGAGGCCCTTGATGGAATTATCCCACCTACTTTGCCATTCGGATAAGAGGTCCTCCCAGACTTCATTCTGAGGTTTAAATATTCTAGAAATTCTATTAAGGTCGTGTTGTGTAACAAAATTAGTGTTCATGGCTTCCACCCTCAAATGTGGGCTACAGAACATCAATTATGAGCCTAGCTGCTTTGCTAACTGCTTAGTTGGTTAGCTTCCGTGTGGTAAGTACCGGGCTTAGAATAATACCAACCCATATCTTTCTGTGGATGTCGTAAGAGGCAACTAAGCGTACTCTCATCATGGAAGCGGGCAGCAACGCTTCTCCTGTAGAATATTAAATTACTGCGATCCCCAACCCGCCTGCTAAGCGTGGGGATTATGGCAAACCCCTCCAATGCATTGAAAGTCTTGGGGGAGGCCTTTGCCCAGCAGTGGACCTCTATAGGCTTAAGAAGAAGAAGCAGTTGGTTTATCTTGGTATGGGTCGGAGGTCCTGATTCTTACTATTGTACTTTTCTCGTGTTCTAAATCATCCTAATTAATTAAATAGTTTTTTTTTAAATAAGCCTTCCAATTCTGGTATGATAGTACAAAAAGTCTTTATCATTTTGATAATATGTAAAACTCAGTTTATCCTACAAATTTCTCATGCATCGTGAAAAAAAATCTCAATTTCGAGGCAGAAAAGATCACTTTTGAGACAGCTTATCGCATTTTAAACAACACGCACCCAAGCAAGATAAGTCAAGCGGAACTTCCAACCATCCGGAAAAAAAACGATAGCAAAAAATACATAATATATTTTGAGGGACCCAAGACACCCTTTTTGTTCAAACAAATCCTCTAAGTATATTTCTATCAGTACAAAATGTCGCTAAACATAGCAAAACTGGAGAAAGGTTTCAAGAGGATCCTACGGTCCGTCTTATATAATTGTATTGTCGCGCTGAACTACGGATAATAGATACAGTCCTTTCATTTTTTATGAAATAAGATCGTAGGTATTTTATGAGGGTTGAACAAAACTAATATTGTCTTTGGAGATCTGAGTTTGTAGGAATTTTGTATCGTCTAATAGGTTTGCTGCCTTATACAAGTTATGATAATAATTCTATGATATCTACTAAGCCGTATTGAGTATTGGGCCTGGGTTGTGGGACGGCTCTGTCTCTTTCACCCAGATAAGGTCTATGACCCAACATTGGGAATATTATACTATTATAATATAATACGTATATTCTATGATCATTATCATCTCAGCCACATGAAGTTCACTGCTGGACATACATAGGCCTCCCTCAAGGATTTTCAATAAGAATGGTTGGACGTGGCCTGCATCCAGCGCTTCCTTGCGTCCGACGCTACGCTTGCCGGTACGTGGTCGCCATTCAAGAGCCTTTCTGCCTTATGCCTAAAGACAAAAGTCTTTAACCAATGTGTGTCGCCGGTAATGACATATGGACTCACTATGGGCCTCATAAGAAAGCTCGAGGTCACACAGAGAGCTATGACTTTAGTCTTGAGACACTGGTATCTTGGACGACGAGAAGATGTATCGTAGCTTCCCGAACGCTGCCCAGCCGAGCTGGATTCGACGAGACATCTCTTTCTCGAAGTTGGACCTACCTAGTTGGACTGTTTGTCCCAGATATATATACTTGTCAACAACTTCGAGTGCAGAGCAACCAACTAGAATTGGAGTGGGTGCGACATGAGAGTTCGACATGATCTTCGTCTTATCCATGTTCATCTTTAGACCCACTTGTTGGGAAGCTCTGCTGAGGTCATTGAGCATTTTGCCCAAGTCTTCCAGCGTGATAACGATATCATTTTAATAACAATTGCTCTTTTGATTTGTGTAGTAGTGGGGCAAACGCTGTGACGTTATTTTTGTAATGGCGGCACGTAACAGAGTCGTTTTGGACAGTGGAGATTGCTGAACGGTCAGTTTGCTTAGAGGCGCGGACCAGTACCCCCATTGCTTAACATACGATCAGTAGGGTTTCATTTTGCAGATTGTTGCAAATCCATCGCTCCTTAATTACGAAATATCTGTCTGCTCAACAAGTCGTGGTGGCCTAGTGGTTAAAACACCAGCATCTCTAGAATGAGAGCGCGGGCTCGATTCCAGGTCCAGTACCAATGTAACTTTTATAAAGTTATATGTACTTTCTAAGTATATCTTGGACACCAATGACTGAAGGTGAAGGAAAACATCTTTAGGAAACCTGGACTTTAAGTCTGAAATCGCCAATCCGCATTGAGCAAACGTGGTGATTACGCTCAGTCCTTCTCTGTATGAGAGGAGACCTGTGCCCAGCAGTGGGACGATATGAAGGTTGATAATGATGATGATGATGATATCTGCTCAACAATGTAAATAACGCAGTGAATGTTGTTGAACTGTCAAATTGAAATCCATTCCTATTGATAATGTGTTACTCAATTGCCCTGCAGGGCATTTTTCTGGGGCGAAACTGTCAGTTTGCCTATTTCAATTGTTATTGCCAAGATTGGAGAGTATATTTACACTTCGGGCTTTAATTCAAAACTTCACCTACGAAATGTAGCTCTTACTATCACACCAAGATGATGACGACCAGATCAATCCACCGTCCCTGACATCGTCATTATTATATTATTATATGCTTTATAACATATTACTTTCTACTAATAAAAGTGAAAGTTTATTACTCTCTCACGCAAAAATATCCTAACGGATTGGAATAAAATTTGGCACACTTATGGTCTATAACTAGTATTAATATATAGGATAGTATTTAGCCCGATAATCTCACGGGATCGAAACTTGTGCGGGTAAAACCGCGAGGCGCAACTTATGTTTATCTAAATTAATATCTCAGCCTTTTATGTACGATGTATATAATAAATTTTCTCATAAAATAAAGTTGAATACCGTATCTACATCCGATTAATAAGAAGGAAGTCGAATATAAAGTTAATTACCGGTACCTTATTGCTAGACGTCACCAAGTCTTTTGAAGAAAATAGATTGCCGGGAGCAGTCGCGAATTATTACAGCGATCTATCATAATAGAACTAAGAGCCATCTGCCGTGCCATCTGTGTAGTTCTTCTTTCGTCACACGAGAAATGGCGTTATTTATGACAAAATTATACAGCGAATTGGGTGTCTAATCTGCATTTGCTTCATATTCACCAAACATGATTTATTGAAAAAAGAACTTTGATTCGTACACAATAATATTCAGAATACTCTACAACAAAAAAAATAAATCGCTGGTGCATTCCACTCTGAAATCAATTTAAATAGTTTTAAAATATGGTTGATATTTGTACAACTTGAAATAAGGTGTGGGTTTACAGCTCTAGGCACTTTTTCTATAATCTATTGGTTTAGTTTCCGCATTTAGTTTTGCCGGGGTCCGGGGACCATTGTGCGTGAACTATATACTCGTAAATAGGGTTTCATTGTGAATACACAGCTAGACGTGATTCAAACTTATTATACTTTCTTACCTAGTCTTCTTCAATATTTTATTTACTTATTTCAGGCATCAAGGCCTATAATATAAACATATACAATGCTATAGTTAATAAAAACTTAAAAATAATATAAATATACAGAGTGGTGCTGACAATACGACAATAAATCAAACATCGTGTACCTCAACACATTCTCAGTCTACCCATAAAAAATCAGATAAATATGTCAATTAGTTTAGTCACAGGAAATTATTTTTCATTTTTCACATGTTCTACAAGATGTACATGTTGATAAGGAAGCGCTTACAGGTTAATGACCGCGGTACCAAACTTTAATAATAATGGCGCGAAAAAAGCAAGTCGATATAGGATCGCGCTGTCGCCGATCGGAGGTCAGTGAACCCATATTTTTAAAGTATGTTCTATTCCGTTTGCAATTTTATGCGATTTAGTTTGTTTGAAATTTTCATTTTTTTATTTTTGATGCTAGATTTTTTTCTATGGTTTAGGAGTATTCCTATGAACCAGCATTGTTCGTGTTTTCATTTATTGTCGTATTGTTAGCACCACTCTGTATATAACATAATTAACAATAGCCAAAGTTAATGTACACGAAGTGTCGGCGTCGTTGACTGGTGTCACGTAGCAGGCTTCGAAACCGGTGGTACAAACATTTCGGCCAGAACTCTTCTTTGAGGAACATGTCTCCAACCTCTCGACCCTCAAAGTCCAGTTGGTTTCCGCATAGGTACTTCACGACCTCCTCAGCCTTCGTGGAGTAGCGCAGTTTATACATACGGGAGCAGTTGGATCCTGCCAGAGTATTACCGCACCGTTCCGAGCCTAGTGGATGGCCATGTTGATTGAGGCTTTAGTGGCATTCAGATCGACATTACGGTTTCATGTCGTGAAATTTTATGACGGATGCGTGACAAATGAAACTAATGGTAGCTCTACGCTCTTCAATACGCCTATGTTTTTCCATGACGGTCACGTCACATGCATATATTTTTACGATTGTCATATGTCACAACGCCTTTTAAATGTTTTATGGCTGGAAATTACTGTAACTCAGCTGACTTTGTAAGAACATACCATTAAGTTTTGTTGGCTAGTAACATTTGATCGCTTAATACTCAGTATCCCAACACCCTTTTTTGGATGGGAAATCATCAAATGAACTCTTCCGCTCTGTTTGGAGCATAAGGAAGTATCAGACTTTTGTTGACTAAAAGCCACCTGGCACCTTCTCTTGCCTGTGTACCAAGGGATACGGTATCTCTTTCGATCAACCTACAGCCGCGGCATGCATCGGTTCTCCTGAACTCCGTCACTGCCCCGACAGCCTAGGTTTTTAGGCTAGCCTTTTCTTGGTGGTAGGCCATAACATCGGCTGCCGGCAGATGTTACCACCCACTAGACAAAGTCTTGCCGCCAAGCGATTCGTCGTATTCCGGCATGATGTCTGGTGAAGCCGTACGGTGGACGGGTCTTAGCAGTTGTGTTGCGATTTGTACCGGGTACGATGCGCCTAATATTGTTGTGTCGAGAGCTTGGTCGTGAAGGGTCTTCAGATCAATCTCCCTTTGGCACTGCATCGTTGGTCGTATTGTTGGGTTTAACATTGCATCACCTGACTCAACTGCCGTCTTCTTTCCTATTCACTCGGTTTTTTTTGAGCTTATTTAACTAGCGCGCTTTACCGTCAACGATTGCATCACTGCTTACCATCAGGCGGGATTACGGTCAAGCACTAGTTTATATTTAATAAAAGCGGTCATGTTGTAAAAATATATGAACCAGTATTATCCGGAACGTTTTCAAATCGCTCAGACAGAAAAATCATCTGAACACTTAAGATTAGGTGGGGGCTAGGGCTCCATAAATTTATTACTGCAATTTTTTTTTTTCTATACATAAATATATACGGACAAATCACACAGATTGAGCTAGCCCCAAAGTAAGCTCGAGACTTGTGTTATGGGATACTAACTCAACGATACTATATTTAAAATATATATATATAAATAGATAAACATCCAAGACCCAGGCCAATCAGGAAAAGATCGTTTTCCATCATGACCTGGCTGGGGATCGAACCCAGGGCCTCCACGTCGCAGGGAGGCGTGTTAACCGCTGCGCCACGGAGGACGACAAATTGAAAAAAAAAAAACGCATTTGCTTTTGCAAATACGTTTGTGTCACATAGATCGGACATTATAAACGTTCGACACAAAAGTAATCAGTAACCATTTATTTTTGTTTTGGATGGATAATCATCATATGACCTCTGTCGCTTTCGGCGGAGCGGAAGGGCGTGTAAGACTTTTACTGGCTAAAACCCACCCGTGTTCCTGCACTTGCCTGTGTGCCAGAGCCACAGTTTCTTTTTTAACCAACCCGCCCTATTGGCATCGGTCTTTGTGGACCCCTTCACGATGTGCTGACATCTCTTTGAGGCGCGCGTGAAACAAATCGCGCTGTTGACTCGGGCCTGGTCCTTATCGGGCAGCGAGTTGCAAACCCGGAAATAAGTATCTATGCGTCCGCGTCGTATAAAGCTAAAGTTTAATAAGAAACACGATCACAGTGAAGCACTATTTTATAAAATAAAAAGTCTTTATCAAGCGATCAGCTAAATACATACATTGAGTTCTATTAGATAGCATATTTCACAAAATTTCCTTTTCGCCGTAAAAAATAACATACGTGTTTTCCTTTCTGCTCGAGCTCCCATGATACGTGTCGTCCAGCTTTGAGAAGTGATTAACGTTTGCTACGAGCTCTTGAAGGTTGAAGGAAAACGATTTACATTTCACCAGAACGTGATAAATGGTGAATGTTATTTCATTTCCCTTTGGACACGTACACAAGTTAATATTATGAAATAGTTGCGCACTGCTACACATCAAACTATCCAACCAGTTTCAGATGACTTCTGGTTATATGAAAAACCTATAGAATGAGGGGTTAGCTTAAACTGTATATGCGTAGCTTGATGTTGCTAAAACTACATCAGGCCATTCTATTTTTTGTCTATCACCATTTCATTTTTTTGAACAAAACCCGTGCAAATGGTACGTCGTTTATTTGAACAAAAGAAGATACCTTTTTAGGTCGACGAATAATATGCGCCTGCAAGCAGAAATAGTCCTAATGGTGATCATATACATACATAGATTCTGGCGATATTAAGCTGCGTGATGAGGACTGAATTTCCTTCGACAATATCATCCCAGCAAAATTAGAACAATACAATAAGGTAATGTATTTAAGTTGACAAATAGGACCTCGTGAGAAGATGACTATATGCAGCGGTGGCCTAATGGTATCGGCTGCAACTTACATGTTCTAGGTCGTAGGTAGGTCAGTTTTTTGAGAGAATATGCTCTTAAATAAACTAGCGCGCTTTACCAACAACGTTTGCATCTCTGCTTACGTCACGCGTCGTGCGTAAGCCTGATTGCGTCAAGCACTAGTTTGTAATTATTAAAAAAAAAAATTTGAACCAAATGTAGATTCATTCATCACCATTGCTCTCAAAACAGTGAAGAAAAACAACGTGTAAAAACCGGAAACCTCTTACCGAGAGGAGACCTGTGTTCCAGTGGTGGGAACATCATAGCCTGATTATGATAATGATGAATGTATTCAAGAAGTTGATGGAGTTGGCGCACTTCTGCAGTGCCTACCAAATGTTCATGGAAGAGAACAGCCTCAACAATGGGTAGTTGTGCATAAGCTCCAATATCATCCAGCAAGCTAATTACATAACATTGCTATGATTTTTATTATGAGTTTCATTTTGACAGTTAGACAAAATTCATCGCGTTGTTTACATTATTGAGCAAACATATGGAGCAACGGATTAGAGATATGCTTCAAAATGATCAATATAGAGTATGTTACATAATTTTTCTCTTTGTTGGTATTGGGTACAGAGATACGTGTCAATTGTGTGTAGGGCCTCTTCATTTTTAGAATTTTTCTTTTTTAGTCTGCAAATGTTTACTAAAACAATTGTGAAGACATTATTACTGATTATGAGTATGTGTAGTCCAACTGGAAAATATAATATCGTTATTATAAAATTAAGAAGAAAGGTCAAAGAAACGATGGATTGAATGTGTGAATGATAAGAATTGCAAATGGGACTATTATCGAGATAAGGACGTCTAATAGAGAAATATGGAATAAAAAGACATGTTGAATAAAGTTCAAATGCAGGAGGATGATGATATTATAAAACTAAGCTATCATCAAATTCACATTTCATAGCGAGAACTGGCATGACAGGGCATAGTAATATAAAATGCTCCAATAACGTTGAAAGTAGCCGGCAGAAGTTACCACCCACCAGACAAAGCCTTGCCGCCAAGCGATTTGTCGTGTTCCGGCATGATGTCTGGTAATGCCGTACGGAGGACGGGTCTGAGCAGTTGTGTCTAATGTTGTTGTGTTGGGAGTTTGGTCGTGGAGGGTCTTCAGATCAATCTCCCTTTGGCGCAGCATCGTTGGTCGTGTTGTTGGGATTAACATTGCATCACCTCATTCAACTGCCGTCTTCCTTCCTATTCGCTCAGTTTTTCTGAGTGAATAGGCTCCTAATAAACTAGCTCGCTTTACCATCAACGATCGCATCACTGCTTACCATCAGGCGGGATTGCGGTCAAGCGCTAGTTTAAAAAAAAAAACTAGTTAAAAAAAAACACGGTTTTGAAATTCAATTTTGGAAATAGTATTCCTAGGTCGAGTAACTGTGTTTTGATTATCGATAAAATAATAAGTCTTAATTACAGATGATGTACTTTTGTCGTCTATTATCGATCCATAAATGTCAAGGCTAAAATCGGGCACAACATTTGTTGATTTCCACAGCAGCGACTGAAAAGTTTCCCTGTGGTACCGGGCTTAGAATCCATATATAATATCATCTTATATCCTCCCGTGGGAGTCATAAGAGGCGACTAAGGGAACCCTCACCAGGGAAGCGAGCAGCAGCGCTTCTCCTGTGGAATATCAAATTACCGCGATCCCCAACCCGCCTGCTAAGCGTGGGGATTATGGCAAACCCCCCAAGGCAATGAAAGCCTTGGGGGAGGCCTTTGTCCAGCAGACTCAGACCTCTACAGACTCTCGCACCTCTACAGACTGAACAAGAAGACTGAAAAGTTATATAGGTACAAATCAAATTTCTACAAAAAAGATCGTTTTCCTGTAAGTAGCCTATACTGCACCGTCTCAAAAATTTACCTTATATGGACATGTATGTGTTTTTTTTTTAATTTTTAATAATTATAAACTAGCACTTGACCGCAATCCCGTATGATGGTAAGCAGTGATGCGATCGTTGATGGTAAAGCGCACTAGTTTATTAAGAACCTATTCACTCAGATTGAGCGAATAGGAAGGAAGACGGCAGTTGAGCGAGGTGATGCAATGTTAAACCCAACAACACGACCAACGATGCTGCGCCAAAGGGAGATTGATCTGAAGACCTCATGACCAAACTCCCAACACAACAACATTTGGCGCATCGCACCCGGCACACATCGCAACACAACTGCTCAGACCCGCCCTCCGTACGGCTTCAACAGGCATCATGCCGGAACACGACAAATCGCTTGGCGGCAAGGCATTGTCTGGTGGGTGGTAACTTCTGCAGGCAAGTAACTGTGTAACTGCAAGGTTAGTGCAGTAGTCAAGTATTCTGCTATACTGCTGCGCTGCGTGTCGCGGGTTCGATTCCCGTACCGAACAAATACACACATCAAAAGTGTCTAGGGATCAACATACATTTTTGCAATAACTTTTCTCCTGATTGATATTAATTAAAATTTTCTTTAAGGATTCATCAAATAAAGTGTTTTCGTTTCTCACAGTAACGATAAACCAAGTCACCTTTGCATTAATAAAGAAATTTGCCATTTTCCTAATAAAGGGATATTTGACATTTGAACCACTAACACAAAAGTTCGAAAAAAAGACTGAAATAACAGTTTTCTCAAAAATTTTATTGGGTAACTTAAACAATTAATAATCCGTGTTTCTACCGCGAACACTAACAACACAAGAACATCGGTTTGGCATACTCAAAATGAGTTCATCCAAATCACGCTGTGGAATGGCCGCCCATGTTCGTTGCAACAACAAAAAAAGGTCTTCTTGCGACTGGATACCCTCCATATTCGGCAGAGCTCTTCTCTGTAGCATATCCCATGCATGCTCAATCGGGTTCAAGTCTGGCGACTGAGCAGGCCAGGGCAGGACATTGATGTTAGCTGCGGCGAGAGTCTGTCTTACAACTCTTGCGGTGTGCGGTCGTGCATTATCATGCATTAACTGAAATAAGGGACCGATTTGCACTTGTAGAGGAACGATGACGTCTGATACAATCGTCTCAGTATAAATTTGAGCGTTGAGGTTGCCTCTGATCCAAATCAACTCAGTTCTTCCGCCGATCAAAATACCCGCCCATACCATGATGGTTCCACCACTATAAGGATGGACTTCCTGGCAGGATTTTAATCGCTGTTGGCGTCCAGGGGTTCTCCAGTGTCGTATACGTCTTGTATCTCATACAAAACGAGACTCATCAGAAAAGCACACGAAACACCATTGTTCTTCTGCCCAATTTCTGTGTTCAAGAGCCCATTGATATCGAATCCTACGATTGTGCATTGCTATAGGTGGTACCCGTAGCGGTCTTCGAGAATGAAGGTTCACTTCATGCAAGCGGTTTCTGACTGTTTGGTCGCTAATTAAGTTCCCTGAAGAGTGATGAAGCCTCACGGCTAACATCATGGCGGTTATTGTTGGAGCTCTTCGAGTTAAGATTTGAATATATCGGTCTTGTCTCCGTGTGGTGCAGCGATACCGTCCTCCATGGCGCTCAGCCACGGTACCAGTGCTTCGGTAACGTGTCCAAAGTCGACTGATAACACTCTGACTTGTATTCAGAGCTAAAGCCACAGTACGTTGCCGGGAACCAGCTTTTATCATCCCCACGGCTCTGAGCATGTCTTCCCTGCTTAAATGACGTCGCCGCTCCATAATAACGTTGGTTTTAATCAGTAGTAGGGAAACAGTAGCACTAATAATGTCTTCAATGCGTTGTATGTTTTTATAGGGAAAATATTGACAGCTGATTTTCATCTTTTACTCGAATTTGATTCACAGTTCCTGATTCAAATTATGAAATGCACCAAAAAGGATCCATATAAATTTATAAAATCATAAATTTATTACAAAGCCACATCTCAATCTCAAGAAATCCGCATAAAAATGCTTGATCCCTAGACACTTTTGATGTGTATATTAGTATGACCTACAAGTAGTTGTTCCGGATCTGGAAGTCTGTATATGTGAGTTTATATGTTTGTAAAAGCACCCACGATATAGGAGAAATTCGTAGAGGAGAACAACGTTTTAAAAAAAAATACTCGATTTTGTTTGATCACACCTGTCAATTGGAAAACAGACTAAATTTAAATACATGCTTAGTGATTCATTTTAGAATGCAAACGCTATAGTAGGATTTATTGTTACGAGTTTTATAACGTAAAGTCTTCTGCATATCCCTGTCAAAGCAAAAACCATAATAGTATTACAGTCCACAATTCCAAACATCCACTGAAAAGCTTTAATGGATTAAGGCACTTAAGCAACATTTATTATGGTCGTTATTCCTGAGAAAACATTTAATTTTATGGCCATAACCACATGCACAGTATGCAGTCCATTACCCAATTACACTTTCATTCAACGATGGTACTAGACTAAATTGCATAGTCGTTTAGCATCGTAATTTAGGGTAGTTATCAAAGCGTAGAAACTACCAATTAAAAACTATAGCACACAATTTAAACAACCATTCCAGCCCATTATTGTGTGTTTATTGTAATTGAAGAATAGTTGTTTGACTAAATGAAAAACTAATCTTCCCTTAGGACCCAGACCCTTAGTGTTCAATTAAAGATTTTTTTTTTGACGCTGGCTTCACGGCGGTGGTTGCCGTATGGAGAAAGAAAGAAAGAAGAAACGTTTATTTGCGGTAAACATGAGGCAAAACGTTACAAAAACACAAAAAAATAAGCAATGATTGAGGTAGCATGCGTCACATCTGTGTCAAACGGCTGTCGCACAGCATTCAATGAAGCTAATTGCACGTTAAACTATGCTTTCGTGATTCAGGAAATTTCGTGACGTCAGTAAGATACCTATCTAGTGCATATGTAGCGATGTAGATTATGCATATCTCATTTTCATTTCTCGCTTTTTTTTCTGTCGATTCCCGTCTCTTTATATTGACTTTCTCACACCCCGTAAAATAATACAACCGTTTTTAGTTCAAAAGGCTTACATTAACACAAGCAGCTTAAGTCACGTCGAAAGCGTGTTTGAGCGATATAAAAACTTTTTCTATAATCCTGCTAAAGGCCAAGTGCTCGATTAAGGCTGTCAAAGCTAGCAGCGGTCACCGGTTTAATAGTGTGGGTTCAGTAGTGGCACAGATAAAGATCAGTTGAGATTTTATATGCTATTGTAAGTTTACTCGATGGTAGAAATGGAAACAGAAAAGCTACTTTTTAATTTTTCTATTCAATAGGCCCTGGTAACGTTTCGTATTAGTGTATTTTATGTTTTATTAAAATCTCAGTTCATTTCAGGCATCAAGGCTCATATAAAAAGGCACACACAAAAAACTACACTGACGGGCTCATAAACTGCATCAAAGTTCAGGATTAGGTTACTTTGAAATGATTTCCAACGCAAAAAGAATTTTTCTGAGATTAGCGCGTTCAAATAAACAAACATACAAACAAACTCTTCAGCCTTATTATATATTAACCGTAAAGATAAAAAAATATATTAAACCAATTTTCCTTAAATTTCTGTTTTTCTTCAAAAAAAGTCTTAAGGTCCTTTCCAGTACACAAACATAAACATAAGGATGTGGCCCTACGCTGTTTTAAAGTTTACGAACCAATCTAGAGGTTTCAATTTAAATCTGTATAGAAAGTTTTCATACTTGGTTATAAAATATTTATTTCAAAGTCGACTATACTTTGATGCAGATAATGAGTCCGTCAGTCTAATATCAACACAAACACTTTAATATATTATAAATATACATACCTACATATATTTAGACCATGGGAATTTCAGTTTTATTTGTAAAGGTGAAAAATTATGAATGTCTGTTTGTGATTGTATGTTTGTTACTTCTACATGCTTAAACAAATTTTGATGAAATTTGCCATAAAGATACTTGTAGTTAATAATCAGGATGTACCTTTATTCATGTATTCATACCATAGATGCAGTATATGATTCTGAACCCCCTAGTGGTGGAATCTTGCGTCGGCTTTTTCTCGATTTAAAAAAAATGATATGCTGTTTTTTTCACTTTAGGTCGTTCATAATTGTTATACTTTTATAACCCAATAAGATTTTAAAGAAAAAAATTACTAATTCGTTAATTACACAAAAAAGCGTAATTTGAACAATACTAGAAAAACTATCCTATCAGCTGATTTAATAGAGTTCGTATCAGGGATCAACGTCATACCTACAAACACACACGGCGGCACGCTTGCAACGTTCAAAGGCCGAGCCGACACTATTTTTTAAACACTGTTATTTCTGTAACCGCTCATTAACGATATAAATGACTATCATAATTTTGTTAGTGGCATACGGTGTACCCTTTTCGCGAAGTTTGCGTTACGATGTCAGATATACTCTATATATACCAAATTTCACGAGGTTGATAAGCAAGAGAATTGAGAATTATGTTAGCACATTTTAATCAAAGTAGATGTTCTACCCTCTTTTCTGTACTGCCAACAGTATAAGGGTCGGTTGCCTGCCGAACGAGGGGTTATCGTCGCCTTCACCCTTAGGCTGCCCGTCATACGCCTTACTCTTTCTGTGACAAAATACCGGCTAATAAGCTTATCCTACATTTACGTAAATCTTTATTCCTGAATGTTTGTTAGAATTTACACCCGTAAATTCTACCTGATACCATATTGATAACTACTATACACATACTACTATAGTGTTAGGAATTTTTTAGGACTTTGTTAGGCTAGACGGGGTCATAATATATAAATATATACGGACAAATCACACAGATTGAGCTAGCCCCAAAGTAAGTTTGAGACTTGTGTTATGGGATACTAAATCAACGATACTATATTTATAATAGATACATATATAGATAAACACTCAAGACCCAGGCCAATCAGGAAAATATCGTTTTCCATCATGACCTGGCCGGGGATCGAACCCGGGGCCTTCAGGTCGCAGGTAAGCGTGTTGACCACTGCGCCACGGAGGGCGTATAATACATATATCATGACCAACGATGATATCTCTCACCAGGAAATCGAGCAGCAGCGCTTCTCATGTGGATTGTCAAATTACTGCGATCCTCAACTCGTCTGACAAGCGTGGGACTTATGGCAGACTCTCTCAATGTAATGGCAAACCTTGAGAGAGGCCTTTGTCCAGCAGTGGACTTTTATAAGCTGAAGAAGAAGAAGATGATGATGATGATAACTTTGCGGTTTAAACGTAAAATAAGGCCCCCATAGGCGAGTCGAGTGGGCACTGAATCACAAATACGGTTCATTTTGTTAATGTATTAAGAATGCTCAGGGTGTATCAATGAAGTGATTACAATCATAAGCATTGTTAGTCTGTATTTTCGCCACTGGAACACAGGAATCCTGTCGATGAGTGGGACTGGGCCATAATCCACCAAGATCTTAGTGCATTTTAGTATAAGGAAGGTACAATAGCAGACTATAACTCAGACTGAAGATTTTTAGAAAGCACATTAACGTGAAGTACCACTAAGTTTAAATAATTAGTTTTGTGAGTTTTATACTTATATACTGTTTTATAAGTGGAATCTCGTAATTAACGGCACGGTTGACACCGTTGTTTAAGCGATTGATTGCTGCGCTGCGTGTAGCGGGTTCGATTGCCAAACGGAACAAATATTTGTATACGGATACGGATATATGGATATACAATATGTAAAGAAAACCCTGTCCGATCCGTCAAGGCATTGTTAGGTATCGATAACTGATTCTACTAATGGATACAAAGCCGGGTTAAACTTAAAAAAATCCCCCTAAAAAAATTAATATTATTTCATAAAAAGACATAACTTAATACATTTGCGGTAAACAACCCTTCCGCGGGCGGCGGGGGACAGGGCACGCGGCACGTGGTCGCATCGCTATTCACTCATAATAATACCGGTGTTGTCACTTTTTTAAAAATTACCATATTTCGGGGAAGTTGGAATTAATTCGCGGGAAAAAAAGATTATTTCAAAATTCATTAGTATTGTTTCTATGATGAGTAAAATTTTATATTATATTTGATCAAGTGTTTACCTAACCTTTATTATCCTTACGGGTCGGACAGGGTTTTCTTTACATATTGTATATACGGATATATACGGACAAATCACACAGACAAGGACTTACAAGGAGTTGTTCCTGATGTACCTGTTTGTGCATGTGAGTTTATATATTTCTAAACGCATCCACGACACAGGAGAAATCCCTAGTGTGAGGTCGAGTTTTAGTTTTTAAATACTACATGAATGAATTGTCTTCCTCCCATATATTCCTTTAGACTACTCGAAAGCAGCTGTAAGTTTTCTTAAAATTAATTTTATAATATAAAATAAATTATTAATAACAGTAACGCAGGATTTATGAAGAAGAGGAATTCATGTTCAATAAAAATTCACCAGTAGGTATATGTGACCATTATAATATCTGAACGGATCATTGTCAGCTATAAAAAAAAGCTTTCAGACATAATAAGCGTGAGAGCTTACATATTTATGCATTGCAAAAAATAAACAATTGTATGTACTCATATAAATAAACGAAACCCTTTTCCATTCAGTCGTTATGCTATAAAACACTCGAATCGTGTACACATAAATCTTATCTTATACCTTTAAACGAGCAATTCTTGTATATATATATATAATTGGAATCTCGGAAACGGCTCCTACGATTTTAATTAAATTTTGTGTGCAGGGGGCTTCGGGTACGATAAGTCGATCTAGCTAGGTTTAATTTTCAGAAAATGTTTTTTTTCCATGATTTGAGGCACTGAACAATTGCTAAACTTCTCATAAGAAGCTAAATTTCGCCGTTGTCCTTAATGATACGAATAGCTGAGGGGCTTTGGCCTCAGATTCGGAGCTCGTAGACTTCGGGTTCAAATCCCTGACGGTATAGTGTTTTTTTGTTTTTTTTTTTTTGGAGTTTTAAAAAAAAATTATGGCATTTTAAAAGTTTTTTTTTTTTATTAGTCGAAACAATTGTGAAAGAAATGATGTTGTATATAAACAACAATATTTTTTGTTGTAAATATATAATACATAGAAGAACTTTTATTTTGCCTACTTTGTGGAGGTGCAAAGTACCAGGGTAGCACAAAAGTGTAGGAGAAGTCGAAACAATGAAGCTCATTCATTTTAAAAATCAGCCTGAAGGAGCAGTCGAATTTACAACAGAATTTCTCAAAGTGTCAACATTTCAACGAACTGACATATTATTATTATTGCTAACCTTATGATACCTTGCACCTCCTCAAAGTAGACAAAATAAAATTTATCCATATAATATGATTTAATAATGATGAAGTACCTGGGCGACCGAGCTTTGCTCGGCATCTTTTTTTTTTGGTTATAATTATTATTATTAATTTATTTACATCAGACAATTGTCCATAGTTTTCATAAAAACACTTACACAAAATACATTTAAATTATTTATGAACTATTATAAATATATAGTACCGGGCGACCGAGCTTTGCTCGGCATCTTTTTTTTTTTGTTAGGTACATCGCGTGTCTCTATATTTTCAAAACAAAAAATGCATAACGAGCGATTTTTTTAAATAATATTTTTTGACTAATGTTTTTGTAATGAGGAGGCGGATAGATTAGCGAAAATCGGGAGTACAGAAGGACAAGAAATTTATGTAAAACCATATTATTCAGAAATATTAACAAAGTATAATGGACAGTGTTATAATTTATGGAAGGAATATTTTAATCAAAGTTCAATGGAAAAGGGCATATGGTATAAAACTATCCAATGTGAGCCTCCTCGTGTACCTTGGTTTACATATAGTCGTTTAAGTAGGAAACTGATTATTATAGCTCATAGAATCAGAACAGGACATATTCCATCAAACAATTTTGCTTTTTTAATGGGAAAAGTTGCTTCTCCAAAATGTAATACGTGTGGAATAGAAGATGATGTATACCATTTGTTGATGGAATGCGTTCAGTTTAAGGCAGAGAGAGAAGAATGGCTTCAACAATTTGATTTGGACAAATTACAGGTCGGAGTCATGAATTCAGTACTCTCGAACCCTAATAGTGAAGAAGCTTGTATTTTGTTTAAGCTATTATCAGTTAGGTTAAAGTAATGATGTTGTGATATGTATAATTATGATAGTAATCGGACTGACAAATACCTACATGTCTATAAAAGTCCAAAAAAAAAAAAGAATAAAAAAAAACGACTAATGTTTTTCGATCATACCGACATAATAATAAAAAATATTATTAACTGTTATTTAAATATAAAATTACGAGTGCAATTTAGTTTAATATTTTATAAGAAATAAGTACTTACAGTTTAACAATCAGTTACATCAGTTATATATTATCATCAATATATAGTTTAAGGTCTTAACCTAATACTTCCTTCCATGCGCCGCGACCTCATTGCGGCGCTCGGAGGCGGACGCCTCTCCCTGGCAACCATGGTGCGAGCCATGGTTGAAAGGGAGAGTGCATGGGAGGCTGCCGCCTCCTTCTGCGAGACCGTCCTCTTGCAGAAGGAGGCTGCGGAGAGGGAGCGGGAAGAGGACGTACTTGCCGCTCCCCTCCGGCGTAGACGGGTGGGGCGAAGAAGGCGGGGGACGAACCCCCGTCTCCTTTAGCCCCAGGGTGTGACCAGCGCGTGCGGGTAGCTCCCGCACGTGCATTGCACAACGGTCACCACGTCTGGGGATTATTCCGTTACCGGGTAATCCCCCTTTGGCGCGGAAACCGGCCCTACAGGGGAGGGCCGGCAAGCCCTGAGAGTGGCACGGAGTACTTGGCCTTCGGGTCGGCCCCGTGACACTCTCAACACAGGGCCCGACGGTAACCGGGTGGTTTTAGTGGGTATTCCCGGCTTCGGCCGGGCGAGTCCCACACACGCTCGTCGCCTAGCTAGCGACGGGTATGGTGCGTAAAGGCATTTCCACTCGTTAAAAAAAAAAAAAAAAAAAATACTTCCTTCCATACTATATTGCGGGTATGTCGAGGGTTTTCATTAATAATAATCATTTCACGTTCTGACGCACGCTGCCGCATATCTTGCAGACGTCGGTCCCGTTGCTCATCATTTTCGGCGGCCACACGTTGTGCTACATGCTCTCGTGAAACATCTAAATCATAAGACCTTTCTGTTCTTAAAATATTAGTCATATTATTATCAAGTTTTGCAAGCATCTTACTTTAGCAGCACATGTGGGATGAGCGGTAACCTGATGATTTTCATCAAGTTCTTCTTCAAATGGGTCCTCACTGTGCGAAGTCTGACAAACACGTGTGGGACCAGCGAAAATCAGATTGTTTTTATGGAGGTTTTCTTCTGCTTCTTGAGATGAGTCACGGCTTCGTGGAGTTAAATTGTTCGTAAGCGTTTTTTTTTAATGTTCTTTTTGGCATTTTCGTGTAAAAAAGACACATGATATTTAAAGAGCAATTTTCTGGGTCTAACCTCAAACCAAACATTGGCTTCGTGTACCATGAATGTAAACGTCATCTATATCAAATCAAAGTACTATATTAATTATCAGTTTAATTTTATTTTATTTTATTTTGGAATGTTATATGTATATTTATAATAGTTCATAAATAATTTAAATGTATTTTGTGTATGTGTTTTTATGAAAACTATGGACAATTGTCTGATGTAAATAAATTAATAATAATAATTATAACAAAAAAAAAAGATGCCGAGCAAAGCTCGGTCGCCCAGGTACTACAAATAATGCTCAATAATCGTGAGTCATAGAAATACGTGAAAACGGTCAAATTTTCGTACGACATAAGCCTGCCCAAGTTTCTACTCTATTTATTTTTCCATACAAATTAGAACACGCTTCAAAAGTATTTGGTAATTTATGGATTTTTGTTTTATTACAAAAATATTTCTGATAAATTTGAGGAAACCGTTTGGTTTTGTTTTATCGTGTAACGTTTATAAAGGATGTATCTGACATCGACGCACAAACGAGTACCATGGATCCAGTACATGATTCTGAACCCCCCAGTGGTGCAATTTTTCGTCGGCTTTTTCATTATTAACAAAAAAATATATGTAGTTTTTTTCACTTTAGACCGTTCATAAATGCTATACTTTTATAAGCCAATAAGATTTTAAAGTAAACAATAATTAATTCGCTAATTACACATAAAAGCACAATGAAAACAAAACTCGAAAAACTATCTTATCAGCTGATTTAATAGAGTTCACATCAGGGATCACCTTCATACCTACAAACCCGCACGGCGGCACGCTTGCAACGTTCAAAGGCAGAGCCGACACATTTTTTTAACACAATTTTATTAGTGGCATGGGGTGTTGTAGCCTTTTCGTGAAGTTTGCGTTACGATACATCCTGTATAGTACACTCCTAGATTTCTACTAAAAGTAATTTGTTTTCATTAGTTGGTTTTATTGTTCATTAAAATATATTTTTTTTATTCAGGGGGGAATAAAACATTATATTTCGCAATAGGTACATGACAATAAAAGTAAAAGTTAGAATGCTGAGGAGCAGGAGTGCTGTCAGCGTTCTGACTTTCTTTTTAGTTCTTTAATCATCCTATGAGGTGAACCTTATAACTATTCTTAAGAATTGGACTGCAACACATACTTTCATTTTTATTCCTATTAGTAGTTCTAGAGGTCGGCCGAAATACGTCCACTGCTGGACATAGGCCTCCCCCAGGGATCACCACGAGGACCGGTCCTGCGCCTCCTGCATCCTGCACCATGTCGGGGCCTATCCATGCTTCGCCTTCCGATGCGTGGTTAAGAACCCGTTGGCCCCATCGGGCGGATGTAAACGCGTTCAAACAAACGAAGAAGTTCTGCAGCTTTATTATCAGTAAAGATTCGAGTAGATGATAAAAAATTTAAAGAACAAATTTAGGTATATGGTGAAACTTGATTACCTTAAATTGATTTATCATACTGAAGCTATAAAATGTTATATTATATTTTGAGATACATAACATTATACATTTTACCCAAACACCTGTAGATCACACAAAACACATTTGGTACCCAATTTCTCAACATTGACGCTTACATCGCTTCATGTTAATCTCATAATAAAGACTTCATCCAGAACTGACAGGCAATTATCATGGGGCTTACGTAGGCACCCCCAATCAGCATAAATCACCTCTAAGGCCCGGTATACACTGGCAGAATATATAATGTTTCCATGAAACTTGGGAGGTATTTCTAGGATATTTTTTTAAAGTTGTAAACAAGTGTTTGATCGCGACCCCGCCTTATGATAAGGGGACTTGTTTATTAAGAGCCTATTGACTCTAGCCTTGAAGACACTTAAATTGTAGTCAGACGGTAACAGATATTTTTGTAAAACTTATTTGTATCAATATCAAAACTCATTTATTCAAATTAGGCTGAGAATCAGCACTTTTTGAACGTCAATATTACATAAGACAGTCCCCCAAAACGCCCACCCATCGACACTTCCTAGTGCTTTCGCTGGGAAGAAAAAGTGGCGGAACAAACTCCCCAGCAGCACAGCTGTCTGTTCATTTAAAAAAAAAAACACATGGTTTATACAATACTATGTATAGTGATGAACACGATAAAATACAACAACAATGAAATTATTTACCAGCTACCACGCCAAAATACCAGCAAAGCAAAAATCTACCGGGTCGGGTTGTTGAGAGTTCACCTTCTGATTTTAGTATTTATCTGTCAAAAGTTACTTCTGGTTTCAATTTTAATTAGTGAAGACATTTGTTTATTGTCGAGACAACAATGCCACTGGATGAATTTTAAAAATTTAGATAAAAATCTTTTTTTTTTAATTATGTACATGTTGGCCCAGATTGTCTTGTACACAAACTAAACTAAATTTAAGTTCAGTGCATCTTTTTATTTCCATTTCATTAAGAAAGGGACAGAATATGTACAAATGTCAAATTAGTCCGCGCTTGACATAACTTGATGTATTTTTTGTCGCCATGTTTATAATCGCGTCTAAACTGTCTATGGTGTATCTTAATTTGACAGGATTAAACTAAAATGCTAATCCTCCAAGATACCACTGTGTCTCAAGACTAAAGTCTTTGACCAGTGCTGGCTTACGGAACTGAAACGTGGTCACACACAATGGGCCTCATACGAAGGCTCAGAGTCACACAAAGGACGATGTAAAGAGCTATGCTCGGAGTTTCTCTGCCTGATCGAATCAGAAATGAGGAGAACCTCAGAAGAACCAAAGTCGCCGACATAGCTCTTCGAGTCGCTAAAATTAAGCGGCAGTGGGCAGGGCACATTGCTCGTAGAACCGATGACCGATGGGCCAGTAAGATTCTGGAGTGGCGGTCACGTACCGAAAGACGCAGCGTAGGGAGGCCCCCAACAAGGCGGACTGAGAGCCTGCTGAAGGTCGCGGGAAGCCAATGAATGCGGGCAGCACAAGACCGGTCATCGTGGAAAGCCTTTGGGGAGGCTTTTGTCCAGTAGTGGACCTCTATAGGTTTAAGAAGAAGAAGAAGAAGAAACTAAAATGTTGTTAGAGAAATAAAGAAAAATATGGACTAAATTTAAAACTAGTTTGTGAACAGGAGATTCGGCGCTATTGTTTGACTAATTTAATTAAATAGTCTTAATGTTTTTAAAATTAGGCATTTTGGCCTTCTGTGTAACTTGTTACTAATCTTGTAGACAACTGTCTGAAAATGAAAGTTTTCAATTCTACCTAGTCTTAATAGACTAGGTAGAGTTTTGAGCATTGCCCAAGCAAACACAATTCTCAATTATGAGAATTGTGTTTGCTTGGGCAATGCTCAATAGGGTTGGGCGTACACGACCAATGATGCTGAGGGAGAAGGAGATTGATCTAAAGACCCTCCACGACCAAACTCCGACACAACAACATTAGGCGCATCGTATCGTACCCGGCATAAATCGCAACATAACTACTCAGACCCGTCCTCCGTACGGCTTCGCCAGACATTATGCCAGAACACGACAAATCGCTTGGCGGCAAGGCTTGGTTTGTGTGAATGTTTTTATATGTAACATTTATTTGAAAATTAATAAAATCCTATAATAATCTCAGTTCAAGAGGGTGAATAAGCTACCTAACTTGAATCCTCAATCACCATATACAGTCGGAAGTTAAATGTACTGCGCCACTCATCACCTAGTCAGCAGTGTCACAGCATAGTGATAATTTCAATGCCAACCACTCTGGCCTCATGCCAAGTGATGTCATTGAGTCTAGACATGTACAACCATAACGTGAGGAAACTCCCTGGAGGAACTGCCTTGGCCTGTTTCAGACATTTGAATTATATACCATGAATTATAGTTAGCGCCAGTCTTTTCTGTAAATTTAATGAAAAATTAGCTGTAGTAAGCTGTCAATTAAGCTATGGATTGTTGTTGACCCGTTGGTGAAGCGAGTTTTACAAAATAGATTGACAGGACTCTTTACAGCTTGCATGACGTCAATAAAGGTTAATAATCATGCCGCAGTAGACGCCCTGGTAGGGAGACAACATTGAACTCCCGGCCGCCGTAGAAGCGGGCGCAGGTCCGCTCCTACGCAGGGCGGTGAGCAGTGGGCAGCACGCCGCCCGGTAAGGACGCGCACCTCAACGAGATGTCAACACATCGTGACGGGGTCCAGGGAGACCGGTGCCTCCTGGGTCAGGGTTATGAGTTGGTTCAAAAAGAAACCGCGGCCCTGACGTTTAGGCAAGTGAAAAAACACGGGTGGGTTTTAGTCAGTAAAAGTCTGACACAACCGTCCACTACACCCAGAGTGGGAGAGGTCAAGTGATGATTTCTCATCCCGAATAAAAAATAAGTAAAATAATCATTACTTAAAGCTAACTTGAAGGCCTTTACCTGTATTAAACGTGTAACATCAAGTCGGCATCTCCTCAATGTCAAAAACGGAAACTGAATATGATGTACGGATATTAATGACACTTTTGACAAATTGAAAATGTTATATAATAATCATCCTATGAACGTTCTTAAACGAAAATTGCTCCTCAGAAGCGATTTTGCCCTAGAACATCGAACTCCCAGCTACTATAGAAGCAGACTTCCACGTCCGGTAAGAACCATGCCCGGCTCGACGGCGCGTTCTGATCCACGCTCGCCTCAAAGAGCTGTCAGTACATACTGACGTGTTTCACGAGATCAATGCCTGTTATGGCTGCGGGTAGGTGTTAGTCAGTAAAATTCTGACACGCCCTTCCACTCCCCCAGGGCGGAAGAGGTCATTTGATGATTTCCCATCCACAAAAAAAGATGTACTTTTGTCTACTGGATTTATTAATAAACAGGTAACAATTCTTACAACTGTTTCTTAAAGAGATAGGTTTTTATCAGTTTTATGAGCAGTAGAATCAATTAACGGACATTAAGGACGTAGTTATGCAAAATGGATCATGCAAAAAATATCAAAGCCGCAAGAAAGTACAGGAAAATACCTATTATTTAAATATAATTTTATATTAACTGTCATGGTATCTATATATATAAAAGAAAGTCGTGTTAGTTACATCATTTATAACTCAAGAACGGCCGAATCAATTTGGCTGAAAATTGGTAAGGAGGTAGCTAAGAACTGGGAGAAGGACATAGGATACTTTCTATGCCGCTCCCCGTCGTTCCTGTGGGAATAAATGAGCTTCTTTGTTTCGACTTCTCCCACACTTTTATGCTACCCTGGTACCTTGAACGTCAAAAAATATGCCCAATAAACCTTCTTTCATGTATTATGATTATTTGATAATGATGAATGAATGAGGTTTATTGTTTCGACTTCTCCTACACTTTTGTGCTACCCTGGTACCTTCCACGTCAAAAAAATATGCACAATAAACCTTCTTTCATGTATTATGATTATTTGATAATGATGAATGAATGAGGTTTATTGTTTCGACTTCTCCTACAGTTTTGTGATACCCTGGTACTTTGCACGTCCACAAACTATGCACAATAAAACCTCTTTCATGTATTATGGTGATTTGATAATGATGAATGAGCTTTTTTATTGTTTCAATTTCTCCTACACTTTTATGCTACCCTGGTACCTTGCACGTCAAAAATATGCACAATAAACCTTCTTTCATGTATTACGATTATTTGATAATGATGAATGAATGAGGTTTATTGTTTCGACTTCTCCTAAACTTTTGTGCTACCCTGGTACCCTGCACCTCCACAAAGTAGGAAACACGTGTCCAGTATTTTTAAGTTAATAATATTATGTACAAAATTTCAAAAAGATATAATGAAAAACCACAAAGTTATAATAAGCTTGCTACGAGTATTCTACTTGGTTGTCCCAACATAAATATGGTCAAAGATCCGCGCGCGAGCGAGCGCGGTGCGTTGACCTCTAGCGTCAGCTGTTGCGCGCGCACAATACTATGATGATGTATCGTAAGCTGCGTGACGCACTCGGTAACTACACTGTAACAATTTCTAAATGTATTTGGGACAAAATATAACATGGTGTCAAAGTTATTGGAATCGATTCAGTTGCTTATTCACTATCTATATATATAAAAGAAAGTCGTGTTAGTTACTCCACTTATAACTCAAGAACAGCTCTATCGATTTGGCTGAAAATTGGTAGGGGGGTAGCTAAAAACTAGGAAAAGGACATAGGATACCTTTTATCCCGTTCCCGTCGATCCCATGAGAATGAATTAGCTTCATTGTTTCGACTTCTCCTACACTTTTGTGCTACCCTGGTACCTTGCACGTCCACAAACTATGCACAATCAAACTTCTTTCATGTATTATGATGATTTGTGATAATGATGAATGAATGAGGTTTATTGTTTCGACTTCTCCTACAGTTTTGTGCTACCCTGGTACCTTGCACCTCCACAAAGTAGGAAACACGTGTCCAGTATTTTTAAGTTAATAATATTATGTACAAAATTTCAAAAAGATATAATGAAAAACCACAAAGTTATAATAAGCTTGCTACGTGTATTCTACTTCGTTGTCCCAACATAAATATGGTCAAAGATCCGCGGGCGAGCAAGCGCGGTGCATTGACCTCTAGCGTCAGCTGTTGCGCGCGCACAATACTATGATGATGTATCGTAAGCTGCGTGACGCACTCGGTAACTACACTGTAACAATTTCTAAATGTATTTGGGACAAAATATAACATGGTGTAAAAATTATTGGAATCGATTCAGTTGCTTATTCACTATTTATATATAACTCAAGAACGGCTGAACCGATTTAGCTGAATATTGGTGGGAGGTAGTTAAGAACCCGTCCCCGTCGTTCCCGTGTGACGTGACATAAGACATGGTCCAACTCATTCAAAATGTAAGTCAGCAATTCATATACCAAAAATGGTATAACAAAAAGCAAATGACAGCTGAGCATATTTAAAAAAAAGTCTAACCGGTTGAAGCAATCGTTTAAAGCAAAGAATATAAATACTCTCTGCTGGTTTAAAGTTTCTAATAAAAAACCACAAAGCCAACTTCAACTTCAAAATTTCTAATATTGTATTGCTGTGCCATTTATCATCAATAAAAGTATCATGCCGTGACCAAGACCATCAAATCTTTCTCGACAAAGCGGTAATGCAAGAGTAAATCGAAACATTCTGAATGAAAGCACTGAAGAAGAGCAAGAAATTGCACGTGCAGAGCGCCGCCTTACTATGACTCGACTTCGTGCTTCTCACTCACAAGAGCAAAGGGAGGCGGCAGTCCGTGAAACTGTTCCGTTGACAATGCGAAATCGGCGAACAAACCTCAGAGATCATCATCATCATCATCAATCTTTTTATCGTCCCACTGCTGGAGACAGGTCTCCTCTCATGCAGAGAAGGATTGAGTGTAATCACCACGCGTGCTCAATGCGGGGTGGCGATTTCAGACTTATAAAGTCCAGGTTTCCTCAAGATTTTTTCCTTCACGTTCAGTCATTGGTGTCCTAGATATTATACTTAGAGAGTACATATCACTTTAGAAAAGTTACATCTATACTTGCCTGACCTGGAATAGAACCCGCGCAATCATACAAGAGAGGCTGGTGTTTTAACCACTAGGCCACCACGACATCTCAGAGATCAATAGCTAGATAATTTACGAAGCACAAGTAGAAATTCATTTCTTTCACAAGGTGCTACACTAAATATTATTTACAGTGTTCCTAATTTAAAAAGTAAAAAATGTGATCATGTGATATTTATTGCCTTTAAGGCGGAACAAAGTTCGCCGGGTCAGCTAGTTTTAATATATATTATATTTTTTAAAGTCAAGCGTCAGCTAGCAAATTTTGACGAAGTTAACAATGCACTTTCTAAAGTTGTCCATTGGTTTAATATAAACAACCTTGTTTTAAATGAAAAAAAAAAACTAAAGTCATTAAATTTTCTATGCCGAATGTCAGGCAGCTAAGTACCAATGTTCAACTGAATGGAATAAAGTTAATCCCTGTCGAGTCGACAGTTTTTCATGATCTATTGATGCCAAGTTACAATGGGGTCCTCACATTGAGAAGCTGTCGGGTAAACTCAGTTCTGCCGCCTTTGTTGTTAAGAATATTAGATAGTTAACTGATGTGGATACAGCCAGATTTGTTTATTTTAGTTATTTTCATAGTCTTATGACTTATGGGATTCTTCTCTAGGGAACTTGTACGGACATAAATAACATCTTTGTTTTACAGAAAAGGGCTGTTCGAGCCATTTACAACCTTGGTCCTAGAGATTCTCTTGGAGACAAATTCAAAGAGGTGAACATTCTAACTATAGCGTTACAATATATATTTGAAAATCTTATGTATATACATAAAATATATCGAATTTTGAGAAAATAAGCGATATTCATAATATAAATACCAGGAATAGACACAATCTTGCTGTACATCACACTCGTCTCCACAGAGTAGGCAACTCGTTCATGGGTCAATGTATACACTTTTACAACAAGCTTCCCATGGACGTTCGAAACTTACTCATTAAACGATTTATAAACTATATAAAGGCCAAACTTTGCAAAAAGGGGTATTATAAAATCACAGATTATTTAGAAGACAAAAAAGCTTGGGACTGAGCTGCTCGCTCTGCTAACCATTGTTACTAAGCAATATGCGTAATTATAAGGTAAATTATTGTAAACATTTTCATTTTTAATATGATCTCTGAGTTTGTTTCGGCTATTTCTTCTCAGAGGTAATCAGTTAGGAAATGCGGCTTCATCTAGTTTTAAATAATAAAAAAAATAAAAACATGACGTGTAAAAGTGATCAGTGATCCTACTTGATTAATTAAACGATTTCCTTTCATATAAATTTCACTTCAAACTCTATTTTCGAAAAACCAAGTTTGCTGGTTAGATCCTTTTTGCATAACTACGTCCAATTAGAAAAAAAACAACTGCACAGTTAGCGCAGTGTTTAAATACATTTCCCGTACGGTACAAATATTTATATTATGACCTACAATTAGTTGTTCCGGGTCTGGCTGTATGGTGGAGAAATTCCTAGTGGAATTTCTCGACCATACAGGACACTAGTGGAGCAAAGTTTTATAAAAAAAAAAATGCTTGGAAATTACCGTGACTACAAAACAGAAATAATGATAATAATAAGGAAGTTTATATATTTCATCCAACAACGTCAGTACGAAAGTAATCAATAAGATAAATGAATGGCTGTAAAATAATAATAATGGGCAGTGAGATAAATCGTTCCACAGATTATAGGTTGCGATGCGCGGTCGAGTACGGTCGAGGTTTCGCTGCTCTGTGCGAATATTGGTTTCGAGAATTGCGTGGCTTTAGCTGCGGTTCGGTCACCGCTATGAGTTCTCAAACTTTGAGAACTCAAACACTTGCTCAGTTTTTTTTTTGTTCCATTATTATTATGAGGCTTATAAATACAAAACCTGCACCCAAATTGCCTAACACAAGATTACTCAAATACTTAATATAAATTTGAATAATTTTGAAGCATTTTCCTCTAATGCTTCCATATTATGATGGGGCTCATAATAATATGGATGCAAATGTATCGGCTCAAGAATACATACTCCGGGCTGCTACTGAAAAATGTAGATGAAAAATTCTCATTATTCTTTGCCTAGCTCGGGATTAGAACTCAGGAACTCACGCTCAGCAGAAGCGAATAAAAGTATTTTGTAGTAAAACTGCATAAGATTCCTATAACCTGTATAATATTTTCCAAACATAAAAAACAATGTAAGTAGAATTAATCGTCAACTCATCAGTATTTAATACAGTGAATAAAATGCTCACATTTGTCTTTAAAAAAATGATACCTCCTGGGTCATGATTGCAGGTTGGTTAAATAAGAAACCGTGGCCCTGTCCGTCGCACAGGAAAGTGAAGAAACATGGGTGGGGTTTAGTTAGTAATAGTCTGACACGCCCATTTCGCTCCGCCAAGAGTGGGAGAAGTCATTTGATGATTTCCCATAAAAAAGAGGGCGTCGAGCCACGCTAAGTCTAGGGTTTCGTAGTTACACGTCCATCACAATAAGTGTCCCTACATAAGAGTTAAAAAGTGGTATCTTTATAACATTGACTTGAAGTACTAAGTACGAAATCCTACAAATGGGCCCACGAAGGACGGTGATAACTAAAGAAAGGTTCATAGATGTCAACTAAACATGGCAATTTCGAAAAAATGCTGTCATTTGGGTCCCACCACGAGTAGTGGGAAGGGATTGTAACATGGATTGATAACTAGGCAAAGCAACTCAAGTTTCTGCGGCTAAATAAATGTCCCATGGGCGAATTATCTGCGGATCTGTTATAACCTGCAAGTGTTTACATAGATATTGTTCATACGACAGCACGTCAAGCTACTACAATCTTCAAGATTTCGTTATTATATTTCCAACTTTATGTCTAAAGTATTAAGGCTCACGGTTAATTGGGAATATTTGACAGTTTCGGATAGCTTGACCTGCTGTCGTCCGAATGTTATGAACAATTAAAAAATTTCAATAACGAGAGACCAACCGAACTACTAGGCAATTTAAAAGCTCATACTCGTCCCACGTCTCCCATCACTGTTCATATTTTTCTGACAATTAAAATTAGGTATATCTCGATATACATATATCTTGAAAGTATTAAAAGTAAGTAGGCCACTCATGACAATCTATAAGTTTCAATTATGAACACGTTCCCGACATGTATGTAGGTACTATTTTTAGCACGATAAGAAAAATCACGCGATGCTTTCTCTTATACCTATAAAGGTCTTGTTATTTATATTATATCTGATTGCACACACATTACACATAAAATAGAACTCAATGGCATACTTGTTGCTTATTTATAACACCAGCCTGTAATTGTTTTATTTCGGAGCTTCTTCTCAATGTTATACATTGTTATGCCATTTTTTCTGCTAAGTGATGGCCCCCACAAATTAGCGATACGACTGGCAGAAAAATCCTAATGAAGTTTTTATATAAATTGTTCTATTTGAATCGCATCGCTCCTGGGAGTTTTTTCCACTATGAAGTCGTAAATAGTAGGCATTTTGTGGGCTTTCTTGTGATTCTATAGAATTCAAAGTGATGAGTGTCAACCTTATTGGAACGAAGTTATAGGTACTCTGCAAATTTGATGATTGGGAATGAGATCAAAAAAGTACAACAATTTAACTGCCACGAGAATTTTGAAGTATTACTTTTTTGCCTGTATCAAACATTGCAATTTTGTTTGATTGTATCTGTTATTTAATACATAATATTACAACGCAACGCGTCCCGACTTTTTCATTCAAATGAATGAATCTTTAAGGTAAAATGGAATCAGCGTTGATCACTTTCTTTTGTCTCTCTCTGGGCCTAAGATATGCTTATATTTTAAGCTAGGCTTTCGACACCAGGCCAAACATAAATACAAAACCTGGATGACGACGCCACCTTATGAACAACTATGCTATCTTACCATTGGGCACAGATTCAAGAAATGATTGAGGAATTACTGACCTAATAGCCATACACAAATCGAATGGGTTTTGGACGGTGGCCAACCTTGTTCTAGACTCGAGTCAAAAGGCATTACGGGTGTCATCTGTTGGACCAGTGGAATATTTTTGGCAGCAAAATTATAACTATAAAATAATGCTTAGGATGCATATCGCCAAACACATGGATGACTAATAGAGAATGGCCTAAGGCATTAAGGCTTCCTTTGTATATTTCTTTGCGTGAATTTGTAATATTTAATGACATACCAGGCGGGTAAGTCTACAATTATTTTAAGCCTAAGCCATTATCATTTTCATTCCATTACCTTCTTTGTTTTACCCAAGTCCGAGCGACATTTTCCGCCCATTTGTACCTTTCTTCCCTGCACTTTCCGAGTCTCATCCGGCGGGGTTATTTCACAACACACTAATACTCGTTGTAGCAATGGCTTGCATTTTGACTGTCCAACAATTTCATTGTGTTATCTGGTAAATCAGTCGTGATACAAAAATAAAAAACTTTATTGTTCAGAAAAACACTACAATATTTGAATAGCACTAGCCTCCACCCTAGGATTCCCCGTGTTGTGGAGACTAGTCCCTTTTGGTTTAGGTAGGTAGGAGGTAGGTTTATATAATACATGGCATCGGTCGGCATGATTTTTGAGACAACAATAATCAGTTGTTCTTCCAAACAAATAAATTTACTAAATATTTTACAAAATTATTTATGTGTATATTATTTTGAATTTTAAATTTGTGTGGTGTACCATGTATTGTGTGGATGTGTGATGAATGAGTGAGTTAGATCGATCGAAGTCTGAGTCATAACATTCCCTCTGTCATCCAAAACATTTCTGTAATCTCACTTGTGTATCCCACACCGTTTGAATTGTGGAGATCTGACTAAGTGGGGACACTACTAATGGGGGTACTAGTTCGATAGGTCCAAATCGACCTTTATATATTTGTGTGATGAATATGTGTGTTGCGTTTCCAAGTAACTGGTACTTATATCACAGGGCTCCTCCTAGTATAAACCCAGTTACACAAATCTTGTATTTTGCCACTAATTTAGTAAGTCTAATTTAAGTTACAAATACTGTAACTAAGGTTAACCCTTGAACAAATAAATATTGACTTTATTTAAGTTGTTTACATCAAGAATAGAATAGAATAGAATACTCTTTATTATGTACACCATATAGATTACAGAACATAAATAAAAATATTTTACAAAGGGTGACACAATGGGCGGTCTTATCGCTAAGAGCGATCTTTTACAGACAACCTTTGGATGGAATTCTAAGAGGTAGGATAAAGAAATAGTGTAGGTAGTCTACAGTGTACTATTTACATAGATTATAAATTAAAAATTTTCACTTACAATAGGATTAGCAATATCCTTCAAAATTATTCAATTTTGCGTGTGCATTACGCAATTTCAAATGTTGCTGGTTTTACCCTCAAGCTTTGGAAGATTAATTAGTATAGGTACAAGATCTTCTCATTTCAAAGCTTCATTTAAAAAAAACCTGAGATTTTGTGCCTGAATCGTTAAATAAACGAAGACATAATAATCGAAACAAACACAGCAGCCTCCGAGGTCGCTGCATAAGGGGGCGCAGGTTCGATCCCAGCGCAGTGCAAATATTTGTATGCATGAATAATATATGAATATTTGCACTGGTCTGGTCGTGCTTCGGTAAGCACGTTAAGCCGTTGGTCCCGGTTGCCATACGAATATCTAATGGCAGTCGTTACAGGTTGTTGGAGCCCTCAAAAGTCCAACAATTGGTCTAACTGCAATGCTTCGATATCGCCTTCGGGTTGTAGAGGACAGCCGGCAGTCGCTTCATGGAAAATATCGAAGTTTAGCTAAATGAGCAGTTTGATTGGTTTTTTTTAATAATTATAAACTGGCACTTGACCGCAATCCCGCAAAATCGTACCCGGCACACATCGCAACACAACTGCTCAGACCCGTCCTCCGTACGGCTTCACCAGACATCATGCCGGAACACGACAAATCGCTTGGCGGCAAGGCTTTGTCTGGTGGGTGGTAACTTCTGCCGGCGGCCGATGTTATGGCCTACCACCGAGGAAAAGCGGACCCCAGGCACCAAAGCTGAAGAAGATTCGAATGCGACTGGGATTAACGCTGATATGGTGATGATGATGATGATAGTCATCATCATCATCATTCATCATTTCAGCCGAAAGACGTCCACTGCTGGACATAGGCCTCCGCCAAGGTTCTCCACGACGACCGGTCCTGCGCCTCCCGCATCCAGCGGTTTCCCGCGACCTTCACCAGGTCGTCGGTCCACCTTGTCGGGGGCCTACCCACGCTACGTCTTCCGGTGCGTGGTCGCCACTCGAGAACCCGTCGGCCCCATCGGGCATCGGTCCTACGGGCAATGTGTCCAGCCCATTGCCACTTCAGTGTTGCAATTCTTCGGGCTATGTCGGTTACTCTCGTTCTTCTGCGGATCTCCTCATTCCTGATTCGATCGCGCAGTGAAACCCCAAGCATAGCCCTCTCCATTGCCCTTTGAGCGACTTTGAGCCTTCTTATAAGGCCCATTGTTAGCGACCACGTCTCAATTCCATAAGTCATCACTGGCAACACACACTGGTCGAAGACTTTTGTCTTGAGACACTGCGGTATTTCGGACGAGAAGATTCTACGTAGCTTCCCGAAAGCAGCCCAGCCGAGTTGGATTCGACGATTGACCTCTTTCTCGAAGTTGGACCTTCCTAACTGGATAGTTTGTCCCAGGTACACGTAGCTGTCAACAACTTCGAGAACAGAGTCTCCAATCTTTATAGGAGTCGGTACAACATGGGCATTAGACATGACTTTCGTCTTGCCCATGTTCATTTTAAGACCGACTCGCTTGGAGGCCCTCCTGAGGTCTTCGAGCATTGTACTCAGGTCCTCCGCGGTCTCAGCCATGACTACGATATCATCAGCAAACCGAAGGTGTGTCATGTACTCGCCATTGATGTTGATGCCCAGTCCTTTCCAGTCCAGAACCTTGAAGACATCCTCCAATGCAGCGGTGAACAGTTTCGGAGAGATAACATCTCCCTGTCTGACACCACGCTGCAGAGGTATTGGTTTCGAGGTCTGGTCCTGTATTCGGACTGACATGGTGGCGTTTTCGTACAAACCCTTCAGCGCTTCAATATACCGATAGTCTACTTGGCACCGCTGGAGAGACTGCAGTACAGCCCAGGTCTCGATCGAATCAAAGGCTTTTTCGTAGTCCACAAACGCCAAGCAAAGGGGTAGGTTATACTCCTCGGCCTTCTGTATAACCTGACGAAGCGTATGTATGTGGTCTACTGTGCTGTAGCCTTTTCGGAAACCGGCTTGTTCGGGCGGCTGGAAGTCGTCAAACCTGCAGGCGAGACGATTTGTGAGGACTCTTGAAAACAGCTTATAGACATGACTCAGAAGTGAGATGGGTCTGTAGTTTTTCAAAAGGGTGTTGTCACCCTTTTTGAAAAAGAGTACCACCACACTTCTGTGCCATGCCTGTGGCGTTTTTCCCTTATCTATGACGGAATTAAATAACTTCTGAAGGGCCCTAAGGATCGGTTCACCACCCGCCTTCAGTAGCTCTGCCGTTATTCCGTCATCGCCTGGCGCCTTGTTGTTTTTAAGATGTTTCAGAGCCAATCGAATCTCCTGCAGGCTGACGTCCGGGATATCTTCAGTGTAGTGTCGGGTTAATCTTGCTCTAGGGTCTTCAGCAAGATTTAATGCGGGTCTTGTCGTTGAAGTGTAGAGCTGTCCATAGAAATTCTCGACTTCCCTCAAAAGCTCGGGCCCGGACGTTAAGATCTTGCCGTCGTCAGTCTTCAGCTTGCTTAGCCGGCTATGCCCAATAGTCAGATCTCTAGCGAAAACTTTAGAGCCTCTGTTTCGCTCTATAGCCTCCGTTATACGCTCGGTATTATACCGACGTAGGTCGCGCTTCAGAGACTTTGAGATCTGCTTATTGAGCTGCCGGTATCTGCAAGCATCACTTGACGAACGCAAAATCATCTCACGTCTGTCCTCCATGAGCTCGAGAGTGTAGTCCGAGAGCTTTTTAGTTCTATTTGTACGGCGGCTCCTGGGATTATCTGAAGTCCGAAGAGAGGGTGAGGACTCGATAATCCTTAAATCCGGTAACTTGCTCTATTTCCGGGAGGGCGACCATCAGTCCCAAGGTGGTGTCGGGTTCCTCGTCCACAGGTCCCTTGTGGACAATGTAGTGAAGATCGAGAGTGTGTCGACCAGGGTAGCGTTCCTGATACTCAGAATAACCAAACGGTATTCGCTGAAGGTCATTCAGGTATACGCCCCGACCTCGACACACTCCGACGACGAAGTAGAGACTATGTATGAGGACATCTCTAAAGCCATACATAGCTCTAAAACTCACTACAGCGTTATCATGGGGGACTTCAACGCTAAACTTGGAAAACGGAGTGGTGAAGAGCTAGGACTGGGAAATTTTGGATTTGGGCGTCGAAACCACCGAGGCCACATGTTAGCTGGCTTCATGGAGAAGGAGGGACTCTTTATGATGAACTCCTTCTTCAAAAAGCGTGAACAGCGAAAGTGGACTTGGATCAGTCCCGACGGGGTCACTAAGAATGAGATAGACTTCATTTTGACGAGCTTTTTAGTTCTATTTGTATGATAATAGTAATCGAAACAAAAAACATGATAGAAACGTAATACATTGTAAAATCTCAGAATTAACAAACAATGAAAGTTAATTGAAAGGCTTTTCAGTTACGACTTATAAGTGCTTGTTTGTTTCGAACATTCTTATAAAACAAGAATGGAACAAAGCAATAAAGCAGATTTCAATTAATTAATAAAGTTTTAATAAGTAAGTGACGCAATACTATTTTCAAATTAATTTAAAATTGACTGATTAAACCAGCTGCTTACTATCAAAAACATTTGAGTAATTACGTAAGGTAACGTATGTTGAGCAATAAAAGGGCAAATCAATAAAATGTTCCATTTAAGATATTTATGAGTTCGTAACTCGTAAATATCTTAAAGGGAACCTTTTGAATTTAAGGGAACATATTGAAATTTGGAATTAAGCTTGGCTTTTCGAAATGGCTAAAATTTACTGCCGAAAATTATGGCTTTAATATTAGAATTATTTTGTTTTCTACTACATTCCGGCTGCTCAGAGAATCTGTGGCACCTGTCAAAGTGACACTTCTGTTAACTGTAGTGTTTTTTGTTACAAAGGCTATTTTTCAAAGGTTAAGGTCATTTTATTTTGGTGTAGATTATTGTTTTTTGTCAACTGCCCGTGTCTCGTGCTCTTCCCGGATTCGTTTATATTGTCGGTGTCAACTGATATGACATTTGGCCCTTTGGGCCTGACATGAAGCATTAGACACAATTTTCAACTTTTTATAAACTTGACTGACAGACTTTTGACTACGTTGTTTGTGTATGTTGTATGAATTTGTTTTAATTAATATTTCTTTCTGGAAACGAGTTTTGCGAATTTGAAACTAATGAGTTAATCATAAAGTTGAAATTCGCAAAACACGTTCATTATAAAACTGACGGGTATCGAGATTCATTTTCCTTCATCCCCCAGATCCCCTCTCCATCCTCATTTCCCAGATTGTATTATATTTTGATTTGATTTTACTCAACTCTAATAAAATTAAATATCTAATTCTTTCAACTGGGATAAAGTTCTTTTAAGGTACAAACTCATACGGCTAGGCGAAGTGATAAAAAAAAACATATTAATGTTTGAGATGGCGCTCGATAGATGGCGTTGGCATCGATTTAGTTCTTGCTGTGGTTTTGTTACCACGATTTGTTTAGGTTAGGTTAAGCTAAGATTCCGTGTGCAGTTTCTGGCCTGCCATCGGACGCGTCCCCAGGTGGCGGATAGGGGAACGGCCCCCAGATATGGGGGTTACCGGTTTACCGGCACGGACCAAAACCAGAAGTGGGGACCGCTTCGGCGGTCACACGCGCGGCGGGTCGGCCACCACTCCAGGTGGTTGACGTGACCCGAACTCCGGGTCACCGTCGGGCAACCCGGTCTCCTCACTGAGAGGAGCTGGGGGCCCCGTTTGCTTCCGGGCAAACGAGTGGGGCTAAGAGGAAGGACACCTCGCTAAAAAAACCCTTGGCTGCTGCGTCTTCTCGCACAAGAAGACGTACCCAGCCGGGCCCCTCCCTATGGAGGGCCCACTGTGGGCCCGCCTTCTGGCGGGAATCGCCGGCGGGGGATTGGTAGAAAGGCTCTGCTATTTCCCATGACCCCGCCACTAAGGCGATGTCGGTGTGCCGCTGTTCAGGTTTAGTGGGTATTCCCGGCTTCGGCTGGGCGAGTCCCACACACGCCCTTCGGGGTATGATGCGTAAACAAAGCATTCCCACAGCGAAAAAAAAAAAAGGTTAAGCTAAGATCGGGAAACAATTGTAGTACTATATATCTTCTTTTATTGTTCACATAAATGAGTCCAAACCATTAGGTACTAGCTCGGTAATAAACATTATTCCTTCGAGTTGGTAGCGTCAGGTTGTGACAGAGGATTAGAAGACAAGATGTTGGTAATCCGGCGACGAGATGTTACAGACTAAACATGGGTAAGGCTAGCCAGAGAACGTAGGAATTGGAACTAGAAATGAGAAGCCTATTCTTATGTATATTTTTTCTTGTTATACATTTAGTAAGCAAAAAAAAAGTGGCCTAGCGCGTGTCCTAATATATTTTTTTCTGCTTTTAGGTTCTTTTTTATTTGTTATTATAGCACTTATAGAAATACATTATCTGTGAAGATTTCAACTGTTTAGCTATCAAGGTTCATAAGATACATCCTGTAGAGGTCAGGTCTCCTCTCATACAGAGAAGGATTGAGCGTAATCACCACGCTTGCTCAATGCGGGTTGGCAATTTCAGACTTGAAGTCCAGGTTTCCTCAAGATTTTTTCCTTCGCCTTTAAATCAGTCATTCTGCCGTGTTATCGAAAAAGGGTACAACTAACACTTTTTCTCAAAATGAGTTATACATATATTCGGAATCAGGAGAAAAAGGCCCACCTGCCTGATTTTTTGTAGATTTTTAGCTACGAAATAAACAGAGATAGGATAAGCTTAAAAGGGCACAACTGCATCATTTTTAAGTTTTATTACAACAAAAAGGCATATTGTGAGATATGACTTTTAATTCACCCTTTTATTATTGATATATTTAATGGAAAGGGCATAACTGACGCACGTCAAATATAAAAGGCTTATGTGGCAATTGTGTTTACTTTTTATACGAACACTTCAGTAATTAATGTAGAAAGAAAAATCACAACTGGCAGTTATGTCCTTGTTATTTACCACTACCCTTATAAATGTTTTATACAAAAAAACCGGCCAAGTGAGTGTCGAACTCACGCACAAAGGGTTCCGTATCATTGATTTATGAAATTAAAGGATTTAAGTTATTTGTATGAAAGATTACGGGGTAATAAACGGTTTACGATTTACGAGGTATTAAAAAAAACTACTTACTAGATCTCGTTCAAAACAATTTTCGTTAGTAGTTTTTATACAACGTGTAACATAAAGGGTATATACATACCAAGGGCATGGCATCTTTACATGATATCATGGAAGGGTTTCAACTCAAAATAAAATACTCAAAAACTTTATACTAAATTTTCGGTTCCGTGTGTTTCTTAAATTGAAATCATAACAAACGTGCACCACACCACATACGTTAATAACTAATCGTTACACGTCACATTACTTGGCAAAATCACGATAAATGTCGCCTACCACAGGCGGTGTTTTTCTCGTAACTTCCTAACATAAAGAGAAGGATTAAAAAACCTTTCCAATATCGATTGATATCATGTAAAGATGCCATGCCCATAGTATGTATACTCGTATACCCTTTATGTTACACGTTGTAGTAATCATATGTTTTTTTTAGATTTATCATTTTCTTATTTTAGAAGTTAGGGAGGGTGGCGCCTTTTTTAATTTTAGAAACCTCGATATAATTTTTAAAGTCCTATCCATAGATACCACGTATGTGTTTGATGAAAAAAAAAAAATTGAGATTCAGTTCTAAGTATGGGGGCCCCCATATTTTATTATTATTATTTTATTTTTGCATCAAACCTTAATCGGTTCACAGAATACATCTACCTACCAAGTTTTAACAGTATAGCTCTTATAGTTTCGGAAAAAAAAGGCTGCGACATACGGACGGACAGACGGACAGACCGACATCACGAATCTATAAGGGTTCCGTTTTTTGGCATTTGGCTACGGAACACTAAAAAGGCACATTGTCATTTGTGCCTTTACTACGAAACATTTCTGAACAGTGATGAACTGAGGGGGGAAGGTATACAGGTAATGCCGTCAGTCGTGCCTTGTAAAAACTACGAAGAACATCATGAGAGGTATATTTTAGGTCGAAAAAATATGAATATTATTCGATAATCACACTCAGAGGAAGAATAATCGCGAGATCCTCATTTTTGCTGTAGATTTAGGAATTCAAAACAGTGATGTTTTGCCCGCACCTTAATGTTTTCAACCAAAGTTTTGTGCCAATTAGCGATAAATATATACATGACATGGTCTTACATTTGGAGCCTTATGGTGTGAATCCCTATCAAGCCGAAAAAGGGACATCATTAGCTGCTTTGGGGCCTTTTCTAAACAAAACTGAGATCTTAAACATATTATTCTATGGCAGGATAACTGTGCAGCACAGAATAAAAACTATGCTCTTTATTCATATCTCATACATTTAGTAAATTCTGCAGAAGTTTACTTTAAATTCATTACTTTACTCAACTTGGAGTCCGGTTATATTAAGTACATAATTGTTATGATAATATTATTGTTTTTGTAAACATAGTTTTCTTTTTTGGTAAATATATTGAAGTTCCCAATTGACTCTGTTACCTAATTTTTAACTAAGAGACATTTTGAAGTGCCATTTTTAATTAACAATTCTGTTTTTTTTTTTGTTGTATTCTTCAATTATTAATATAATTAAAATGATTGTCAGTACTTTAGGAAATTTGTTTGTGTAAACTTTTTGAAAAAAATGTTCTATTTTATTACTTGTACAATGACTTTTATCAGCCTCTTTTAAAATATACAATCCCACTTCGGAGACAATAAAATACGAGTGTGAGTTTGTGAGTGTATTTTATTGTTTCCAAATTAGAATCAATTCCCAATAATTATATATTGGGAACTAATTCTAATATTTACTGTACCTATTTATTTATTTCAATAATTTTCTGTGAATACAATTAAGTAAATATGCCTTTTTGTCGTAAAGTCATAAATTTTCACTAATAATTTTATTTTGAAATATTTATTTAAAAATATTTCAAGCTCGTTTTTCTCAACTTTTGTAAAATGTCAGTTGTGCCTTTTTTAAATTACGGCTGCAGCATTGGTGTCCAAGACATTCTTAGAAAGTACATATAACTTAGAAAAGTTACATTGGTACATGCCTGACCTGGAATCGACGCCGCACCACTCATACTTGAGGGGCTGGTATTTTAGCCACTAGGCCACCACGAAAATATATATATATAACAATAATATTATTTCTAGCTGGCATATGGTAAATACTTTTAGAGTTGTTGTATTTTTTGTCCCATGAGTGGAAGTATTATTGGTGAGAGGGACTAGACCGTAACCGCAGGAGCCCAGCGTGGGCCGGCAGTTGTAACATGTCTTCAAAGTTATAGCTCTGGGATGTCCCAGAGCTATAACTTCGAAGACATGTTACATTACATTTTGGGAGCAGCATGTGCTGCTCCCAAAACGGCGAAGGAAAACATCGTGAGCAAAGTAATTATTACTATAATGTGAAAATGATATGAACGGTATCTATTTTGCCAAACTGACAACTCAATTACGTTTTACAAGACATGGGTAGGAAACCGGAGTATTTAGGGACACGGTGTGACGAACTTATCTAACACGAATAATAAAATACGTCAGCTTCAATGTTGTCAGTCCCTGTAGAATTGTAAGGAGGCGTTCATATAATCGATAAGCTGGAGGTATTTGAAGCTGTACTTTGGTCCTCCTATAGAAAATTGGATCAAGAATTTTCTTCAGGAGTAATGAGCCGATTCAGGACATTCTATTGATGTTTTAGTTCTGACGTCATGTCGCATTATACGCTATATAATTTTGGAATGAGATTAGTGACTTAGTATCTCAGATTGTTCGGGACTGAACCATACTCCTAGGTTTTACAAGTAAACTATTTATGTAGGATTAATGATCATATCAGCATTAAACAAGACAATGTTTTTTTTCTTTATTTTATTTTTTGGCTTCGCACGGTTTGTGCATTTAGCCAATGTCACGTAATTATGAATTATTCATGTCGAAAAAGACGGCCGCGTGACCCGTCTTATTAGTGAGGTTTGGGGCAAAGTCATGATGTGGCCACTATGCTGCGATATTTCACTGTTCTTTATGAACTATTTACTAAATGCACTTTTGACTACATAAATCACGCACTTTTATTTAGTAAACAACACTATAAAAAAAAATTAAAAGTCCAATGAAAAACGAGCGTGACACTCAGTTTGACTTTCCCGCCAAAAACCCAAGACAATGTTATTAGGAGCTATATGTTTGAGCCCTATGGGATTTAAACAGCAGAGCCATGAGTTACAATTGCCCACTTTTTGCAAGAAATCGCTAAATGTTTTATCAACTCATAACATAATCAAAGAGCTGGCCTATTTTGTGGTCAAAGAATCACCGTACTACTTGAAAATACTGCTAGTCAATTGTGCACATTTCGTTGTTGGTGGTAGCGCAGGTCACTTTGACTGCATGATTTGAGATACAAAGAACAGGGTAGGAGTTGGAGCATGGTTTGGGACATAACATACTTAATAATCACATCCGATTGTCCTTCGGTCGAGGTAGCCCTAGTTTACCAAGTTTAACTTCCCACTTATGTCCGGGGACGGTTTTGTGACATAAAGATGTAAAATACACGTTGTTCACGAAAGAAGAGTTTCTTTCGCATTCGCAAATTTTACGGATTTATAACAACCAATAAACCATTACGTAACAATCCATCATTGCTTTACGCATTCTCATCACAGACGGACCTCGAAATAAATTGTAAGTGAATTTCCTGAAGATTTATGACCAGTTAACTACAGTACTGTCAGTATCATTATTAAGTATTAATCAGAACCAGGGCCGATGCCTAACGTAGGGTGAAATGATTTATTGAAAAGAAGTTCGGGGTGATTGACTTTTTCGCAATAACATTTTTTTTCTACTAAATTTATACAGAAAATACTACTTAAACTGCAAACTCCGCTGTTGATTTTTCTGTAAAACTCTAGCCACAGTAAGGCGAATCCCGCAGGACGCATAACATGACTGAGTGTGTCGATTGTTTTAATGATTAGGAAGTCACGCCAGATTGAACACGTTTTTTGAAGTGAAACTTCTTTACGCACGCTTGACTTGGGGAGTAAGCTGGCGAACGCGTGACGTAAGCGTTGCGAAAAGTGATCGGGCAAGGCGAACGGAAGTTAAGTGGGGGATATAAGCACAGAGGCGCCCGTGGCGCGAGCTTGGTACTACAAGGTCTACAACGAGTTTTTTTTTGTTTTTTTCAATAAAAATAGAAGATCTATGCAAAAATATTAATTTACCAATGAAACCATGAAATAAATTTAAATATTTATAGAAAATTAATTTATGTATATGTGTATACATGTATATATTGTACACATATATTTATACATATATATATATATATATATATATATACATATACATACAGATGGAGCGAAAGAAGTTTCACTTCAGTCGTGTGGTCATAAGCACACTCGTTTTTTTCTTTTGGGTGGAATATCCCCAAATGACTTCTCCCGTTCTGGGTGGAGCGAAAGGGCGTGTGATACTTTTTCTAACTAAAACCTTTCAACACAACAGTCTTGGAACACCTTCAATTTGGTATCATTCATTGAATCTTTACATATGCGTATACCAACTGAACAGGTCCTATCAACCTGTGTGGTTTTTTTTCTCAAAAGGACATCTGACATCCACTATACATGATCTTCCAATATTCTGACTAAGATTACAAAGGCCAGACGACTTTAGAAGAGACCTGAGAGTTTGGTGAAGCCGTACGGAGGACGGGTCTGAGCAGTTGTGTTGCGATGTGTGTCGGGTACGATGCGCCAAATGTTTTTGTGTCGGGAGTTTGGTCGTGGGGGGCCTCCAAATCAATCTCCCTCTGGGTTAAACATTGCATCACCTCGCTCAACTGTCGTCTTCCTTCCTATTCACTCAGTTTTTTGAGTGAATGGGCTTATTAAGCTAGCGCACTTTGCCATCAACGATTGCACCCTTTGTAAAATATTTTTATTTATGGTCTGTAATCTATATGGTGTACATAATAAAGAGTATTCTATTCTATTCTATTCTTATAATTATAAAAAAAAAATGTTACATGTAAAAGTATAATTAGAAAAAAAAAACATATCATTATCGCACATAGTCAATCGCAGCAGCCGGTGTGTAGTCGAACACACCAGCGTCACGTTAATGGCAGCCTTCTCTGCCGCCGCGTGTCACTCATGACTATGCACGTACACGCATTCATACATACCTAACTGAATATGCTCTTGAATATGTAAGTTGGCACAATCGGGACGCCCGCCGGTGAATTTTGTCCATTTTCATCGGTGGTAGGCCATAACATCAGCTGCCGGCAGAAGTTACCACCCATTAGACAAAGTCTGACAGATGCAGTACACCAAGCACTAAAACTTAAGTGGAGATGGGCCGGACATGTAGCGAGATTCAAAGACCAACGATGGACTCTCAAGAGCACGAATTGGCCCGGCCCACCGGGGAAAAGGAACGTGGGTAGACCACAAAAACGATGGATGGACGACATAGAAGAGACGGCTGGGAAGGACTGGACAAAATTAACACAGAATAGAGAGAAATGGAAGGACTTGGAGGAGGCCAATGTTTTGTCAGATACCTATAGGAAAATAAACAGGCTTATTATTATTCTTATTAGACAAAGTCTTGCCGCCAGGCGATTCGTCGTGTTCTGATGTTGTCTGGTGAAGCCGTACGGAAGACGGGTCTGAGCAGTTGTGTTGCGATGTGTGCCGGGTACGATGCGCCAAATGTTGTTGAACCGGGGGTTTGTTCGTGGAGGGTCTCCAGATCAATTTCCCTCTGGCGCAGTATCGTTGATCATATTGTTGGGTTTAACATTGCATGACCTCGCTTAACTGCCGCCTTCCTTCCTATTCACTCAGTTTCTTTGAGTGAATAGGCTTTTAATAAACTAGCGCGCTTTACCATCAACGATTACATCACTGCTTACCATCAGGCGGGATTGCAGTCAAGTACTACATTATAATTATAAAAAAAAATCTAGGATTCATTTAGGTTTGAGTCAAATGCTGTAATTTAAAATGTTAAAATCTACTCGCTATCCATACTAATATTAAAAATGTGAAAGTGTGTTTGTTTGTTTGTTTGTCCTTCCTTCACGCCGTAGCTAAGCAATCAATCGACCTGATTTTTAGCATACAGTTAGTTGAAAAGATGGAGAGTAACATAGGCTACTTTTGGTCCTAAAAAAACATCAAGTTCCCAAGGGAGATAACTGGAATATTTGTATGTGTACACCAAATATCCTAATATTATAAATCGGAAAGTGAGTTTGTTTGTTCCGCTTTCACGCCATAACTTCTAAGCCGATTGTTTTGAAATTTTACAGACGTAAAGTTAGAAGTCCGGATTAAATAATAGGGTACTTTTTATCCCGGAAAAAAAAATATTTACGAGGGAAATCTAAAAGCGCGAAATAACCGTTCAACACGCGAGCGAAGCCGCGCGCGGAAAGCTAGTCACAAATAAATATAAAAACTTGTCATAATTAAGGGAAATAATAGGTTTTGTACATAGATTGAGACTGAGTCTAACTGTAAAAATACTTCATATTTGGAAGATTGCCCCTCATATGGAGTGTCTATGTGCGATCGAATCAGAAATGAGTAGATCTGTAGAAGAACCAAAGTCACCGACATAGCTTTTCGCGTCGCTAAATTTAAGTGACAGTGGGTGGATAAATTGTAGAATCGACGGCCGATGAGGTTCTAGTGTATTATTAATTAAATATTCTGTTAAAGTTTTAAAAAGGGTATGAATATTATATTTCCAAATGAAACTTCCTCTAAAAAAGAAATCCTCTCCTGTTTTTTAAATAAATTTTCATAGCTTATAAATTAGATTTTCTTAAAACTCTTGAAAATACGGTTTTAATTCTCAAGCCAAGCGTCTGCTCCTTCAATGGTTTTTATTACACTGTTCGTTCTAAATTAAACTCAAGGTAAGAAAGAAATTTCATTTAGCTTTCTTTTATAAATTCTTTAGCATCCTTAATGCGTATCACATTATAAATCCGCCTTTAAATAATTTTGAAAAATAATATTGCTTATTCATTGCCTGGTAGTTAGTCGTGGTGGCCTAGTACAGTTGTGGTGACCTAGTAGTTAAAACACCAGCCTCTCAAATATGAGTTCGCGGGTTCGATTCCAGGCCAGGCAAGTACCAATGTAACTTTTCTAAAGTTATATGTACTTTTTAAGTATATCTTCGACACCAATGACTGAAGGTGAAGGAAAACATCTTGAGGAAACCTAGACTTTTTAAGTCTGAAATCGCCAACCCGCATTGAGCAAGCGTGGTGATTACGCTCAATCCATCTCTGTATGAGAGGAGACCTGTGCCCAGCAGTGGGACGATAAAAGGTTGATGATGATGTTGATTGCCTGGTAATGTTCGAAAATGATGTCTGCTCAATGGGATATTTCCTGGGTAAAAAAATGATTCTATTTAGTCCGTCGTTCAGTTTATAGAAAAATATTGGATACGTATATTTAACTAGCTGCGCCGCGCGGCTTCACCCGCGTAGGTTTCGTTATGTTTTTTTTATATGCTCCGCTCCTGTTGGTCGCAGCGTGATGTTATGTAGCCTAAAGCCTTCCTGAATTAATGGGCTATCCAACGCATCAGAATTTTTTAAACCGGACCAGTAGTTCCTGAGATTAGCGTGTTCAAACAAACAAACTCTTCAGCTTTATATATGTATAGATTTTATCAAATCAATAAAAATTGATAAATATAAAAGGCATCAAAGATCAGGAGTGGTGGCTGGTGTGACACACGAATTTTCAACGCACTGAGACGTCTTCATTTTTTGTTTAAATGAAAAAAGAAAAAATACGTATCTAGTATTTTTTGGGAATCTGTCTGACGGAGTAATTAGTTTTTTTAGTCAACTACCCTACTATGTTACTTATGTCATGAATGTTGTTGACACGTGGAAATAAAAGTCGTTGCTACTGATAATTATATGAATTACCTCGCAGGGTCATTTGGCCTTGATATAAGAGTGCCGTCGTTTGTATAAACATTATCTGAAACCGTTTCGTGAAAGTATGTACCTTGTATTAAATGTCTATCAGCAATTCATCATCAAATCAGAGCGTGTTATTATTCAAATATTACGTGATATAATAACGATTCATATAACCATCATTAACTGAAAAACAAAATTACTATGAAAATGAATCATTAATCATGAAAATAATCAGAGGTTATGTAAAGACAACTTCAGGCTTCACTTCAGAGGTGAAGAGGGTTATTTCTTTATATGGCTATGGGCTATGGGGCTTTTAGGTAAGTACGAACAGCTCCATGGGTTGATCGATCAAGCAAAGCTACGCTTACTCCGTCCGTGTGTCCGTTCATGTGTGGAGCACTGCAGCCACATTTAGATCGATGCTGCAAAATGCCACCTGGCTACTTTGGATTCCGTGGAGATGCGTGTGAAGAGGCTAATTGGTGATACAGATTTAGTTTAAAACGGTCTCGGAGTGCAAGAATTGCATGATTTAATTACCCAATCTCCGTTCCATCATCGGACGATCCGTCGTACGGCGAGTTTCCACCCACACGTTGTTGACACCACAACAAACCGTACGAAGTGTTTCACCTCTTTTTTATACCGGGTATATCGAGGGACTGGAATAATTTGCCAGCGGCGGTGTTTCCGTCGGACTACAATGTCTTCAAGGCTAGAGTGAATAGGCTCTTAATAAACTAGCGCGCTATACCACAACGATTGCGTCACTGCTTACCATCAGGCGGGATTGCGGTCAAGCGCTGGTTTATATTTTAATAAAAAAAAAATAATAATAATAATAAACTAGCGCGCTATACCATCAACGATCGCGTCACTGCTTACCATCAGGCGGGATTGCGGTCAAGCGCTAGTTTATAACTATTATAAAAAAAAAAGATTACCGGTTTATTAAGAGCCTATTCACTCTAGCCTTGAAGACACTCAAATTGTAGTCCGACGGAAACACCGCCGCCGGCAGATTGTTCCAGTCCCTCGATGTACGCGGTATAAAGGACGAGGCGAAACGCTTCGTCCGGATCGTAGAGGTGTTAACAACATAAGGTTGGAAACTCGCCGTACGACGGGTCGTCTGATGGTGGAACGGAGATGGGGGAATTAAATCGTGCAATTCCCTCGCACACTCCCCAGAATGTATCCTATAGAACACCGAAAGGCTGGCTACTCTACGCCTGTGCTCTAGGCTTTGGAGACCAACTCTAGCCTATTCATCACAAAAACTGAGCGAATAGGAAGGAAGACGGCAGTTGAGCGAGGTGATGCAATGTTAAACCCAACAACACGACCAACGATGCTGCGCCAAAGGGAGATTAATCTGAAGACCCTCTACGACCAAACTCCCAACACAACAACATTAGGCGCATCGTACCCAGCACACATCGCAACACAACTGCTCAGACCCGTCCTCCGTACGGCTTTACCAGACATCATACCGGAACACGACAAATCGCTTGGCGGCAAGGCTTTGTCTGGTTGGTGGTAACTACTGCCGGCGGCCGATGTTATGGCCTACCACCGAGAAAATCTCAGGTACTACTGGTGCGATTTGATAAATTATTTTTGTGTTCGATAGCCTATTATTCCAGGAAGGTTTTAGGCTATGAAACATCATGCTGCGACCAATAGAAGCGGGTCATATAAAAAACGCGGAAACCGCGTGGCGCAGTTAGTTAAGTATAACATCATCATCATCATTCATTATCATTTCAGCAGAAAGAGGTCCACTGCTAGACTTAGGCCTCCGCTAAGGATCCCACCGACGACCGGTCCTGCATCTTCCGCATCCAGCGGTTTCCCGCGACCTTCACCAGAACGTCGATCCACCTTGTGGGGAGCCAACCCACGCTGTGTCTTCCGGTGCGTAGTCGCCACTCGAGAGCCCGCCCACTGTTACTTAAATGTTGCAATTGTTCGGGCTATGTCGGTTACTTTCATTCTTCTGCGTGTCTTCTAAACCTCAAGCAAAACCTTCTCCATTGCACTTTGATTGATCTTAATCGACTGACATAAATTATTTATTATACAGTGTATATGAGATACATAACATACATACATAATAATATAAATGAGCAAAAGAAAGAAAGAAAGAAAAATGCAATAATTGATCATAAATATAAATACGCACAAAAATATAATTGTCTCGAATAATTAGATTATTTTTGAGATATTTTAATTCTTATTTTTCTGTGCTAAGTTTGAACGCACATGGTCATTTGTGGGTGATATTTTTACACACTGTCGCACTCCTTCCATCACACATAGCTGTTCACAACCACACAATACGCTTCCGTACCGTATAGAACATCAATCATTGTTATCGTGGAAGTCCTCTAACTGAAAGATGACTGCTTTTCTTACGATAGCTGTTGGCTTTTCTTGGGCAAGGCAAATCAATTTATCGAAATGTGCCATTTTCGAACCTATTATTATGAAATATCTATGCGTCCTAGTCCAGAAAAAGTCCTAGTCAAGAAGTCACCTCGATCAAACCCTTGCGGGACACCTCTAGGTCGGCCTGTTGCCCAAATCGGCAATTCTTCTAACCTACCTTAAAAACATTCACAGGCTGATGAGACTGAGTTCTCAAGGGAGGGAGGTTCCGGCTCTGGTACAGGCCATGTTCCGGAATGAGAATGCATGGCAAGCCGTCATCTCCTTCTGCGTAGTAGTTATGCTAGAAAATTAGGCGGAGCACGTGAGGAAGCGGGAACCTTAGCGCCCTCACGCCTCAAGCCGTTGCAGGAGACAACCTGGTCGGGACACAACATCGGACTCACGGCCACCGTGGGCACGGGCTTTGTGGACGGCGAACGATGAGCAGTTCGCAGCCCAGTAAGGACCAGGCCCGCGTCGACAGCGCGTTGTGTTTCACGCGCGCCTCAAAGAAATGTCATGTCGGTGGTAGGCCACATCGGCTACCGGCAGATGTTACCACACACCAGACAAAGTCTTGCCGCCAAGCGATTCGTCATGTTCCGGCATAATGTTTGGCAAAGCCGTATGGAGGACGGGTCTGAGCAGATGTGTTGCGATGTGTGCCGGGTACGATGCGCCAAGTATTGTTGTGTCGGGAGTTTGGTCGTGGAGGGTCTCCACATCAATCTCCCTCTGGCGCAGCCTCCACCTCGCTCAACTGCCGTCTTCCTTCCTATCCACTAAGTTTTTTAAGTGAATGGGTTTAACAAACTAGCGCGCTTTACCATCAACAATTGCATCACTGCGTACCATCAGGCGGGATTGCAGTCAATTCCTTCCAAACAATTTTTATAATTATTAAAAAAAAAATTAAACATCGTGCCTCCTGGGTCGAGATTGCAGGTTGGTTAAAAAAGAAACCGTGGCCCTGGCGCACAGACAAGCGAAGGTACACGGGTGGGTATATTTAGTCAGTAAAAGTCTGACACGCCCTTTCGCTCCGCCCGAATGAGAGAGGTTATTTCATGATATCCCATCCACACCAAAAAAACCTCTCAATCTGGTAAAAATATTTTAAGATTTCCCACCACTTTGACAAATTTTGTGTAAAATGTGCTAGAATGAATAGAAGCCTCCATCAGATGTTCACTTAGCGCTATAGACTTGCCGATAAGCTCACCGGCCGATGGTGGTTTGGATTTCTATTGCTGATTGAATATTACGCCAGGCAATGAGGTTGAAGGGAACAATTTGGGGAATATTTGAATATGCTTGCATATTGATGTATTTAATTGTTATGTGCATTAATACAATCTCATTTCATCCTGGCACTATTTTAGCTCACGTCTTGGACTGTTTTGGACTGATCTACGCATTAAACCCAGTCGCATCCGAAGCTTTTTTCAGTTTTGGAATCTGGAATCCTCTTTACCAGTCTAACTACTGCTGGCAAAACTTTGATATTTTTCCGTGAAGCGACTGCCGTCTGATCTCCACAACCCGAAGGCGATATCGAATCATTGTCGTTAGACCGATTGTTGGACTTTTGAGGGTTCCAACAACCCGTAACGACTGCTATTAGATGTTCGTATGGAAACCGGGACCAACGGCTTAACGTGCTTTCCGAGGCACGACATGACCAATGGAAATATTCATATTCATGAATAGAAATATTTGTACCGCACGTTGATCGAACCCGCGCCTCCTTGCGTAGCGGCTGCGTTCGCTACCGCTACGCCACGGAGGCTGTCGTGTTTTGAACTGATATACGTCTAAAATATTATACATCCCATAGGTAACATTTCTCCCAATTGATTCTGTCAAAAATTTCCCGTTTCAAACATCGTTTGAAGTAAGCTTAATGTGAGCAGGACGGAGGAAGAGTCTGAGCAGTTGTGTTGTGATGTGTGCCGAGTACGATGCGCCAAATGTTGTTGTGTCGGAAGTTTGGTCGTGGAGAGTCTCAAAGGGTAAAAACTAAAGGCTCATTTACACGCTGTTAAGTAGCAAGTGTGTAAGTGTCAAGTGATTAGTAAAATCTACTTATAAACCGTCGCGCTGTTAAGTGCTGTGCACTATTCCTAATCACTTGAAACTTGCACACTTGCTACTTAACAGCGTGCAAATGAGCCTTAAGTTTTTATCTTAGGACAGTTACAGAATAGCGTATTTGACTAAAACAACTAATTAGTTCGTGAGTCAGATTTCCAAAAAATACTAGATACGTATTTTTTTCTTTTTTCATATAAACAAAAAATGAAGACGACACAGTGCGTTGGAAACTCGTGTGACGTCACTGGACGCTACACTTTTTAGCGACCAGTGACGTCACCAGCCACCAATCCTGATCTTTGATGCCTTTTATATTTGTCAACTTTTATTGATTTGATAAAACAAAAAATACCTGTCCAGTATTTTTTGGAAATCTGACTGACGGACTAATAAGTTTTTTTTAGTTAAATACCCTATTGCACTGCGGTTATGCAATTGAAATAATTATGTTTCAGACCAGGACTTCTACAAAAACTGTTGTAATACACCAAGTTTTTATAAGCATACTCACCAAACCATCTCACATTTACAGAAATCACTTTCGTAAAAAGTAATGATCTTGCCTATAAAAGATTTAAAAGGTTGTTTGCAATTTACTACGTTTAGCGCTGCCTGATATCGAATAGCCATAAACTTAAACGATTTCTTCGTGTTTTTACATACTACAAGTCTGTGAATATCAAGTACAAATGACAGCACATCAAGCCACTACAATCTGTCAGATTTTTTTATTCGATTTTCGACTTTATCGCTAAAGTATTAAGGTTCAAGGTTGATTGGGAATATTCAGCAGTTTTAGATAGCTTGACCTGCTCTCCTCCGTACCTTTTTATAGGTGCTGATGTAATAACCGTAATCGAATTTTAATGGGACCCTACGGTAATCATATATGCAAAGGTTTTCTTCTCTCATGGGCAAAGATTACTACGTCATGAGGGATGCAACTTTTAGCCCTTGTTTTTTCATTCCGGGAAAATTCGTTTTAGATTTCTTAACAAAAGAAAGAAACATCAATCAACTGTCAAGCGCACGTATGAAGGGCTTCATACCAATAATCTACATATACAGTATGTTAAGAAAACCCAGTCCGACCCGTGAAGGTGTTGTTAGGTATCGATAACTGATTCTAAAATCCCCCTAAAAAAATAAATATTATTTCGCAAAAAGAGGTAACTTAATAAATACGCGATAAGCACCCTTCCGCGGGCGGCGGGTGGCAGGGCACGCGGCACATGGTCGCATCGCTATTCGCTCATAATAATACCGGTGTTGTCACTTTTTTTAAAAATACCAAATTTCGGAGAAGTTGGAATTAATTCGCGGGAAAAAAAGATTATTTCAAAATTCATTTGTATTGGTACTATGATGATTACGTAAAATTTTATATTATGGTCATGTGTTTACCTAACCTTTATTATCCTTATGGGTCGGATAGGGTTTTCTTAACATACTGTATATACTAAGTAGCAGCCGCCAGCGACTTCGTTCGCGTGGAGTTAGTTATGCTCTTTGTGCTCACATAACCCAAAGCCTTAATGGATTAATGGGCTATCCAACGCAAAAAGAAATTTGTTTGTTTGAACGCGCTGATCTTAGGAACTGCTGGTCCGATTTCAAAAAATATTTTTGAGTTGCATAGCCCATTAATCCAGGAAGGCTTTAGGCTATATAATATGACGCTGCGAACTAAAGGAGCCGAGCGTAACAAAAATTTAAAATGTCTTCTGTATATTTGGGGGTTAAAATAAAATGTTGAACTAACTAACTCACGTGAACGAAGTCGCGAGCGGCCGCTAGTTATCGATACAAAAAAAAAACTGGTTCAGTATTCGTTATTATAGCGGCAAAAGATATACATCACCTGTGAAATTTTAACGGTCTAGCTACCCAGATCAATCTCACTCTGGCGCAGTATCGTTGGTCGTGTTGTTGGGTTTAACATTGCATCATCACGCTCAACTGCCGTCTTCCTTTCTATTCACTCAGTTTTTTTTTTAGTGAATAGGCTCTTAATAAACTAGTTTGCTTTACCATCAATGATTTCATCACTGCTTACCATCACGTGGGATTGCGATCAAACACAAGTTTATAATTATAAAAAAATAGATGGACAGTATGTGCAATCTTAGCAATAAGGTCCCGTGTATTTTACCCTTTGGGTACCCAGAACAAAAAGAAAGACAAAAGAATCTGCACAAATAAAAAGCACATTAACATCTAAAGCTTAAAGTCCAGTATTGCATCGCATCGACAGGTCTCAGTTTTAGACTGTAAGTACATTTTTCAGCTTTTATAGCGTGGATCCAACCAGACATTTAGAACTACTAAACTTAAACCATTTTATGACGGCACATTCGGACTAGCTAAAGGAACTAACTACCCATTAAATCCAATTTAATGCAACAATGGATGATCTACGGCAAGACTGTGCTCAGGGGTTCTAGCTGAAACACGCGACGTTAACGTAATGTTCTGTGGGTTTGCGTTGTGTGTAATCTGTGAGTTTGGGTGTTTAAAACATACCTGGAATACAGGAGAAATTCCTATGTTGGGCTTTCTTAACCGACTCCTTTTTTAGGAGGAGGTTACTCAATTCGACCGTATATAATATGCTTTTTTTTAATAATTATAAACTAGCGCTTGACCACAATCCCGCCTGATGGTAAGCAGTGATGCGATCGTTGATGGTAAAGCGCTCTAGTTTATTAAGAACCTATTCACTCAGATTGAGCGAATAGGAAGGAAGACGGCAGTTGAGCGAGGTGATGCATTATGTTAAACCCAACAACACGACCAACAATGCTGCGCCAAAGGGAGATTGATCTTAAGACCCTCCACGACCAAATTCCCAACACAACAACATTAGGCGCATCGTACCCGTCACACATCGCAACACAACTGCTCAGAGCCGTCCTCCGTACGGCTTCACTAGACATCATGCCGGAACACGACAAATCGCTTGGCGGCAAGACTTTGTCTGGTGGGTGGTAACTTCTGCCGGCGGCCGATGTTATGGCCTACCACCGAGATACTTTTTTCTTATGTTGTTCATGGATAACTTCGTTATAAATCGATTTTCAAAATTCTTTTTTTGTTGGATAGAAGATATTCCCAAGGTGTTTCCATGATAAGGACATCAGGGTTTGATGGTGGAAGCACAGAAAAATCAAGGAGAACTTTCAAAACTTTGTAGGGACGGCCAGTGCATTTGTAAGTTTTTTCATTAGATATTTTGAAACACTACAATGTATTAACCTTGTCGTTATGAATGGCTATTTATACTATTAAAGTATCTATGTATTTATGTATGTATATGTGTATCTATTTTAGTAAATTGTAACCATGATATTTGGCACCAACGACAGTCCCATATGTGGTTCAGGAGAATCTGTCCATTCTTTGGTTGCCTGGAAGAAATCGCATTAGCGATAAGGCCGCCCATTGTATGTTTTTTGTTCCATGTATTTTGTTTGATATTTGATTGGTGTACAATAAAGAATAAATAAATAATGTAATAAGGGTCTGGAGTAGATCTGATGATGGAGCCGGGAGACAGGCGAGGGAACTCTTCAACGATTCACAGCAACTACCTTGTGTTTGTGCTTGAATAATTTGTATTGACAATAACTTTACACCTAGATGGGTTGTGACTGTCATAAAGGGGCTGATGATGAAGATAAAGGTCAGTTCTGGGAACTCCTCAACGATTTACAGTAGCTACATTGTATTTGAACTCAATTAATTTATATTGATGAAAAGTTTGCACCCATGTAGATTATAATGAAAGTCTGCAGCAGGACTGATGATGGATCCGAGAGACAGTCCTCGATGATTCACAGCAGCTACCTTATGTTCGTGTTTGATTGATTTATTTGTGTTGATAAGAACCTTAAACCTATATTTAGGCCAAATTCGATAAAGATTTGAGGTAAAAAAAAAACCGTTGCTAGGCAACGAGTAATTTATGCCTAAAAGACAGATGTTAACAACCTTTTCTAGATAGATGATTTTCATAAAAGTAATAATCCTACTTCCTACTAATGTAAATAGTTGATTTGCATAGAACGCTCAACCGATTTGAACGAAATATGAATGAATATAATAGGTTTAATTTTTGATACATATACAATTATACATATATTATACATAGTCCATATTTGAAAGTATGCATGTGTTAGCAAGTGGATTTGAAAGTAATTTAAATACTCAAAATTGTATTGACAAATGTGAGGCATTTGTAAAAACTTTATTGATTGGTTGAATTCCACAAAATGTGTTTAATACCTGGATTTCACCCATCTTTCTTTTTTTGTAGGGTTATCACGTCAAATTAATGTCGACTTTTTGATGGTGTTACGAAATACCAAGTTATTATTCATGTTCTTTTAGTAATTCTATTGAAATATGCTGCAATAGGAATTGTTAATAAATAGTTAGGATGTAAAAGTTGATAATCATTTAAATAACAGGAGATGTGTAAAAAGTGAGTTTTGATAACCCTAAATTGGTTTATTTACCTCTATTCTTTATGGATTTTGCTATAGGTATAGATAGAATAGCGACAGCTAGAGTGAATAGGCTCTTAATAAACTAGCGCAATTTATCATCAACGATCGCATCACTGCTTACTATCAGGCGGGATTGCGGTCAAGCACTGTTTTATAATTTGAATATAAAAAAAGATGGGTTGTGACTGCCATTAGGGAGCTGATGATGAAGACAAAGGTCAGTTCTGGGAACTCCTCAACGATTTACGGCAAATACCTTGTGTTTGGACTCAATTCATTTATATTGATGAGAAGTTTTATACCTGATAATAAAGATCATAGACAGTCGAGGGAAATCTTCAACAATTTATAGCATTGTTAGTAACTACTAGCCACTGCTACTCGCCATGCTGATGCGACAATCAAAACAATCAAGAGACTGAATTTAAGTCGAGTAATCGTGTCACTTCTAGCAATGCTCATACATTCAATCCAGCCCCCTTTAAACAATAATTACAAGGTACAAATTCAAGTAAACAAAATGCTTCGCTTGCTTGTTAGCCTATTTCCAACTATGTCGGTGGCAGCGTCCAGTCTGATCGAATGCAACTGAACAGTACTTACTTTTTGCAACTAAAATTGTAAAAGACATTTTTTTTTATTAAAAAAATACTACAAAGTGAAAAATAACTAATTTCGGAAGTCGGTGGCAAAAACGAATATACAAAAACCAAGGACACTAGATCTTCATGGTCATATATTCGTTTTAATATAGCCGTGTATGCTGCAAATATTCGACACTCGCAAGGGAATCAAAACCTACAGTGTATTTCCCGAAAACTTAAAATTGTGAAATTTGGTACGAAGCGACGTCTTATACGAGTAGCACAGATAAGGTAAACAAAATTGTTCTCACACTTGGCTGATTTATTGGTCGTTTTGTCGTTTGTCGTTACGGATAGTCAGAGGTCCGAAAGTCAGACTGCTATTACCAAGGGCTTAACTGCTCTTTTTTATATTTATAAGCTAGTTCTAGCTACGATCATTAATGGTAAAGCGCGATAGTTTATTAAAAGCTTCAGAAGATTCTATTCACTGTAGCTCAAGGCTACAGTGAATAGAATCTTAAATTAAAGACATTTGAATTGAAGTCAGACGGAAATACCGTCGATGACAAATAAATATACTGTTATAACGCTACATTTACAACCCGTCTACAATCAACTCGTGTGGTACCGGGCTTACTCCTGTGGGTGTCGTAAGCGGCGACTAAAGGAACTCTCACCAGTGAAGCGGGCAGCAGCGCTTCTCCTGTGGAATAACAAATTACTGCAATCCCCAACCCGCCTTCCAAGCGTGGGCATATTATGGCAACCAAATGCAAAGAAAGCCTTGGGGGAGGCCTTTGTCCAGCAGTGGACCTCTATAGGCTGAAGAAGAAGTAAAATGCTATATCCAGATAGAGCAGAAGTCGACTCCAATATCATTGTTCAAGGTTTTTTTTTTTTTTTTAATAACTATAAACTAGCGCTTGACCGCAGTCCTGCCTGATGGTAAGTTGTGATGCGGTCATTGATGGTATAGCGCGCTAGTTTATTAAGAGCCTGTTCATCAGAAAAACTGAGCGAATAGGAAGGAAGACGACAGTTGAGCGAGGTGATGCAATGTTAAACCCAATAACACGACCAACGATGCTGCGCCAAAGGGAGATTGATCTGAAGACCCTCCACGACCAAACTCCCAACACAACAACATTTACCGCATCGTACCCGGCACACATCGCAACACTACTGCTCAGAGCCGTCTTCCGTACGGCTTCACCAGACATCATGGCGGAACACGACAAATCGCTTGGCGGCAAGGCTTTGTCTGGTGGGTGGTAACTTCTGCCGGCGGCTGATGTTAAAAGACACCCAAGAAGTAGTATTTAGACTCTGACCACGCCTGTTGTTTTGGTTAACTTGGAAGAGGCAAAGCATAACCGCGTGAACTTCAAACATTGCAGAACATTGCATTGATTTAACATTCTATAGCTCCATAGTCTGTGCGTGCCTCACGCACGAAATAATTATAATTTCTTAGACCGTTTATTTCGTACGTTGGCTGCAAATTAAATTAGACGGTAATTTTGTGGGGTAGAGTTTATTTTATAATGTGGCAGTGCTGCGTCTCGTTTACATTTGTATACGTAATTTTTGGAGCTTTAATAAAAGCCGAGGGTATTAGAATTCGTATTATGTTTTACCTAAAGTGCGACTTTCAATTGCGAATTCAACGTAATGAGAGTTGTATGAGTATATGTATGTATGTTCATTCGAAGAAATCGAAGAAAAGAACCAACTGCAGTACTCTGTCTACAAGCGAGTTCTTCACAGTGATGCATACAACACTGACGACCATAGGACTAACGATCTATACACGGCGTATAAACCGCGGCGTAGAAAAAACGTATCTGTCAACAAGCTTTTAACGACCCATACAACACTAAGGACCAGAAATATAGATAGCATACAATCCACGCCTATACATAGCCTAAAAATATAGATAGCATGCAATCCGCGCCTATGCACAGCTTAAAAATATAGATAGCATACAATCCGCTCCTATACACAGCTTAAAAACTATGGTCTATCAATATTTTTTCCTAATGGCCCATAAAATACTGGCGAACTCTGCTTACATACGGCATATAAGCCACGCCGTAGCTAAAGAGTGTCTTTCATTAATTTTTTATGGGACTTATACAACACTAATGACCGTCCTTATACAAAGTTATTTTTTGTTTATGCGAAACCCGAACCAAGTGTCTAGTTTTTTTTTAAGTAAAGTATGTACAAAATTTCAAAAAGATATCACGGAAAACCACAAAGTTATGAGCTTGTTATCCTACTTGGTTGTCCCAACAAAAATATGGGCCACGCTCCGCTTGGGCAGGCGAACGGTGCGTTGACCTCTGGCGTCAGCTGTGCGCAGTACTATGATCTATCGTAAGTTACGTAGGATGCTCGGTAACCACACTGCAACAATTTCTAAAAGTATTTGGGAAAAAATGATTACTACTACTCTATACGGACTATATTCAGATTTCGCATTAACAAAAAATAATGTTGTAGATAGCTTATAAACCGTGCTGTAAAAAAAAAAAACGTGTGTGCCAACAAGTTTTTCTAATAATCCATACAATATTGCCGAACCGTGCCTACATGTCGTGGTGGCCTAGTAAGTCGTGGTGGCCTAGTGGTTAAAGGACCAGCCTCTCAAGTATGAGTGTGCGGGTTCAATTCCTGGTCAGGCAAGTACCAATGTAACTTTTCTAAGTTATATGTACTTTCTAAGTATATCTTGGACACCAATGGCTGATTAAAAATTGAAGGAAAACATCTTGAGGAAACCTGGAGTTTAAGTCTGAAATCGCCAACCCGCATTGAGCCAGCGTGGTGATTACGCTCAATCCTTCTCTGTGTGAGGAGAGACCTGTGCCCAGCAGTGGGACAATAAAAAGGTTGAAGATGATGATGATGATGATGTGCCTACATGCGGCGTATAAGCCACGCCGTAGCAAAATAGTGTTTTTCAAAAAAGTTTTTTAAACGTCAATACGTCCCCCCAAAACGTCCACCCTTTGCCACTTCCTAGTGCTTACACTGGGAAGAAGATTGATCCATATAGCACTGACTACCATGCACACAAACTACGCGGCGTAGAAGCTATGCCATAGCAAAATCGTGCCTGTCAACTAGAATCCATAAGCGAAGAAAGCGTAGTTTTGCAAGGCAAGAAAAAGGAATAATTTCGATATAACCTCCTCATCTGATTGCTGCTGGCTGTTATTGAGTTTCAATTTATGTCAGATCCACTATTAACTTGTCATTCCGGTATGATCCTTTTCCTCTTTTTGTATTATTCCAGTCGGATCCCCTAGTTATCAGCAACAAGTGTACAAAGAGTCAAAGAGTCGAAGGCCAGCGTAGTCAAGCCGAACATTTATGATAACAAATCTAGTATAAACTGACCTCCAAAGCCTGGTATACACACGTGTCATCGTTAAAGCAGCAAAAATAGTTGCACCGTCTTAACAGTGTTTATATGAGGCATTTTTTTTTATCACCATCATCGTTTCAACCGACCAAACAGTTCTGTGCTTCTTGCAGTCGACGGGTTCCTCTGGATTTCACAAAGTCGTCAGTTCATCTTGAGGGAGATATTGCGACGCTACGTCATCTGGTATGCGGTAATCACAGCACCTGTGCACCTCATCGGTGCTGCGGACAATGTGGTCTGCCTACTATCCTTTAGGATTGGAAATTCTTCGGGCTTCGATCGCAACAAGTGATTGACTACAGTTGTTGAAGGCAGTTGACAGTAAGTTATAAGGGTGATTTTCATCCAACCCTTCGAAACTTAGTTGTGTAAGGTCTTGAGACTTTGCGATATTTGACCTTTCGCAATAAAGGAACTTAGCTGCTACATTTTACTAAGAATTACTTTTTTATTGATTGTCTTGTTAACAATGAACCTACTTGTAACTCTCCCCATTTTTGTACAATTGTACTTAAGAAATACTAAAATGAATAAAACATTTATTCGAGAAAATTTGGCGCCTACCAGTGTGTTTTTTTTTACGAAATATATGTCATTTTATTTCAATAACACAATACCTGTCATTATTAAACCATTATACTCTGTTATTTTATTTGGATGCTGTATTTATTTTACTAACTGTAGCTAAAAATAAGCTCGCATTTATGTAAACAGCTAGAACAGCTATTTAAATGTAAGTTTGCATATTTTCAGTTTTGATTTAGCATTGCTTGCTTGTCAAACAATACGTCACCATAATTTTCCCCTCCATACACCAGCGAGCACGTTCGGTCTGTCCCGGTTGACATACGAATAGCTATGACAGCCGTTACGAGCTATTCGTATCAATGCAAAAGCTTGTTTACATGACAGCCGATTGATATAGATATCCCTCCTCCTCGATATTGGATTGGAAAAGTTGATGGCGCAATGATTAAAAATATAGACCCGAATTTGATTCGTCTCAAAACTGATCACAGAAAGTTTGGGATTATTTTACAATGTTGATTAAAATAAACCTTGGTTAATAATGAAGTCATAAAAAACAAACGTAAACAAGTCAAACGTTCATTCCCGAATATGTACTCATACTGAATCTGCTCATCGTGAAATACCCGACAGCCTCCGTGGCGTAGCGGTAGCAAACGCGGTCGCTGCGAAAGGAGGCTCGGGTTCGATCCCCGCACAGTGCAAATATTTATATGCATAAATATGAATATTTGCACTGGTCTGGTCGTGCCTCGGAAAGCATGTTAAGCCGTTGGTCTCGGTTGCCATAAGGACATCTAATGGCAGTCGTTACGGGTTGTTAGAGCCCTCAAAAGTCCAACAATTGGTCTAACTGCAATACTTCGATATTGCCTTCGGGTTGTAGAGATTAGACGGCAGTCGCTTCACGGAAAATATTAACGTTTAGCCAAAACTAGCAGTTAGACTGGCTAAAGCGGACCCCAGACTCCAAAGCTAAAAAGCTTCGGATACGACTGGGAATAACGCTGAGATAATGATGTCTATGCTCATCGTGAAAGCATGTGATGACCACAGCTCTTAGCCAACAGTTTAGTGGCCTTAACATAGTTAGGCGTGACACGTAAATTAAGGCATAAATTGGCGCCAACTTTCGTGTACACAAACTAAAATAATTTTAACTTTTTCTTTCTATTTCATTAAGAAAAGGATAGAAGATAACATTTTAGTTTAATCCTGTCAAATTTAGATACTCCACCAGAGATTTAGGATTCTATTGGTACTTCCTAAAACTATGTAGTCCACAGACAGTGTAGACGCGATTATAGACATGACGACCAAAAATACGTCAATTTACGTCAGGAGCGGACTACTTTGAAAGGCAAATTTTTTCTTGAGTAAGTTTATATCCTAACTTATCGTAATTTATCCTAACCTCTCCTTTTTTTTAGCTTTACTTAAACTAACCTATATCCTTTCGTTTCACGCGTGAGGTCTACAAGGAGGGGTTTGGGCTAAAAGCATGATGTGGCCACTATGCAACAATATTTCAATGTTCTATATAAACTATTCACTGAATGCACTTTTTACTACATAAATCAGGCGCTTTTATTTAGTAAACAATACTATAAGTAATTTTAAAAGTCCAATGAAAAATGAAAGTTAAATTCAGCTTGACTTTCCCGCCAAAAACTTCCAGGTATAAACTAACATTTTATCTTAATATGCCGTTTTCTTAATGAAATATGGGGCCATTATGCTGTTAAACGTTCACACAGTCAAAAGATTATATGGCCATGTAAACAGCATGATTACTAAAGAGGGACTGCCTAAAGAGGTATCGGAATGAGGGAGGATTGCTAACAAAGCATTTTTGACAATTCCCTTTCACGTCATTTCAAAGGTTTTTAGGTATATACAACTTCTCCATGTTATCAGATAACTAATGAACGTTGCGTGTTAATGAGAACTCCAATTGAATTACCACTGACGGGGGGAACGATTAGCAGTTCCAAACAAAGGTTTAAAGATTTTTCGTTGCTCATTAGTTATTACAGTTATTTTGTTCCGGCTTTCAGGAAATAATTATCGAACTTCCCGGGTTCTTAAATATGTTAATTACAGGACTAAAATCGTTTTCTGTTAGTAGGTATTTTGTTTTTGTAAAGAAAGAAAAGAATAAATGAATCGCTAATAATCCCTTTTAAACGGAATCACTAGGTTTTTTTAATTAATATAAAGTAAAGGATTGGCTTCTGACTCGAATGTGGGACAAATTTTCGTTATAGGATTACAAATAAGCTCAGTTTTCACTTGATGTTTAGTTTAAAAGAAAGTAAAGGAATCGCTAATCGCAAATTAATTTACTAAGGACTTCAAGACATAAAGTTCTGGGTTCAAGAAGAAGAAGAAGGGCGTATTCAGCCTGTGATCTTTATCTGCCAGCTTTTTTAAAACTATGTGTCGGCTTGCAATCTTAGTTAGATGCAGCTGAGGCCTCCATAACACTCTTGGAAAGTCTGGTAGTCGGGTTTTTGACGTCCCGTAAAGTTCCACGAATGAGATCTGGGACCAACGTACTTAACGTACTTTCTAACAACGACTTAACGTACTTTCTAAGGCACGGAGGGTCTTGGTATGTCTAGCTGGTCACCCATCCACGGATCAACAGCGGCAAGCGTAGCTTTACCTGATCGTTCAACTCATATGGCTGTTATTACTCAACTAGAAGACCTCCTAATCACGCCAGTGATTCGGGATAATTCTCTCGAGCCAATTGTATTAACTAACTTTACATAGATGTGCGAATTGTATCAATGAAATATTCGACAGATGCCTCACGCCGCATCCCGCAACCCGCATCGCGCTTTCCGCATCCCGCGTCTCGCGTCCCGCATCTCGCATTCCGCCCGCGATTCACGTTACACGCAGGCTGAGATTTATTAAATATAGCTTCGTGAGGGAATTAGATAAGTTCGACCCATCTCGATGTTCTATTAATGTATATAAAGAAAACAAAGGAATCACTGATCACTTCCAAAAGGAATTACAATTTCCTTGATCCTACCGAAAAATAATTAACTACTTACCGCCGAAGATGATAATAATAGCGATAGATATAAGTATGTATTTCATAGACCCGTGCATTCATTTATTATTGGGAATTGTATATCCTCTGTAAATAATAGTTGTATGATTTGGTAGATGCTAGCTTATTTTTTTCATGAAAGCTTTACTTATTAAAAAAATATTAGTGTGCTAGGCAATGAAATTTAGATATAGTCACACTAAATGCGTCAATTATAATATGACGAAGATAGTCCACTGTGCTCGGTTGCTTGCATCGTATGATGCAGTGCGCGGATTAAATAAGTTATGGCAGGCATCGTTTAAGACTGTTTGCCATCCGACTTATTTATTTATCAGTAGGTACCAGTGGCGAAGAGTCCATACAAGCCGATTCCCACCGGGTTACCTTTCATAAATCAGTTCCATATTCATACAAAAGTATTTACATTCTATTTCATTAACAAAGTATTATTAATCAAATGCCTGCGCGATTTACAGTAGCAATAGTAATTCTTAGCAATACCCTAAGTATCACATTTCATTTTATAGTCGTAAATTAATCAGCGCTTCAATTTTTCTTACATTACATTGAAGGCAAGTCGATGAATTACGGCTTACCTCGGTCAACGTTTTACTACGAGGCGAAAAGAGACAGAGCGTGTCAGACCATCTCTTTCTAATGCTCGCTAACCGTCGGTAAAACTTGATAAATATAGGCTAATGCTAAACGGCTTGCAGTTCTCTCCTCTCCTCTATTAGAAAGTGACAAAGAAACCACGCCACTACGAGAAAGGAAACACGACAAAATTTCAAAACAAGACGCATTGCATTAGAATATAAATAACGTTGTGATTGTGTATAATTTGCTTTATTTTTGCTTAATATTTGTGTTGGTTTTGGATCGGTGTTTGTGTGGTTCGGTTTTTAACACTTTATTATTTTTGTATTTTTGTATTTTTTTATTTTATTTTTTCTTGACTCTTATTCCCTAACAATAGGTAGTTAACTTAGTACTTACTAACAAGCATACATGTGTGGTATGGAGATGCACGTCGAAAAAGGCTTTTCTCAAAGCCGCTTTTATCATACTTGAAAGACACTGTTATCAAATCATCAGTCCTTTTTTGTATGGTGAAGGTGGGGCTTTTGATATTATTCTTATCTGAAGACCTCCTCCAAGATATCCTGCAGTAGGTAAGTGTTTAAGTGTTTATTTTTTTGGACCGGCTTCCCTTTGTCAAAATTTCACCCTTCGCCACTGGTAGGTACTTAATGATTTTGTTTCTATTTTGCAACTCGTCATTACATACATCATACGTATAAATACGTCAATGTTTTTTTTATGTAACACACGTTTATTTATAAGTTTATTTTTGTTTATTAGTTAGTTTTTGTTATAAAACTGTTTTACATCACCTCAAATATCAGGTTCAGTTGAAAACCAGCGTCAGGCATTAGTTTTCTGGCAGTTTTACTGAACTGGACCTTTTTGGCGCAGCCGGGAAGCGCACTTTACTGCTAGTTTTCTACATTTATCTTCTCTATTATTATTATTATTTTAAATTATTTTTTGTCTTTACCTGATGGTAAAGACAAAAAATAATTTACACACAATACATCAGTATTGAATTAGAAAATCACGTGAAAATGTACCACGTGTTTTATGCAGTTTCAGCTTAATTGGTGAAATAAATGTGCACTTTAGGCACAGCTCTAATGGACGTTCACCGATTCAGGCGTTATACAATATTAAACAATATATGTATGTGTGGGTGGGTGTGTTGTGTTGTTGTACTGTTATGCTGTATCTTTTTGTGGTAGAGTTACAACGAATAGTGACAGCTAATGAAACTAAGGGTGGTATGATTTGGGCTGATGAATCGAGTCCGGACCCGTGCTTCACCTAAGTTCTCCACTTGAGTGAAGCACGGGGACTTCTAAGGTTCCATGCTCCAACTGATAACTTTGTAGCGGTACCTACAAACGCCACATGGAACAAAGCGTCATACTCACGTCTCACGAATTCTACATCTCGCAATCAGAGTTTACCGTGCAACTAGTATATATCTCTTCTTCTACTTCAGCCTATGAAAGTCCACTGCTGGACAAAGGCCTCCCCCATGGCTTTCCACGCTGACCGGTCTTGTGCTGCCCGCATCCATCAGCTTCCCGCGACCTTCACCAGGTCATCGGTCCACCTTGTTGGGGGCCTCCCTACGCTGCGTCTTCCAGTACGTGGTCGCCACTCCAGAAACTTACTGCCCCATCGGCCATTGGTTCTACGAACAATATGCCCTGCCCACTAACACTTAAGTTTAGCGACTTTCAGAGCTATGTCGGTGACTTTGGTTCTTCTGCGGATGTCCTCATTTCTGATTCGATCACGCAGAGAAACTCCGAGCATAGCAACTAGCATATATACAACTTCTCAATTTCAACCATTGGGCCCGCCAGACATAACACCCGTCTGGTCGGAGGATCCTCCCTTTTCTATGGAAGATGAGTGAACTTTATACCCTGTTCCTCATACTTCCACACTGGTGACCCCGAGCATGACCGTCAGCACAGCCTTCGTGCAGCAACTTCAGCGTGTGACGTCATCATCATCAACATTACTCCCGTAAGCTTTATTGGCGAATCACCCAGCCGGCCAGCACCCGGCTTCAACGGGTATCCTGACCTCAAGCATGCAGCGACCGCGCATACCTGGTAACGATATTGCAAAAGCCGCAAAAATCGAAGTGGTGGTGCTTGGAGGAGCTCTGTATCCAGCAGCTGAAATCTTACGGCTGAAATTATGATGATAATAAGGACCTTAATTTTATGAGATTAACCACCTTTAATTACCGTATTCAATCGGCCGTGTCGTTACAGTAAATATGTACTACAAAGTTTCTGTATTAGAGCCAAAATCACGTGTAACTTGGTTGGCCTTGTAGGTAATGTTAGTTCAATCATATTGATACTATAGATTATAATAAATTAGGTTATTCCATTAGCAAATGACACGGAATTTCCATATTTTGTTCTGTGTAATAAATATGTATTCACTACAGTCACGGATAGCAATGTAGTATAAATCAGAACATATTGTCAAGCCTGTATTAATCCTTCAAGGGTTAGCAGGGGATGGTAGACCTCTACCAGTACCTACAGATGCGACACATTCCCATGGAAAAGTAACTTTAATTTCTACACAATAAACTTCAATTTACGCTAGTAAAAAAAAAAATGTTTTTGTCCAAACCTACTTCATAAAAAAATAAATAATTTATTATTTTACCACTCCGCCGTCGCTGACTCCGTCATATATTTGGCTATTATAGAATTAGTTTTCATTTTGTTAGTTTATTGAATAACCGAGAAAGCTATAAGTATTATCTAAAATGGATTTGACAGTGATTGAAATGCAGGAAAACTTCTAACTAATTGGTAATTTTACCACCTGGGTATCTGACTTTCACCCTAGCTCGTATCTTGTAAAATATAGCTGGATTTTTAAAAATAAAAAAGACAATTAAAATTTTAATTACGAGATAACCTTATAAGTAGAATAAGCTCAGGCCGGTCCAGGAAGAGGTGACGAGACGACCTAGACTCGGACCTCAAGTTTCGGTATGTATCGAGATGGCTCTAGAATAAGATGACTAGAAGAATTTGGGGAAGGTCTTACTTCGCAGTGAGACTTTAAAGGCTTAACTAAAAAGTACTTCATAGTTCATCATCATCATCATCATCAGCCTATGTCAGTCCACTGTTGGACATAGGCCTCTCCTATTTGACACCATTCAACTTGATTTTCGGCAACTCTCATCCAGTTACTACCAGCCATTCTGCGAAGATCATCACTCCACCTAGCCTGTGGAAAGCAGTGATGCTGGCAAAGGAGGAGGCGGAGCGCGTGAGGGAGCGGGAATCCCAACACCCTCACATTACTACCTGCCGCAGGAGACGCCCTGGTCGCGAGACAACATAGAACTCCTTGCCACCGTAGGCGCGGGCTTGCGGGCGGTGAGCAGTGGGACGCTTGCCGCCCGGTAAGAACCAGGCCTGAATCAACGGCGCGTCGTGTTTCACGATTGCCTCAAAGAGATGTCAGAACATCGTGACGGAGTCCACGAAGACCGATGCCACCTGAGTCAAGGTTGAGGGTTGGTCAAAAAAGAAACCATGGGCCTGGCTCACAGGCAAGTGAAGAAACACGATTTTTTTTAGGACGTCCCACTTGTCGGTTACCAATTCGCGATCTTCACTCAAAAAAGCATCTACTCCAATGGTTATCGATTCTACGGCTAACATGGCCGGCCCATTGCTACTTCAGTTTGTTTATTCTCCATAGTTACTTGAATACTGGCAATTTGATTAAAGTTAGATAAATAATAATAATCCAGAGTCTATAATATGCAAATTCGGTTACAAGTCGATGTAAATACAAAAGGCCCTTATCATTTTATGACTTCCGCAATAAAGACAGCGGTTAATTAACTTTATATTGTTCGTGGCTCGAATACTCATCCATTGAATAACCAAGAAATATGCCGAAATTGCTTATGAGAAACCTGACAAGGAACATTTAAAAATCTTCTTTTACCTTATTTTAAACCTAATAGTGAAGAAGCTTGTCTTTTGTTTAAGGTGTTATCATCTTCAGTTAAACTAATGCGTTATAAAGATTTTGTTTAGACCAGATTCAAACCACCTAAATAATTATCGAATTATGAACCCAATCGTTATAAAAATGCTGTTCTTTTTATAAAAATGAGGGCTTACTTCAGTACTAAGTTGTCACTTTTGTATTAAAATCAAAATAAAGTTCGAAATAAAAATACTGGCATATCCTTTGCTTAACGAAATAGGAAAAGATGCACTTACCTTAAAATTAGTTTAGTTAGGAGTTAGTTACAATTAGTTTAATTACAAGAGAATCAGGGCCAATGACTCTAAGCTTAAGTCTAGGACTAAAGTTAGTTTTGTTATAAGGCGGATGATGTATATCTACACAGTGAACCTGCTTAATCGGACTGATAAACATGAAGGTATTTAACTCAAAACGGTCTCCAAAGCCTGGAGCACAGGGGAAGACTAGCCATCTTATCAGTGTTCTATAGGATGCATTTTGGAGAGTGCGAGGTAATAGCATGACTTTAACCCTCATCTCCGTACCATCATCGGACGACCCGTTGTACGACGAGAATCCACGCTTACGTTGTTGACACCACTACGATCGGGACGAAGCGTTTCGCCTCATCTTTAATACCGCGTACATCGAGGAAATGGAATAGTTTGCCAGCGGCGGTGTTTCCGTCTGACTAAAATTTAAGTGTCTTCATGGCTAGAGTTAATAATCTTTTAAAAAACTAGTTCGCTTCATAATCAACTATAGCATCACATCACATCATCATCACCGTCAGGCGGGATTCCGATCAAGCACTAGTTTATAATTGGGTTGTATCCTAAAAAATAATTGAATGTCCATCAGATAGATTTATAAAATATTTAGGAAGATATATTGATTTGAAATGTCGCATGACATCACGCCGTGGTATATTTTGTACCACAAACTTTAAAGTAAGAAAACAATAATTACGGCAGGAATAAGTTTAATACCACAATGCACACTTTATTATTTCAAGCGACTCAACTCGACTCTTCGCGTGACCAGAGGACTGGCCAATTTTTTGGTCAAAGAATCAGCAATACCATACAACGTGGCAATGTCGCCAGCCTTTTGGGCACGTTTCCTGTCGACATTGACGTGGATGAATTTTTTGATGCTCTCTGATTATTTCCCTTCCTGTTTTATATACTTGTACTTCTACTACAGAAAAAAACTGTGAACGTTGTATAAAAAACATAATGACCCGCTGCTGTTTAAATTATATACTGTAAAGGGCGATATAGATCTATATTAAATTAACAATGTATTTAAGATATTAAATTGGATATGGATTAATGCTGTATTACAACTTGTATTTTTAAAAATAATTATATTTGTCGTAAAAACTAAATGACAAAAAAAAATGTAGTAGGTTATTTATAAGAATTAGACATATACCACGGTGAACTTTTTTGTAGTCCTTTTCAATTTGTACAATATTTAGCACATTATTTTGATAAATCTTATAGGGTTCAGCCTGCGTTTCACTGCAAACGCTGAAAAAATTTAATTATTTACGACATCACATTATAAACCTCAAAAATAACACTATTTATCCAGAATTTAATGCATACTATTATAGACATAAATTTACCTCTTTAATCACTTTCTCTGTTAAAAAAAAACCCGCATTAAAATACGTTGGGTCGTTTTAAAGATTGAATCATACAAAGGGATATAGGAAAAGAGAAAGTGACTTTGTTTTATAATATGTTTTGATATAGTATTATAATTATACAACATTTTCCAATAAGAAAAGTACTATCAAATAAATATCTTAAATAGAATTCGTGATAACTTTTGCCAATGTACCATACACCCATAGTATAATCAGCTTAAACCGTTTCCACTGCTACAGGATAGACCTCAAGTCGTTCAGAAAGAGTGGGCCATATACCACCCAGCCTAGTCCAGGTTGGAAGATATCACATGTCTTCGAATTTATGACTTTAGGATACGCCGATTTACTTAAGATCGTATCAAAACGATGAAGAAAAAATCGCCTTTTTTCATATAGTAAGCAGTGAAGACGTTTTCGCACGTATTTCTATGCCTACAGCTGAAGCAGAAGCTGGGCTTTTTTTTTTTTTTTATTGGGACAAACCCGCCACACTTTTCCCAACCACTGCAACTCCTGAAAGCCAGAATCAACAGTGGCGACCGCCAGAAAAACGCCGAGCAATGAAGCTCGACGAGTCCCGGAGAAACGATTCAACTGTCTTGGGTCCCGCAACGAAATTAATCAGAAAAGAATAGCGGAGGAGTAAGAAAAAAAAAAAAAAAAAAAAAAAAAAAAAAAAAAAAAAAAAAAAAAAGCTGGGCTGTGTTCAGACAGCTTCTTTATCCAATACTACCTTCTGCGTATGACTTCGTCCATGTGAAAATTCTAGTATTAATATAATATATTTCCTATGAGACTCTTTGCCATCTGAGATGTTTTTTTGTTTTGAATTTATAGTTCCAGACTCCCGTTATACAAACTCATGAACGTTTATCTCTTTATTATATTGTATCCAATAAAATCAAACCATAAACCACAACATGTCTTGCCGATAAGTGTCAATAAGTCTCACTCAACTATTTCCAAAATAATAAAACAAGATTGGATCCTACGTCAACAATGGTACAGACTGACCTATATCTTTGCCAGAATTACACGATGGCCTAAATTCATCCGTATGCAGCATTGTTCTTTCACTAAAAGCATTATTAGTGGACTTTGCGTAAGTGCATGAAAGCTTTGTGGACGAGAACGAAATTAAGATCTAAAAAAAGAAAGAATCATTCAACCTACAGTTAACTTTTCATGTGAACTGAAATCTTGATATAAACGTAAAATCACACTTTTTCAATCATCTGTTATTCTTCAGAATTTTCACGCTGAAATTGTTCACTCAAAAACTCAAAATAAAGTTTAGTGCAGTAAAAATAAAGTTGATTCTGTCTTGAAAGTTCCACGCATGCGTAGTTATGTTACCGCAGTGCGCGGCGCCTGTAAGACCCGCCGTTGAGCGTGTAAACTTCCCATTACCCACGGAAAAAAAATAGTCCAACCATGTTTGTACATACATTTGTTCAAATGTATGGTCAATCGGAAACGTTTTAAGTATTTGGGCCAATATTTGTCACGAAGTTTGACGTGTTGAAGTGTCATTGGACTCGACTGCAGTGGTTTGTGAAGTTATTTCTGAGTTTTGTGCTGGAGTACTAACGTAATGGAATTATAAGAAAACATAATTTATTCCACCAATTACTTACCCATGTACTTTAATAATTAAGTAACAAACAGATATTTACTGAGATTTCACAAGGAAGATATAGTTTCAAAACCAAGTTGGGAAAAGTACTTTAACATTGGCTTACTTCGTTAATTGCCAATTAAAAACTGTGTTTGAGAATGAATTAGGTAGGCCTTTCATTTCCATATTATGTGGAATCTTCCATCATAATTGTTTTTCTCATAACTTTGTTTTAACAATTTCAGAGCTTGTAAAACGTAGCACAATGATAATAAAGCTGAACATTGTTAAATTGTTTCAAATAACTGAGACAGTTTTGTAAAACAGCTAGTACTCTTGTAAAACAGCGGATTGTAAGCATTTGCAACATATATCTTCGTACATAAACTTGGTTCACCTTTTCACAGCGGTTATCAATACATAACTAAGTCATCTGCTACGAATATTACATAATTATTTTGCTTCCTTTAAGATATTTTCGCTTTTACGTTTGAATTCTTGATCGAAAATAAAAAATCAACTTTGGAGAGTGAAGCTACGTGATCAAATTCATAATTGGAAACTAAATATTGAAACTCAGAGCGCGCATTTGAATTGCTTCAATAAAAAAGTGATATTATTATTTGGGATACTAAGAATACGCTCGAAAATAAAGACGGCTTTTCAAAAATATGGATGGAATACAATCTAAAAATGAAATTGTAATCCCGCGAGATGACAATTTCCTTTTTAGATTGAAGGCGCTTCGACGATTTTGTTTTACCTTTTTTGTATTAAAATAAACTGTAACAAGATACTAAGACCGCGATGAAAAATAAAGACAGATTCTTATAAATATATTGCTCAATCCAGAAGGGAAATTATAATCATGAAGGCGTTTTAAGTGTAAGCTGTGATGCAATCGTTGATGATAAAGTGCCTTGAAGACACTTACATTGTAGTCAGACGGAAACACCGCCGCCAGTATAATTTTCCACTCCTTCGATGTACGCGGTATAAGAGACGAGTCCTGATCATAGTGATGTCAACAACTGTGATACTCGCGGCGAGCAGTGGGCAGCTCGCCGCTCAGTAAGGACCAGCCCCGAGTCAACGGCGCGTTGTGTTTCTCGCGCACCTCAAAGAGATATCAACACATCGTGACGGCGTCCAGGAAGACCGGTGCCTCTGGAGTCAAGGTTGCGGATTGGTTAAAAAAGAAACTGTGGCCATGGCGTACAGGCAAGTGATGGAACACGGCTAGGTTTTAGTCAGTAAAAGTCTGACACGCCCTTTCGCTCCGCCCTGAGCTGGAGAGATCATTTGATGTTTTCGCAACCAGAAAAAAAGGGTGGACACTCGCCGTACGACGGGTCGTCCGATGATGGAACGGAGATGGGAGAATTAAGTCATGCAATACCAAATTATTTAAATTACAATAACAGATTTCCTTTATTATCTACATGCGGTTTGCGTCTGCCCAATCTTTCCGTAACAGAATACCAATTACCGAAATTAAAAACATTCAAAATCTAGTCTAGATCTCACCTCAGCGACTACGAAATCTGACTTCCAGTGAAGGCATGAGGAACAGAGTCTAAAGTTCACTCATTCTCCACAGAAAAAAGAGGATCCTCCGACTAGACGGGTGTTACGTCTGGTGGACACTTGCCCAACGGATGATGTTGGAAACTTGTATGTATGTATGCTAATTGCACGGTAAACTCTACTCTGACTGAACTCTGACGTCAGTACGACGCGTTGTTCCATGTGGCGGGTGTACATACCGCTACACCCCGTCTCACCGAATCCAGCTGAGTACCCACTAGTATTTTACATGGAAGGTGGGGATATGTGGTACTAAACAATTTTACTATCGTCTTTCCGACAATGCTTGTCATAATTATACCAAAACTGATAAAATTACGAGTATCACAAGGATTGTAAAGCTTTTCTGGTAATATCAACTTAGACCCTTCTCCCCGTTGTAGATACCCTCATTAGTGAAGATCGAGAAGTCCTGATACAGTCGATGCCTGCCTCTTATCTGTAATGAGTTAACTTAGTATTTTACGACTTATATCGGTTCATTAGTAAATACGCGCGAGTTTACGCCTGAAACGGGCGAATCGTCACTTTTAATTTATATTTTTTATGGGACTCGCACAAAATCAATTGATTTGTGGGGAGTCAACATCTCCAGAATTATTTTGGTATTATACAACGTGCATATTTTGAATATTAATCAATGTATTTAAAAAAGCACGTCTCCTTTTTCGTAATGTATCTATATTTCGAAACTAACCTATATTTAAAAATTACCATTCACCCGAACGAGTAAATTTTTGCGAATCAGGCAATCTTGTTTGACCTACTCAATTCCTTTTACAAAATTCCAAATATCATACCTTAAGGATCTTTCATCCTTTAAAAGACTCAGAACACCCTTCCATCCTTTGAAGATGTACAAAGCAGTCAGCATATCTAACTGTTACGATCGGCTGGAAAAAATGAATATAACCTTAAAAACAAGAAAAAACCTTTTCCTGTTTCTCTTAACTCAAAACTCGTTTTGAAACGAATAGTGGCGAGATATTATTTTTAATAATTATAAACTAGTGCTTGCAATCCCGCCTGATGGGACGTAGCGATGCAATCGTTGATGGTAAAGCGCGCTAGTTTATTAAGAGCCTACATACTCAGAAAAAACTAAGTCATCAAACCTAACAACACGACCAACGATGCTGCGTCAGAAAAAGATCGATCTGGAGACCCTCCACGACCAAACTCCCGACACAACAACATTTGGCGTATCGTACCCGGCACGTTTATCTAGTTTTAGGGCCGGTTTTTCAATCGCTAGTAGATAAGGTTTATTCGACAGATAGCAAGATGTTAAGTTTTTCAATACTCGGATAGGACTTATCTGACGAATAACTCGTTTACCTGAGGAATAAATCTATCTGCCGCTTCATTCGCCCGTTACAGCACTATTCGATTGATAGTTTGATATTTGACGTTCGTTTTTTAGAAAACTTAGGATTAATTTGAGGTTGTTTCTTGGATTTAAACGAAGTACTATTATAATCTTATTATAACGGATATTTTCGATAATATTGACGACCTGGCTATCGAAGAAGAGACCACAATAAATGAATATTTAAATGCATCTGGAAGAAAAGAATTTCATCGAATATTCAGACTTTTAAAAGTCTGTGCAATTTTTTAGATTCCATTATACACCACTTAAATTTACTTAAATTAATTTAAAAACCACATAAACCCAAAGACATTAAAATTATATTTATCTCTTTGCATAAACCAAACAACATAACCTAAAAATAATAGACGCGTGTCACATGTGACGGTGACGCTATTGACAGAAATTGTAGAAAAACATCTGTCTTGCTCTAACGCTTGTCTAGGCAATATATTTGTCTCGTTTCTTTGAAGTTGTAGTGTCAGATAGTTATCAATGGAATAAATAACAGTTGAAAAACCGGTGAGCATTTATTTATTCATCTGATAAACAGTCAAATAACTTTATTCTTTAGATAGTTATCGAACCTTTTATCTGAGGATTGAAAAATCAGCCTTTAATCAATTTAAAAGACGAAAAAGGGAAAAAGGGGTAGTTCTCAATTTGAGGTATAAGATTAGCGTTTTTTGTATGTCAAAATTGGCTTTAGTAGTGGCGGGAATTTTTATCTGGTTTTAACCGATTTTGAAAATAGAAGCCCCCTCCTTTCGTCAGTGGCAAAAAATGCTAATAAAGTTTCATCTATGCACACTATCTTTGACAAATAATAAATACTTAATTATTAATTTTTAAAAATAGTAGGAAAATAATCTAATTACTTCACTACTAATTGTGCGTATTATGCGACTTTATAATAAAAAAAAAATTAATTACTTGAAAGTTCATTACAGTTGAAATTATCAGGTAAAAGAATTGATTCCATTTAGTCCGTCATTCAGATTATAGAAAAACATTGGATACGTATATTTTGTTTTATCAAATCAATAAAAATTGACAAATATAAAAGGCATCAAAGATGTATGTATGTCTAAAAAGTGTAGCGTGTAGTGACGTCACACGAGTTTTTAGTCAACTACCCTATTCCCACTCCTGGGACACAGGCCTGCTCTCAGTTAAAGGGAGTGGGCCGTAATCTACCACGCGGGCCCAATGCGTGTTGGTAGATAGTCACATGTCTACGAAGTTTTAAATCAATTTCTGCAAATATACCAACTAAATCAGTTAAAATCATCTCTACAATCACATTAACGCTTTTTTTAACAAACCATTAGAACACAATCTTAAACCATCAAGAACAGGAAGGCACCCATTACAACCCTAAACGAAGTTCGATTAATAACTAATTGAATCGGAATTCGGTAAAAATAGTAGAGATTTTCAATCGAATGGTTCGTATCGATTCGGCCAATCAATTTGGATTCGGGTGCCCTAGACAAGGTCAGTGACGGCGATACTTTAATAGTATATTTAGGCAATCAGACACGAACGTTCAGTAAAATTACAGTCTGGCTTTCAAACAATAGAGAACCAAGTTATATCCGGACTAAGGTGCTGTCTTGTTTAACATATTAATTTTTGAATATGTTTAACATATTCATTTCTTGTAGTTTTAAATTGTAATTTTTTTTTTTTTACTCTAAGCCAGTACACACTATGTAGCCAAGCAAATTGTACGTTACGGAATTGCATCGCTGACAGGGGTATTCAGCACTGGTGCAGCTACATAGGAGCTAAACTTAGTATTCGGGAACACTGTTGGAGCTGCTGAACCTTGGATAAAACTATCTTTACATTGTGTAGATTCAATTTCTTAGTATTGTATAATTGCATGACACACGTGTGAACACAATGTACTTGCTGTAAAGCATCTATTTGTTGGGTTAGTCTTTATTTATTGTTGTTTTTTTTGTGTGTTTTCCATAATGGACGCTCTTAGCGTACAATATATTTCTGCATCGTTCTCACACGATTGATTTCAAAATGAATGATGTAATCAAATATTTGTATCAATAGCTTGATAATTTAAAAGAGTGTCCATGGAGTTTCTTGCCCGTTCTTCTCCATAGATACTCTTTGGAATGGGCGACTAGCTTCACCTTATTGACTGACCGACCTTCTTACAATTCAAAAGTGCCTGTAACTGGTTTATTTGAAATAAATGCTTTGATTTGAAAAACATGTTACACATCTCAAGTCATAATACATAAATGCCTCAAATTCAAAGTTGCTCACTACTAGTACCATACTTCGGCTGAAAAAGGTAACGTTTCTAATGTGGCATGCAATAGACGCAAGAAGAATTTATTAAATTGAAGACGAGAGTATGAATGTCAGGTAAGCTACGATTGCCGCGGCTGTTATGTGGATGGGTGATCGTATTTACATATCGAGACCGCTCGGTGCCTCGAAAATTACGTTAAGCAGTTGGTCCCAGCTGTACTTCGTAGATCTTTGACAGTCGTGCTGGGTAGTCAGATGCCTGAAAATCTGAACACTAGTCTTACCAAGGTCGTATTATTCAGTAACTGGATTATGGAGGTCAGTCAACCCGCTTACCTAACAAAAGTAAGTGGACCTTTGGAGTCGCAGGCGCTTAGAGGCTTAGAGTGGGGACTCTGTGCACCCATGTCAAGTGACCCCAGGGAAGACACAGTGGTCACGTGCTGCCATACACAGCGAGGCCTAGGGAAGACCCCTTTACAGTCTCCTCAGAGATGTGCCTTTACAGGCGTCGTGCATGGGCGGTTCGTGAATTGGTCATTTAAGAGGAACCGGGACCACCACTATGTGTGGATGGTGATTCCCCGGATTGTTTTTAGTGATGTAGAAACCCACACTCCCCGACCTCGGTCCCCAGAGATCGGGTGCCTTTTGAAGGTTTCACCTCGACAACAAAAACAAAAGAAGAAGGTAGGCAGACGATCCGTTTAAAAAATGACTGGAAGCTCACCCTCATATAGGTGGAAAAAGGCTAAACAGTTTAAGTGGACGTACAGACGACAACACATCAAATTACTACAATCTGTCAAATTTCTTTAATAGGTTTTCAACTTCATCGCTAAAGCATTAAGGGTCAAGGTTGTTTGCTTGACCTGTCGACGTCTGAACGTTCATTCATTCATTATATCATGATTTTCATTACATTGTATATTTTGTATTAAAAAAAAATAGTTTGGGTTACTTATTTTCTAGTGTACCTATCTACAATAAAGTATACAACAATATTTTTTATTTATATACACGTTTTCACCGCCATTCCAAAACTATGCCTCTCACAGATGGCATAGACAACGCGCTATCGGGTTGCTACGCTATAATGGTGTAAAAATGATTGGAATCGATTCAGTTGCTTATTCTGAACAAACTATAATTATTCAGTTTTCGTGTAAAGAAAAATAACGTAGTATATAAATAAATCAATATTCGGCAATCGGAAAGTAAAGGTACATTTATTATATAACATATTTATTGGGGATTGTATTTGCCCAGCTAAAAAATAATTTTCCTGTATCGTTTGATATCATTCAAATAAACCGTGCCTTGTAAGTATACACCCTTTTCATAACACGTAATAAAGGTTAGGTAAACACATGAGCAAATGAAATATTAAATTTAACATAATGATCATAGTAGCCAATACTAACGAATTTTGAAATAATCTCTTTTTTTGGGCGAATTAATTCCAACTTCCCCAAAATTTGGTGTTTTTTTTAAAGTGAGAACACTATTTTTGACGGTCTTATTATGAGAGAATAGCGATGCGACCGCGTGCCGCGTGTCCTGTCCCCCTTCGCCCGCGCATGTATTGTCTACCGCACATGTATTAAGTTACCTCTTTTTGCGAAATAATATTTATTTTTAGGGGAATATTTTTTGAGTTTAGCCCGGCTTTGTAGGCATTAGTAGAATCACTTATCGTTACCTAACAATTATATAATAATATTAAACTCAAATTTCACCAAGTAGGTTAATAAGAACCACACAATAAAGGGCCAGACTATTATCATCAAACGTTAACAAATACAGGCTCCAAACACCACAATATTACTTTCTGTTGGAAAACCCTAATAACACTTGGTTCGGCCCGAGAATCCGACCCAGAGCACGAACCTGAGTAGATGAATCGAGTCGATGAGATCAATAACTATATATATGTGAGACTATTCTCCCTTTATTACGTTTTCCCATACCTTCACGGACGCAAGATAGTATAGAAAATTCTATTTGGTCGGCGCCAGTTTTTACACATACAACCTGAACATAATTTATGGTGTATTGATAGCCTCCGTGGCGTAGCGGTAGCGATCGCAATCGCTATAAAAGGAAGCGCGGGTTCGATCCCCGCGCAGTGCACATATTTGTATGCATGAATATTTGCACTGGTCTGGTCGTGCCTCGGAAAGCAAGTTAAGCCGTTAGTCCCGGTTGCCAAACGAACATCTAGTAGCAGTCGTTACGTGTTGTTGGAGTCCTCAAAAAGTCCAACTATTAGTCTAACTGCAATGCTTCGATATCGCCTTCGGGTTGTGGAAGTCAGACGGCAGTCGCTTCTCAGAAAAATATCGAAGTTTAGCCGAAATCAGTAGTTAGATTGGTAAAGCGGATCCCAGCCTCCAAAGCTGAAAATGCTTCGGATGCCACTGGGATTAACGCTTCGATGATTATGATTACAGTAATGACTGGTCGAAAGATGAGAATATAATTCATAGATATAATAGAATAATACAAAAAACAATTTTAAATAGGTGGTCCTTTGATTTTATTTTTTTTATATATGGAAGCCTATATTTTGTTGATTTCACAAATCCTAGGGATATAGGAACCCTAGGATTTGTGTAAACCTCTTTAAATTTAAAGTTATTGCACTAAATTGAATCAAATTTGGTGAAAAAGTGCTGTAGATGATTTAAATTAGTGATTTTTCCGGAAAATTATGTTGCGTTTAATACCAAAATATGTTGATGTGAAAGTGACAACACCACTTTCGTCGGTATTATTTGCGCTTGGATAAACTAACTTTATAAACCAACACATTTCTTTCAGCCCAAGTTTCAAAGGGCTGAATCTTGAGCGTCCTAGATAGCCCTTTTAGTTTGAGGGTCAAAGGGCAAATCAAAACATTGTGATGCACAAGCATGCATGCATACATACCTGTGTTTTAAGTAAGCTTATTGTCTGTCATGACAATAAGCTTACTTAAAAGACTGCCGGTATAAGAAAAGGAAAAGTCTGGAGGAGGCCTTCACCCTCATTTAAAGAGGGGTTCTTGCATACCTGCATGTTCAATAAAAATAAAAATTAATAAATTAAATTACTAAATTTAAACTGAAATTTAATTCGCAAATGAAAATTTTATATCTAAAAATAAAATCTTTTATAAAAATTTAAATTGTAATCTAATATTTTTATGCAAGAAATAAAAGGCTTTTTATTTTTAATTTTATTTATTATTGTCTGTCATGGCTATCACCATATTTTGGTATTAAACGCAACATAATGTTCCGTAAAAATCATTATTGTTTCTCTAACCTTTATTATTCTTATGGGTCGGACGGGGTTTCTTTACACATTGTACATATATAAACATATTTAAAAAAAAAACGTTGCCCTACCCTAGGATTTACTCCAGTATCGTGGGTGCATTTACAAAACATTTAAACTAGCATTTACAAGCAGCCAGACCCGGAATAACTACTTGTAGGTCATACAAATATTTGTTCCGTGCGGGGATCCAACCCCCGACACGCCGCGCAACCGTTACGGTTTAATATTGTGCAAGAGATGTTTAGTATTGTTGGCTATTCTGTATAATATTTTTCAATGAACAGTATGTTTTATTATTAGAACAAAGGGTTACCTCTATTTAAAGATGCCCTTTAGAACCTAAACGAGAAGTGAAAGGTTAGTTAGACCATTATCTGACAGAGTATTTGCTGTGGTATGTGGCTGTCATTTTTTTTTTAGCCGAAATATGTCCAGTACTGGATATAGACCTCCCGACGCACCTCCACTTAGACCAGCTCTGTACTTCTGGTAACCAATTCAGGGTTCTCGTGATGTACTACTAATTTACTTGTCAATTTATTTGAAGCAACAAGACCGTCCTGTGTAATGTTCTATTCTATTCTATTTGTATTTATGGTAAATGAAACCAGTTAAAACATATTTCTCTAATAACTAATTTGATATATACAAACTTATAAATGAAACCGATGTCGACTATTCTGATAATGTCAAAAGTGGATTGGAGAAGCAAAGGTGTACATAAACATTAATAATAATAAAAACAAAAAATACGATGTGACATTGGGCCTTTTTTATCTTGTGAGGTTATTGGAGGAATAAAACAAACAAAAAGATAAAAATACTTATCAGTTAGAACAGCAAATACATTCACATACACACATATATATACTATATCCGAAAGTATAAAATAGAGAAAATAAATTGTAATTTTATATTATTGTGGCGTAAATATCATCAGTGCCTCAAGTAATTCTGGAGAGGGATATGTTAGAAGGGATGGGAAGTTAATTGGATGTGGGATCTTAAATTTAGGGAGACTTCTATATGTATAAATCTAAAGGTGGGATGTTGTTTGAACATTCGAAAAATATGTGATCCAGGGTGCCCTCATCCAACCAAGATGCATAGTGTTAGTAACAATATGCCTATAAGCTACAAACAAAATAAAACATCATTGCTGCAAGGTGACAAGTCGAGCCGGAATTGTAGAGCAATTTTCTAAACAATTAGGGTAGAGCCCTCTCGTGCCGTAGAATTGGGAGGACCCGGTACCCCGGAAAGTCAGGTGACGAACGCATAGGTGGTTTATTAGCCGGGAAGGGTCCGGTAACCTATCCGCGTCCCCGAGCGGAGGCTAGTAGCATAGCCAAGCATATTGTACGTTACGAAATTGCATCGCTGTCAGGGGTGTTCGGCACTGGTGCAGCTACACAGATGCTAAACTTAGTATTCGGGAATACTGTTGGAGCTGCTGAACCTTGGACAAATCTATCTTTGCATTGTGTAGATTCCATTTCTTAGTATTGTATAATTGCATGGCACACGTGTGAGCACAATGTACTTGCTGTAAAGCATATATTTGTTACCTTATTTTAATTTCAGAATTGTTGTTGTGTTTTGTGTTTCCATAATGGACGCTCTCAGCGTACAATATATTTCTGCATCGTTCTCATACAGTTGATTTCAACATGAATGATGTAATCAAATATCATGTCATGTCATAATATTTTATCTGCTCTTGTATAATATTTATTAATTAGATGTATATATTTAGTTAAACTAGTATGATACATTTAACGTACATATTTATTGTATACTCTATGTAAATAGTACACTGTAGACTACCTACACTATTTCTCTCTCCTTCCCCTTAGTATTCCATCCAAAGGTTGTCTGTAAAAGATCGCTCTTAGCGATAAGACCGCCCATTGTTTCTGTAATCTATATGGTGTACATAATAAAGAGTATTCTATTCTATTCTATCAATAGCTTGATAATTTAAAAGAGTGTCCATGGAGTTTCTTGTCCGTTCTTCTCCATATTACCTACTCTTTGGGATGGGCAACTAGCTTCATTTACTGACTGACCGACCTTCTGACAATTCAAAAGTGCCTGTAACTGGTTTATTTGAAATAAATGCTTTGATTTGATAGTCCATAAGGATTTTTCAGTTTTTCAGTCCATAAGTTTTAGTTCTGTAAATATTATTTTTTGGTAATAGTATTTATGTTTATATAGCTCATTTAAGTATTTGATTTATTAGACATAAGAGAGTTTTTATTTATTTATCATTGCTTCCTTTTCAACCAAAGCAACTACCATCTAATCTCTTCAACACCCATGGTTGACTGCTAGAGAATGCATAAGGCATTAAGTCCGCCTTTGTATGTTTTTTATGCGAAAAGTATATATAAATAAACCTGCAGCAGTGGTTCATAAATTGACAGTCCATCCTACTAGCTGTCATAGCTAGAAGTCTATTGGCTCTGCCTTACACCCTACGGACTAAGGATGCCCACTATTTCCACATAGAAACAATTCACACGAGCTTCAGCAAACATCCCCGATGCAATATACTATCGAGGCAACCCCATACTGAATGCATTGTTGTATTGGACATGAAAGGCGGTGTATGATTTTTGAGTATAATGAACCCACAGACTGCACGTATAAAAAGACGTGTTTACGAACAGCACTACTGCAACACTAGCGTGACGTCTGTTCAACCATTTTTAACAGACTTCAAAAAGTGGGTTATTAATTTGACTCGTATGCATGTAATATTTCCTGAAATAAAAAAAAAATAAAAACAAAAAAAAAAAAAAAAAAACTTTAATAAAAAACTGCCCAGTTTTCTTATATGTTAGTCTATATCAGCGTCTGAACAAATTTGTACAATTTCAAAAGTGTATGTATGTAATCCTTTTTTTGATGTAAGGTAGCTAAGTTGAACAATAGATATTGTTCAACTTAGAGAATATTGCAAGTTTTATCAAAATCAGTTGAGCAGTTTTTGAGATAGGGATTTTTTTCGTATTGATGAGAACTTATTCTAACATGGGTTATGGCTGCCACTGTTGTTATGAGGTGAAAGAAAAAGTAATTTTCGAATTTCGACTAAGACAATGAAAAGCATTAAATAAAAACTTTACAAAAAAACACTTAAAAGGAAAAAATAATTTTACTTTTGTCATGGCTCTAGAAGTCGGTGGCGAGCTGAACAACAGAAAACTCTACGCACCGACGGTTTCTATTTTTTTGTAAAAAGTGTTGTATTACTTTTTTCATGTGGTTTTTATATTTTTTTGCGTCATAGTTACTGCAAATAAAGATTTTATTTTATTTTATTTTTAATAATTATAAACTAGCACTTGACCGCAATCCCGCCTGATGGTAAGCAGTGATGCGATCGTTGTTGGTAAAGCGCACTAGCGGTCACCACGCCTGCCTGTGACGTGGAGGCCCCGGGTTCGATCCCCGGCCAGGTCATGACGAGAAACGATCTTTTCCTGATTGGCCTGGGTCTTGGATGTTTATCTATATATGTATCTATTATAAAATATAGTATCGTTGAGTTAGTATCCCATAACACAAGTCTCGAACTTACTTTGGGGCTAGCTCAATCTGTGTGATTTGTCCGTATATATTTATTTATTTATTTTCACTCAGATTGAGTGAATAGGAAGGAAGACGGCAGTTGAGCGAGGTGATGCAATGTTAAACCCAACAACACTACCAACGATGCTGCGCCAAAGGGAGATTGATCTGAAGACCCTCCACGACCAAACTCCCAACACAACAACATTTGGCGCATCGTACCCGGCACACATCGCAACACAACTGCTCAGACCCATCCTCCGTACGGCTTCACTAGACATCATACCGGAACAACTACAACCGCCACATGCGAACAACATATCATACTAACACACTGACGTCACACGAATTCTACATCTCGCAAGCTGAGTTTACCGTGCAATTAGCATACATACATACAACTTCCAAACATTCCAAGCATTGGGCAAGTGCCCGCCAGACATAATACTCGTCTGGTCGGAGGATCCTCCCTTTTCTACAGAGGATGAGTGAACTTTACACACTGTTCCTTACACTTGTTATATATAAATGAAAATTCTATCACCATCGTTTGCTAATGTTTTCCTGTAACTAGCTTTTAGTAACACAATGCCGAACAGTTCCTGTTATATGTCATAACGTTCAATTACATCAAATAACAACCTATTAGTATCAGATTACAGCATAAATGTTATAACATGAACCTATGTTTAACCTAAAATATTGGATAGAATCAGAGGTCATTTGCCGATAATGTTTTCAAACCAATTAGCCACGTCCGGTTCTCCTGTTAAAAATTCCAGCTAAAATGGTAATATGTTATATTTAGCCATTAATTGTATCAGTCCATGGAAGAAACCGTAATTAGCACTGAAGGGTTAACTTTTTTTCTGATCATGATACCTGAAGCTGTTTCTCAAAATAGGATTAGACTGGAAAAAGTGGTGTGTGCAGTGTTATAGCATAGGCTTTATATTGATGGTATTTATTTATATAAACTTCTCTATTAGGATTAGGATTCTAAGCATCATTTAACATAAGATTGGATACTTCAACAAATCTTTTTGTGCAGTCCGTGCAACCGACTGAAGATTTTGACTTATAAGCAGTGGGCATAAGGAAGGTATTAAAAGAAAAAAAAGTGTTTACAATGCCAAGGACAGGTTTACCGGTTTGAGATCATAGTATAAAGCATATCATAATCAACCTATAAGTTTCCACTGCTGGAATATAGACCCCTTCTCTGTGGAAGGGAATGCGTTATAACCCACCACGCGGTTGCCTCACAATGTTTTTCTTCACCGTAAGTGAGAGAAAGCACCATTTAATGTTTGATTTTATTATTATTCCTTTATTTCCTTATATACACTTATAAATTATATTTTTAAATATTTCTACATAAAATATATATATAAAAAACATTTAAAAATATAAAAAATAGTAGCCCACCGGTATCGGGAACAGGGTCCAAGCTACCGGCGGTCAGGGCTCCAGAGAGAGGAACTTCCTGACAATGCGAGCCGTGTCCAGAAGTACAGCTTTCTGAATCAAGCCCTTGATCCAGCTGCCTAACGAGAGCCTCTTGAGGTGTTGGTCGAGGCTCTTGGCTATTAAGCCATTGGCTGTCACGACTATCGGTACAATGATTGCTGAATCCACCTCCCACATGTCGACAACCTCGTGAGCCAAGTCAAGATACTTGATTTGTTTATCTTTCTCGGCTTTCACGAGGTTCTCATCATGCGGGATGGTTATGTCAACAATCATTGCACGCCGCTCTGATCGATCCACCATCACTATATCAGGCTTATTGGCAACAATAGTCCTGTCAGTGATGATGGATCGATCCCAGTACAATGTGATATGGCCATTTTCGAGAACTGGGTCGGGCACATACCTATAGTACGGTACCTCCGATTCCACAAGGTTGTATTTGAGAGCAAGTTGCTGATGAATTATCCTGGCTACAAGGTTGTGTCTATGCAAGTACTCTCCGTTAGCTAGACGAGAACACCCGGAGATAATATGCCTTATTGATTCCCCCGGCCGGTGACATGCCCGACAGATGTCAACTGTGCCGTCTTTCACAATAAATCTCCGGTAATTGTTCGTCATCATAACTTCGTCCATAATTGCACATACAAAACCTTCGGTTTCCCCAAAGAGGTCACCGAATCGTAGCCAGGCCACGGACGCTTGTAAATCTACATCAGGCCCGTGTAGGGCTCTGAAAAAGCGTCCGTGAAGCTCCTTGTTCTTCCATACCTCCATGCGATCATTGGTGTCAAGCACTGCTGGTTTATGCCAGTTCTCTTTAGCCAAGGAGAGCGGAGTGAGGCCCTTGTCAACCGCGACCACATCTCGATGCATCCCCACGTCGGTTTCTAAAAAATATTCCCTGAGACTGCATATCTCGCGATTGTGGAGGGTCTTAGCGTTTAAAAAGCCACGACCTCCACATTTTCGCGGGATATACAGCCTCATAACCGATGATCGTGGGTGATGCAATCGATATGCAGTCAGCAGCTTACGGACCCTCTGATCCAGGGCGTCAAGTTCGGTTTGAGTCCATTTGAGTATGCCGAAAGAGTACATCAATACCGGCATGACCCAACCGTTGAAAGCGCGCACCTTGTTTCCGCCTGATAGAAGACTATTAAGTACTTTTTTCAGGCGGCCAAAGAAGCGCTCCTTCAACGATTGCTTCATATCAGTAACATTGATACCCAACGCTTCCGACATACCCAAATACTTATAGGTTTCGGATGCGGAGAGGGCTCTAAGGTTTATGGAACCAGTGAGTTGGGTTCCCACTTAGGATTTCATGAAAATTATTATTATTATTATTATTAAAGTATAAACCAGCGCTTGACCGCAATCCTGCCCGATGGTAAGCAGTGACGCAATCGTTGATGGTAAAGCGCACTAGTTTATTAAGAGCCTATTCACTCTAGCCTTGAAGACACTCAAATTGTAGTCCGACGAAAACACCGCCGCCGGCAGATTGTTCCAGTCCCTCGATGTACGCGGTATAAAGGAGGAGGCGAAACGCTTCGTCCGGATCGTAGAGGTGTTAACAACATAAGGGTGGAAACTCGCCGTACGCCGCCGTCAAATTCATAATTCGTGATCAGCCACTAGTGTTCACTGGAATTATATAATTTTACGAATAATCCATATTAAAATTGAAAATTTTGGTCAAGCCATGTTTTTATGGAATCGTTATGTTTGGGAATTCAGTCATAAGCATGTAAGATTATGCTTTTAAACCTTATAAAGAACGCTTGAAACAAGTGTCTTCCCCAAAACTTAATTAGAAAGACGTTAGTAGACGATAAATAAATTATATAGTTACAGAGCAGTTTCAGCTATATTTAAATTACTTAGTAGCTAATATGTTAGATTGTGACATACCAAATGTAGTGTAGTATCTATCTATAAAGGGGAAAAATATATAAATAATTAGGATAGCTGTGGAAGAGTTCATCAAAATAATTGGCTTGGTTGATAATGACAACTCCAAACTCTGTTAATCAGATAAGTTTTAAGTGATTAAGTATGAGTTCAAAGTTACTCTTCGACTGAAACTTTGCACGTTTCCGATTAATCCCTACAAGAAATTGTCGTTGTCAAACTTAAATCTGGTTTCAAACCTGTAATAATATACTTTGAAAACATTTGAGCCTAGATAGACATAGGCAATTTTTTCCCGCGTCGATTATATTCAAGGCATCTTGAAGTGCACAGTTCACTTCAACATTGTGGTTTTCCCACGAGCTGAGTTGGACTTTGTTGGATTCTTAATAATTGACTCATTAGGGACGGTTGAAAATTGAATGATCGGAAAAATCTTGCCGCGATATTTTGACATCATTACTTTCGCCTCTTACTGTCTCATTGGAACATTAATAAGAGATAAGAAAACAAACAAAGAACATATCATATCAATATATACAATATTATGTCAACGATGCCATCGCTAAACATATTGTTTTGATAAAGTCCGACCACCATATTTTGTATACACCCAAACCTTTTTAGTTTTATACTTTTTAGGTCTCCATTGCCTCGATCATTAGGTCGGCAACATATTTGCTTATAAATAAATCACGTTTAGTATGCGTAACCTCGTAGAGCATCATTTTCGTAAATTACTTGAATTATTATCATAAATAAAATTATCATGGTCTATACAGAATCAGAAGGAAAGAGTGATCTTTGAGGGTCGAGGACATTTGACGACCTGGCTTAGTGCTAAATTATACGACCAAAGTGTCCCTCTTTTAAGATAAGATTTATAAAGTTAGAACTTAAATCTCTACAGTGGTCTAGGTAGAAAGCTATATATTTCAGAATTGTACATTTATAGTCGCTCAAGCTGTCAGGCTTAAGGAAGCGACAGGCAGTATGCACGGCATAGCGGAAGGACGTGCGGTCATGGGATCGGCCGCACATGATGATAGTGCCTAGGCATGGCGGGCTGACTCCAATCGGGGGTATAGCGAAAAGTTCTCGGAGTCCCCGATCCATGGTACTGAAAGGAATAGTGTGGTTTTAGTCGATAGGAGTCCGACATAATCCTTCGTTATTCCTAGGTGGAGGGTATGCATGAGGATTTGATGAAAATTATTATTTCGAATAAAAGATCAATTGTCATAGTATGATCATGTCATCATCATCTCCTCGTATAATCCCGGTCGCATCCGCGGCTTTCGCGTTGGAGCTCGGGGTCCGCTTTCCTACTAATACGTCTCCATTTCGCATGATCTCTGGCATCCCGTGGTGTGAGATTGTTGGCACGCATGTCATCTCTTACAACGTCAAGCCAGCACTTCTTTGGTCTACCTCGCTTGTTCCGGCTCGGCAGAGGCGCCATGGCGAGACATTTGTTACCCACGTAACAACAACAAACACCGGTTTACGTAAGACGTGACCGTACCAGCGCAGGCGACTCTCTTGCAGTTTGTCTGCTATGTCGCGGACACTGAGACTGCCACGGACGCCGGAATTCCTGATGCGGTCTTTCCGTGTAACTCCACACATCCACCGCAGCATATTCATCTCCGTGACATGCAGCTCCTGCTTGTAACGCTCAAGCACAGGCTACGCCTTACTGCCATACAGAAGTCTAGGTCTAATTATGGTTTTATAGACATGTCTCTTAAGTTTAACCGGTACTTTGGGTCTACTTTGGTCACAAATGATACCTGTCACCTCACGCCATTTTGCCCAAGCTGCGGAAATGCGTACCTTAACGTCGCAATCAATTTCGCCGGATGCGTGTAGCACAGACCCCAAATATTTCAATTGGTCCGTGCACTCGACCATGTCTCCGCCTATGCACACAGGCATGGGGTATGTGGTGTTGCTGGCCATGTACACCGCCTTCACCACATTGAGTTTAAGGCCTGTGTTCTCAAGCGAGTTCTTCCACTGACAAGACATCTAATATCACTCTGAACAGGAACGGACTAAGGACGGATCCCTGGTGAACTCCGATGGTGATGGGGAAGGGTTTAGTGTTGCCAACAGCGGTCCTAACAACGGAATCGGAATTGAGGTACATGTCTCGAATTATGTCAACATAGGCTTCTGGAACCCCTTTGGACCTCAGTGCCCACCAGATCACCCCCCGAGGGATACAGTCGAAGGCCTTTTGCATATCTAGAAAGAGCATTTGCAGAGGCGTGTTCTTCGATCTGTATCTCTCCATGGTGATCCTTAGGGCAGAGATAGGGTCCGTGGTTCCGTACCTTGGACGAAACCCATATTGACACGTCGAGACAGTACACTCCTGGTGGATTCGGGACTCTAAAATCCTCTCAAAGATCTTCATGGTGTGGGACATGACCTTTATACCGCGGTAGTTACCACACTCCTGAAGACTGGAGTGATAATACTCAGCCTCCATTGGCTCGGAGTTTTACCGGTCAGGAGCACGCGGTTCAGAAAGTTCGTTAACATGTGCACAAGCCATTTCATTCGCATTCCAGGCCTCAATGGGGATTCTGCCTGCTCCGACAGCTTTCCGATTCGCCATGCGACGAAGAGCCATGTGGACTTATATATCTAATAAAAAATAACTTAAAAATAAATATGACTAAAACAAATATAATACAACTAGCTTTCCGCCCGCGGCTTCGCTCGCGTGGAGATCGGTTATATCGCGCTTTTAGATTTCACTCGTGAACATAATTTTTTTTCGGGATAAAAAAGTACCCTATTATTTAATCCGGACTTCTAGCTCGGCTTAGTAGTTACGGCGTGAAAGCGGAACAAACAAATAAACAAACTCACTTTCCGATTTATAATATTAGGATATTTGGCGTACACATACAAATATTCCAGTAATCTCCCTTGGGAACTTGATGTTTTTTTAGGACCAAAAGTAGCCTATGTTACTCTCCACCTTTTCACCTAACTGTATGCCAAAAATCAGGTCGATTGATTGCTTAGCTACGGCGTGAAGGAAGGACAAACAAACAAACAAACACACTTTCACATTTATAATATTAGTATGGATTTCAAACATACAAATCGAAAACAATAAATAATCTAGACATTCAATACCAAGACTCTAACTTAACTACTGTGGATAATTGTGTATTTTTATGTATAACAGTTGACAAAAATTGCAACTGGAAACCACATATTGATAAAGTTGTTGTAAAAATTGATCGTTTTGTTTATGTTTTAAAAAGGATTCGACAAACAACTATTCATGATACGACAATGCTTGCGTACCATGGCTATATATCGTTCGTACTTCGATACGCTCTAATAATTTGGGGGAACTCAGTGGAGGTTGCAAAAAAAAAATGCATCCGAGCAATCAGTGGAGCTCATTTTTTAGACAGGTGTAAGCCACTGTTTCAAAGATTAAATATCCTACCTTTACCATGTCTATACATTTTTGAAACATGCACTTTTGTAAAAAGAAATTACAATTTATATGAAACTCTGGAACATAATCCAAATAGCCGAACACGACATAAAGACAGACTTCGTTTACCACGAATAAAATTAAAATTATTTAAGAAAAATGTATATTGAATGTCCATAATCATTTATAATAAATTAGAATTACCTTTGACATTATTTAAGAAAATGCTTTTTAAATTTTTGTTGTCAAAGAATTATTATAGAATTAAGGACTATTTAGAAGATAAATCGATGGAATTTGGATAATGTAATTTTATTAATAAATTTGCACATCATATATGGCAGGATACGCTGGAAAAAAATGCACTGTAACACCCTTTGTACCGTATTTTAGTAAATAAACATTTTTGATTTTGATTTTTGATTTGATTTGACTTCCTCGGGCATGATCGGGGGCACTAATTAGGCCCAGGTTAGGAGGGAGTTCCGGTGTCTGTACATCTTGGTGCTGCTTATTAAGCAGCTCGTGGAAGTACGAGCGCCATCTCTCCTTCACCGCGCGATCCACGCAAAGCAGATTGCCAGTTGGGTCTTTTACACAACGGCACTTGAATATATCCTGTGCCGCTTTGACTCTAGAACGTGCCAACTTGTAAATGAGCTTCTGCCCCTCGGACGATTCCAACTTCTCGTAGAACTGTTGCAAGTGGTCACATCTTTCTCTGGCTACAGCTCTTTTAGTGGCACGTTTGGCAACCTTGTATGCGTCGCTCTCTTCAGGAGATCCGGTCGCCTGCCACGTTTTGAAGAGGGTTTCTTCACCCTTGTCTCCCTCTGGACTGTGTTGTTCCACCACCAGGTCTCCTTGTCACTTTTGCGATCGCCCTTAGACACGCCGAGCACCATCCGCGCCATCCTAGTAATGGCTGCCTAGATTCTGTCCCAGTGATCTTGGACAAGTTCTCCCGCGGTACCAGCGCACTTGTCGCCAATAACCGAAGCGAACTCCTGGTCCTTTTTTTATCAAGCAGTCACCACCGGATCTGGCGCCGGCAGTGCTCTACACGTCTACGTTTGGCCTTGACGCAGAGGTCCATGACAAGGAGACGGTGTTCTGCAGTAAGGCTCTCACCAGGTATAACTTTGCAGTTGGCTACTTTGCCGATGTGGTGTCCTCTAGTTAGTAGGAAGTCAATCTGGGTAGCGCTTCGCCCGCTCCGGTAGATAACAAGGTACTCCGGTTTCTTCACAATTGCCAGATCAGCGGCCGTACACATTCGGAGAATATTGTCCCCTTCCGCGTTGCGGCTACCATACCCAAAGCCACCGTGAACATGCTCAAACCTGTCACACTTCTCACCCACATGACCGTTCAAATCACCACCCAAAACGATTCCTTGGGATAACGGTATCCCGCGAAACAATCCTTCGAGCTGGGTCCGGAACAACGTCCTTTCGGCGTCACTGCACCCGGCCTGCGGAGCGCAGGCGCAAAACAGTTTAGTACTTTCAAAATACTATAATGAAACAAAAATACGACCTATGACCAAGAAGATTTTCCAGGATGAAAAGATATTTCTTTTTTTGTTTATATGTATGCATACTGTTTGGTACCGTGTGGTACCGGGCATAGAATAGTACCAAGCCATATCCTATCCCGGCGACTAAGGGAACTCTCACCAGGAAAGCGGGCAGCAGCGCTTGTCCTGTGGAATACCAAATTACTGCGATCGCCAATCCGCCTACCAATCGTGGGGATTTTGGCGAATCCCCCAAATTGGGGGAGGCCTTTGTCCAGCAGTGGACCTCTATAGGCTGATGAAAAAGCAGATGATACTGTTTAAATATTGTACGGAGGTACGAAATCCTTCGTGTGTAAGCTTGAATCCCCCGTGGACAGTTTTTAACCAAACAACATACAACATAAGGAGTGTCGTATAAACGTTCAACCCAATTATATTTCAGTAGCTATTTTAACACGATTTAGGCCATTAATAATTCAATCGATACCGCGTTACTAATCGGGTAGGTAGCCGTCATGTGTATCCGGAATGAGATAACGTAATATCCGCCGGCAATCAGTCCCTTCCGGTAAGCAAACCCCGAAAATGACCAGTTATTTGGCGGAATAGTTAGAGTGTAATTGTGATTGGATATAACGAAAGGATTTGTAACAATAATATTACAAAATATAGGTATTTTGTGAAATAAGCGTAAGAGTCGGGAGTTAGTGAGAGAGAATACTCCATGATAAATTCGTGCCTGGAAACTCAAAGGTGTCTAATATCGATTATAAATCATACTTCTTGGAAAACATGTTCAGACGCTAGCACATCACATCACTACAGTCTGTCATATATACTATACAATGCTTAATAGATTTTCAATCGTAAGTAGTATAGAGGATATAAAAAGGACACTTCAATTTACGAATAAAACTGAAGGTCCTTTTCATTATAATGTTCTTTAGCTACAATTTGATAGCGCTACAACACCTGCTGTTTATTTTTGTAGGAATCGACGAAAAGGTTTGATAAGAATAATTTGTTGCGATGTGCGCCAGGTACGATGCGCCAAATATTGTTGTGTTGGGAGTTTGGTCGTGTAGGGTCTTCTGATCAATCTTCCTTTGGCGCAGCATCATTGGTCGTGTTGTTGGGTTTAACATTGCATCACCTCGCTCAACTGCCGTCTTTCTTCCTATTCGCTCAGTTTTTCTGAGTGAATAGGCTTTTAATAAACTAGCGCGCTTTACCATCAACGATCGCATTACTGCTTACCATTAGACGGGATGGCGGTCAAGCGCTAGTTTATAATTATTATTAAGAATGGTATTGGCTGGTGATAGTCACTCTAGCAAAGCGTCGCATTGGTGATTGCGTGAAAGCTTTCTTCTGAAGACAGAGATGAGGGAAGCCACATAGGTATGTAGACATTCCTTAAAGGACGGCTGCAAAATCCTGATGATAGCTGCTGGACCACTAATACAACGCATTACAGAATTTTATTGTATTTATATTTACAACCAAAGGTTGTTTGTAAGAGATCGCTCTTAATGACTTACATGACGTCTTTTATAAAATTTTCATATTCATGTTCTGTAATTTATATGGTGTACTTAATAAAGAAGAAGAAGCATTCTATTCTATTCTACGATGACCAGTCCTGCAGGGCCATTGTGTAAGACGCTAACAATAGTAATTACTTTCATTAAACAGTGCAACCACATTTGATTGGTTTATTTACGTTGCTAAGTATGGAAATTCCTCAAACATTCGATATATGTTTAGCCATTATGGTGCAAGCAAAAGTTACCTTGTGACGTTGTATATTTATTTCACTATCCTCTGTTTTTTCGCGTCCCAAGGAAATCAGTTCACGTATCCCGATAAAAGTAATTCACTCAGGGCTAAGCTTACAAAATTTCAAATTTATGTATAATTTTATTGGAAACTTTCGGAACGCCGATCTGAAATAAACTTAACTTAAATGTTAGCAGGTGAAGAGCAGATTCAATATCATTGAATTTCCATCCCAGATTTTATTTATTTAGTTCGGATAAAATTGAATCACTTCTAATTTCCATTCTATTAGATTGTTTTCTGCAAATCATTGGTGAATGGCTTCTCTCTAAGCTCGGTTTTCAAATATTTGCGCAACGACATATATATTGAAATAGCGTTCGCTATTGGCGCGAAGTTTTGAATTTATCAACACGCTTTCTAAAGCGTGTTGATAAATTCCAAACTTCGCGCCAAACTCTAGTTTAACTGTTACTTACTTTTAAACTCCCTGTACAAGCCCGTATGGCTGCGCTGACATTCAGATTCGAAGTCAACAGTACAGATGGTATGTGTATCAAGGTTAAAATTCAATAAACCGCAATAGAAAAGGGAGAACCAAAAAATCGAAAGCAATTGGAATCATTTTGAAATCAATAATTGCTAATCCATTGCTCCATACGGTTGTTAAATGTGCCGGCTCAACGTAAATAACGCAATGAATGTTGTTTAACTGTCAAAATGAAACCCTAGTGTTTTACGCAATTATCCTGCCGCACTATTTTTTTTTTTTAATAATTATAAACTAGCGCTTGACCGCAATCTCACCTGATGGTAAGCAGTGATGTGATCGTTGATGGTAAAGCGCGCTAGTTTATTAAGAGCCTATTCATTCAGAAAAACTGAGCGAAGAGGAAGAAAGACGGCAGTTGAGCGAGATGATGCAATGTTAAACCCAACAACACGACCAACGAAGCTGCGCCGAAGGGAGATTGACAACGACATATATATTGAAATAGCGTTCGCTATTGGCGCGAAGTTTTGAATTTATCAACACGCTTTCTAAAGCGTGTTGATAAATTCAAAACTTCGCGCCAAACGCTAGTTTGACTGTTACCTACTTTTAAACTCCCTGTACAAGCCCGTAAGGCTGCGCTGACATTCAGATTCGAAGTCAACAGTACAGACGGTATGTGTATCAAGGTTAAAATTCAATAAACCGCAATAGAAAAGGGAGAACCAAAAAATCGAAACTAATTGGAATCATTTTGAAATCAATAATTGCTAATCCATTGCTCCATACGGTTGTTAAATGTGCCGGCTCAACGTAAATAACGCAATGAATGTTGTTTAACTGTCAAAATGAAACCCTAGTGTTTTACGCAATTATCCTGCCGCACTATTTTTTTTTTTAATAATTATAAACTAGCGCTTGACCGCAATCTCACCTGATGGTAAGCAGTGATGTGATCGTTGATGGTAAAGCGCGCTAGTTTATTAAGAGCCTATTCATTCAGAAAAACTGAGCGAAGAGGAAGAAAGACGGCAGTTGAGCGAGGTGATGCAATGTTAAACCCAACAACACGACCAACGAAGCTGCGCCGAAGGGAGATTGATCTGAAGACCCTCCACGACCAAACTCCCAAAACAACAACATTAGGCGCGTCGTACCCGGCACACATCGCAACACAACTGCTCAGACCCGTCCTCCGTACGGATTCACCAGACATCATGCCGGAACACGACACATCGCTTGGCGGCAAGGCTTTGTCTGGTGGGTGGTAACTTCTGCCGGCGGCCGATCTTATGGCCTACCACCGAAAAAACTAGGCCCTCATAGTGGATAACAGTCCATTCTCTTTCACAGAACAGAGGCCTGTCTCTCACCATTACGAAGGCGGAGTATGATGTTAGTCAAAAGGTTACACCGCTTTACTTTAGGCCCATTTCTTAGAATTTAGTTTCGACTAAATCATAATAATGCGAAGAGTCTTTTCAGGTTTATGTGCTAATTGTAATCAAATGCATCATGTATTTTATTATTAGATACATTATTAGCGTATGATGTACAATTTTTTATAATAATTATAAACTAGTGCTTGACTGCAACCCCGCCTGAAGGTAAGCAATCCTTGATGGTGAAGCGCGCTAGTTTAATAAAAGTCTGTTCACTGAAAAAAAATTAAGTGATTAAGAAGGAAAACGGCAGTTGAGCGATGTGATGCAACACGACCAATGATGCTGCTCCAGATGGAGATAGATCTGGAGATTATCCACGACCAAACTTCCGACTCGACAACGTTTGGCGCATCGTACCCGGCACACATCGACCCGTCCCCCGCGCGGCTTCACCAGACATCATGCCGGAACACGACGTATCGCTGGGCGGCAAAACTCTGTCTGGTGGGTGGTAACTTCTGCCGGCAGCCGATGTTATGGCCTGCCAAAGAGTAAACTTGCTTTCCGAGTGACAACAATTTAAAAAAAATCTACCAAAGATTGGGGGAATATGGCGACAAGGTTGGCGCATTGGCTGACCGAACGATTTTTGCTCTGCGTGTCGAGGGTTCGATTTCTGCACAGAATAAATATTTGTATGACCCAAAAGTAGCGGTTCCAGGTCTGGCTGTTTATATGTGAATTTAAATGTTTGTAAACGCACCCACGATACAGGAGTAATTTCTAATGTGGGGAAATGTTTATATAAAATATATTAAGGTGTTATTAACAATAGGTAAATAATTACACTCCATTTTCACACCTGGTACGATAAAAAAATAACAATTTTATATTGTTAGGGGCTAGGGGTATTAAAATGCCGTTAAGGGTTACGAAATTTATTGACAACGATGGTACAGTCGATAGTAGGCAATGACAAGCAGAATCTAGCTGATGTCGCACTAAATTCTCCCCTATTTCTAGCAATGCATTTTATATCGTACCTTTAAAATGCCTAGGTCTCAAGATATAGGGCTTAAAAGTAACGTAAGACATTTCACGCAATAATAAACCTTATTGCACTAGGTGCATTCGTAACAATATTATCAACATGTTTCGAGAAATTATTGAATGAAAATTATTAGATACTTATACTCTCTTAGGAGAGTAATATGCCCGAGCATGAATTTCAATTTAAAGCTGACAGATTTCATACTAATCTCTTAGATTCATGCTTGAACATCATTAATCAACTAGGTACCTAATAAAATATTTACAGAAAGGGAGCCGATAAAATCTTTGACGTGAAACATTAAAGTGTTAACCATTATAAATATTAACAATATATAAGCGAACCTAGGTCCAACTTCGAGAAAGAGGTGTCTCGTCGAATCCCGTTCGGTTGGGCAACGTTCGGGAAGCTACGCTAAATCTTCTCGTCGTCCAAGATACCACAGTGTCTCAAGACTAAAGTCTTTGACTGGAACTGAATCGTAGTCGCTCACAATGGGCTTCACACGAAGGCTCAGAGTCACACAAAAGGCGATGGAAAGAGCTATGCTCGGAGATTTTCTGCGCGATCGAATCAGAAATGAGGAGATCCGCAGAAGAACCAAAATCGCCGACATAGCACTTCGAGTCGCTAAAATTAAGTGGCAGTGGGCGAGGCACATTGCTCGTAGAACCGATGGAAAATGGGGCAGTAAGTTTCTGGAGTGGCGGCCACGTACCAGAAGACACAGCGTGGGGGGCCCCCAACAACAAGGTGGACTGATGACCTGGTGAAGGTCGCGGGAAGTCGATGGATGCGGGCAGGATAAGACCAGTCATTTTGGAAAGTCTTCGGGAGGCCTTTGTCCAGCAGTGGACATCTATAGGCTGAAGAAGAAGAAGAAGCAAACCTAAAAATATATTATATACTGTCCTATTTCGCACTAATTATAACATATGTATAGATGGAAGTATGTTTGTTACGCTGTTTTCTTTCACGCAAAAAACTACTGCACGGATTTAGATTTAGAATTTATCACACAGATATTTTAACAGGAATAATAAATAGAATACATCTTATCCCGATATTCCCGTTTGAATTCGAGTGAAACCGCGGGACGCATCAAGTTATCTATAATTAAAAAAAAAAACAGAATGTGGAGGATCTCATTAGGCAACAAAAATTCTTCCGCATAGATAAGTGTCCAAAATGATGACAGCAATTATGGAATTACTTGAGCTATCATTATTTAAACATTACTCATTTTCGGACTAATTGGGTCAATAAACTCGAACTTCAGTTTCTTATACATAATTAAATTTTTAGATACATGTACAACATAAAGAGATAAAAAAATCGCTAACGACCTTTCAAAGGGGCACCCCAAAACATTCCGTTTATATCATGATTATAGATCCTTTTGCGGAGGGTCAAGTTATGCAATAAGAGATAAAAAATTGCTAATAATTTTTCTAAAGGGCACTCCAAAATACTTTGGTAAAATTTTCTCATAAAGTAAATTTCAAAGAATATTCTCAATGAAATTTCGTTCGCTTCATAATTATAAATCCTTTTACGAAGGGTCGAGTTCTCCATTCGGAGATGGAGAAACACAGAGAGAAAATCGAATCGCTAATGACCTTTTTAAAAGGTACTCAAAAACAGTTCAGTTTAATTTTCTTATATAACAAAAATAGAATTCTTTCGGGATTGTTAATACTTTGACAGAGAGTCTGGTTCTAAAATAAGTCAATTCCAGTTCCTGCGATTTTGTAGATACGCAAAATAATTTTTTTGGTGTTTATGAACACATGTAGAATGACCAAGTTTTTTATAGAAACATAAAGCATCAGGGAATTCAGATTAGTACCCTAATTAAGTAACACATTATTCCTATAAATTGGAATCATTTTTAAATACATATATTGCTAATCTAATGCTTCATAACTTCGAGAAATGTATCTGCTCAACAACTTAATATCTTAATGAATGTTGTTTAAATGTCAATATTAAACTTGCTACTGATAGTGTGTTTCACAATTACTCTGTGGCTATCCACAGAGTAAGTCAACAATGTTTAGAGAGCAGAAGCAAGATTGACGTGGAAAATTGTAAATGAAAGTACAAAGAAGACAACAAATAGGCAGTATAGGACTATAATATTAAAAATAGGCAATAAAGTGATAACTAATCCTCAGCAGGTCGCAAATCAATTCCTTGACACTTTTTTGTTGAAATCCTCTATGGGTGGCAAAGAAAAAGTAAGGGCAATGTCCTTCCTTTTCGAGACTACTAAAAGAGTAGATAGTGATTTAATTTTTTATCCGACGACACCGTCGGAAATCACAAAAATTATTAGTAGGATGGACAATAAAAAATCTAGCGGTTTTGATGACTTACCAATTTCAATAGTAAAGCAGAACATGGACTTTTTGGCAGATCCTCTTTCTGGTTTTTTTAATAAATGTTTTGAAGAGTCAGTCTTCCCTGACCAGTTCAAACTGGCTAAAGTAATCCCAGTGTACAAGAAAGGCATGAAGACTGATCCAAAAAATTACCGACCTATATCCCTTCTGCCAACCTTATCCAAAATATTTGAGAAACTCATTAAACAAAGGCTGATGGTACATTTGAATGTCAATAAAATAATTAATAAAAGACAATTTGGATACCAGAAAGGCGTTGGTTGTTCTGATGCAATAAACACTCTTATATACGACATAATTAATAAATTAAATGACAAAATGAAAGTGGCTGGACTATTTATCGACCTCAGCTCGGCTTTTGATACTATTGACTATGAATTATTACTGACTAAATTAGAACATTACGGTATCAGAGGCAATTCCTTAATTCTCTTAAGATCATACTTACATAATAGAAGAATGTCTGTAGAAATTAAAAGCATCGATAGAAACAATCACGAAGTTGTATACACGTCTAAAATCACAAAGATACAACGTGGTGTACCTCAAGGCTCAATTTTGGGGCCTATCCTATTCATAATATTTACAAATGACTTGCTGAACTTTATGCATCACACTCAACCTAACGTAAAACTTGTCGTCTTTGCGGATGACACTAATATAGTAATAGGGGCTAATGACTTAAAAGAATTGACCCAAGCTGTAAACGAAACACTTAAAAATCTAAACGATTGGTTTACAGCTAATAACCTTCTGCTAAATACAAATAAAACCAACATTACCTTATTCAAGACAACAACTCGTAAAAATGATAATCTAGACGTACAAATTAATGGAGACAAGATTGATTTAGTAGACAAAGTCAAATTCTTAGATATTAACATAGATGTAAACTTAAATTGGAAACATGAGGTAGCTGCTATTGACTCTTCTATTTCATCAGCATGCTATGCACTCAGGAGCCTTAGAGATATTTTAGATTTAAAGCATCTAAAGGCTATATATTATGCGCTTATAGAAGCTAGATTGAGGTATAGAATCATGCTTTGGGGTAACAGCTACAACTATAATTGTCAGAAAGCGTTCATCTTACAGAAACGTGCTATAAGGACTTTAGTAAGGATCTCACAAACAGAATCATGTAGAGAGCATTTTAAAAAGTTGAATATTTTGACAGTACCAAGTTTATATATATTGGTTATACTTTGTTACTTTGCTAAGTATATTCATCAGTATGAATCACAAGAGGAACGTAAGGTAAGAGAAAGCACAAGAAGAAAGGAGTTTAAACACAAGTTGTCACCAAATTTTAACGTGGTCAGGCATTGCTCCAGATACCAAGCAGTTGAATTATTCAATAGGTTACCAACTGATTTGAAATTGTTAATATATAATAGTCATTTATTTAAAAATAAATTAAAAACCTTCTTGTTGGAAAGATGTTTATACTCAGTGTCAGAATTCATGTCAAATGATACAAAATAAATAAAGTACCAGTGAACACGCTTTCGACTGAATTCCTTAACTTTGACTGTAACACTATGCTTTGACTTTAACTATGCATTTGACATTATTTTATTTATTTATTTTTTTAATTTTCTTGTAATCATATCTGACATTAGTTTGTATATCTATTGACATACTTATGTATAATTGATTGACTTGTTATATTTCTCTGTGATTATGTTTTATTTATATTCCAATTCGACATTTTAAATTTTTATAGCCGCATGTGGTATTTCTATTTTAATTTTTTTTATGCAATGTTCAACACAATGTAAAATTGTTATGAATAAATAAATGATGATGATGATGATGATGATTGATGGATAATCAAATTCTAGCTACGTCAGATAGAATTTGGTTTTTCATCAATAAAACCACATCAAAAATTGAAAGAGGCTAAATGAACCGATGTTTTATTTCAACTTGGGAAGCCAATATTTTCATTTAAGCTTTGTAATTACCTATACTTCTTGGTATAGTGTCAATAATTGAGACTAGTTATACACTAGAGGTCGTGGTGGTCGTGATGGCTGGAGGTAGTGGTTAAAACAACAGCCTCTCAAGTATGAGTTTGCGGGTTCGATTCCAGATCAGGCAAGTACCAAAGTAACTTTTCTAAGTTATATGTACTTTCCAAGTATATCTTGGATACCAATGACTGATTAGAAAGGTGAAGGAATACATCTCTAAAATCGCCAACCCGCATTGAGCAAGCAACCTTCTCTGTATGAGAGAAGACTTGTGCCCAGCAGTGAGACGATGAAAGGTTAATGATGATACATTAGAGAAGAAGTATTGAAGGCCCATAGTTTCATCACCGAAATCCTGACTTGTAGATTGCGAGTTTAAGTCCAGACAGATAGTTTACTTTCTGTTCAATATTAATTACTTCACATTCCTAACATTGTATATGATCAAATATTTTCTAACTAAAGAGACAGCTGTGCTGCTGAGGAGTTTATTGCGCCACTTCTTTTTCGAAAGTACTTATAGAAAGTGGGTGAAGGGTGGGTGTTTTACGGGAATGTCTTTTGTAATTTCGATGTTTGGAACGTGTTGAGTGTCATTTGATTTTGTGTTTAATTTCTTTACTACTGCTTACAGAACGATAATAAATATTGTGAGAAAGCCTGTTTTTTTTTTTTTGTTATTGTAACATTAGTGCTTAACCGCAATCCCGCTCGATGGTAAGCGGTGATATAATCGTTGATAGTAATTCGCGCAAGTTTATTAAGAGCCTATTCACTCAAAAAAACTGGATGAATAGAAAGGAAGACAGCAGTTGAACGATGTGATGCAATGTTAAACCCAACAACACGACTAACGATGCTGCGTCAGAGGGATATTGATCTGGAGACCCTCCACGACTAAACTCTCGACACAACAACATTTGGCGCATCGTATCCGGTACCCATCGCAACACAACTGCTCAGACTCGTCCCTCGTACGTCCTGGATGTCCTAAAATAAAAAATCGAAGACCCCTGACAACCTGTGTCATGTAGACAGGAGGTATAGCAACTTATTACAGCTGAAAATGGTCCTCAAAAATAACTTGGTATTGCCAGATATCAAATTTTTATTTTATTAATAATATTTGCATATATAAAAATCTAATAAAAGTCTTCGAGTGCTATCCTAGGCATGGAACGGTCTTGGTATGTAAAGATGGTCACCCATCCATTAACCTGCTCGATCGACCTCGGGGGCTGTTTTTTTAGCCACGAGTCCCTCTTTAGTCTTCTTAAATGATAAATATTATATTCATGTTATCTGATACGCAATATGATAAGTATCATTCTCATAATTATGATAAATAAGTATCATATTGTGACTATGTTTTTTTTATAAATTATAAACTAGCGCTTGACCGCAATCCCGGCTGATGGTAAGCAGTGATGCAATCGTGGATGATAAAGCGCACTATTCACTCTAGCCTTGAAGACACTCAAATTGTAGTCCGACGGAAACACCGCCGTTGGCAAATTGTTCCAGTCCCTCGATGTACGCGGTATAAAAGAGGAGGCGAACCGCTTCATCCGGATCGTTGTGGTGTTAACAACTTAAGGGGGGAAACTCGCCGTAAGACGGGTCGTCCGAAGGTGGAATGGAGATGGGGGAATTAAATCATGCGATTCCACGAACAGTTTTAATTTCCAAGAGAGAATTCTTTGCCTACGTCTTTGTCAACCTTTACACCCTCTAAAATTCAGTTTTACGAACTATACAAGAACTAAAACGACCCTTATTTACATACTCTAAACATGGCGCCATCAATATAAAAACAATAGTAACTTGGAACTCGACAGACACAATAACTATTAACTTAAACATTCATTAATGATAAACATATTCACCTTTATTTTGAACGGCGACGGTGGTACAAGGCAGGCCTTGGTACAGGGTTGTGTCATAAAATTTATACTTACAGCTATTAATAGTCTGAGGTTTAATCGCCTGCTGGTAAAACTTGTTCGTTCAGAGGTAATAGTAGCCTAGGAAAGTAAGATAATGTAGAAAAACTTCCTATTGAGTACGTGATCGGAAAAGGGAAGTAAAAATAATATTAAAGAACTATCTAAATCATGCGATTCCCTCGCATACTCACCAAAATACATCCTATAGAACACCGAAAGGCTGGCTACTCTACGCCAGTGCTTTGGGGTTTGAAGACCCTTTTGAATTAAATCAGGGTCGCCAATCAGCCTCTCGTAGGCTCTTTTACTGAATCCAAAGTGGCCAGGTGACAGTTTTCAGCATCAGCCCAAATGTGGCTGCAGTACTCCACACACGAACGGACCTGTACTTAATACAACATTAGAAGCTGTGTGGCCTCAGTCGTGGTGGCCTAGTGGATAAAACAGGTCAGGCAAGTACCAATGTAACTTTTCTAAAGTTATTATGTACTTTCTAAGTATATCTTGGACACCAATAACTGAAGGTGAAGGAAAACATCTTGAGGAAACCTGGAGTTTATAAGTCTGAAACCGCCAACAGGCATTGAGCAAGGGTAGGGATTACGGTCAATCCTTCTCTGTATGAGAGGAGACCTGTGCCCAGCAGTGGGACAATAAAAGGGTTGTTCATGATGACGATGATGATGATCTAAATGAAGTCTTATTTTGTTTTAGCATTATAACATTATAATGCTAAAACAAAAAAACAACAACAACACAAAAACAAAAAATAAGACTAAGTACTACATAGTACTTGACCGCCTGATGTTAAGCAGTGATGTACATGTTGATAGTAAAGCGCGATAGTTTATTAACCGCCTGTTCTCTAGCCTTGAAGACACTTAAATTATAGTGAGACGAAAACACTGCCGCAGGCATATTGTTCCCTTCCTTCGATGTATACGGTATAAAAGGCGAGGCGAAACGCTTCGTCTGGATCGTAGTGATGTCAACAACATAAGGATGGATACTCGTAACACAGGTCGTCCGATGATAGAACGGTGATGGTGTAATAAATTTATGCAACTCCATCGCATACTCTCCAAAATGCATCCTATAGAATACCGACAGACGAGATACTCTACGCCTGTGCTTCAGGCTTTGGAGATTGTTTTCAACCAAATCTAGGTCACCAATTAGCCTCATCGCATGCCTCTATACTGAATGCAAGAAATATGTCTCATTAACTATCTCAATAAATAGAACGAATACTAATTAATTCTAGTATTTTGACGGAATGACAGTAGGGTGTGATGTCAACCATGCTCCATTAATTATCCTGCCCTCTGTGTCTGAAAACAAACAGTCAAAGGTCACTTTGACTTTCGTCTTATGGCGGTGTTTGTAGCAATGCAGAGGTCACTCTGAGCGTCACCTACAACTCGCATCGTCGTCACCGTCGTACCACGCCGTGTACGTACCAAAGTTTTGGCAGAACAGCATTTAAAATGGAGTCGTGCCAACTTAATATAGAAGAAGACAGTATTAACGGTGGAGACTGTATTGCAAAAAGTTTTTTTTTTTTCAATGAAGCTGTTAGCATGTTTCTTATAGGCGTGGTCATATTTAAGGGTGTGGTAGAGATCACCGAAGTGAGCAACTTTCTCCAGGGGAATAATTATAATGGTAGTTGTGAAAAGATATACATATTCCCTCTTACTATACAGTATGTTAAGAAAACCCTGTCCGACCCGTGAAGGTGTTGTAGGTATCGATAACTGATTCTACTAATGGATACAAATCCGGGCTAAACTTAAAAAAAAAATCCCCCTAAAAAAAAAAATATTATTTCACAAAAAGTGGTAACTTAATAAATGTGCGTTCACACTTCCTCGGGCGGCGGGCGGCAGGGCACGCGGTACGTGGTCGCATCGCTATTCGCTCATAATAATACCGGTGTTGTTACTTTTTTAAAAATTACCAAATTTCGGGGAAGTTGGAATTAATTCGCGGGAAAAAAAGATTATTTCAAAATTCATTTGTATTGGTACTATGATGATTACGTAAAATTTTATATTATATTTGGTCATGTGTTTACCTAACCTTTATTATCCTTATGGGTCGGACAGGGTTTTTTTAACATACTGTATAAACGTTGCTTAAAGTTAACTAGTGATCAGCGATTGTTTTACGATACATTTTAGACGTTTTCACTTAACTTTAATCATCATTTATGAATAAACCCCTTAACACTGTGGTGTTTATTCATAAGCGATGATTAAAGTTAAGTAACGTTAAAAGGTCTAAAATGTATTGTCAAAGAATCGCTAATCACTAGTTAACTTTAAGCAACGTTTATAAATAAGGAGGACAATGTGTAACAACATAAATACGTCCGGAAAGTAGTTTGTTCATAATTAACTACTGTATCATTTTAGTAACTTTAAATACTAATATATATTTAAAAAAAGATTTACTGCCTGCCATACCGACTGCAGATTGAGCCAAATAAAACTGAGTCTTATTTTAATGCTATAAGACTCAATTTTAAATGTAGGAACATCAACGTACAGGTCTCCCAAAGTGATAATGCGCATAGAAATCTTCGTCACTGTTCGGCAACGGTCCTATACCCCGAGCGTTCAGAAGAAGATATGTATATAGAGTGGTGCACTTAACCACTTTTTATGCACTTAACCACTCTATATACATATCTTCTTCCGAACGCTCGGGGAATACGTCCGTTGCCGAACAGTGACGAAGATTTCTATGCGCATTATCACTTTGGGAGTCCTGTAATACTAGGGTCACCACCATTTTCTTAAATAATATGAGTATGCGTTATAAGTGTAAGTTTTGGTGATTATATTGTGCTCTAAATTCAATACCCTGATTATGGTAAATAACTCTTACGTTAATTATGTGACATATTGTGTATTAACTCTCCGATATAAAACGTCAATACTAATCCCATCTAGTGAATGGAATAATCAAAAAAGAAATAATCAAATTAAGACGTGACTTCGACGTTGGTTCCATGGAGAAAGTTGTTCTAGTTTGAATATCTCCACCACACTCCAACACGAAATCGGGCAAAATCCATACTTCTAGTTGATTTAGGAAGCAACAGAATGAGTAATGAAAACAATCGAAACGGTCTGTGGAGGCTTGGTAAGGTACGTTACCGGATTCTTAATTCTTCCTCCAACGAAGCAGCATTCAAGGTGGCAAGCAGGAGAAGCGACAGCAGATAGCGAAGCCAAGCAGAAGAGGTGAAATAGTGAAGATTAAGGATGATAGAATGAGGTAGGTAGTAGTTGTAGAAGTAGCAATTAGACTTATGTTTATTTAGCAACACTGTTTATTATGAAGCACTATTCTAACAGAGTTCTTAGTTCTTACACAGTTTATTAAGTTTACCAAAGTCACAACACGAACACTCAAGAAAACAGTTTGTAGTATGCTAATATGGTAGCGAGGTAGTCGGCGGAAGGCACGAGCGCGCGCGGCCTGGACGGTGCGTATCGTAGGTATTCATCGACTGCCGGGGCGCCGCGTTAGGTGATCGCGCGGAGCCAGCGCGCACGCAGGCATTGCGTCACAGCGATGAGGCACGGTGCTACTGCCATAAGCGGAGCGGATGAAAGTGGCGGGCAACGGTGGAAAAGATATCCGCCACATCACTCCCCCGGCCAGACCGTAACTACGGTCGATAAAAGTCCGGTAGTCTGACTCTTCTGCCGCTCCGAGTTCTTTTTTCTTCTCCGCGCTCTTCTGTCGCAATTGAAGTTTTCGTCGTAGAATTAATGGGAACTTCTCTAGATAGGTAAGCTGGTTTCAGCCTGTCTACAGAGACATTAGTAATTTTGCCTCGAACTTCAATTTTGAAAAATTTTGGTTGTCTTCTTAAAACCTTGAAGGGGCCTGCATAAGGTGGTTCGAGTGCACCACGCACATGATCTTGACGGAGGAAGACATGAGAAGTATTGTTAAGGTCACGTGGTATATAAAATGGCACTTGGGCGTGCCACGAAGTAGGTTTTGGGGACAATTTTGCCATGTGTATCCGGAGACGTGTCACGTACTCGGTTATGTCCGCTGTGGTGTAGTCATCTACTGGAGCAATAAACTGGCCAGGCAACAGGAGAGGCTCGCCATACACGAGCTCGGCTGGGCTCGCCTCCAGATCTTCTTTCCACGAATTTCGAATGTCCAGAAGTACCAACGGAAGTGATTCTGTCCATTTTGACGAGTCGTGGCACATTATAGCTGCCTTCAGCTGACAGTGGAGGCGTTCGACGATGCCGTTCGCGCATGGATGGTATGAAGTTGTGCGGAGATGTCGCGCGCCGATCATGGTAGTGAGCGCTTTGAAAAGGTGGCTCTCGAATTGGCGACCTCTGTCGGTGGTCACTCGCGCGGGACAACCGAACCTGGCTATCCAACAAGACACGAGAGCGGCTGCGCAGGTCTCCGCTGTGATGTCTTGTAGTGGAACAGCCTCAGGCCATCGGGTGAATCTATCAATGATCGTGAGGCAGTATTTATAACCGCAAGACAAGGGTAACGGTCCTACGAGGTCGATATGGATATGGGAGAACCTCGCAGAAGGGGTAAGGAATGAGGATGGGGGAGAACGAGTGTGACGGGTAGTTTTACTTTTTTGGCAATTTAAGCATTGCCTAGACCACTCTCTACAATCCTTACGTATCCCTGGCCACACAAATTTTTGTGCAACCAGCCGTGCAGTAGCTGAGCTTCCAGGGTGATTCCAGCCATGAATCATGTCGAAAACTTGCCTTCTGAGCTTTGGTGTGATGTACGGCCGTGGCGGATGGGTAGCAGTATCGCAGAAAATCGGTAAGTCGCAATGTATCGTTGACATCTTCTTTAATTTCAGGGCCGAGCCGCGAAGGAGAAGTTCTTGCAGTTCTGGATCATTTTCCTGAGATCTTGCAAGCTCTTCGTAGTCGAGTGGTACAGCAATTTCACTCACACGTGAGAGAGTGTCAGCGACGACGTTTTCTGGCCCAGGTATGTATCTTATATCCGTTGTAAATTGTGATATAAAATCTAAATATCGGAACTGCCTAGGTGAACAATTCTGTTTGTTAGTCGTAAAGGCGAAAGTCAATGGCTTGTGATCGGTATACACGGCGAAGGTTGCGGTTTCTACCATGTGGCGAAAATATTTTATAGCTTCGTATACGGCCAACAGTTCTCTATCGTACGGACTATATTTCTTTTGACTTTCCGACAGCTTGTGGGAATAGAACGCCAGAGGTAACCATACGTTGTTCTTACGCTGTTGTAGTACTGCTCCAATCGTAGCGTCTGAAGCGTCTGTAACTATTGCGAGTTCTGCCGAGTAGTCTGGGTGAGCAAGAAGTGTAGCTTCAGACAATGATGTCTTACAGTCCTCAAATGCCTTAAGCAACTCTGGAGTGAAGGTCACTGGGTGAGAACCTTTGATTTTAGGTCCCTGCAGAAGTGAGTTCAGCGGCGCCTGTAGTTTTGCAGCGTTAGGGACGAATCTGCGGTAGAAATTCAGCATCCCTAAGAATCTTCGTAGTTCCTTCACCGTCTTTGGGACAGGAAACTCCCTTACGGCTTGGACTTTCTCGTCGAGGGGTCTGGAACCAGCGGCAGACACTTCATAGCCCAAGAATTTTACGACCTCTTGGCCAAATACGCATTTCGATGTGTTAATGAGTACACCGTATTGCCTGAGACGTCCGAAAAGGTGCCGCAGATGCTCTTCATGTTGTTTTCTGTCAGAGGAAAATACGATTATGTCGTCGAGGTACCCGTAACAGAAATCCAAGCCAGATAGTACTTCATCAATGAATCGCTGGAATGTTTGAGCTGCATTTCGAAGTCCGAATGTCATAAAAGGAAATTCAAACATTCCGAACGGTGTAGTAATAGCTGTTTTCGGTATATCATCGGGATTTACACCGATTTGGTTGTAGGCTTTTACGAGATCTACTGTAGAGAAGATTGAGCATCCTGAAAGCTGATGAGCAAAGTCCTGTATATGGCGGATCGGGTATCGGTCAGGTATAGTCCTAGCATTAAGAGCTCTATAGTCACCACAGGGTCTCCAGCTGTCATCTTTCTTCTTGACCAGGTGAAGAGCGGAAGACCAGGGACTCTCTGAGCGTCGGGCAGTGCCAGCTGCCAGCATTTCCTCAAACTCCTTTTTTGCAGCTTGAGCGCGGACTGGATCGAGGCGTCGTGGCTTACATGAGACTGGCTGTCCTGGCGTGGTTCTAATATGGTGCAGCGTAGAATGTTTCGCTACACATCTCATACCTGCTGGTCTGGTAATCTCTGGGAACTCGCGCAGTATTTCGTGGAACTCAGTTTTGCCCACTGCTTTAACTGAAGCGATGTCGTCTGAAGATCCCAATTGCTCCAAGATTGCAGCTACATGTAGGGTAGTAGTACCGTCGACCAACCGTTGATTCCCACAATCAACCAGTAGATTATAGTGCCTCAGAAGATCTACGCCTATAATGGGTTTCGATACGTCGGCCACGGTGAAATTCCATGAAAAATCCCGTCTAAGTCCAAGATTGAGATGCAGTTGTATTGGTCCGTAAGTATGAATGATGCTACCATTTGCCGCGAATAGATCGAATTTTGATTGTGTAGAGGGCGTCTTTACGGCTGATCGTGGGCTCGAGCGGCTACGTGAGCGGTAACGCTTGTTATAACTGGGCTTAGTATATGCACGGGCCCTATTATTCGTATTGCTGCTTAGGGCAGCCACTTGCTTAGTAAGTTCGCTGACTTGCCTTGCCAGCTCGTCAAGGTTGTTGCTGGTGGAAGTGATCGCCTCGGGGACTTGAGGCGTAGTAGGGGCAATCTCGTGCACCTTATCCGCCAACTCGCCCAGTTTATCTATTGAAAGATCCGTTTGTGTAGCAATGACTGTTTGTATGTTTTGTGGTAATCGACTGGTCCAAATGGTGACAAGGAAGTCCATGGGGACCGAAGGGCCAGCCAGACTCTGTAAATGGCGCAGTAATTGCGAGGGCTTCCGGTCACCGAGCTCCTCATGCATCAAAAGTTGTTTAGTGCGTTTCTCTTTTGACGCGGACAGCCTTTTGATCAGTTCAGTTTTTAATTTCGTATATTTGTCCTTCTCCGGGGGTCTAGTTATGACGTCCTTAACCTCTATGGCATACTGATGATCTAGCTGTGCGACCAGGTAACTAAATTTAGTATCCTCAGTGGTCACTCTCGAAAGATCAAATTGGCACTCTAATTGAGCGAACCATAACGCCGGTTCTTCAGGCCAAAATGGCGGAACACGTACACCTACGCGCCATACTTCCGAATCAGTCATATTGAGAAAAAAAATAAATAAAAATCGCTCACCGCTTGTAGTCAGTGGGACCTCACCCTTTTTTTATATCTTGTTCGTCGAAGGTAGGTACTAAAATTCTGCTCCTTAGTTCAAAGACGTGCACTCTTTGTACTGTTTCTAGGACGTGGAAGCTGACGAAGAATACAGAAGGTGCAAAGATGGAAGTTTTCTTCTTTGTTCAAAGCGGGGTCACCAGTGTGGAGGCTTGGTAAGGTACGTTACCGGATTCTTAATTCTTCCTCCAACGAAGCAGCATTCAAGGTGGCAAGCAGGAGAAGCGACAGCAGATAGCGAAGCCAAGCAGAAGAGGTGAAATAGTGAAGATTAAGGATGATAGAATGAGGTAGGTAGTAGTTGTAGAAGTAGCAATTAGACTTATGTTTATTTAGCAACACTGTTTATTATGAAGCACTATTCTAACAGAGTTCTTAGTTCTTACACAGTTTATTAAGTTTACCAAAGTCACAACACGAACACTCAAGAAAACAGTTTGTAGTATGCTAATATGGTAGCGAGGTAGTCGGCGGAAGGCACGAGCGCGCGCGGCATGGACGGTGCGTATCGTAGGTATTCATCGACTGCCGGGGCGCCGCGTTAGGTGATCGCGCGGAGCCAGCGCGCACGCAGGCATTGCGTCACAGCGATGAGGCACGGTGCTACTGCCATAAGCGGAGCGGATGAAAGTGGCGGGCAACGGTGGAAAAGATATCCGCCACAGGTCTTATGCATCGAAACTCATCAATAACCTAATCGAAACGTTTTCCAAATATATTGGACTCCAGGTCCGATCGAGATGAGGCTGAATATATCAAGGAACGGTTCAATGCACTGGGCAGTTCCAAACTTTTAAATTCCGAATGTCAGCTGATCGAATATTTGTAACTAATTCGCAATCTCGCCTAATTTACCATTAGGCGAGATTGCGAATTAATTGACGCAATCGATGATGGTAAAGCGCACTAGTTCATTAAGAGCCTATTCACTCTAGCCTTGAAGACACTCAAATTGTAGTCCGACGGAAACACCGCCGCTGGCAAATTGATCCAGTCCCTCGATGTACGTGGTATGAAAGAGGAGGCGAAACGCTTTGTCTGAATCGTAGTGGTGTCAACGACGTAAGGCTGGAAACTCGCCGTGCGATAGGTGGTCCGATGGTATAACGGAGATGGGGGAACCAAATCATGCAATTCCTTTGCACACTCACCAAAATGAATCCTATAGAATACCGAAAGCCTGGCTACTCTACGCGCTGTGCTCTAGGCTTTGGAGACCGTTTTGAATTAAATCTGGGTCGGCAATGAGCCTCATCGCACGCCTCTCCACCGAATTCAAAGAGGCCAGGTGACATTTCGCAGCACCAGCCCAAATGTGGCTGCAGTGCTCCACACACGAACGGACCTGTGCTTTGTACAGCATTAGAAACTGCCCTGGTGTGAAGTACCAGACCTTTGCGATAACGCCAAGCTTCCTGGCAGCCACCTTGGCCTTGGATCCAATGAACCGCCCAAAGTTAAGGTTCGAGGAAATCTCAACCCCCCAAAAGCTGAAGGCGGTCGGTACACTCCAAGGATTTATTTCGAAAACTAGGAGACAAGGTAAAAAGACACGCCTGTGTTTTAGCGGCATTGAATGCTAAAATACTTAATGAAAAAACTTACAAACGTACTAGTTGCCCCTACGATTTTTGAAAGTTCCCCTTGATTTCTATGGTCTTCCACCATCAAACCCTGATGTCCTTATCATCTCACCACCACCTTGGAATGTCTTCTTTCCAACAGAAAAAGAATTATCAAAATCGGTTCATAAACGACGAAGTTAGCCGCGAACAAACATAAAAAAGCATATATACTGTCGAATTGAGTAACCCCCTCCTTTTTGAAGTCGGTTAAAAACAAAGAGTAGCAAGCCTGTCGTTGGTCTATTGGATGCATTTTGGAGAGTGTGTGAGGGAACTACATGGCTTAATTCCCCCATGTCCATTCCATCATAGGACGACTCATCGTACACCGAGTATCCATCCTTAGGCGTTGCGTAGATCGCACGATGACACGATGCGTTCTCTTCGTGCGATGAGCTCAAACATACAGATTTCATCAGTGTCCTAATTTGAACCTCGCAACTAATCGTGCGAGCACATGAAATGCTTAATAACGATCGTACGCATTGATGAAATCTGTATGTTTGATCTCTTCGCACGAAGCGAACGCATCGTATCATTGTGCGATCTCCGCCAATTAGGACGACGCCTTACGTTGTTGACACTATTACGATCCGATATGTTTCGCCTCGTCTTTTATACCAGGTACATCGAGGGACTGGAACAATTTGCCATAGGCGGTGTTTCCGTCTGACTACAATTTAAGTGTCTTCAAGGCTAGAGTGAATAGGCTTCTAATAAACTAACGCGCTTTACCATCAACGATTGCATCACTTCTTGCCATCAGACAGGATGGCGGTCAAGCACTAGTTTATAATTATAAAAAAATACCCCGTCTGAACTTAAATTATAACAAACAAAAAATCTTTCATAATCCGTGGTACGGAGGAAAGGAGCTCATTACTTATCAATGTAACAATGATAATTTTATTTGGTTAAGGAATTTTATCTAAAATTCAAATAAAGTTCAACTGACATAATTTGCCACCAAAGATATTAAATTAACAATTGATTCAATACTCTTAAATGAAGAAAACAATCTATTCGCAAATAAGTGAATGAACTCGTTAACAGTGAAATCGAGATGGAAAATAATATTGAAGCGCGCAACGATAATACACTATAAAAACGTTATGAGGAAACAGAAGAGGATCAAATCACAAATGGAAGTTATAAAGAAAACGTTTCCCTTGAAATATAATATCTCAAAGATTGACGATATCTCAATTGAAGTGCAAACAAATCAGCAGCCAGAGAGTAGTTTGCTGAATAAACGAAGTTCTTGGAACTTTAATGAATATTGATTAAGAAGATCTGCGGATGTTGTTGAACTAGTTAACGACTTACTTAAACTTTAACTGATCCTACTAGTTGATACGAGAACTCCATATTAAATGAAGCTTAATTACATTTTCATGTAACTATCAAGATGGAATCAAAATCAAAAGTCATTCAAATAAGGCTGTCAAAAGTCAATATTACATAAAACCGCTCCCCCAAAACGCCCGCCCTTCGCCACTTTTTAGTGCTTTCGCTGGGAAGAAAAAGTGGCGGATCAAACTCCCCGATAGCACAGCTGTCTGTCCTCTTAAAAATCACATGACTTTATATAATATGTATAGTAATGAACTCAATAAAACACAACAACAATAAAACTATTTGCCTTATGCCAGCTAGCCACGCCAAAATACCAACAAAGCAAAAAAATTAAATAAAATATCATTAAAATGGAAATGTAGATAAGTAAAAACTTACTACCGTAATAAAAACCTCAGATATAAAGAGCATGACAGCTCACATATTTATGCATTGTAAAAAAGACAATTAATGAACTCATATACATACCTAACTTGTCAGGAAGCTAATTCTGGAGAAAGAATGCAAACATTGTCTTGAGTTTATTAGAGCAACTTAGCTTATTAGATTTAGCTCATTTTCATCCACAGACTGACTTTACCCAATGCTGGGTGCACGCCTCTCATCTCATCGGCAAATCCCTGTGTTTCTGTGCCAGCCTCACAAAAGTTTTGCCTACGATGACAATGCAGAACCTACAACACCACATGCAAACAATGTGTTATAATGACGTCATGCAATTTCTGCATCTCGCAAGCAGAATTCACAAACAACTTTACAACATCAACCGGCGGGCAGAAAATAACCGTCTGATCGGGAGATCCTTTTCTATTTAAAGATGAGTGAACATAAAACCCTTTTTCTCATACCCCCAAAACAACAAGAACGTCTACTCAAGGTCGAGTTCAGCTCCTGTTATTATGTAATCTGCTCTATTCATGAGTCGGCAGATGTAAGTGCATGTAGAACAAATAGCAAAACATTCTGCATTTCATTGAAAAAACAAAATAAATTAATCATTACTTTAAGAAAAATATTCTAATAAGTAATTTTCATTTCATTATAAATATTTAATTGTTTTTTCCAGCTTTGAATATGAATTCAAATAGATTAGCCTACAGGCTAATACAGGCTCCTATTCGTAACTTCTCACAAGAAATACCGTTCCAAAGATATAAATAATACGTTTGTCATTCTTTCAAATAAACAAAGAGTAACAGAACGGGTATATGCATATGTACATATATATCCGTATAGGTTCTTGGTATAAGACTCGGCTTCGGCGACATGGCTTCTTTAGATGATATCAAACGATATTGAAGAGTTTTTTAATCTTATTTCTACATGATAGGGAGTTATATTTAAGAACACCATCTGCGATTAGCTATCAATAGGGATCCAAGGTATGAAAATAAAAAAAAAAATGATTCCGTCTTATAGATAATAAAAAAAAATTAAGACCCATGTTTTTTATTTTGTCGAAATTACCAAAAACTACTGAGATATAGCATATTAAAGTTAAGGAGTGGGGGCTAATTACGACACGCCGTGAAATATTTTGTACTACGGCGTGACGTCATGCGACATTTCAAATCAGCATATCTTCCCAAGTATTTTTATGAAAGAAAAAATAAAGAATATATTCTAACGTATTCAATATTTTTTATAAATCTATGTGATGGACATTAAATTATTTTTTAGGATATAACCCAATACTAGGCTTGCAGAATTTTCAGAAACTCGTTAGAGATTTATCGTGACATTGGTCAGTAACGTTACGTGTAACGTGTAGTTATTGACCTACGTCGTGCAGTGACTGACACGTTTGGTAAAATTATTCAAATTTAACATATGTAACAGAAAATTTTCGCGCTTTACATATGCGCGTGATTTGGATTGTATTTTGAGGTATAACCCTTCAAATACATCGATTGATTTCATCCAAATAACCTTGCTTTTGGTATGTTTATATACTTTCCTTTACATGGTATTGGAAGATGTGTTTACTAAAAAAAAATCTACTATCCTACTTATATCATAATTGCGATAGTTTGAGAGGATGTATGGCTGGACGGAAGTTTGTTATTTTTTCACGCAAAACTTCTAAACGGATCTGGATGAAATCTGGAACACAGATAATTACAACCACAAATAATACACAGGATACGTTTCATCCCGATATTCCTACAAGATAGAAATTTTCCCCGAACAATATTGGGGGGCGGAGTTATGTACACAGTACAGACACTGACAAGGTAAGAATTTCAGTCAAGTGGTAATGGCAGGTCAGGATGCAAAAGCATAATAATATATATGAGTAAGAAAGAGGAAGACAAAGTCATGCCGCCAAGCGATTTGTCGTGTTCCGGCATGATGTCTGGTGAAGCCGTACGGAGGACGGGTCTGAGCAGTTGTGTTGCGATGTGTGCCGGGTACGATGCGCCTAATGTTGTTGTGTTGGGAGTTTGCTCGTGGAGGGTTTTCAGATCAATTTCCCTTTGGCGCAGCATCGTTGGTCGTGTTGTTGGGTTTAACATTGCATCACCTCGCTCAACTGCCGTCTTCCTTCCTGTTCGCTCAGTTTTTCTGAGTGAATAGGCTCTTAATAAACTAGCGCGCTTTACCATCAACGATCGCATCACTGCTGACCATCAGGCGGGATTGCGGTCAAGCGTTAGTTTATAATTATTAAAAAAAAAAATCTTTTATTCTGAAATTCGGTGAATTCTCCAAACACGCTGTTGACCTTTGTCAACAGTCTTTAATATCCTTGTAAGGATACAAGGACAGAAATATAAGATATATCAAATAAATCTTTGGAACGTGAAAATAAAAGTTCGTTGATTGCGAAAGTTTTGATTAGAATGAGAGACATGATACATCCAAGTTGTTAGAGAAAGTACAATTACGACTTCATAGATAGTGTTGTCTTGGCTACGAACAATGACTATTAGATCATAACACTATAGCGTGAACCTTTTTGCAACCATTCCCACCCCGCGAAAGAGAGCGATTCGACGCTTCCAGAACATTCTTAAAGCTTCCTATAAATCTTCTTAAACAAACTAGAAGCGTCATTTAAAAAATATGTGAGGCGTGCTCTTTTGTTTTAGACAAAAGTCATCTGATATTTGTCAACGAGGCTGCACACCAAAAAACGTGCTAAATTTTACTTACCTTCTTCGCCCAAAACCCTAATAGCATAACGTGCATCATTGCGCCAATATAATCATACATTTTTTGTAAGTCAGTTGATCTAATCTTCTTTACAAGTTTACTTAAAGTTTTGGTACCAAATCTTGTCCTGCAAATAGTTCGCACCATCAACACGAACAAACTTTTAGTGTTTTTCTAAACCTGACCTTATCGCGAATCAAATTCTCGTATCTGCCATGTTTTCTAAAGAAAATTGTGTCCGCTTACTATTGCTATGTGATCCGCATCTAACTGGAAAAACTCTGTAACGTTCGTTAAAGGTAGTGATGTTTCTCAAATTTGTAGTGAAAATACAATATGTACAGATGGCAGCACATTAAGCTACTATAATCTGTGAGATTTCTTTATTAGATTAACAACTTTATCACTAAAGCATTAAGGCTCAAGGTTGATTGGGAATATTTGGCAGTTTCGTGTAGCTTGACCTGCTGTCGACCGTACATTGGTAAAAACATAATCAAATATGAATACTCCTAAAAAAATACAAAGCCGAACATTTATTAAAATAACACGTTATCTAATTAAACAGCTTAAAATTCGACCCGCCTCTTAACGATAAAAAATAATTCGTGGGCGAAACATTTTTATTTCAGTCCTTCCAAGTCCAGTCCAGTTCCAAGTACCCACATTCGAAATAAGCAGTAAAAATAAAGGAGTACCTATATATGTACTTCAACCGGCTCACTTCACGTAACATTTAAACGTAAGAATCAAAAAAACTGGTCGAAAACTACGTGCTAAGAATTCAGTAGCCCGAAAAACCGTGACGTTTAAATTGTAAAAACTCTAAAGTTTTACGTCTTACTTCAGCTGGTCTTTTTGCAGCGAGGCGGGATCAGTTGGAAAACGTGACTGGAGTCCGCATGACTGAATTACAATAGACACATTTTGCTGCACACTTACGATATTATTTTTGAGTGGCTTTGTGGAAATAAAAGCAAAAGGCGGGTGAATGTGGGCCGAATTGCAATTTGGGTATAATGAAGATCTTTCAATTTGTCGCATGGAGATAGAAATAGCGATTTACAAGGCTAACTGTAATTTTCGTCCGAAATTTGTTTTTTATGAGTATATTCACAAAGGCTATTTATTATTAGCAGTGAACAAACCACAGTCATTCTCCGTATATATGTCATAAGATTTCTAATTTTATTGCTCCAAAACATCATAAATTACCTGCTAATATGCCTAAACTATGATTATTACGTAGCAGCGGCTAAAGACCAGGCGCAGAATTAACTGCAGCTGTTGATACAGGGTTGACGGCAGTCGTTGATACCTGCCGACATCCAAGTATGTATACACGAATACCACGTTATCTACGGCTACAATAGCACCTGTCGTGGAAACTTCTGCTGTTGAGGAGTACCGCTCCTGTGCAAACTCACTAAAGCAACAGCAAACTCTAAATCTAAGAAACTTACTACGCAGTAACTACTTCTATTAACTGTCCCTCAGGGCAAAACTAGATTACACTACTTCTCAAAGGCGATGACCCGATAATGTCAATACTTGAGCTCTATTGTAATCTTCCAGCTCAAGATACAATAGTTCACTACTTATCTCCCTTGAGGCGAACTTGAACAGAGCAAAAGGTTGGAAAAGGTAGACATCAAAACAAAACACTAACGTATTTCTGTTGGGATTTCTTCTTAATCTTGAGTATACATTTGAAAAAAAGGCTCTCAAAAGAGATAAGATAACAGTTTTCGAGTTGAAAACATTGTAAAACGGCAATTATGAAGATTTTATAATAGAATTTCTGAATGTGTTATATTATTAGCGCAAGACAACCGGCTTGCCGAAAACTCTCGTTATTCTATGCGCATAAAAGTAACCACTTTTATGTACATAGAATAACGACAGTTTTAAATTAAAAAAGAAAGACGCCAAGCCACCAAGCTCCTTGAAACTTAGAAATAATGGCCCTGCTCTAAAAGAAACGAAAAATTTACTGTTATTTTACACTGTAATTTTCAAAATTAATTATAAGAGAAAAGAAAAAATAATATTCAAGAATAAAAAAAAATAAAAGGGTTTATTTTTGGAACATAAACATATGAATAGATGACAGGAGAAACGATGATAGCTGCAAAAGTTAAAACTGTATCGCAGCTATCAGCGCCCGTTTTAACATTAAGAAAAATTTTGTTCCAGAAATAAAGAACATTAAAAACTAATGATTTAAAAATAAAATATAATATAAAATAAAATTAATGGCATGCCGAAGTGTATTTTGAACAGATGCAGGGTGAAAGTGTGTGTGTGTATGTGGGTGTATGAGAGTGTATGTGAGAAGCTGTATGTATATGCGTATCAGAGTGTATTTATGTAATTGTGGGGTGTGTGTGTGTATGAGGGTGTGGGGTGTGTGTATATGAGGGTGTGGGGTGTGAGTGTGTGTGAATGTACGGGTGTATTGTTTAACTGATTATACTTCTACAATCTTCTCTGTTTCGTCATATGAAAGGGTTTTCAACCACTCGGGCAACTTCCTTTTTAACTCCTTTCTCGTTAAGCTATACGTGTTCATAATCCTGTTTATTTTATTATAAATTTTAGAGCTGACGACTGTGAAGTGTCTCGTCGCTGCCATCACTATACAGGGCATAACTTTACAGACTCTATCAGAAAGGCAGGAAAGATTAATATTATAGCATATGCAATATTTTATGAGATTAAAAACAAGCAAAAATATCCTTAATTGCATATGGCAATCAAAAATTAAAATTCCAGAACAAACGAATTCGGTAACCTTGTAAAAAATAAATGAACGTAAAACTCAAAGAGAACAATGAAGCCATAATTGGGCTGCAATGAGTGAGTTTTCAAACGCATTCAACAACGAACGAACAAGTGGCTAAAATACGGTAATTTTCTGATATACAATTATGAATTGCAAATTAATTATATTCAAATATATTCGATGAGTCGTTGAATCCTGATTTAATTAAGTCGCCTTTGGTAATAATTAATGAAAACGGTAGTATTTGGAATAATTTTAGTGATTCTTGGAATAATTTTGATATTGTAGATATTTCAAATGTGTTTAGGTCGTCTGTGAGTCTCAAATTGTAAACGAAGCGAAAGGAGTATGTAAAAATAGTATCAGATGGTATTCTCTTATTTCTACCTCCATGGGAAGAATTCATGAGCTTATGTTTTATGTAATAATTGCGTAACGATTACCAACATTAGCTGATTGATATATTTCAAATCATCATTATTTTTTCATCCAAAACACCAATACTGCTGGACATATGTAGTTCCCCAAACACCGCCTCTTCAACCGGTTCTGTGTTTCTCGCTTCTTAATATTTCTTATTTCCAAATCCAAACGTAAAAACAATAGCAAGGCCCAATAACATTCAATTTCAATTTATTAAACACGACACAAACAAGTATTTTGTTGTTTCTGCAAAAGGAGAATTTACAAAGAACGTTCAACTAAACTTATTTTTTCACCATCTGGCTTCAATATAACAACAAACTTCTAACGACACAACACGTAAATCACATTTTTGCAGAAATGAATGGTTCCTCTGGATTATTTCCCTCACATTCGGATCAAAATACATCTTTAAAGGGAAAAAGAATATTCAATGTAAAGGAATTTTAAGAGACTTGAAAATCATGAATACCCTTATATTCATGATTTTCAATAAGTTATCCCAAACATCGACCTGTGTGACCATTTCCTTACAAATATTTAGATACCCATTTGAATACAGCAAGCAAAAAATATACGTACTAGAGACTCTAACATATTATGTATGTTGCTTTAAATTGAAATGTTAGGGCAAAAGAAGCCATTATCACGCTTTTAAAAGAAGGCGGAATAATTAATTCAGGGATGGTAATTCTTACAATATTATCTGTTGCGTTGTAGAAGTTTTAGAGAAGAAAAGAAACCTTTTTCTGCTTTTGAATATTCAATATTATCATCATCACCTTTGTTGATAACATCAGCAGTTCAGCACTCTTAAATTGCGAAGCACCATGTAGGGAAATCCTATGTTGATGGATTGCTTCTTACAATGTAAGCATTGTTAAAATTGTAAGGAAGGTAAAAATTGTATTCCTCCTTTGAATATTTGACATCAGGTGCTTTCATTTTAGCATCATCTCCATTATTCAAAACATCAGGGAGCTAACCATTATCTATGACATCAGTATTATTTTAATCTTACTTCAGTGTGTAAAAGAGATAAAGTTACATGGCCTATCTAGCCCAAATGGCTTCCAGTAGCCCCCAGTACTATCATATTGACTGCTATAGAATGGAGTGCCACATAAAAACTATAAAACTTTTATGCCGTTGTCTCTTTCATTACAAATATTCTGTTACCTATATATTGAATATTCGAAGTTAGATCTCTTAATTTTAGCATCATCACCATTATTGGTAGCATTAGCATTACCATATTTACTACAGTTAAACGGAGCCCCACCCTAAACACCCACAATTTCTATGCTGTTGTGTGTTATCGATTTAGTTTAAAACTAATCTTTTTTCATTCGGTATAACTTTTACCGCCAAATCGCTCACCCGCGGCTTTAAATTACACAAGTTTTGCTTTCAACATGTCTATCGGGAAATAAGGCGTGGATTTGGCATTCTGTTTCCCTGACTCATCTTAGCTTCGACACTTTCGAGTCATAGATAATTGGTGGCGCTTTTTACATCTGCCTTTGGACACTGATATAAAGTTTTCCTATGTTTTGTGGATTCTATAAATTATATATGTTGTTACTCGTCTCTGTACGTTTTTGTCCATTGGTCTGTGTACATAATATGTTCATTTACTTTTAATCCAGGTAGTACATTTCCATGCGATATTTTCGACATCTGCGCAGGCGAAACCGCGGGCAAAAGCTAGTACGGTAAGACTTCTCAGACTATTATTTCCTTTTACTTAATTTTTACTTTTCTCTTCAACTTTGCATTTAAAATGGCCTGTTACTTAAAGAGCTCTTAGCGGCTTACCATTAATTTTATTTATTATCTATTATTAGCATGAACTCCAAAAACTTTCTTTTTGTTAAAAAGTTTTCCTTAAATAAATACATTACTTGATGTTCTGATACGTCGTTGCACCGATGGAGTTTAGAACATTTACGATGAAGACGTGAGCAAGTGAAAAACGTTATAAACCTTCCCTCGCATGGATTGATTCTACATCCCTTACGTAAAACTGAGTTCACAGCTACCCAATTGTGATCGGGGTAATGTACTGAGAAATCCTTTAACAATCTCGAGAAGCAAATCCGTCGCAGGCGATGAAAAAAACCCTTATGCTCCTAGGAGCAAATTTCTAGAATAAAGGAGAACTAAATACATTTATTCATGGCTGCAGTGACCAAGTGGTAACGGTCAAGACTAACGACTAGTAGATAATTAAGCCCAGGGTGCGCTTTGCTTTGTGTAAATAATTTCATGACCATTGTTTTCAGAATGACATTGCAGCAGCAGCACGACTCAAAAACAAAATTTTGAAGATACTTGATACATGGAGACTTGTATCCCGGAACGGAACGGAAGATTTTAAGCTAATTGTTAATTCAAAAGTAGATCAAGTAGGTGTTACAATATCTGGTTCATTTGAGCAGTTTTATTTTGCCATTTAGTTTACGAAGCCTGTAGAGAAAGGAAATCTCGTGCAAAAAATGAAAAGCTTTAAGTTAAATGCTTATCATGCTGGATAACTAACCACTACTTAAAGATAACTCCTTTCCTCGTAGATAATGAGTTGTCATTATATAGTTAGAAACTTGGAAACTACAGCAAAGTACAACGATATTGTGGAGTTTTTACCCTTTTCAGTTTCATAAACTCTATGAACGTTGCTGTATAAGTTGAATACTTGTTTACTACTTCACCAAATGCGCAAAACGTACTGCGACAAAACAAATTTTCTTCAAATGTCTTACAAAACTGTAGTTTCGTGGTTGAAATATCAAGTCGTAAGTTATTCGTCAGCTTTTCATTTACTTTCCACTTTTCGCGGTTCTTATATTTTAAACCCGTTTATAGTCTGATATCAGTCTCAATCTGAAAATAAATACTTCTGATTTCCCTACATTTTGACAAGTTTTTGACATTTTTTTGTCACCGAGATTAGACTGTAACTGGATTTTGAATGATTTAAATTCCGAGAATTGGACTTCTGTTCATGTACATAAAAAACTACCAGCAGTCAGGGCTCCAGGGAGACGAACCTCCTGACAATGCGAGCCGTGTCCAGAAGTACGACTTTCTGAATCAAGCCCTTGATCCAGCTGCCTAACGAGAGCCTCCTGAGGTGTTTGTCGAGGCACTTGGCTATTAAGTCATTGGCTGTCACTATTGTCGGTACAATGGTTGCTGAATCCACATCTCACATGTCGACCACCTCACGAGCCAAGTCAAGATACTTGATTTATTTTTCTCTCGTTTTCACGAGGTTCTCGTCATGTAGGATGGTTATGTCAACAATCATTGCACGCCGCTCTGATCGATCCACCATCACTATATCAGGCTTATTGGCAACAATAGTCCTGTCAGGAGTAATGGATCGATCCCAGTACAATTATTATTACTTTATAATAATGAATAAATAACTGTATAACCAACACTCTAGTTTACTAGCTTTCCTTCTTGTCTAACGAAAAAAACACGACCAACACGATACCTTCCCCGTCAACCCCAATAACACGAACATTTTAATTCCCCGCAGAATTTCCAACAGCATTACATTATACCAAGCAATTACATATTAGGCTTTTATTAAAAATCCGTACAATTTACTACTAGTGGTAAGGTTTAATCGTTATTCTTTTAATCCGTGAGCAATAGCCTGGCTTCATAGTATGGTGGTTGGCAACATGCCAGCCAAAAACGCATAATGTTACACGTTGTACTGTGGATGTATGAGCGGGTATAGTGGGCGGCGACGCCGCGATGCTGGCGTGATTTTGCAGAGGATTTAATGTTTTATACTAGTGTAAAATAATTGAATAGGCTGCTGTTTACATTGTTTATAGGTGTTATCAAACAATAAACTTAGGACAAGGATATCTAGTTAATTGTAAACCAAGTATTTAGTAAACAATTTTTTCTTTTGAGTTTGAATATTTGTTCTCAATTCGTAGATTTTAATACATAAATAAATTAAATTAAAAAAATAAAAAATGGTTGCCTGTAAAGTCGGTTTTACGGCCGAAGATTTTACGTGACAACGTCTTTTTCTCGGTAGAATATTTATTGATATGAATATAATTAAATTGCACAATAGGAACAAGGAATTGAATGAAAATAAGAATTGCACAAATTTTAACTATAGAAATATATTTTGTTTACTAAAACATCGATGACTCATCGTAACGTTACCGAGCGTTACACTTTTTCATAAGTGACTCCCAGCCGCAACCTAATTTAAGACGTTGTCACGTCAAAAAAGTACAATTTTGAAACTAAGATTAGCATTAAAAATGTAACTTAAATTATCTATAGATATAATTACTTAAATTCTTCGACAGTAGTTTGAACTGTCAATAACACGGCAAATTGACGGATTGTGTCAGTTGGATAAAAAGTTTACAATACATCTTCCTGATATGATAAAACTGTTTATCTGTACATACATGTTTTCTCCCTAGCTAACGCTATAACATAGACATAGGGCAATGCTTTCACCCGATTGGATATTCAACGATCCATGAGAATTGAAATCAGAAAACTGTGATAAATCAAAGCAGACGCGCACTGAAAATTTAAATGTGTGTGTTTTCAAAAGCTGCACGGGGATGTCACCGCTTAAAACTTATTGTTTTGAGTTTTTATTTTACAGTCGCCATTCAACTTTATTGAAGCCTCAGCCATTATTTTAAGACATTGCTTCGTCAGGGACGAAATAATTAGAAATTATTTTTAATGAGTACCTATTTACTGAAAAGTGAGTTCGGACATGATGTAAGTTCGTATGATGCAATCTACTGAATCGCGTAATAAGAGGCTTGGCAATGGTTCAGGTCTATACTATAGAGGTCAATGACATGGCTATGTTATAGTTAGGTGAACTTATTATGTATTTAAATAATATATACCACAGATATATCGGTGTTAAAACATATGGTTTGAAATAGCAACATTCAGAGCTTAGGCCATAAAATCATACTGAAAACTTTTCCTGTAAAAACTTTTGAACTAGGAAAGTAGTAGATTAACTTTTACATCCCAAAAGTAGACCACCAACAAAAAGAAAGCTGTATCGCTATAAAACGCCACACATTTCGCCACAGAAAGCATCTTTTTAACACACATAATATACCTGGAGCGTTTTAAATTAGACACAGAAACTCACCGTGTCATTCCGGCGCACAAAGGGCTGTTTTTCACTGAGCTATCCAGGCTTGTGCCAAGCGGTATTGAATCTTATTCCCCTCTGCCACATGTGTCAAAATCGCTGGCACTTTTGCTCGAAACACTTGTCAAGGTCGCGTCACTTAATTTTTTTTGGTAATTGCATTTTAGGTTCGATATTGATGAGCAATGGGGAAGTGCAATGCGGAATATTTAAGGGGGGACGTGGAAGCGGGTGCGGCCACTACCGTACGTCCGCGGACTACCCTGCTCGACTGACGTAGGCATGGGCTACAGTCACTTGTCGGGAAAATATTGATAGTAAATTATCGGTAAGTTAGGGGCGGTAATTTTCGATTATGGTGTTGACTTTATGACGGTTCAAACAGTCGTTACCTTGTCGTTTATGGGAACACAAAGAAAGTGAAGTTCCTAAAATACAAGTAGTATTGACGTAAGCGATAGAAAACATTATAATCAGATATATATAGTTGAGCATATCATTCTTATGTTATATACCTATGTATTTATTATGTTTCGGACTAAAAACTTGTTATTTATTGACTAAAATGTAACAGATTTTGTATTATTCCATTACACAGTTTTCTGAAGAGTTACTATTATATTATTTAACCTTGGAATTTTAGACATTCAGGAAAAAAATACATATCTATTTCAGTTACAAGTTTACTTTTTCAGCAAAATATCGTCAAGATTTTATTTTCTCACTAAGAATTACCGATGTTTACTGCGTCAAAACCGCCCGCTTGTCATGTCCCGTCCCTATACACCTTCTACACATGCGCACTCGACACAGACAGCGAGACCCCAACGCTCGTAGTAAATAATACATTTCAGTCGACTGTGGCACTACATTGCCACACAAAGCTATGTTTAAACTCTGTAGGCCTTTTTAAAGTTAGGTCAGGTTTTAGGTCGAACTTGGGGCTATTTTGAGGTTCATTCTTTTTCAGTTTTGTGTGTTAACTGGGCAAAGTTTTACTTAATTTTCTATCCTTTTTTGTTTTGTTTTTGCGGTCGCGCGCGACTTCGTTCGCGTGTAGTTAGTTATTATGCTCCGCTCCTGTTGGTCACAGCGTGATGTTGTAGCCTTCCTGGGTTATTGGGCTATCAAATGCAAAAAGAATTTTTCAAATCGGATCTGTGGTTCCAAAGATTAGCGCGTTCAAACAAACAAACAAACTCTTCAGCTTTATATATTAGTACTAGCTAACCCGGCCACGCGTTGCTGTGGCTAAAGTTTTTGTTATATTACATTATAGTAAACAATCTAAGAGGAACAATAAGAGAACATCAGTCACGGAGTCCACTATGCTTTTCCACACAGATGGTATTTGTATAAAAATATGGTGATCTCCTTATTTGACTTTCTACTACTATAACCCTTTAGTACAATGAAATTATTTACGAACAAAGACGAAAATGTTGATGTTGGTATATATATTCACTGGATTGAGATTTGAAGGGGAAGTACGTTGAATACAATTAATTAAAATGTTCTTACACTTGATATTAAGCAGAAATCAATACGTACAAAATAAAAATTTATCAGATTTATTATTTCCATTTAATTTTATAACAAATATAAGCATATTACAGTATAATACAGTAAATAACATGTGACGCTTAAACTCATGAATGAGGTAGGCAAGGCAGACAGTCTTAAACATTAATATCTATTTTTTTGAATTATAAATACTTTCAATTTAATTTAACACCAATCGGTGTACAATGTCTTTGGTTAACCTGTCTTTAGCTAACACAAATAGATTCAACGGTTTTCCAACACGTGAACACGCAACATATAGTTGCCCATAAGAAAAACATGGATTTTCCTAATCTAAACTACAAATGGACATTGTTTGACCTAGAGATTTATTTATAGATATGGCGAAAGCTAAACGAATTGTAAACTGTAGCCTTTTGAAGGGTATGGTAGAATCTGATGGTATCATCGGAATACGTGGCATCAGGACCACTTTTCCTTTAAACTTCCCAGCCAAAATGGTTGCTTCAAGAATGTTTCCGGTGATCTTTTTGATGACCAAACGCGTACCGTTACATAATTGAGGTGGATTCAAATTACGGAGGAGAATGATACGGGAACCAATTTTTAATCGAAGATTATGTGGTGGCATTCCAGGGATATCTAATGGATTTAAAAATTTAATCGGAAAATTTACACTTTCATTTTCATCAACAACAGTATCGATTGATTTAAACGACATCAGATCGCCTGGTAACAACTGTTGTATCTGGAAGTCGTAATTTCGTCAACATCAACGTTTTTGGCAGCCAAAATCGCCCGTTGACTAAGCCATTCATGATTCAAATAATTATTCTGTATGTCCAGGAAAATACTCTGAATCAATTCATTTTTATCCTGAACAACAGTGCAAAAATTGTCTGGTAGGTGGTTCAGCATTGCGTATTTGGTTGCAGTTCTATTTTACTGTTCCCAATATCTAGTTGTTCGGAAAATATTTGTGCTGATGGATCATTTTGCAATTGTACTCGCATATTTATGGTGAATCGAAGTGTTTCAACACTTCGCCATAAGAATGATTGTTTCAAACATGCATTTAATCTCATCCGCGAAAGTAGAGCGAGGTATAACCGGTAAGGTCTGCCGGATATAATTTTTACAGATGGTTCTAAAAGTAACATAGGTGGAGGTGCTGCATATTATGACCCTTTAAATCCGAATCGTAGCAACTCCTATAAATTAAATAAGTGCCTTAATTAACTCTTTTTATTTTTATTTTTTTATTTTATTCATTATTTAATACTAACATAGTTTTTAAGTTGTACACTAACAATATATGGGCATGTTGCCTGAAATAAATAGATTTTATTTTTATTTTATTTTATTTTATTTATTTTTATTTTTATTTAATGTTATGTCACTGGAGCTCATTGCAATTTCGGAAGCGTTATCTTATGCTAAAACTATTGCAAGTAATAAAATTTTAATATGCGTAGATAGCAAGAGTGCTCTGCAACATATAGCTCGATGCGCCTCTGGTGTCAGAGGTGTACCGATAGCTTATAATATTATTTCTGAATTAGATAAAATGACTAGCTATGGAAAAAAACTAAAGTTGCAATGGGTTCCATCACATATAGGCTTAAGTGGTAACGAGAAGGTTGACAGTCTGGCGAATAAGGGAATTTTAGAAGGCAAAGATTTAAACTATAAACCAGATTTTTCCGAATTTTTACCAAAATATAAGAAAAAGTGCCACCAGACTTGGATAGAGTATTTTAATTTGCGGTCAAAATCTAAGGGTATCTGGTATAAAACCATAGTCTGTGAACCTCCTCGTATACCATGGTTTTCAAATTGTAAAATTAGTAGGAAATTATTGGTAACAGCTCTCAGGCTGCGATCCGGACATATGCCGCTTAACAACTTTGCCTTTTTAATGAAAAAATGTGCCTCCCCCAACTGTGAGGAATGTGATAAGGTAGAAGACGTTTTTCATCTCTTATCGGAATGTGTCCGGTTTCAGGATGAGAGGGATGTATTAATTAATGAATTAGGTTTAATTAAAAACAATATAGGTTTATTTAATGAAATTTTATCTGCACCTTTATCTTATGCGGCCAAGAAGTTGTATAGTTTCGTAAGTCTTCGTTTTGTCAAATAGATATAAGGATTATGTTGTTTCACTTACTATGTGTGTGTGTGATACTGTGATATTATAAGGTACAATGGGACTGCCATGTATTTATATACAAAAGTCCCTAAATAAATAAAGAGAAAAAAAAAAAAAAAAAAAGATAGCACCACCGAAAAGTTTATTATTGCTGTTTAAATCTTGCATAGTTCTGTTTAAATCACAAATATTCACTTGAAGCATCAAGTGAATATTTGTGAGCCATTGTGCACTCATCCCAAATTATTATAGAATTCTTCCGCAACACTGCAGCTATTCCACTTTCTTTTTGATGTTATACATTGCATTAGCTTATATGACACGTTCGTAGATTTACCAAAGCAGCGCCATCTATTGATTACTTACTCAACCCAGTCGAAAGGTATCGACATCTGTTAGAATCATTTAACAAATAATTGTGACTGTCAAATAATAACAGACAAATAATTAGCAATAAATTAAAATTGCGACTATAATTTGAGATTTAAACTATCCTATATCTCAAGTTGGATCGAACTGCACATGGTGTGCGAATTTTATTATAATCGGTTAAGTGGTTTAGGAGTCAATTGAGGACAAACATTGTGACACGAGATTTATATATATTAAGATTGATTATATTTATTGCTATTACTACAGTTGGACTATTAATCTTAATAAATAGTAAAATTCTAACTTTTCTCTACCGAAATCGAGAATATGGAATAGAAAGAAAAGGTTTAAACCCACATCAATCTTACAACAACCTCTGTTCGTAATCACATCCTCTCCTTTGTCACTCGACGGCAATTTCCATTTATTGAAATTGCTAGAGGGTTTGTAGATCCACATTTTATTCCAGCTATAACTTTATATAACTCGAACAAGAAGTTAACTAGCTAGTATTAACTAAGAAACATTACAGTCATAATCATCAATCTTTTTATGGTCCCACTGCTGGGCTCAGGTCTCCTCTCATATAGAAAAGGATTGAGCGTAATCACCACGTTTGCTCAGTACTGGTTGGCAGCATTGCAGTGTATAACATGGAAATTTTGGGTCGAGGGACTGGAACAATTTGCCGGCGTCGGTGTTTCCCTCACATTACAATTTGAGTGTCTTCAAGGCTAGAGTGAATAGGCTCTTAATAAACTAGCGCGCTTTACCATCAACGATCGCATCACTGCTTACCATCAGGCGGGATTGCGGTCAAGCGCTGGTTTATAACTTATAAAAAAAAAAAAAATGGGTACATTACCAGTGGTCAGTGTAAGTGGTAGTTGTTAGCCAAGCACACGGTCTTCGCCATGTTGAGTTTCAGACCTCCGTTCTCAAGCGACTCATTCCACGCATTCACCCGCCGCACCAACCGTTCCCTGTGCGCGTCCGTCAGCGCGATATCGTCAGCATACAGAAGTAGCCCCCTGGCTACTCAAGCATAAGGATTCATATGAGCAACCTCCCTAGGTAGCTCATGTAAATCCTTGATGCTGTCCGACAAGGCTAATATCACGCTGAACAGAAACGAACTAAGGACGGATCCCTGGTAGACTCCGACGCTGATGGGGAAAGGTTTAGTGCCGCCAACAGCGGTTCTAACAACGGAATCGGAATTGAGGTACATGTCTCGAATTACGTCAACATAGGCTTCTGGTACCCCTTTGGACCACAGCGCCCACCAGATCACCCCACGAGGGACACAGTCGAAAGCCTTCTGCATATTTAGAAAGAGAATGCAGAGGCGTGTTCTTCGATGTGTATCTCTCCATGGTGATCCTTAGTGCGAAGATAGGGTCCATGGTTCCGTACCCTGGGCGAAACCCATATTGACAATCCGAGACATTCCTGCCGGATCCGGGAGTCTAAAATCCTTTCAAAGATCTTCATGGTGAAGGATATTAATATCGCGATAATTGCCACACTCCTGTACCAAGCTCATGCCTTTGAAGACTGAAGTGATAATACTCAGCTTCCATTGGCTCGGGATTTTACCGTTCAGGAGCATGCGGTTCAGGAAGTTAGTTAACATGCCCACACCGCGAGGATCCTTCACCTTCCAGGCCTCAATGGGGACTCCGTCAAATCCGACAGCTTTCCCCATACGACGAAGACCCATTTGGACTTCCTCAGGCGTTATCAGGGCCGCTAGTCCAAGGTTCGGAGGGAGTTCCGGTGTTTGCACCTCTTGGTGCTGCTTGTTCAGTAGCTCGTGAAAGTACGAGCGCCATCTCTCCTTCACCGCGAGGTCCTCGCATAGCAGGTCGCCATTAGGGTCTTTTACACAACGGTACTTGGATATACCCTGTGCCGCTTTGACCCTGGAATGTGCCAACTTGTAAATGAACTTTTGCTCCTCAGACGATTCCAACTTCTTGTAGAGAGGTTGCAAGTAGTCTCGTTTAGCTCTGGCTACAGCTCTTTTAGTGTCCACAATTGTATATGCAAAGCGTTTCGCATATACGCTTAGTGTGTCACGATCAAATGATTATACAAGCAGGCATTCCCTAATACTGGCCAATAGCTAAAGTTATAATTGGACTTCTATTGATAAAGTTCAGATTTTGTTAAGGGAATTGGGCATAATATTGCGAAAATATAAGAATATCTACGTTTCAAGGTCTAGAAAAGTTTATTTATTTACTTAAAAAAGTACGTTAGCCAAGAAAATATTTAGATTAAGAAAATATATAAGAGGTAGGCTAGACATATTATGTAATAGACTTCAATTTTCGTTGTAAGGACATTGATTTCTCTCAATGCCTCGATATCGTTTCTCTCAATATCCCAAAATACGTATTTGATACAATATTTTATGACATTTATGTTACTAACTAGCTTTCCGCCCGCGGCTTCGCTCGCGTGGAGATCGGTTATATCGAGCCTTTAGATTTCCCTCGTGAATATAATTTTTTTCCGGGGTAAAAAAGTACCCTGTTATTTAATCCGGACTTCTAACTTTACGTCAGCAAAATTTCAAAACAATCGGCTTAGTAGTTACGGCGTGAAAGCGGAACAAACAAACAAATAAACTCATTTTCCGATTTATAATATATATTTGGTGTTTACATACAAATATTCCAGTAATCTCCCTTGGGAACTTGATGTTTTTTTAGGACCAAAAGTAGCCTATGTTACTCTCCATCTTTTCAACTAACTGTATGCCAAAAATCAGGTCGATTGATTGCTTAGCTACGACGTGAAGGAAGGACAAACAAACAAACAAACACACTTTCACATTTATAATATTAGTATGGATTTCGTCAAGGGTACGATAGACTCGATGTAATCCTACCTGGAATAATATAAATTAACAAAGCTTTTGTGTCGACAACATATATCCGCAAAATTCGGTTTATTGAGTATTTTGTTAAATTGTAACGGTTGTGACGAATGACAATTCACAGTCGCCATATTGGCCACTCTAGCAAAACGTCATATACACCGAATGACATTCTGAGTAGTTACTAAACGTTCTGTTTAAGTTCTATACCAGTGTTAGTGCTTTAATAAAAAATGTATCTTTATGGTTACATTTCACCCGAGCGGGTTTCATCTAATACTTATATAAAGTAGGTAACGCCTTCTAAAAGATTGAGATTCGTGAATACTCCTGTTCCTTGCTTTAAGTTCACACATCTGGTCATACATGCAAGCGTGTATTTTTCCAATGTCATACATTGTTATATGGGAATAATTTTTAATTTTTGCCTATACAAAATCTGTCAGTCGAAAATTTTATTTTAATATTTTCTTTTTAATGTTATGTGATGGTAAGCAGTTGGAATTCGTCTAACAGTGGAGGTCTACCCGGCTTGGGTGGAGTATCGCTGTGTCCTTGTGGCGGCGATCTCTCGTGTTCCGTCCTCGTCAAGGCCATTGTATGGAGCGAGATTGCATGGCAGGCTGTCACCTCCTTCTACAAAGAAGTATCGCTCAAAGTCAAAGTAAGAGGTGGAGAGCGTGAGGAAGAGGTAATACCTATGTAAGACGCTGCATGAGATGTCATTTTTGTCAGGAATTTTTTGAGACTGATTGATGACCCTGATTTAACTCGAGTTGGTCTCCAAAGCCTAGAGCACAGGCGTAGAGTAGCCACCCTTTCGGTGTTCAATAGGATACATTTTGGGGAGTGTGCGAGGGAATTGCATGATTTAATTCTCCCATCTCCGTTCCACCATCGCACGACCCCTCGTACAGCGAGTTTCCACCCTTATGTTGTTAACACCTCTACGATCCGGACGAAGCGTTTCGCCTCCTCCTTTATACCGCGTACATCGAGGGACTGGAACAATCTGCCGGCGGCGGTGTTTCCGTCGGACTACAATTTGAGTGTCTTCAAGGCTAGAGTGAATAGGCTCTTAATAAACTAGTGCGCTTTGCCATCAACGATTGCGTCACTGCTTACCATCAGGCGGGATTGCGGTCAAGCGCTGGTTTATAAATAAATAAATAAAAAAAAATGCGTCGATTGGCGAATTTATTTAAATTTAAAAGATGAAATGTCGTCAGCTTATTATTTGTTTAGTATGTAAGAGACCTTCACTTGCTAAAAGTAAGGTAAATTATTTATTGTCCATTTTAGGCTTTAGCTATATAATTCTCATTACACCTTTTTTCGCATTAAATCACTGGCCTTAATGGTGGGTATTTAATGTTGCCCAACTGAGATTGGATATCTTTTTATGTCAACCCATCTATATTGAAAATTTATGCCGATTCTCTTCATCACAAATTAAACTAAATTGTAGTGCATCTTCTTCTTTCTATTTCGTTATGAAAAGGACAGAAGATAAATGTTAGTTTAGTCCTGTCATATTAATCAGCGCTTGACATAAATTGACGTATTTTAAGACGCCAGATTTTAATTACGTCTAGGCTATACATGACTGAACATCTAAGACTGAACTAATATTTTATCTTCTGTCCTTTATAGTGACATAGAAATAAAAGGATGCACTGATGTCAATATCAGTTTAGTTCGTCAACAATGGCTATTGTTGCAAGGTGATTATTCAAAGTTTTCTGAAAAGTGTAACACTGGTTTGTCTACACCCAAAAGTGGAAGGCAAAAATATAACGTTCAACAATATTTATGGTGCCATACAGATGGAAAGTGCGTCAATAATATAAGTTACGCGGACGACATGGTGCTGCTGAGCCCGTCGATTAGTGCCATTCGCAAACTGCTAGAAGTTTGTGAAAGATATGCACGAACCGATGGACTCAGATATAATGTAAAGAAGAGTGAAGTGATGGTGTTTAAGAAAGAAAGAAAGAAAGAAAGAAACCATTTATTTGGCGCACACCCTTATAAATACATACAGTTTGAAACAAAGGAAACAGAAAAAAAAGAGAGAGAAACATATAAAAAAATAAATAATCATCAAATGTGAGTCCAACGGTTGCGCCAAATAGGTCCAGTTCAGCATAAATGTCAGACAACTACGTAGCAGTTGCCTGACGCTGGTTTTCAACTGAACCTGAGTGAAATGAGTGCATAATTATTAATTACTGTGTTTGTGTGATAAATCATAAATAAATATATATATATATAACAATTTCAAATTTGGATACAATAATCGATGCAAGTAGGCCAGACACAGAGGGTAAGTTATCATGAAAATATTAAATTACCGTCATGTTATTATATTTAAAACCACTAAGTAACACATCCCTCGTTCTTTACAGGTCTCCAATAACACGCAAAAACTCAGACCAGGCATCGCGGAAGAAGTGCACACATACACAATACACATACTATACTACAATCATATTCTCGTATCTTCGTGTCTTCGTATCTCCGACCAACCCATTCAATACATGTCCCACGAATGAAACACAAACAGTTTACCTATATAAATGAAATGTTAAGATTGACCATATCCAGTTTCCTTTGCGCATCAATCAGATACTGCCGCAAACGTGTTCTGAACGTATGGATGGTGCCCAGTACCCTTAAGGGGGGTGGAATATTATTCCACACTTTAGATGCAGCATAACGAAAACTGCCTCTGAACGCTGCCGTTCTATGAGGCTGAGTTGAAAGCTGCTGAGCACAAAACCTGGGCGCGCACTCGCGTCTAACAGCCATCCAGTTGAGCCTGTCGTACAAGTATCTAGGTTTCTTAGTCTTGATGATGCCAAAAAGAAGACAGGCTAAATGAAGCTTTCGCCTAGACTTCATTCTTAGAATAAACTGTTTGTTAAGGAAGGGGGTGACATGACTTCTAGGGGGAACTGAATAGCAGAAACGAGCGCATGCATTTTGGACTCTCTGTATAAGCCTGTTGGTACGTGATAGCAAGCGTGGGCCGTAAACCGTATCAGCGTAGTTTAGTTTGGAAAGAACAAGGGTTTCGACTAACTGCTCGCGAAGCTTCTCCGATAAGAAAGGTCTCATTTTGTAAAGCAGTTTCAGACGATAAAAACAATTTCTAACGGAGTCAGCAACGTGCTTCTCAAACCTAAGATTACTGTCCATACGCAACCCCAGGTTCCGCGCTTCATCAACCCGCTCAATAGGCTCACCCATAAGAGTCAGACTTAGACTTCCAGGCAGCTTCTTCAACTGTTGCCTCGTACCAAACAACATATACTTGGTTTTCACTGGGTTTAAAATTAGACAGTTCTCATTCGCCCAGGTGGAGATACTCTCAAGGTCATCAGTTAGATCTTTAATGGCTGAATCGTAGTCCTCTGATTTGAAAGACAAATACAATTGCACATCATCCGCATAGATATGATATCTGCATTTCTGAAGGCACTTTATTATGTCTGCACAGTAAATTATAAAAATAATCGGACCCAAAATTGATCCCTGGGGAACCCCTCTTTCAATTGTAGAAAGAGCTGAAATCAAAGTGGTACCATCCGCCAAACGCAATTCCACGAGTTGCTTTCTGTCACCGAGGTAGCTTTGGAACCACTGTATGGCGTTATCGTCAAACCCGTAATATTTTAACTTCGAAATTAGTAACGATACATTGATACAGTCAAAAGCACGTGAGAAATCAAGTAGAACCAACAGTGAACACATGCCTTTATCTTGAGCTGACAGAATGTTGTCGGTAACGTCTAGCAAGGCTGTAGACGTACTCCGGTGTTTCCTAAAACCCGATTGTAGGTCAGGCAGCAACTCGTTTTCTTCCAAAAACCGAGTCAATTGACGGCACACCACCTTCTCCATTACCTTCGAAAGACATGGTAAGATGCTTATTGGCCTCAAATCTTTGACTTCTATAGGGTTAGTACATTTGGGTATGGGTCTGACTATAGCAATTTTCCATGGATTAGGAAACTCGGATGTCAAAATGGAGCAATTAATGATATCCGTTATGGCAGGTAAAGTATGAGGTAGGGTTAGGGAAAGCATGCTCAGGGTAATCTGGTCGTGACCTTTAGCGTTTGACTTAAGTTCGGTGATAATACGTGAAACGTCGCTTTGTTCTACCGGGGCAAGCGCGAATTTTGCTTCGCCGTGTCTGTTGGACTCATAAAATGATATAAGGGACGGACTGGCAACTGGGTTGCCTGGAACTTTTAAAAATGAGTTATTTATTAGGTCAGGGTCTCTAAAATGAGGCGGGAGTTCTTGACTCTGCTTTGAAAGCACAAACGTTGACTTGATATTCTTCCATAACAAATCAGGATTTTTTATCTTATTATTAATATTATGCTTAAAATATGCTACTTTTTCCTTATAGATTGAGCTTTCTACCAGGGACTTTAATTGCTTATAGTATACTTTTTTTTTGCTCCGTTATAGTTTTCGTATACACAGCTAATGCTTTATCTCGTAGGGTCATCATGAGCTTCAATGTGTCTGTGATCCAAGGATAAGATCGCTCCCTAACAGTAAAAGTTTTAAGTGGGGCATGAATATCAAATAAAGTAATTAAGGCTGGTAACAAATCATTCCCTAGTGTGCTTTCTCTGTATCTTTGCGGTGCCACATTAAACAGAGTGTCTAGCTTCAAGTATCTGGCTCTCTGAGTGATGACTGCGATTTGAAGAGAGAACGCAGGGCGCTGTCTGTGCGCTATAACGTGCTGGCCAGCAGGTTTGCACGGTGTACCGAGTAAGTAAAGGTGACTTATTTTAAGACCTTCTGCCAGTCTATCTACACTTGCAACCTGTGGACTAAGTACATGCAGCGTACATACACCGCTCTGGGAGTCCAATATAATAATGCGTTCAGAGTACTGTTCGGACTACGGCGCTCCTACAGCGCTTCAGCAATGTTTGCAGCCTTCTCAGTGTGTTCGTGGACCGCTGGGACTCGCCGATGTGGCGGCACTGGATGTGACTAAACAAAAGATTTATAATATTGCAATGAATTTTGTTAACAATATATCTTATTGTTAACAACAGATATTGTTAACAAAATTCGTTGCGTTATTTACGCTGTCAAGGAGACATATTTTTCAAACATGTGAAGCAATGCGTTAGTTTATAATTTTTTAAAATAAAAAAAAAATTAGACGTTAGACGACTTCTTCAGCCTTGGTTTCTCCTTTCTTACAAGCCCTTTTTAAAGGTTATGAATTTTCAAGCTATTGTACCTACAATAGCTTGAAAATTCATAACCTTTAAAAAGGGCTTGTAAGAAAGGAGAAACCATTTTTATTATGACTTAATTAACTGTAATTTATGAAATTATACCTTCAGGTTACCCTTATTAACTGTAAGTGGAATGTTACGCTGAACTTTTTAATATTTTCCACACTTTATAAGGTAAATGATGAGCGATCTTCGTTTGTATTTTCTCGTTGTCTTAGTGCGTGGTTGAAAAAGTTACACAAACCTCTATAAATGACGAACGTCAAAGTGTCTATTGTTCTCAGTATATTCCAATCGATCCAGAGAATTTGAAGATAAACCAGATAGATAAAAATATTATATCTAAAAAATATTATATCTGTTTTTTTAGGTACAATATGAAGAAATCCTTTTTATATCACTATTAGAACATAGTGTAAAACAAAGTCGCTTTCTCTGTCCCTATATGCCTATGTATGTTTTGAACTACGTAATGGATTTTAATAGATAGTGTGATTGAAGAGGAAGGTTTACATCCATTAAATAGCGCAGAAATAGTGTTATTTTTGAGGTTTCTAATGTAAATAATTACATTTTTTCCGCTTACATCGCAATCGCAAGCTAAACCCTACAAGATTTATTATAATTATGTACTAAGTATTGAACACATTGAAAAATTCTATAGAAACCTCCGCGATGGTATTTCTTATGGATATCCCACAATAACATTTTTTTTTTGTCATTTACTTTTACGACAAATAATGGCTAATTTTAGAAGCGATTTTAAATACCATAAATACATTGTTGATTTAATATACATAGATATACTATAGGGGATTTTTTTACACCAAATTTAACACGTGCGGGCCACGGGCAATAATGAATGAATCAAAACTACTCGATCGATTTTAAAAGCTTTTTCAGTGAATTAAATGGGCTATTTATTTTATATCCGTGCGATGCCGGAGCAGGCTGCCATGTTTTATATACATACAATATTCATAGTTTCTCTGTAGTATATTTAGTAACAGCATTGCATCCGTGCAAAGCCGGGGCGGATCGCTAGTAAAATTATAAATCTGAAAGTGAGAATAGAATATTCTTTATTATGTACACCATATAGATAACAGAACATAAATATAGAGTGGTGCTGACAATACTACAATAAATGAAAATACGAACAATGCTGGTTCATAGAAATCATCCTAAACCATAGAAAAAAACCTAGCGGCAAAACTAAAAAAATGAAAATTTCAAAAAAACTAAATAGCACAAAATTGCAAACGGATTAGAACATCCTTTAAAAATATTAGTTCACTGACCTCCGATCGGCTACAGCGCGATCCTGTATCGACTTGCTTTTTTCAGGCCATTATTATTAAAGTTTGGTATCTCAGGATGCGGCGGCCATTACCTGTAAGCGCTTCCTTATCAACATGTACATCATGTAGAAAATGTGAAAAATGAAAAATAATTTTCTGTGACTGAACTAATGGAAAAAATTATATGATTTTTTATGGGTAGACTGAGAATGTGTTGAGGTACACAATGTTTAATTTATTGTCGTATTGTCAGCACCACTCTGTATAAAGATTTTACAAAGGGTGACACAATAGGCGGTCTTATCGCTAACAGCGATTGGATGGAATACTAAGACGAAGGAAAGAGAAATAGTGTAAGTAGTCTACAGTGTACTATTTACATAGAGTATACAATAAATGTACGTTAAATGTATCCGCTTTCATGGCTAAACTTCTGATTGGATTTGCATGAAATTTGGCACACACATGGCTTATAAACAGAAATATGACATAAGATACTTTTTATCCCGCTAATCTTACGGGATCGAAACTTACATGGGTGAAACCGCGAAGCGCAACTAGTGTAGAATAATTTTATAAATTTTGCAATGAATTTAGTTAAAAACCCTTCTTTTTTAAATGTTAAATAGACACTAGATTGATGTTCCATCATCATCATCACATGTAATCGGGAGCAGCACTATTATTTCCATTAATCGAACGAAACCCAAATCTAGGCTGCTACGTCGATTTTCCTAATGGATAAACTCGACAAAACTTTGACCGGTGTCGAGCTAAGTGTTACTATACCACACTATCCATACTTTGCACAGCCCATACTTTGAAGGTCGCCAAAACAAAGTTCTATATCATAATCGAACGTATAAATATTCAAATAGAATTTAACTCCAGCCAAATACAGATATAAGATGTAATATTTCACAATCGCTGCTAGACCAAAAACGAATGAACTGCTAAAAATTAAATTCTATTACAAACAACACTGTCTCAATTTTAAACGAAAATCATGATATATGGACATGGGGCATGGGTTCTAAAGAACCATCATAGAATCATAGATGCTGAATTTTGTCCAGGCTGTGTTATGGGAATTCGAAATAAATAAATAAATATATACGGACAAATCACACAGATTGAGCTAGCCCCAAAGTAAGTTCGAGACTTGTGTTACGGGATACTAACTCAACGATACTATATTTTATAATAGATACATATATAGATAAACACCCAAGACCCAGGCCAATCAGGAAAAGATCGTTTTCTATCATGATCTGGCCGGGGATCGAACCCGGGTCCTCCACGTTGCAGACAGGCGTGTTGACCGCTGCGCCACGGAGACCGACATAGAAACAGATTGACATTTGCCTATGACTTTTTGAAGAAAACCACCAAGATTCTGAAGAAAAGCCAATGGATCTGCAAGAGACGCCCTGGTATTCGGGAGATGGCAACCAACTCCCAACCACCGTAGGCGCGGGCTTGCAGTGAGCAGTTCACCGCCCGGTAAGTACCAGGTCCAAGTGGACGGTACGATGTGTTCCACGCGCGCCTTAGGTATGTCTGAACGCATCGTGACGGATTCCATGAGGACCAATGCCTCTCAGGGCTTTGGGGAGTTCGAAAGAGATATCGTACCCCCTGGCGTAGAGGCAAGTGAAGGAACACGGGAGGGTTTTAGTCAGTAAAAGTTTGATCTTCCAGTCCGCCCCGACCAGAGGAGATCATTTAAGAGGGGACTCTAGTGCCGAAGACTTTGGAAAATAGGTATTCGAAGAAACTATTGCTGTCGCGCTGCTTCCAACCTCTCTTGGTAAAGTGCGAAAAGGACAGTTGCAGTTCAGGCTGATTTTACCTACAAACCTAAAAGACGTTTCGTATTCCACCGTTTTCTTTTTCAAAACACAACAGATCTCAATGATTTTTATATCAAAATTTAGTGAAAAGTATACCTATTTTTCTATTATTTTGATTTTGTCAAAAACTTATCACGTTTGTTTAATAGTTATCTATGGGTCGTTTTTCGCGATTTTGAAGTATCGTATTTCTTTTATTAATTAAGTTTCGGAAAATATCAAATGATAGGGGCACGTATAATCACGGTGTGAAATTGTAGAAGAAATGATTCGAAGAAAATAGCGGAATACGTTTGTATAGAGAAAATGCCACTAGAGTTCCCTCTTAATGATGCCCCATTCAAAACAAATTAATCACTATCTTTACAGAAGTCAGAAAATCTGACAACCAGTCTAATTAAAGGATATCATGATCATCAACCTTTTCATCGTCCCACTTTAGGGCACAGGTGTCCTTTCATACAGAAAAGGATTCAGCGTAATCACCACGCTTGCTCAATGCGGTTTGGTGATTTCAGACTTAAAGTCCTGGTTTCCTGAAGATGTTTTCCTTCACCTTGTAACCAGTCATTGGTGTCGAACATATATGTATTTAGAAAGTACATATAACTTTATATAAGTTACATTGGTACTTGCCTGATCTGGAATCGAACCCGCACACTCATACTTGGCCATCACGACTGAAAGGGTGTCATATTACCCAGTAACTCGATTGTTTCTCGGTAGTAGGCCATAACACCGGCCACCGGCAGAAGTTACCACCCACCAGACAAAGCCTTGCTGCCAAGCGATTTGTCGTGTGCCGGCATGATGTCTGGTGAAGCCGCACGAAGGACGGGTCTGAGCAGTTGTGTTGCGATGTGTGCCGGGTACGATGCGCCAAATGTTGTTGTGTTGGGAGTTCGGTCATGGAGGGTCTTCAGATCAATCTCCCTTTGGCGCATCACCTCGCTCAACTGCCGTCTTCCTTCCTATTCGCTCAATCTAAGTGAATAGGTTCTTAATAAACTAGCGCGCTTTACCATCAACGATCGCATCACTGCTTACCATCAGGCGGGATTGTGGTTAAGCGCTAGTTAATAATTATTTAAAAAAAAAAAAGTGGTTTCCAGATACGCAGCTGCATATAAAATGCTGGACGAAGCTGACCCCAACGTAATTAGGAAAACGTTAGTTAGACGGTGCCTATGTTAACAGGATCTAAGGAAATGTGACCATTTGAATGGACAGTTAGGAAGGGTCGTTATGTAATGTTTACACACTGAATGTGAATAAAGGCCACTATTTGTTCTGGGTTTCAATGTTTATGTATGTGATTTCTAATGTAATTGTGATCCTACAATGGGTATTTGTATAACAACTGTAACTAGTGTTACATTAGCAGGTGGAGAATTAATATTAAAGTACCGAATTGTTTCTCTAGTTCATTAAATAACTGCCCTGGGCCCTGTTCCCGATACCGATGGGTTAATATTTGTTTACATGCCAGAATACACTTGTCACCACCCAATCTCATCCCGCGGGTGTCATACAAGGCGATTAAGGGAAAAACTGGCTGCAGCGTCATTCCAGTACTATAAAAATCTAACTACGATCGCTAACCCGCCTGCCAAGCGTGGCGATTATGGTATTATCCCCCTAAGATGTTGATCCTTGAGGGAGGCTTATGTGCAGCAGCGGACGTCTGTCGGCTAAAATGATGATGAATGATGATATTTTTTGAATTAATTATATAAAAACATAATGTAGGTATAGGTAATATGAATTATATGATTGTTTTTCTTTTTTTTTTAATTTTCCATGTGAACTTAATGAGCCATCCCATATCGTAATTTAAGTCATCATAAAGAAAGGGGTAGAAAAACATACAAAAACACTTTTTATGTTTAATTTTCTTGAATAAAGTCAAGTGAAATAGAAAGAAGACGCTTGAAGTGACAAAGAACGCATATCATGCAAAATTCCGCATTTCCTTTAAAACCCCCGGACCTCCTTTTGGCTTCCTAGTGTGCCTCATAGCCAAATAAACTTATTGATTGTGTGCGTTTGGCAAGCTATCAAGTCTTATCATCTCAATTCAATACGAACTTTAAATATTGAAGGATAAAGTTTAGTTTCTATAGGAGAAAAGTCTATTGACTATTAAGATGTTTCCTTTAAAAACCTTAGAGATTAAAGAGTAATAGTAAAGTATGGGCGTGTTAAATTTTATTGGATCGGCCATTGATGGTCATTATAGTTTTCATTGCACGTCAGGTGGCATAGAACTAATTCCTACTAATATAATATATTAATATTATAAATGTGAAAGTAACTCTGTCTGTCTGTCTGTCTGTTACGCTTTCACGTCTAAACCACTGAACTGATTTTATTGAAATTTGGTGCAAAGATAGAGTTGACCTTGAGAAATAACAAATAACAGCCGCGGGCGGAAAACTATCATAATATAATTCTTCACAGAAAAAGTGGTTTAGGATTATAACAGTAAGTTAAATATTTGGGCCAGACTATGAGAAGTTTATTTTTGTACATCTGTGAAAACATGAGACCTAGAAATGGCTATAATAGTTTTATCAATATAATGGCAGAGGGAGCACAACTGTTTAGTGATTTGGTGGAAGGACAGTTGTATAAACTTTACTTAAAACACCAAACTTAAAAAATATGGATGTGTCCTGTAACCACCAATGGCATAGATGAGAATTTTATATCATTATTGAAACAAAGTGCATTAATGCTGCTTGTGGTAGGAGTCATACCAGTTGACTCCTACCACGAAATTGTAACGAAATGTAAAAACGATTTTATTGTCAATAATAATGAAAGGGGGTGAACTGTCAACTGTCAACACGCTTAGGCGCGCTGTTGGAGAAATAGTGACTTTCAAGTGTTATACCGCGAGTTTATGGACCAAAGTGTTAAGAAAGTAATCGTTTAACAGTGATAACTGTGGACAATTGTTTGTGGCTCGGATACTGAGCGATTTAAACAAAAAACAGTGATAAAAAAAAAAACGTAACAGTGAAAGTTATTCAACCTACCCCCAACTTTTTTTTTTTTTTGTGATTATTCACCTAATTATTGGTCCACCACAAGCCTAGGAGGACTAAATCCCTTCTAAAAGTGTGGCCATGTCGCCTTGGGAAAGCGACATGCGTATGTCCCACTTTTAAATATGGAAATATGAGTGAACCGAATGTTGTTATGTCATGCGATCAGGCTCACACCCGGTGCTTGCAGGCATCTGGACCTGCTAGTGGGAAATCGGTCACCGAAGTCTGCACAGGGGTAGGCAACCAGACCCCTGTGTCGGAGAATGCTTCTGGCAGCACACAAAAAAAGAACCTCATACAGCAAGCTTTTCATCCGAGCCTGTTTATTTCAAAATCAAGATCTTCCTCCCTCGGAAATGAAACAAGGAAAAGCAGCAACACAAAGGAGAAAGACTTACCCCCCACACCACCAGAGGCAATCACTATAGAGGATGATGACAATATCTGTCCTCCCACATGGCAAAGAATACCAACCCAACGAAACCCAAAAAGAAAAAAGCTATCGAATAGCCCGCCTTCTACAGACGGACATAACAGTCAAACACAGAGCTCTATTAATACTTCCAACAGATACAGTGTACTTCCAGTTGACATACCTAATGACTCTGGGGAGCTGATAGAAAGTCATAACCATCCCAAGAAAGTTAGCAAACCACCGCCAATAATCCTATATGGTATTACAGACATATCAAAACTGACGGAACTCATGAACAGCTTGGTACCAAGCGATACCTACACATATAAAATAGTAAACAGGAATCAGTTAAGAGTAATGGCGCAGTCAAGTGAAGCATACAAATGCATTATAGATCTTATTCGAAAGAATGGACTTATAGGTCATACGTTCACGCAGAAAGACAAGAGGTGTTGCAGAATCGTGATTAAGAATCTCCACCACACAACTCCAAAAGAAGCCATTATTGAGGAAATTGAGAAAAGTGGGAATAAAGTCAGAGGGGAAATCATATGTGCACTCTCAAGAAGAAACAAGAAGCCACTGAACATGTTTTTCGTCAATGTAGAACCTGGCCCAAATAATCCTGAACTTAAACGGATAGATTCTATATTCTATACAAAAGTAACAATAGAAGATCCACGAAAAACCAATGAAATTCCTCAATGCACTAGATGCCAACAATATGGGCACACTAAAAATAACTGCATGCGCCCCTACCGATGTGTCAAATGCGCTGAAGGACATAGAACCATAGACTGTCAAAAAAAAGACAGGAACACACCCGCTACCTGCACATTGTGCCTTGGAGACCATCCTGCCAACTACAAGGGGTGCCAAGTATACAAGGAGATACGTGCAAGGAAAATGGCACAGCTTCCCCACAAAAAAGCTCCACTACCAAATGTAAAGAATTCAAGAGATAACACTGTCCCCTTCCTGATAGATGACTTTCCACAACTACAGCCAAGTAGCCACGCTGGGCAACAAACGCCTAATCTACCCAATCAATACTCAGCAAATACTACACACTGGAACAAAAAACAAGAAAACATACAATCTCAGCCAACAAATTCACTAGAACAAATTATCATAAAACAATCAGAGAAGATAGATATTCTCATTCAACAAATAGGTATCCTAATGGGACTCCTTACGACTCTAGTCGCCGAATATAAGAAATGAAATTCCTACGCATCGCGGCATGGAACGTGAATGGACTGCCTCCAAATAAACAGGAAGTAGCACTCTTCATGAACTACAACCACATTGATATACTTCTAATCTCAGAGACGCACATGACTGACCATAAAATCATCCTTATTAAAGGATATAATATATATTACACCAATCATCCTGATGGAACTTCGCACGCTGGGACTGCAATTATAATAAAAGACAGTATAAAACAACACCCTCTCCCAAACTTCAAGCAAATATATCTACAGGCTACTGTGGTATCGATAGACGACTGGCAGAGCCCACTTAACATCGCTGCAGTGTACTCCCCACCTCGGCATCGAGTCGACGAACGCATGTTTAGCGATTTTTTTAGCACACTCGGTGGCAGGTATATCGCTGGAGGGGATTGGAACGCCAAGAACATCTTGTGGGGCTCAAGGCTGACCACAACCAGAGGCAGAGAGTTGAAGAAGGCTATTGATACAAATTTACTGAACATATTGACAACAGGAGAGCCAACACATTGGCCATCTGATGCCAACAAAACACCTGACCTCATCGATTTCTTTGTTACCAAAGGAATGTCAGGAATATACACCAAAGTCGAATCATGTCTGGACGGCAACTCTGATCATACGCCAGTAATATGCACACTGAGTACCACAATTATTTATAAAGAGCCCCGCGAGACGCTATACAATTGTAGAACTGATTGGACCTCATTCCAGACCTTTATAGAGGATAATACCAACTTGCGCATACCTCTTAAAACAGAGGACGATGTAGACAATGCAGCGTGGTATACAACGAACTTGATCCAAAAAGCCGCTTGGCTGTCCACTCCATGTATAAAACCCAGTCCTCAGAGACAGGATTATACATTAAAAATAAGGGAGACGTTAGCTGCAAAACGGAAATTGAGACGACAATGGCACACAAGCAGGAACGCACATGACAAAAGAGCCCTCAATAAAGCGCAAAAGGAATTAAATGTAATGATAAAGGAATACGAAAACATCACTCTGCAAGACAAACTGAAGACTTTATCACCTTACAAAGCAGACGACTATTCTTTATGGAAAATAACCAAGTCACTAAAACGGCCACAGGAACACGTGCCTCCATTAAGGCAGCCAAATGGTGGATGGGCGAGAAAACCCGAGGATAAAGCTGCGCTATTTGCTGAATTCCTCAAAGATGTATTTAAGCCAAACGAACCCGACATCATGCATCCATGCGAGGAAATTGACGAAATCCTTGACAGCGATCAACAAATGTCTCTGCCACTGCCATTGTGTACCCCATCAGAAGTCTCGAAAGCAATTAATAACCTGAAGAAGAAAAAGGCACCGGGATTTGATCTGATTACATCTGAAGTCCTCAGTCAACTACCGAGAAAAGGAATAGTCTTGTTAACCATACTATTCAATGCAGTGTTGAGATTACAATATTTCCCTCACATCTGGAAAGTCTCTGTCATAAACATGGTAGCTAAACCTGGAAAGCCACCTACTGAAGTTTCTTCGTACAGACCAATTAGTCTTCTTCCGTTATTATCTAAAGTATTCGAGAAGTTACTACTGCGGCGGCTCCTACCTATACTTGAGGAACAAGGGACAATCCCGGAGCATCAATTTGGTTTCCGAGTACACCATGGAACCATAGAACAAACTCACAGAGTGGTTCATACAATCCGACAATCCTTGGAAAGAAAGGAGTTCTGCTCTGCTGCTTTTCTTGACATACAACAAGCTTTCGACCGGGTATGGCACAGGGGCCTCCTGTGTAAACTAAAGACCTGCTTACCACACACCGCATACATGCTGCTAATGTCCTACTTGGAAGACCGACTGTTCCAGGTTAGTTCTGGAGACTGCCTATCTTCATTCTATCCCATAGAGGCTGGAGTGCCCCAGGGTTCTGTGCTGGGCCCTGTTCTGTATACAGTCTTCACCGCTGACCTGCCTGTCTCAGAAGGAATTGTTACTGCCACCTATGCTGATGACACCGCAGTCCTATCCTGCGACAAAGACCAGATTAGAGCATCCATGAAACTACAAGAACACCTGAACGAGATCGGATTATGGCTGAATAAGTGGAGAATTAAAGCTAGTGCCGCCAAGTCTGTCCATATTACTTTCGCCCTAAGAAGAGGAGACTGCCCACAAGTAAAACTCGGTGAAGACATCCTACCTCAGAAAAGTACTGTCAAATACCTAGGTATGCATATCGACAGAAGACTTACCTGGCGAGAACACATAAAAACCAAAAGAGAGCAGGCAAACATAAAATTAAGAAATATTCACTGGCTTATGGGTAGGCAGTCATCACTAAGTCTGGAAAATAAACTCCTCATCTACAAATGCATTTTGAAACCTGTATGGACATATGGTATAGAGCTCTGGGGATCAGCAAGTCTCTCTAACATTGAAATACTACAGCGTTTCCAAAATAAGGCACTGAAAACCTTAAGTGCTGCACCTTGGTTCACAAGAAACGTTGAGGTACATGAGTACCTAGAGATCCCAACTGTCAAGGCGGTTGTAGAAAGTTTCTACAAAAGATATAAGGAAAGACTCCAACGTCACAAAAATAAACTCGCTGTGAGACTTCTAAAGTCAACAGACTGTACCTACAGACTCAAACGGGCACGAATAGCGTCAATCTAACCAGTACTGGATAGCAAATAATGAGATTATGCATCGCTGGGTGTGAACAATCTCTAACTGCCAAATAAAGAAACAACCCATCTGATTAAAGCTTAAGGGCTGATTGCAGATTGAAGAAAAGAGGATAAAAAAAAAAAAAATAATAATAATGAAAGGAGAAGGAGGGAGAAAGATAGTTTGAATAAAATCCAAGAAGGCCATTTCAATTATTTTTTTGAAACACTTTGTTTTTTTTTTAATAATTTTGTATTTTATTTCCATGTCTGAACTAATAAGTAACACAGCCAAAAATACACAATGAAGGCATACAGCGCATTAAGACGCCCAAAAAGTTTTGAAGGAATTGCCGCGTTGCTGCAGTGCGCTCTACATGTTTTCGGAGGCGAGAGCAGATGGTTTTTACGCTATCATAATATGTAAGTACTACTATACGAGAGATATGTGTCAGCCCCAACATTCATTGATTTGAAAACCATAGCTGATAGGTCGGCCAGCCCCTGGAGCACTGGATTTACCTACATATTGTTGTGGCGTAGTTATTAATAGTTTAAGTTATTTTTCTGTTAGATGTAAGTACTAAAGCTAGTTTCTAAATCGTGTTATAGACACTACAATCTCTTGTTTTAAATAAAGCTGATGAGTTCGTTTGAATGTTCTTATCTACCCGTTGTATTAAAAAAATATGTTTGAACGTTCTAATCTATCAGTTTTATTTTTAGGAAGGCTATAAACTATTGATCATAATGCAGGTCTTGTAAAAGCCGAGCAAATATAACAAAAGTCTGAAGACCCTCTAAAACTAAAGTAATAGCAAGATCAAAGGAAGCAAAATGATGGAGTATTCAACCCAATGTCACATTTTTTTCCTGCAACTTCGTCAGCTTGTTTTTAGGTAATTAGGTAGAAATATTGGGTAGTTAAAATATCAAGCCTGCGTCTCCAAAGGTTTAAAATAAAATACGTGGAAAGAACCCTTTATTATAAGCCCGAGTTAATATACCCCACGAGACTTTCCATTTACGTAAAACACGAATAAGAAACACAATTTATCTCACATAAGCTCAGTGGATTCCATTACTCTTGTGGGAATTCACTGGGAATTGTGTTTAAAAGGGCATTTAGCATGTAATGTTTCGAGGCGTTATTAGGCCGAAAGCCTCACATCTCTATCCCTAGATGTAACGACCATAGGGTCACTTACCACCGGCCTGGCTCAGCGGCGCAATTTTTTATGAGACTTGGGTATGTTGTGCTTGAGGTCTTGATTGAAATAAAACAAACTTGATTCAGTCTTCTCAAGAATTTTAATTGGACACTTGCCGCACACGCGTCTGACACTATGATCCAGCACAGCAGTTTATAAGATAATTTAGGTCAACAGAGTAGATCAATTCATGGACTCAACGTCGCAGACAGCATCTCCAACCTGTGTGATCATTATTGATTTTGAATGAACTTGTAGTTGGTTCGCCTCAATGTTGCTTGCTATCAATGGGCCTATACGCAGCCATATGGCATTCTTGAGGCGACTTTATTTTCTTTTAATTATTAAAATTCTTAACTAATAAAATTAACTATTGAACCCTGTGAAAAAGAAAAGATCATATGAGTTTCCCAATGTATATGTTTCAAACCGCTTGATGTTAAAGGTTAAATCAATATTTTACATACACATCGTCATCAAGCACTGGTTTTCATCCTCGCACAGGATCCTCGTCTAACACGCGACATTCAATTTATTTTACTTCTCATTTAAATCAGAGGTTATCAAAAGGAGTCCGCTTATAAAATCGCCTACAGCGTCAACTTCCTATTCAAGTTTAAACGTCATCCTATCGACCACAGACTTAGTTTACTTTTCACAATATTAAGTTTCAACACCAATTACATATCAAAATAAAAAAATCTTAATTTATATTTTAATTATTATGTTAATTTATGCATCCGTTGTGCATTTCTTCTAATCAAAATTGATTGTCCAATGATTGTCCTTGTATCTCGCGACATGGCCAGCATACCTCCTCTTTAAACTTGTACAAAAGGCATAGCATTCTTTACCTTGATAATCTTCTGAATTTTTGTACTTCTTATTCTGTCTCTTAACTTTATTCCATTGCTCTTGTTTACTTTACTCACATAATAATACGCTCAACTGCCGCGTACTGAGTGGAAAGCGTGGTTTCCTCATGATGTTTTCCTTCACCATTTTGAGAGCAGTGGTGATGAAATAATTTACAAAAAGTAAAGCGCGTGATGAGGTTCGAACCTATAACCTGTAAGTCGCAGCCGATACCACAAAAGCACTGCTCTTCATGTTTTATATATTTATTTCACTATAAAAAATAATCAAAAGCCGCCAAGCGATTTGTCGTGTTCCGGCATGATGTCTGGTGAAGCCGTTCGGAGGACGGGTCTGAGCAGTTGTGTTGCGATGTGTACCGGGTACGATGCGTACAATGTTGTTGTGTTGGGAGTTTGGTCGTGGAGGGTCTTCAGATCGATCTCCCTTTGGCGCAGCATCGTTGGCCGTGTTGTTGGGTTTAACATTGCATCACCTCGCTCAACTGCCGTCTTTCTTCCTATTCGATCAGTTTTTCTGAGTGAATAGGCTCTTAATAAACTAGGGCGCTTTACCATCAACGATCGCATCACTGCTTACCATCAGGCGGGAATGCGGTCAAAAAAAAAATTAGCAAAGAAAACACAATAAAAGAACACTTGTAAAATAAACTTTATTTATTAAAGACCCAAATAAAACTAATACATAAGTAAAAGGTTAAATGTACGAAAACTTTAGGTTTCTTAAATTTTACTGTATTTATCATCTTACATCTAAAACAGTTTTGTTACTTCCACATTGATGGTTTGTGATTATGTGTTCTCTAACTTACTTCTTTTTCTTCTTCTTCAGCTTATAGAAGTTCACTGCTGCACAATGACCGGTCTTGACAAACCGGTCTTGCGACCTTCACCAGGTCCAGGTCCACTTTGTTGTAGGCCTCCCTGCGCTGTGTCTTTCGGTGTGGCCGCCACCCCAGAACCTATTTTTTTTTTTTTTCGATTTTTAATCGATTCTACGAGCAACGTGCCCCGCCTACTGCCCCTTAATTTTAGCAACTCGAAGAGCTATGTCGGTGACTTCGGTACTTCTACAGATCTCCTAATTTCTGATTCGATTGCGCAAACTTAGTTGACATTTGCCCATTTCAGCTGTGACATTTTCCTTTATAATTTAAAATTCTAGTGATGTTTAAACAATTATACGTAAAATTTTCATTGAATCATTGATTCGTGAAATCAGTATAAATGTGAACTATACCTCCCCCTTTGCCTCCTCCCCCTTACCTTTAACACAGTATTATTACGTACATATTCCTCGATGAACCCTTCGAAGCGCCGCTCCTTCTTAAATTAATATTCCTTCAATATTCCGGGTTCCGCTTTATTAGAGAATATCTTCACTTTCATCTCTCCCGCATTTCTTTGGTGTGCGATTAGAATAAGAAATGAGTTGTTTATATGTTATATATCCTATTATTATATTTGTCGGAGATCGTCGATTAATTTTAATAGAAGTTGCTGATTTGATTTACATAGTAGAGGGGCGAACGCTTGTGACGTTATTTTGTGATGACGTCACATGGACAGAGTCGCTTTGGAAGGTGGGGTTCGTCGAGCGGTTACTTTGCATCGAGACGCGGACCAAGGCACATCTCCGAACCGAAACTGTCGGTTTGCCTATTCAAATTGTTATTATGAAGATTGAAGGGTATTTCTACACGTCGTGCTTCAATTCAAAACTCACCTACGAAATGGAACCTGTACCACCACACCAAGATGATGTCGACCCTACCGCTCTGCCGTCGCTGTCCCCGACATCAGAAGTTGGATGAAGAACTACACTGCTCACAATCTCGTTATAAATCATTATCAGAATAACAGTCACTTTCTGCCAATATTTTTATAGTACTGGTGTGATTACTTGTGTGGTAGTTGTTCATTGCCTTTGTATGAGCTGGATGCTGGATGTCCTGGCAGCGAGGCTGGAAGTGAACGTCACGTTACGAGGTGCGCTCAATTGCTGACACAGAAGAGATCGCTCCGCGTGATAGTGCGCTGCAGGCGTGCAAGTGCCGGCTGGACGCGGCGCTATCGCGACAGTGCTGGCTGTTGCTTGGCGCGCGACAGTGCTGGCTGTTGCTTGGCGCGCGACAGTGCTGGCTGTTGCTTGGCGCGCGACAGTGCTGGCTGTTGCTTGGCGCGCGACAGTGCTGGCTGTTGCTTGGCGCGCGACAGTGCTGGCTGTTGCTTGGCGCGCGACAGTGCTGGCTGTTGCTTGGCGCGCGACAGTGCTGGCTGTTGCTTGGCGCGCGACAGTGCTGGCTGTTGCTTGGCGCACGACAGTGCTGGCTGTTGCTTGGCGCGCGACAGTGCTGGCTGTTGCTTGGCGCGTGACAGTGCTGGCTGTTGCTTGGCGCGTGACAGTGCTGGCTGTTGCTTGGCGCGCGACAGTGCTGGCTGTTGCTTGGCGCGCGACAGTGCTGGCTGTTGCTTGGCGCGCGACAGTGCTGGCTGTTGCTTGGCGCGCGACATTGCTGGCTGATGCAAGTGCGCTTGCGGAGCGCGCAGGGTGCGCTTGCGGAGCGTGCAAAGTGCGCTTGAGGATCGCGCTTCTGGCTGCTTGGTGGGTCGTGTCGGCGGCGTGTGGCGCTGCTGGGGCTGCGTGCGGCGCGGCCGGAGCTGCGTGCAGCGCCCGGGGTTTCAGGACTTTAGCCTCTGCTCTGCAGGCGATGAGAAGATATCAGGACAGCATCTGCTCTGCGGGCGATGGGAGGGTTTCGGGATGCCCGGAGCGTTGGTGGTGGCGTGGTGGGGTTTTGTGGGAGCTCAGGGGTGTCTGGTGTGCGGCGGTTGGTGGCTGCCGGGTGGCGGGTGTTTGCGGGAGGTTGCCGTGGTCCGGTGAGTCGTACTGTTTTTGTTTTGATTCCGTGGCCGAGTGTTCTCTTGTCGGGCAATCTGTGGTTTCATTGGTGTATGGCGCCAGTGTGTATACAGTGTACAAAGTTGAAGGTGGTGCCGGCTTTGTGTACTGAACCATTTCTTTGCGACATGATAATAAAAGTTATTTTTGCAAATTTTATTTCTTGTACTACCCGATTATTGTTTGTTATAATGGGCTGAGAAATTTTAAATCGGGGTTTTAAAATTATGTCTGGTTTGTCTGTATTTCGAAACTAAAGTTCACTGTGGCCTATAGTGACGAGCTCACTTGAGCTTATGATAGTATGTGTGGCTAGACTATTAAATCTTCTCAAGAGAACAAGCGGTAACGAACATAGAAATGAGTGCTATTTACGAAAAATCTAAATTTGATAGAAGTCAGCTAAAGTAATGAATTAATATTGGTGAGTTGTTTGATGGCGATAATAGCGATCGTTACCTATTGAAATCGTTGATTGGAAACAGAACTTATAAGTACCCCACGATCGCGTAAGTACGAAAGATTTTTCCAAGTAATGTATGTGTAATGTCTGCTGAGTTAGATTTTCATAATGTAGAAGATGGCGAGGAGGGTGCCTCCGCCAGCAAATAGAACACGTATCATGGCTATGTGGTCGCGCTGCTCGCACTTGTCTGTAGTCGTAACTGCAACCCAGTGAGGGGTTGTTCAGGGCGCGATGGGCAGCTAGTGGTGTGGCGGGGACACTAGTAGGTATGGTCGCACTGCATGCACTAGTCTGTAGTCGTAACTGCAACTCAGTGAGGAGTTGTTCAGGGGGCGATGGGCAGCTAGTGATGTGGCGGGGACCAGGGTCTCGGAGGAGACGTATTAGTTGTACGGTCATGTGTTGACCTGGGAGTCGTGGACTCTAGAGTTGGTCGTATCACAAGAGGTGATGACGATATGGGTGTCAACTATGAGTTGTCACTGGCTACTGTGGTAGCGGGCGATGATGTGTTTTCTTTTTGATGATTATGATTTTGATTTGATAATTATGAGGCTTGGAGGAACCTTTTGTGTTTTCTTTTGAAATTTGATAATTATGAGGCTTGAAGGAACCATTTGTGTTTTCTTTTTGAAATTTGATAATTATGAGGCTTGAAGGAAGCTTTTGTTTAAGTTGTTAAAATAATTAAGTTTGGTTTTCTAATAGTCAATGTAACTAAACGTGACGTGTGACGGTCAGGTTGGCCGAGTTCTCAAAAATGCTTCAAAGTATGTGTTCTGTGTGTTTTTTTTTAATTTGTTACAGACGTGCACTAAGACGTGCAACCGGAAGTGTCGAGGTTTGGCTGGAATCTGCGGTTGGCCTGGTGGACTGGATCCCGGACTCCGAGGCTGAGGGAGCTTCGGATGCGACTGGGATTGGCGCTGGGATGATGATGATGAAGATGCACGAGGACGTGCAACTCGTCAGGCTGGCCGTGTCGGAGATCGTCGATTAATTTTAATAGAAGTTGCTGATTTGATTTACGTAGTAGAGGGGCGAACGCTTGTGACGTTATTTTGTGATGACGTCACATGGACAGAGTCGCTTTGGAAGGTGGGGTTCGTCGAGCGGTTACTTTGCATCGAGACGCGGACCAAGGCACATCTCCGAACCGAAACTGTCGGTTTGCCTATTCAAATTGTTATTATGAAGATTGAAGGGTATTTCTACACGTCGTGCTTCAATTCAAAACTCACCTACGAAATGGAACCTGTACCACCACACCAAGATGATGTCGACCCTACCGCTCTGCCGTCGCTGTCTCCGACATATTTATTAAACAGCTTAATTCATTTTCGCTCTGTGATCATTTATTCTGTCCTTATACTTATTATCATCTACTTGGTGTCGCCATTGCTTCATTTGTATACAAAACAGTGAAAGTTGTTGAACTTTTCAAATGAAACCCATTGATACTGAGAGTATGTTACGCATTTACGCTGCAGATCAGCATGTGCCAGCCAAATGTGCCTTGTTGCGGATGGGAATTCAATCATATGACCTCTCCCGGTCTGAGAGAAGCAGAAGGGCGTGTCAGACTTTACCTGACTAAAACCCATCCGTGTTCCTTCACTTGCCTGTGCGCCAGGGCCACGGTATCTGTTTCGAATAACCAGCAGTGCTGGTAGGCATCGGTCTTTGTGAACCCCGTCACGATGTGCTGACATCTCTTCGTGGCATGCGTGAAATTTATCAGGCAAACCTGGGAGTGCCACTCGGGGCCGGTCGGATCGGCGCGCTTGTGGTCTAACCAGTACCAAATGTGCCTCACGCTGACATTCTGCTGGATCCCTACATACAGATGTCGAACATAAGAGATACGTTTTGTGATGCGAAAGTTATATAAGCCGCATGAAAATTGTAAAAATACGTCGTCGTGTGGATTGTGTATTACTTCCATCGTCTTTGTTTGAATATTCCTTACAGCATTACTTTAAAATAACTATCAAATAAAATAAATAAAAAAAGACGTGTGGCACTCGGGGACTGCCGCGGTAAAGCTATTGCATAGCATTTTGTATCAATTTATGCAATTATAATTATTTATTTATTTTATTTATGCAGTATTTTTTTTCTTTGATATTAATTCAAGTTACACTTTTTGAGCGTGGTGACCGGTAAGAAAACAAATTTTTCTTTTATTAAATAAATAAAAAGTTAATATTATTTAAAATATTTTTATTATTTTACAATACATGTGGGTTTTATTACCTTACAGTAGCTGTTGGTTATTCAGGAATATTTATCATTGAAACTATAGGTTTATGATAACTGAAATAAGAAACATAAGTTTGCGACTTAATATCCTCTAAATACCTAGAAAATACCGCGTCAATGGTGGTCCCATATTTTGTTGTGGACTTTTGTGGATCATTATTCATTTTCAAATTCAATGTTTTTGATAGAAAAGTTGTCCACCGCTCTGATTTTTTATCAGCGAAGTTAATGTTGAAATCGCCAGCCAAGATAAGTGGAAATTTATTACCATTTGTTTCAAGTATTTTCGAGCCACTCGAGTTACTCCAGTAAAGTGCGATGAATAAAATGCTCTACCTCGTCCAATTTTGGATTCGGAGAAATGTAAATTGCTACCATAACTATTTGTAGGCCATTTCTAAGTTTGCATAAGCACGCACAAATATCTCCAACAACTGAGCGCCTAACATTAACATCGCTAACGTGTGCAATATTTATTTCAATATTCGGAGTCATAATATTAGTAATATCATTTTTATTTTGGTAAATAGCTACCCCACCTTTTGAAACAGTATCTCGTTTGAACTGAACAATACAATTAAAATTAGGTATTTCAATTGGATTATCATGCGTCATGCAAGTTTCGGTAAGAAGTAACACATTTGTTTGTCTCGTAACTGAATCTTGTAAATCGTATTTATGACTATTTAGACTGGCAGTTGAAAGTCATTATTGAAATGCCATTTCTATTACTAATGAAATCTAATACACTTTGAGCAATCGTCTGAACACTATTTAAAGACAGTCTTTTGAATTCTTGCAACAATTGAAAAAACGGTCGCGTGAGCACTTTTTACTCTATAAAATCACGCGCTTTTATTTAGTAAACAACACTATAAATAATTTAAAAGTCCAATGAAAAATTAGCATGACATTCATCTTAGCTTTTCCGTTAAAAAAAAAAGCTATTTTATAAAAACACTACTAAATTAATTTGAATAAAAGTACTTAATAATTAATTATATGAAAAGTTTTTAAGGTAGCCATGACAACGTCGATGACGTCTATGACATATCTCTATAGAAGACTTATTTCAGAGAGAAAATTAATCGCAAGTTTAGCACATCGCGACTATCAGTAACATGGCAAGTGTGTAGGACTGAGTTCGCGCCCTGCAATATGCATGCTCTTTTTGAAAATCTATAAATTGTTTTCAAAAGATGTAGTCGCACGCACACAAACATACCGTGCCGAAGACTGCCGAACTGAAACGACGTTAGACGATGGGGAGCGTGAGGTTTTTTCGTTACGGAATTTCTGGATTCGGTCCCCGCGCTCAAGGCCCGCGATAGAAGCTATGCAATAGCTTAAAAATGAAATCGAATTAAAGTTCAAAGCAGTTTTTTGTTCGCAATAAAGTGCATGCTGCCAGGTTACCACGAACAGTACTTTGAATAATTAATGCTGCATTCAGGATTTTCCCTGTGGGAACCGACCGGCTCGTGGCCTGTGGCTGGCGAATCAATTGTTAAACGATGGAAGGCGACAGAAGGCTGTGTTGTGCTTTGCATTCGTTAGTGTTTAAATTGTAAGGATTTATTTTAATCATATTGTGTGAAAGTTGTGTTTATCAGTCTATCATCATCATCTCAGCGTTAATCCCAGTCACATCCGAACCTTTTCAGCTTTGGAGTCCGGAGTCCGCTTTACCAGTCTAACTGCTGATTTTGGCTAAACTTCGATATTTTCCGTGAAGCGACTGCCGTCTGACCTCCACGACCCGAAAGCAATATCGAAGAATTGCAGTTAGACCAATTGTTGGACTTTTGAGGGCTCCAACAACCCGTGACGACTGTCATTAGATGTTCGTATGGCAACCGACACCATCGGCTTATCGTGCTTTCCTTTTTTAGTTTAGTTTGCCAGTCTATCAATACTGTTAAAATATAAGTTTACTGTAAGTCATCCACAACGTATAGGGCATATTATAATGCGTATGCGCATACAGGGGCACATCTCTTCCAGTACTTTCGCAGTCTGATGGTTTTAGGACGCCAATCTGACATGATCGAAGAGTTATCAGACGTAGGATTAACGGCTTAACATGCTGTTCGAGGATATCACTCTGTTAAAAAAATTGTAACGGATATACATACATACACACACAGACACTACACAAATACTATATACATACTTATATATATAGTATTTATGTAGTGTCTGTGATGTTACAGGTACTTTACTTACCCGTAATATCAGCCAGTAAAAGAGATATGATTAAGTTTAGTAATGATTGTCTTACAAATCCGGATCAGTCAATTTAAATTTTGTCGATAATTAACAACCAAATCAAATCATATCAAAAGTAATTTATTCAAAATAGGCTGACAATCAGCACTTTTTGAACATCAATATTACATTAGACAGTTCCGCAAAACGCCCGCCCTTCGACACCTCCAAGTACTTTCGCTGGGAAGAAGAAGTGGCGGAACAAACTTCCCAGCAGCACAGCTGTCTGTTCATATAAAAAAAAACACATTACTATATACAATACTATGTACAATACAACGATTTTGTATACGCGACCTTAAGGCTGAATGAAAGCGTACGCATTTCGTGCGCATTTTTTCTTAATTACAACCAAACATTTGCTTCTTCAATACAATTCACTCTTCATCGTCTCACTGTCATATTTTTAATGTGTGACACAAGATCAAAATGCAGCCACTTGTCACAGACCACTAGTAAGTCTGCGCCACAATAACATTAAATAAGCATATACTATAGCCGGGTACTGTCTTCTAAGATTACAGACCTAGCTTAGTTGAGGTAGGACAAGGTTCAAATTATTTTAAATTAAGTATTTTCATTCAAATTATTCTGTGAACAGTGGAATGTATTCGAATCTTTGTATTAATAAACATTTTTTCAAGGGTAAAATATAAAGGCACAGGGTATAAAGTTTACTCATCCTGCATAGAAAAGAGAGGATCCTCCAACCAGGCGGGTATCTGGCGGGCACTTGCCCAACGTTTAGTGTTGGGAAATAGTGTATATGCTATTTTATTATTAATTTTTTGTGAATCTAACCTAGTGCTTGATCGCAATCCCGCCTGATGGTACCTAATCAGTGATGCACTCGTTGATGGTAAAACACGCTAGTTTATTAAGAGCCTATTCACTCAAAAAACTGAGTGAATAAGAAGGAAGACGGTAGTTGAGCAAGGTGACGTAATATTAAACTCAGCAACACGACCAACGATGCTGCGCTAGTGGGTGATTGATCTGGAGACCCTCCACGAGCAAACTCCCGACACAATAACATTTGGCGCATATTACCCGGCGCACAACTGCTCAGACCCGTTCTCTGCACGACTTCACCAGACAACATGCCAACATGCATGAACACGACGAATCGCTTGGTGACAAGACTTTGTCTGGTGAGTGGGTAACTTCTGCTGGCAACCGATGTTATAGTCATACAGCTTAATAAACCAGTTATTAATATTTAATTTACATCGAGGGACTGGAACAGTTTGCCAGCGTCGGTGTTTCCGTCACAATACAATTTGAGTGTCTTCAAGGCTAGAGTGAATAGGCTCTTAATAAACTAGCGCGCTTTACCATCAACGATCGCATCACTGCTTACCATCAGGCGGGTTTGCGGTCAAGCGCTAGTTTATAATTTATAAAAAAAAAACAATAGTTTTTTTTTTTTTTTTTTTTTCACACTCATAGTGTTTAGTTCACACCAGAACTTCAAACCTTTTCGTAATGTTTTCAAAAGTGCTACTCGTAGTCACTCAATTCAACTTAATTACCATTAAAATAATGTTTATATTTGTTTAACTTGAATTTAGATCAATTTAAACAAGTCAGTCTAATGACAAACCTCGCACTCACCATTTTTATGACAGTTTTAACTATAGCCTTAGTAATAATAACAATAGTCCCGATTCACTTGTTCATAAACTAAATTAAATTTAAGTAATTAAATGTAAGATTACATCTTTTGCTAATGCAAAAGAAAGAAAAAGACGCAATCTTACATTTTACCTTCTGTATTTTTCTTAATAGAAAAAGACAGAAGATAAAATGTAAGTTAAGATCTGTCAAATTAGTCCGCTCCTGGTGTAAATTGACGTATTTTTGGGCGCCATATTTATAATCGCGTTTAAACTGTCTATGGAGTACTTACCAACATTGACTGGGCTTCTTTATTTGATGCTGAATCGGTGGATGATAAAATCAGGCTACTTACTGATCATTTGGTGCAGCTGTATGATATTCACGCTCCAATTCGATGCAGTGAAAATCAAACATCTTCCGGCAGGGCCGTGCACAGAGATTTTGTTGAGGGTATGCATACATATACCTACTACCCAAATTTCTGTGCTTATATAGGTATGGTAAAACTTAAAAAACGTAACGTACACGTAGTTTCAATTTAACATAGTCGCGTACTTTTTCGCATGTCAACATTGAATTGATGTTTGTGCGTGGCTACAATGAACACATCTAAGTATGTGTTTGATGATAAGAACAAGTCAAATAAATGATATAGGTGGGTCGTGGGGTGTTAGGTATTTTTTTTTTACCCAAATGAATACAATGAAATCATCATCATCATCTCAGGGTTAATACCAGTCGCATCCAAAGCTTTGGAATCTGGGGTCCGCTTTTCCAGTCTAATTGATGATTTTGGCGAAATTTCGACATTTTCCGTGAAGCGACTGCCGACTGACCTCCACAACGCGAAGGCAATATCGAAGGATTGCAGTTAGACCAATTGTTGGACTTTTGTGGGCTCCAACAACCCGTAACGACTGCCACTAGATGTTCGTATGGCATCCGAAACCAACGGCTTAACGTGCTTTCCGAGGCACGACCAGACCAGTGCAAATATTCATATTCATGCATACAAATATTTACACTGCGCGAGGATCGAACCCGCGCCTCCTTACGCAGCGGCCGCGTTCGCTACCGCTACGCCATGGAGGTTGTCAAAACAAAAAGAAATGGTATTACTAATTCAACTGTAAATAAGTAACAATTTATTTCTCAAAAAACTAAAAAAATATATTTTACTATCTATAAATTAAATCAACGCGCCTATCTATTTTTAAATAACTCTGTAAAAATGAAATATATATAAGATCGTTTTGAAATCGCTAAAAGTTCTTTTAAAATTAAAATATAAACAAATCTATGAGTCTGCTTTGGCCCTGTGTGTTTCATAAATATGCGTAATGCACTACTCATTGGAATCATAACTATTAAATTTTGCTAATTTGTAAACTTCAGGAAAATTATTACAATATAAAGTATAGTATTGAAATTCAAAAGCAAGTAGGTTGAAAAACTTAAGGTCTTTAAAGTTTTTATAACGACGAACTGTCAATGCCGTGTTTTAAAATAATATACCTACACGAGAAACAAAACAATTTATTTGTGTGTACACACTACACAGCCTGCTAACCACTTATAATTATCATAATACTTTTTATAAAGACAACCTTTCTTTTATGTTAAACCAAAAACTCTAAAATAAATGAATATTTAATTCCGCTTAAAACAACCAATATAGGTACATATTTAACCAAATACACCAATAATGAAACAACATAAGCTGCTAAAATAAAAAGGTATTTGAACGAACAAGAATCATGCTATATTTCTGAACTTCTTAAATTCGTCGCATTATTAGAAGCTGTGCTTATCCTGGCCTTTAAACCCAAGGAAATTACACGCCCACCTACGCAACAGTTTACGCACACAAGCAAATAATTTCATTCACAGACACAAATGGAAGAGGCACATTTTGTAAATGCTTACGCCGCTACGCGAAGTGGCGCGGGCGTCGCGACGTAGGCGAGTAATGTGTTTCGTAGTTAGCACTAGCCTCAATAGATGGCAGTGTTATGACTAACTGATTAACAAAGTCTTTCAGTTTTAAGTTTGTAGTATATAAATTATTTTACTGTAGTATATTATAAATTATTATATATTTTTTTTAGAAAATTATTAGGGTATGCACTGCTTATCTGCCTCTAGGGAGCGCACGCGCCTGTCTTCCGGCGCCATGGCTTACAGATGATATTAGGGCTATCATGCACAGAAAGGCTGTGACTAAAACTAAATATAAGTGCCGGCCCTCGCCTTCGAACTGGAAGATCCTTGTTGATGCACGCAATCGCTGCAATAAGGTATGTAGAGATGCACAACGCCGTTATATCCACGCTTCTGTTGAAAACGGAGATCCAGCAAAAGTCTGGAAATTTCTCATATCCATGGGTGTTGGAAAATCTCGCCAAGAATCGCTTCCCAAAGACTTAAATATTGATCTACTGAATCAACACTTCTCCTCTTCGTCCCACTGTAATGGCTGTTCGGCCGTCGGCAACGTATATGCATAGAAGAGTCTTGCTCTTCGTGGTGCTATACTTCTTCCGGTGTACCTCAGGGCGGCGTTTTATCTCCTTTACTTTTCGCAATATTTATCAACTCCATCACCAAAAACCTTCTCTCCTCCTACCACCTTTATGCAGATGATTTGCAGATTTATAAACAAGCTGGCTACTCAGATCTAGCTGATGCCATTCAAATTATCAACAAGGATTTGTTCTCAATCTGTGAGTAGAGTGAGGCGCATGGGTTGCATGTTAACCCATCGAAGACTCAGGTCATTGTTATTGGCAGTTCAAGGATGTTCCCCAGGATAGACTGGTCGCAACTTCCCCAAGTTCAATTTAATGGTACAGCTATTCCGTTCAGTGAGAAGGTTAAGAACCTTGGGGTTTGGATCGACAAGCATCTTTCCTGGGATCCACATATACAGGATGTCAGTCGCAAAATTTTTGCAACTGGCAAGTCTCTGAGACGGTTACGGAACTTTCTTCCTACTGCCACTAAAACTGCGCTTGCACAATCACTTCTACTTCCCATCCTTGACTACGCAGATGTCAGTTATCCAGATCTTACTGAGGCACAACTAGATAAACTTGAGCGACTTCAAAACTTTTGCAAAAGATTTATATTTGGCCTGCGCAAATATGATCACATATCTGAATTTCGTACAAAGCTTAAGTGGCTTCCCATACGTCTTCGCCGGAATTCTCATATACTATTTCAGCTCTACAACATTTTGTATAATCCTATAACCCCCTTTTATCTTAAAGAACGTTTCAAGTTCCTTCATGACACACATAATAGATATCTGAGGTCATCGGAAAACCTGATATTAGACATTCCAATGCATTCCACTAGTTTCTATGATAAATCCTTTACTGTAAAGCAGTTCGGCTATGGAATGACTTGCCCGTGTCCGTAAGGCGTGCTTAAACACTGTTTACTTTTAAAACTATGATAAAAAAGCACTTCCTCTCTCTTTAAACATATTATTATATATGTGCTCTTGTATGATATTCATTAATTAGATGTATAAATTTATTTAAACTAGTATGATACACTTAACGTATATATTTATTGTATAATCTATGTAAATAGTTCACTGTAGACTACCTACACTATTTCTTTATCCTACCTCTTAGAATTCCATCCAAAGGTTGTCTGTAAAAGATCGTTCTTAGCGATAAGACCGCCCATTGTGTCACCCTTTGTAAAATATTTTTATTTATGTTCTGTAATCTATATGGTATACATAATAAAGAGTATTCTATTCTAACATAAAATTAGTTTAGTTTGCGATCAAGAGAATCAGTGCCGATTTCAATGTGCTATCAATAAATCCTATATATTCTTATCCAGACATAAACCACTAGGTTACTGTATCAGGCATCATGCTTATCACGCTTACAACAAAGCTTTAGGCTCCAGTAGCCAGTCCCACCCTGATAGCGCTACGTGATTCTATTTCTAATTAACGCCTTGAAAAACAATCCACAAAAAACGGAATAGTACAGAAGGTCATTGCAATACAATCAGCGAAAACAGACACAGGCAAAGACACAACTTACGCAAGTGAGCGAGACTATTTTATGTGAATAGATTTTCGCTCATTATATAAAAAGGAACCTTCTGTATCTGTCTATCTGGTGCCTTGGAGCTAGCCCCGATGTAACGCCTGAACAACAACCCACAAAGGTTTCGTGTCAATTTATCACAGTCGACCGCCGATCGCTCGGGTCACGTGTTCGATCCCCGCTCCAGTACACACCGCCTATTTATAAGTGCAGGGAACAGGATTTTTTTTATAACTAATTTTACCCTAGTCCATGCTTTTGCGGTTAATGTTAAAGAAAAAATAAAAATGTCTTTTCTAGCACACGTAACTTGTTGTAAAAGGGAAACTGTTTACGTCAAGTGTTTTAGTTTTACAAAAGTATTTATTTATAGAATATGTAAAGTAAATCCCGTCCGACCCAAATGGATAATAAATGTTAGGTATACGTATGACTAAATAAAATAAGAAATTTTACATAATCATCATAGTAACAATACTAATGAATTTTCAAATAATCTTTTTATAAATTAAATTTGGTAATTTTTCAAAAAGTGACAACACCATTTGTGGTGGAGCGAATAGCGATGCGACCACGTGCGTGGTCTGCCCTGCCCCCCGTCACCCGCGCAAGTATGTCTAACGTGTTGCCTACCGCGCATGCATTAAGTTACCTCGCTTTTTCGAAATAATATTTATTTTTTATGGGGATTTTTTTTTTTGAAGTTTAGCCCGGCTTTGAAGGCATTATTAGAATCAGTTAACGACACCTAACAATAGCTTCACGGATCGGACAGGGTTTTCTTTACATACTGTATATACTTTAGTGTACACCAAAAATATACATCGATAAAAAATCTATTCAAGACAACAAAATATACAATAGGCGGCCTTATCGCTAATGCAATATCTTCAAGGCAACCAAAGACTGGATAAACATTATCCTGAACCATAATTGGGAATTTCGTTGATCCATATATTATAAATACAGTATACTAAAACAGACACATAAATACATACATAACCAAAAGTACCTTAATCATCATCATCATCATCATCATCTCAGGGTTAATCCCAGTCGCATCCGTAGCTTTTCAGCTTTGGATCCTGGGGTCCGCTTTAAAAGTCTAACTGCTGATTATGGCTAAACTTCGATAATTTCCGTGAAGCGACTGCCGTCTGACCTCCACAACCCGAAGGCGATATCTAAGCATTGCAGTTAGACCAATTGTTAGATTTTTGAGGGCTCCAACAACCCGTAACGACTGCCACTAGATATTCGTATGGCAACCGGGACCAACGGCTTAACGTGCTTTCCGAGGCACGACCAGATCAGTGCAAATATTCATATTCATGCATACAAATACTTGCACTGTGCGGGGATCGCACCCGCGCCTCATTGCGCAACGGCCGCGTTCGCTACCGCTACGCCACGGAGGCTGTCTTATGTTATGTTCTTATATGCTTTAATTAATCACTTGTGTTCATTTTGTATAATCGTTTACTATATTCAGAAATACATGTTGTCGTCCACACAGGTACAAAGAGAATGAACCCGACATGCATATAGTAATGTGAATTCAGTATATCTTTTATTATTTTTTTTTAATTAAAATTATAAACTAACTACTAACTAGGTAAGCAGTGACGCAATCGTTGATGGTAAAGCGCACTAGTTTATTAAGAGCCTATTCACACTAGCCTTGAAGACACTCAAATTGTAGTCCGACGGAAACACCGTCGCTGGCAAACTGTTCCAGTCCCTCGATGTACGCGGTATAAAGGAGAAGGCGAAACGCTTCGTCCGGATCTTAATGGTATTAACAACGGGTAGTCCGATGGTGGAACGGAGATGGGGGAATTAAATCATGCAATTCCTTCGCACACTCCCCAAAATGCGTCCTATAGAAGACCGAAAGGCTCACTACTCCATGCCTATGCTCTAGGCTTTGGAGACCGTCTCGAGTTAAGTCAGGGTCACCAAGCAGCCTCTTCGCCCGCCTCTCCACCGAAAACAAAGTGGCCAGGTGACACTTAGCAGCACCAGCCCAAATGTGGCTGCAGTACTCCACACACGAACGGACCTGTGCTTTGTACAACATTAGAAGCTGCCCTGGTGTGAAGTACTGCCGGACCTTTGCGATAACGCCAAGTTTATTGGCAGCCACCTTGGTTTTAGACTCAATGAACCGCCCAAAGTTTAGGTTCGAGGAAATCTCAACTCCCAAAAGCTGAAGGCGGTCGGTACACTCCAAGGATACATTTCGAAAAGTAGGGGCCAAGGTGAACGGGCTCCTTTTGGCGGTGAAAAGACACGCCTGCGTTTTGGCGGCACTGAATGCTACACCAACCACCTTTCTCCCACTGCTGGTATACAGACCTCTCTATGAGAGGAGAGGGAGTTCTTCGAATTTTTGTTCCTAGGACATGTCGTTTTCGATGTTTTGAGAGTAGTGGTGATATTTTTTTTTTTTAATAATTATAAACTAGCCCTTGACCGCAATACCATCTGATGGTAAGCAGTGATGCGATCGTTGATGGTAAAGCGCGCTAGTTTATTAAGAGCCTATTCTATTCACTCAGAAAAACTGAGCGAATAGGAAAGAAGTCGGCAGTTGAGCGAGGCGATGCAATGTTAAACCCAACAACACGACCAACGATGCTGCGCCAAAGGGAGATTGATCTGAAGACCCTCCACGACCAAACTCCCAACACAACAACATTTGGCGCATCGTACCCAGCACACATTGCAATACGACTGGTCAGACCCGTCCTCCGTACGGCTTCACCAGACATCATGTCGGAATACGACAAATCGCTTGACGGCAAGACTTTGTCTGGTGGATGGTAACTTATGCCGGCGGCCGATGTTATGGCCTACCACCGAGAAAAAAATAATTTACACGAAGTAAATCATCCGTCTGGGTTCGATCCTTCTATCTTCCACCTGTAAATCGTGAGGTACCATTGCACCACCATTTTCAAATGTACTAAAAAAGAATATTTGCATGTAGAAAGAGCCAAGGCCTATAAAGGGTGTATCTGTAATCGACGCACAAACGAGTACCATGGATCCAGTACATGATTCTGAACCCGCCAGTGGTGGAATTTTTCGTCGGGTTTTTCATGATTAAAAAAAAACATAAATAGTTTTTTTCACTTTAGACCGTTCATAATTGCTATACTTTTATAACCCCAGTATGATTTTAAAGTAAAAATTAATTAATTCCCTAATTACACGAAAAAGCGCAATGAAAACAAAACTCGAAAAACTATCTTATCAGCTGATTTAATAGGGTTCACACCAGGGATCAACATCATACCTAAAATCTCGCACGGCGGCACGCTTGCAACGTTTAAAGGCCGAGCCGACATTTTTTTTTAAACACTGTTATTTCTGTAACCGTTCATTAACGACATAAATGACTATCATAATTCTATTAGTTGCATGTGGTCTAGCCTTTTCGTGAAGTTTGCGTTACGATATCAGATACATCCTGTATATACACATATAACACTAGCTTTCCACCCGCGGCTTCGCCCGCGTAGATTTGCTTGTATCGCGCTTTTAAAATTCCTCATTTTCGGAGATTAATTATCGTATCATTTAGCTTCTAAGTTTACATGTGCATATTCGTTTGCAATATATTTCCTTGTTTTAAACGACACTCAGCGCCGTCTATCACCGAACTGGTATGAAACTATTAATGTTTTTGTTTTCCCTCGGGAATATCATTTTTTACGTGTTAAAAAGTACCCTATTATTTAATCCGGACTTTTAACTTTACGTCTACAAAATTTCAAAGCAATCGGATCCGTAGTTACGGCGTGAAAGCGGAACAAAAAAACACACAAACTCACTTTCCGATTTATAATACTAGTAAGGATTTACTTACAGAAAAAACTTCCTTGGTTGAGATGAACTTGCATGTATAAGTTCTTTTCATGCATGCAACGGCATGGTCAATTCTGTAACTGCAAAAGTAAGTTAGTTACTACAAAATTCAATATTGTATTTGACTATAAAATATCGATATGCAGACTTTTCCTTAAAATATTGGTGTTGTAAAATCTTGCTTGTTATCGAAGCTCACAATTCTATGCCGACTGGAAGTAGAAGTTATGATTCCCTTGCGTATCTTCTCGTATCTGGTGATTGCTTTGACTTGGAAGTTTGATTTTTTTTACTGATCAAGGGATTGAAGCCGTATTTAACATAAATTTCAAATTCATACTTACACTTCTACTTCTTTCTGGTCTAACTACTATGCTTCGATATCGCCTGCGCGTTGTGGAGGTGAGACGGCAGTCGCTTCACGGAAAATATCGAAGTTTTTCCAAATCAGCAGTTAGACTGGTAAAGCGGACGGCAGACTCCAAAGCTGAAAAAGCTTCGGATGCGACTGGGATTAACTCTGAGATAATGATGAGTTACACTTGTTTCTAAGAAATTGTGTAACTTTTTTTGGGGATGGGAAATCATCCAGCGGCCTCTTCCGCTCTGGGCAGAGCGGAAAGGCGTGTCAGACTTTTACTGACTAAAACCAAGCTAAGGGCCAAGGTATCTCTTTCGAACAATACGCAGATAGTGTATTCCTCAATAGGCAAAATGTACTACTTTCTAGTCCGTCTGTCTGGAAGTTACAAAGGTTCTATTTTTCTTTTTAAAGACAGAAATCCTAAAAATAAAATCATTTATTTATAGGGCGACATTATCGCTTAACGAAAACCATGAAAATCTACTGTTTGTATGCACGTAGTTGTGGTCATTTGTAGGTCACCATGGCATTATATAATTACCAGAATTACATGAAAAATAATAACAATTAACTAATAAAACTTTCCCACGCTTTCGTAAAAATATCATAACATATACTTATGTAACTCAAAGGGCAGTATTTTTTTTATTTTTTTAGCTACACTGTAATAATGAACTTTATTTTATTATACTTTTACGATTGTTTTTTCTACATTCTTTCAATGTTGAATATAGGGTGATTATTTATAATGGTCGGCCACGCAGCAAATCTTTACACGCACGATTACGAAAGACGTATTACGTCATACTTACTTCTTACTCTACGTTCTTTTTTGAGACCTGAAATAAATCTTTGAGTTAAAAAAATAAATCATATAGTCGGTTTCCAGCTCTCCTAACTGGACGCTGCTGAACACCAAAATATTATATACACTACATACACCCCTTGGTTTGGACTGATTGCAAATTGTCAGTCTTTGGCCCAATACGCGTACCCGGGGGAAAATCTTGCAGAACATGTATATACTCCCCGAATTATTAATCAAAGTATAAACGGGGACTTATCTCTAACTTTTAAATAAACGACGCAATATATAGAGACTGGCAAAATGTACGGTAAATATACATAATTGGCGACACCAATATTACTGAATCTAGCCGAGTGTTTTAATGCTTGCGCTCGGATTGTCTTGCGATCTGAGTTGCGAGCGATTAGCATTTATTTTATTTGACGATTCGACCTTTAAAATCTGAATTCCCTCAAACTGGGTACGCCCATGTTTGGCCCTAACAACTACCAACGATCCTACAATAAGAGCCAGGTTCAACAACTAAACGGACCACGGACCGATCGGAACAAGCATAGCTTTATCTTGGACTCCATCACAATGACCATTAATACTCATTTTTCAATAAATAATAGATAGATGAAATTAACTTTAGTGTAATTCTAAAGGGCAATGGAAAAAGCTATGCTCGGAGTTTCTCTGCATGATCGAATCAGAAATGAGAAGATCCGCAGAAGAACCAAAGCCACCGACATAACTCAGCGAGTCGCTAAATTTAAGTCGCAGTGGGCAGGGCACATTGCTCGTAGAACCGATGGCCGATAGGGCAGTAAGGTTCTGGAGAGACGGCCACGTACTGGAAGAGTGGACCAATGACCTGGTGATGGTAGCGGGAAGCCGATGGATGCGGGCAGCACAGCTCCGGTCAGCGTGGAAAGCAGTGGACATCTATAGGCTGAAGAAGAAGAGTGAGAGACAGGGTGTAAAGTTCTCATCCACGATAGAAAAGGGACGATCCTCCGACCAGCAGGGTAATTGCGTAATATATTATCAGTAGGCTTCATTTTGACAATTCCACAACATTCATTGCATTATTTACGTTGTTGAGCAGACACATTTTCGAACACATTGATCAATGAATTAGCAATATGCTTCGGAATGATTCAAACTGACATTAATAGTGTGTTACGCAATTGAGGTGCTGACGGGTGTTATGTCTGGTGGACACTTGCTCAACGGTTGATGGTGAGAAGTTGTATAGGTACTTACATATATGTTAATTGCACGCTCAACTCTGCTTGCGAAACTCAGAATCTATATGTCATCGCATGTGGCGTTTGTAGATATCGCTCCATAACCATTAGACAAACTAATAATTGATCAAAAAGAGACTTTGCATTTTTTTATCTCGGTGGTAGGCCATAACATCGGCTGCCGGCAGAAATTACCACGCACCAGACAAAGTCTTGCCGTCAAGCCATTAGTCATGTTCTGGCATGATGTCTGGTGAAGCAGTACGGAGGACGGACCAGTAGGCCTAGTATGAGTTTTCAATACGAAACTTAATCGTCGATATCGAGCGCGTTTGGCGCTCTCATTGGTTGAGAGTTCTTACGACCTTGAAGCGGACCAATCGCTGAGTCAAACGCGCTCGATACGATCGAACGAGTTTCGTATTGAAAACTCATACTAGGCCTACAGAGCATTCGCCAAATGTTGTTGTGTTGGGAGTTTGGTCGAAGAGGGTCTCCAAATCAATCTCCCTCTGGCGCAGCATCGTTGGTCATGTTGTTGGGTTTAACATTGCATCACCTCGCTCAACTGTAGTCTTCCTTCCTATTCACTCAGTTTTTTTTTTTTTTTTTGAGTGAACACGCTCAATCCTTATCTGTATGAGAGGAGACCTGTCTCCTTTCATACAGGCAAGGATTGAGCGTAATCACCACTCTTTCTCGATGCGGGTTGGCGATTTCAGACTTAAAGTCCAGGTTTCCTCAAGATGTTTTCCTTCACCTTGTAATCAGTCATTGGTGTCCAAGATATACTTAGAAAATACATATAACTTTAGAAAAGTTACATTGGTACTTGCCTAGCCTGGAATCGAACCCGCACATTCATACTTGAGAGTCTGGTGTTTTAACCACTAGGCTACCACCACTTTAATGGGTTACAATGTAGAGAAATTTGAGGATTTTTGGACAGATTAAGACCGCCCTTTTTACCCCAATATTCTTTATGACACAATGAAGGAAATCCCTCGAAATATACTCTTCGATATCGGCTGAACTTGCCATAAATAAAAATATAATAGAAACTCAGCTCAACGAATTGGTGTGGTTTGAATTATCAAAACACATTTTGTCCGTACGGTGTTTCTATGGGGTAAGATTATGCGCGAATTAATAATTACCATACAGAAGGATAAAATATCAGGAGTCTTAAGAAAGAAATAAGGAAGAAAGCAAGAAAATACATTTATTTAGTACAGACTTATGTCACAGACACCGAATCCAATCCAATCCTTCTCTGTATGAGAGGAGACCTGTGCCCAGCCGTGGGACGATAAAAAGGTTGATAATGTTGATGATGATGAAAGACACACAATACATCTAAAATAAACACACAGCAGGTAGCAAAAAATACAACTTAAATAGAAAGTAAAAACCCTGATGTAAAAAATATCAGCAAAATGTGCCTCGCGGCTGTACCATAAACGTCCAGTTCAACAAAAATACCAGACAACTAGTGTCTGACGCTGGTTTTCAACTGAACCTGATGTGAGGTGACGGATGTAAATCAGTTTTACACTATGTATAACATAACCCGTGTATGCATACTTAAATATGGTGTGACATTAAAAAATATACAAAAAAAATAAAAAATACTAAGAAAACAAATACAGACAAATATAGGTAATGATAAACTTTCGCTTGTGGACATAAATAAATTCATCGAACAAACTTAACCGTGTTTAAAACAAGAAAAAGATCAATTCACAGCAATGATCTACATAATATAACTACAAACACAAAGTAAAAATACATACAATCCAATCATATAAAATTAACGCGAATTAATGGAATGAAAAATTTAATTAAATGTAAAAAAAAAAACAAATTAAAAGAAAAAATAACAAATTGAATGGAAAAATCAAATTTAATGCAGCACTTGCCAAATGGACCAACCTGTGCGTGACTCGTATTAATAGTAGATTGTTAACCGAGGGTGGAAAGAATCAATTCCCGAGGTATTTAGTCGGCTATAGTCCGAGTAGGAAATGATTCTTTTACCCGTGTTAAACACTCTATTTCGAATATGAGGAAAATAAAACTAGTTGTTTATTTGAACTTTTTATGGATAACACTATTTATGTAATAATGTTAGTCCTAATTTGACTATTAATTTTAAATCGGTACTCTATTTAAAATTAATACTTAGTCATATTTAGACAATTCGTGAAATTAAAAGTTAGATTTTTATTTGGAATGTTTATGCTATTTGATATATTATGACAAATTTGGGTGTTCTGGATATCTGTAAAAGTAGGAGACTCTAGTATTTCATCAGGCGGATACTCCCTGGCCGTTGACGGCTGAGGCGAATTGTGGTGTATTTTTATAGTTTCAGTTAATTTGTTCGAAGTTTTTATTTTGTTTTGGATTGAATCCTCAATGTAGCCTTCGGCGACTGTGCTGGGTTTCCAGTCTCCGTGTCTTTTTAACGTCGTCATGTTGCATGTTGCCCCAGAATCGGCTAAAAGAGTTGCTGACGTACGTCTATAACAATGTCCGGTATACTGCTCACAATTTGATAAATTCAAATATGTTGCTATCTGCTTCGACATACCTGAGATTTTATTTTTTCCGATCACTTGTTTGTAGCGTTTCCCATTCTGGTAGTTGAGAAAAAAACGGTCCGTTTTTAGATCACTGGGTCTCATTTTTTGGTTTTTCTTTACTATTTGTGTAAACTCTTCTTGTACTACAAACGAGCGCTCAATATTTGTTTTTGTTTTAGTCAGTTTTACTACTAATAATTGGCCTTGACTTTCAATGTCCTTAATTGTCAAATTTGTGAGTTCACTGCTTCTGCAAGCGCCGCTTATAGCGAGTATCAATACCACCTGTGAAAACATATAATTTTTAAATTTGTGTAATAAATACATTCTTATTTAGAATAAATCTAACAATACTTAGGTAAACTTACCTTCACTGCCAAATATATCTCGTCAGGAGCATCATTTAAAAATGTTTCCACTTCATGAGAGGTAAAAACCTTAGATTTTCTACTCTTGAACCCCTGAGACTGTCTTTTCAAAAAGGATGTTAAATTATGGATTTTTTTTCAAATTTACATTGTGTTTTACACTAAGTGTACTCTAGTGCATTGAATATCGGCTCCATAGTGTAGAAGGTTGTAGTTTGCTAGACAATCCTTTAAAATATGTAAGAAATACACTTTCGGAAAATGATTTTATATTCTTCTCTCCTCGCCACTTCATAAAATCATTCAATCATCTTTCTTTTGAGATTTCTGGTAATAGATTGTTAATAACACAATTTGCCTTTAATTTGTCTTTAATTGAATCTGGTGTCAATATTTCAGAATCGCTTGAACTCATTTTTAAATTAAAATCTTAGCATAAAAGATTAGGTATTAACATAACTATTTTTTTAATTCTGTCACAGATACATAACAGATTAGTATCCCGCTAATTTATGTCGAATTTGTAAATTTTAAATATGGAACTCGCCACGTTATTGTTGCGCCATAGAATTAATAAGTAGGTACTATAGTACTTCTTAATTCCATGGTTGCAACCTATTTCGCTCAATGAAGTTTGCGCTAAGTTCACACTGGCTGTTACAAAAACTCACATTGACGCTGCATTTTTTTTTATTAGTTTTTTTTTACACAAATTTCTTCACAGCTGACAGCAGTTCTATTTTTAAAGTTCATTCCGACCCTTGGGTGGGAAGTAATTTGTATGAGTTTTTCCCGCTCTAGGGAGGGAAATAGCACTTTTTACCCAATAATCAGATCATGAAAATACTACTTTCCGAATATGAGAAATGAAAAATTCTTTTCGATATTAAAAGTTCTGTGTACGTACGACAGCAGATCAAACTACACGAAACTGGGAAATATTCTCAATCAATCTTGAGCCTTAACGCTTTAAAGATAAAGTTAAAAATCTAATAAGGAAATCTGACAGATTGTAGTAGCTTGATGTGCTGCGTCTTAGCCAAAAACGATTCCGGTCGCGTTTTTGTTCGGATAACTGGAAAGCGCACTCTGTTGCCGAGTCCACGCGTTCCACTATAAGCTAAGTAAGGCTAAACTTCTGTTCAAGACTACGAGAAATACAACCACGCGTAATATTGCACACAATATGTTGGTCAGTCTTAAATTTTATTTAATTACAAGTAATATAAAGGTGCTAAAGCTTTGTCAAACCCTGCCATCTATTATAAAAATGGAGAAGTTGCCTTCTTACTAGTTGTTTCCTACAGACTATAGATGGGAGCACAAACATCTTGTATTGTATACCACAAAAAACAAGTACAATTAGTACCACAGAAAACGTGTAGATGGCACTATGAGGCTACAAATAAAAAATATGGTTTTGGCCAATCTCTTTTAAAATTATTATAAACGCTAAAGTATTTCACTCTGTCTGTATATTGTCTGTTGGCTTTTCGGCTGAATAAATCTCTTTTGGTAATTTATAGGGATTTATAGGGACAGGAAAAGGAAGGGTAGTGGTTTCCTATGGAGAAGAACTGACAAGAAACTCATGTACCTAAACAGCAGGTATATAGACCATAACCTAATTTAGGAGCGTATAATAATGCGTTTCCGTGGGATAAAATTGGCCTCCACGTGAGCGAAGCCGCAGGCAAGAGCCTCAGCGTTATTTGAATAAATTATGTACTTTTAGTTTGAATATAGGTAAGTTGAAATTTCCAAAAATATAGCTTCAGAACGATTATTGAATAAAGAAAGATAAAGTTTTTATTGAGACTCGTACAAGAAGATTGTGGGGGCTTAGTAACCGCGATGTGCTGGATTGCATTCTTGACGAAATGTGGGAGCGCCGGCGAGCGGATCGCAGTCGCCTTACGCCTACATGACATCGCCCTGTCTCGACACAAACATAGAACGTAATCCATTCCATACTAATATTATAAATGTGAAAGTAACTCTGTCTGTCTGTCTGTCTGTTACGCTTTCCCGCTTAAACCTTAAAAATTGGCAATTAAATTATAAAATTTGGCACAGACAGACTTTAGACCCTGAAACATAGGCTTATTGAAAAAAAAAAATTGATATTCCCGAGGGAAATCTAAAAAGCGCGATATACCCGATCTCCACGCGAGCGAAGCCGCGGGCGGAAAGCTAGTATGTTTATAACTCATTTTTGATAAAAATGTCATTTAAGGCATTCTTTATTATGATGACAGCATAACTGAAGTAGTTTAATCCGAGTGTTTTTGTCCAACTTGACTGCCCCATTGATTACGTGGTTGCAAGCGCAACTAATGAGCGTGGGGTCCTGGGTTCGACTTCCGAGTAGGACATGGTGTTATTGGGATTTCCATTAGGATTATTTCAGTAACAGTTTGAAGGTTGGAAGTTGGCGGTTTAACACCCCTACGAAGGCACGTGAAGCCCATGCCGTTGTCTGGTCTTCCAGTGTTGTATCGAATTGCCATTCCACCGAGCTATAACTGTTATGTTATGAAACAGAGAGTGTTCTTGTGTTTATGCACACACTCTCCCACTGTAGTATATCCTTGGTACCTGGCTAATTTTTGTTGAGATTGGCCACCGTGACCGAAGTCACATCAAGGGAGCATACATCAATCAATCATACACACAGTACATCAAGGGAGAAGCCAATAAATTCGAGATATAAAGATTTTGACTTATATTTTCGATTACGATTTGACATAGACGATTGAAATTCATTTTTATAAATTTTGAATTACAGTCAGAGTTATACTAAATAGATATTTAAGTTGCAGAGACGACACATACATGTATTTTATATTTGCACTGTTGACCAATTCTCAAGTCGGTAACTTATTATTATTTGAACTATAGAGGCAATGAGTGTCAAATAATCAAATTGTAAAGTTTGTAAAATAAAACATGGCTGTCTTAGAGATACAGAAGTAGAATTTAATTTTTCGAGTTATGGAGGAAAAATATTTACCAAACTGGCTTGGAGGGACTCACTGATTATTTCCACTAATAGAAGGTTGAAATTTCGAGTAATGGAGGTTTTGGTGTTTGAAGGGAAGGCAACAATACAAAAGAAACCGTGGCCCCGGCTCACAGGCAAGTAAGGAACACGGGTGGGTTTTAGTCAGTAAAAGTCTGACATGCCCTTCCGCTCCGCCCAGATCGGGAGAGGCCATTTGATGATTTCCCATTCAAAACAAAAAAAAAGCAACAAAACATTTTTTCGACATTTGTAGGTTTTCGACTTATCGAGGTTCGACGTGGGTACGACCTTGCACACACGTGAATGAGTTTTGAAAACAGTAAAAAATCTACCAAGCACGTGGATAAGCACGATTAATTTTAAGCACATGTCTCTCTTTTTATACAACTCATGTAGGACATTGATGCCAATTGACATTCTATTTCAACAATATCCAACCGTTGGACAGGTAATTAAACCGGTCAAGTGCGAGTCGGACAGAACATCAGCTGCCGGCAGATGTAACCAAAGTGACAAAGTCTTGCCTCCAAGCAATTCGTCGTGTTCCGGCATTATCTCTGGTGAAGCCGTACAGGGGACGGGTTTGAGTAATTGTGTTGCGATGCGTGCCGGGTATGATGCGCCAAATGTTGTTGGGTCGGGAATTTTGTCTTGGAGAGTCTCTAGATCAATCTCCCTCTGGGGCAGCATCGTTTGTTGTGTTATTGGGTTTAACATTGCATCACCTCGCTCAACTGCTGTCTTCTTTCCTATTGATCCACTTTTTTGGGTGTAAATAGGCTCTTAATAAGCTAGCGCATCAACGATTTTTATCACTGCTTACCATCAGGCGGTCAAGCACTAGTTTATAATAATTATAAATGGAATAAAGGCTTCCTTAGCATTTTATAAAATCTATAAAAATCACTTCTGAAAGCCCCCTTAAATATATATTTTTTAGTTTTTAACTTAAAAGTGGAACAAATATTCTGTGAAAGTTACAAGCGTCTACTTGTAGCTGTTCTATCTAGCAAAATAAAAAAGACAGTTAAGGTGTGCGAGCTCAACTTAAATATTTATCGTATTCTCTTGTCATATCGGCAACAGAAACACGGTATGTTTCTGTTGCGTCCCGATTGCCTTACGAACATCTAATTGTTGCAGTCGGTACGGGCTGTTGGAGCCCTCAAAAGTTCAACAATTGGTCTAACTGCAATGCTTCGATATCGCCTTCGGGTTGTGGAAGTCAGACGGCAGTCACAAAATATCGAAGTTTAGCCAAATGAGCGTTTACAGTGGCAAAGTGGACCCCAGACTTCAAAGCTGAAAAGCTTCGGATACGACTGGAATTCACGTTGAGATGATGATGATGATTTGGGGATACTGCTTGGTGATGGATAGAATTTTGCTGGTACCTATATTGGCAATTAATTTAATGTTCTGAGTTTTGTAATGTGAATTACTTTACATGCATAATGTTGTATAAAGTCATGTGTTTTTTGAACAGACAGCTGTGCTGCTGAGGAGTTTGTTCCACCACTTCTTCTTCCCAGCTAAAACACTAGGAAGTGGCGACGGGCGGCCATTTTGGGAGACTGTCTTATGCAATGCTGACATTCAAAAAGTGCTGTTACTAAGCCTAATTTAAATTGATGTCTTTAATCTTGATTTGAGACGGATAGTGGAGTTTCAATAATACGATCCTTTGATTACGAAACCATAAAAAAGTGTAGCCATCATACTCAAATTATATCCGATGTGCATTTTTTTGCTTGTCCCAAAATAGATTATGAATAAGAAATTAAATTTTTGCTCTAGTATGTCACGTGTTCTTCATGGTGACGTTTAAGAAAGAATTTGGCAACCTAGCTAAGTTAGATCCACCCACTAGACAAAGTCTTGCCGCCAAGCGATTCGTCGTGTTTCGAAATGATGTCTAGTGAAGCCGTACGGAGGACGGGTCTGAGCAGTTGTGTTGCGATGTGTGCCGGTTATGATGCGCCAAATGTTGTTGTGTCGGGAGTTTGGTCGTGGAGGATCTCCAGATCAATCTCCCTGTGGCGCAGCATCATTAGTCGTGTTGTAGAATTTAACATTGCATCACCTCGCTCAACTGCCGTCTCCCTTCCTATTCACTAAGTTTTTTTTAGTGAATAGGTTAAATAAACTAGCGCGCTTTACCATCAACGATTGCATCACTGCTTACCATCAGGCGGTAAGCATTAACATTATAATTATTAAAAAATAAACTAAACTAGACTAAACACAAGACCGCATATTCCACAGAGCCTAAAGAAGAAGAAGGTAATAAGTGCGTTATGACGCCGGTTGGTGGTAAGCAGTGATGCATTCTTTGATGGTAAAGCGCGGTAGTAATTAACGAAAACGCAAGTTGCGTCAGTAGGGAGGGAAAGAATAGTTAGGAAGGTATCTAAGCGTTGGAGACGCTATGTAGTCGGTATCAGTAAAAAAATTTGAATTTCGTTTTTGTGTGAGCAAAATGCTCATGCGCGCGCGCCTCCCTACGGGATATACTGTTATTAGTCCACACAAAAATATTGTTTACATCTAACTTAACCGCATCAATAAAATCAATGCAAAAATACAATTAACACGTCATTAGTTTACAAAATCTGTTTTGACACCAAACACTTTAATTTGATAATTAAATGGAGCAGTTGACTTAATCGATTATTTAAGGTATATTTGCATAATATTTCATCATTCACTGTGATACCTACTGTAATTTTCCATAGATAAAAAATGTAAGGCCCTTTGTACACGGTACGGTTTTTACGGTACGGCGCGGTATATACGGCGAAGTAGAAAAAAATGTGTTTGTCAACAAGCTTCCATATTGATCCATACAAAAACAATGACTGTATCAATGTCAACATACGATGAATAAACCTAGTTATTCACCGTAAGACAAAAAGTGTTTTTATTTATTTGTGTTTGTTTTTATTTGTGTTTTTATTTTTTTTAAGTCACGATTGACGTATTGTGTTCGATTCCCGCAAGGAATAAATATTTGAATGTCCTACGAGCAGTTGTTCCTAGGCTGTTTAAATCCTCCCATGATACAGGATAAATTCCTAGTGTGGGAAAACATACTAAAACTACTACTGTAGTTTTATTTTGTGAACATGTTTTCCCACACAATTCAAATCTTCTTTCTTTTCTTTCTTCTTTTCTTTAGAGTGAATACTACTTCAACTCTTCAATGGCCTCTGTGGTTAGATATCACAATTTCGCCAATAACACGTGTAACAAATTATAGAAATTCTTTAAAAAAAAAATTTCACAATAATGGCGGATATCGCCAATGACAGTTGAAAAAACGGCCGCGTGAGCTGCCTACTAGGAGATTTGATACAAAGCCATGATGTGGCCACTATGCTGCGATATTTCAATGTTCTTTATGAATTATTCAGTTAATGCACTTTTTACTACATAAATCACGCGTTTTTATTTAGTAAACGACACTATAAATAATTTTAAAAGTCCAATGAAAAATGCGCGTGACAGTCATCTTGGCTTTCCTGTCAAAAACCCAATTCAAATCAATCAATTCAAATCGCATCTAAATCATCTATGGAGTACATAGACAATTTAGATGTGATTAAAAACATGGCTACTAAACATACGTCAATTTTCACCAGGCGCGAGTTAAGTGTGCGGAACCCAGCAGTATTAGCTTTGCCAGCACATCTACCACCACCAAATGCCCTAAATGGGATTATTGTCAAATTAGCATTTATTTATTATAAATACCAATGTAAGTTAGTTACAAGCAATTACTATATTTCTAAGCATACTGTTTTTTTATTATTATTAAAATTATAAACTAGCGCTTGACCGCATTCCCGTCTGATGGTAAGCAGTGACGCAGTCGTTGGTGGTAAAGCGCACTAGTTTATTAAGAGCCTATTCACTCTAGCCTTGAAGACACTCAAATTGTAGTCCGATGGAAACACCGCCGCTGGCAAACTGTACCAGTCCCTCGATGTACGCGGTATAAAGGAGGAGGCGAAACGCTTCGTCCGGATCGTAATGGTGTTAACAACGTAAGGGTGGAAACTCGCCGTACGACGGGTCGTCCGATGGTGGAACGGAGATGGGGGAATTAAATCATGCAATTCCTTCGCACACTCCCCAAAAAGCATCCTATAGATTTATAGAAGACCGAAAGGCTGGCTACACTACGCCTGTGCTCTAGGCTTTGGCACTGGCACGCTGTCATAATTAAATAAAGTATTTTTTTATTTAAATCCGAGTTCCATCATTTAATTCGCGCACTAATCAAAATCATAAGTAATTTATTCAAATTAGGCTGAGAATTAGCACTTTTTGAACATTAATATTACATAAGACAGTCCCCTAAACTGCCCACCAATTGACACTTCCTAGTGCTTTCGCTGGGAAGAAAAAGTGGCGGAACCAACTCTTCAGCAGCATAGCTGTGTGTTCATTTAAAAAAAAAACACATGACCTTATACAACACTATGTATAGTGATGAACACAAGAAAGTACAACAAAAATGAAATTATTTACCATATGCCAGCTAGCCATGCCAAAATACCAGTAAAGCAAAACGAAACTAATCTGACAGAGCCTAAACTAATACTGAAGAAGAACGAGAATAACCGACATACCCCTATGATGATGATCAAACTAATATAATATCTTCTGTTCTTATCTTAGTGAAACAGAAAGTCAAACATGCACAGAATTAACACTTAGTTTCGTTTGTGAAGAAAGAAATCCAGGCTAATAGTTAACAGAATTACTGAGGTACACAATTAGTTTAAAGATGTTTTATTTAGCTGTTGTCGGTGATGTCGTGAACGACCTGAGATGAGAAATAGTTAAATTTAATTTTTGGAGAAATATGGAAGTAAAAGGAACACGGTGTAAAGTTCACTCATACTTCATGGAAAAGGGAGGTAGGCCGGTAAACATCGGCTGCCGGCAGAAGTTACCACCCACCAGACAATGTGTTGCCGCAAAGCGATTTGTCGTGTTTCGGAATGATGTCTGGTGAAGCCGTACGGAGGACGGATCTGAGCAGTTGTGTTGCGATGTGTGACGGGTATAATGCACCAAATGTGTTTGTGTCGGGAGTTTGGTCGTGGAGGGTCTCCAGATCAATCTCTCTCTGGGGTAGCATCGTTGATCGTGTTATTGGATTTAACATTGCTTCACCTTGCTCAACTGCCGTCTTCCTCCTTGTTCAATCAGTTTTTTTAAGTGAATAGCTCTTAATAAACTAGCATGCTTTGTCATCAAAAATTGCATCACTGCTTTCCATCAGACGGGATTGCGGTCAAGCATTGGGCTTATAATAATTAATAGTAAAGGTTGTTGAGTCTGGCGGGCAGTTGCCTAAGGGATGATGTTGAGAAGTTGTATATATGCCAGTTGCAAGGTAAACTGTGATTGCAAGATGCTGGATCTGTGTGATGTCAGTATGACGCGTTATTTCCATGTGGCGTTTGTAGCTACCGCTACAATACCATTAGGCTGGTTTCACTGATATCCGGCAGATCCGTACGGGTAGTCCGTGCGCGGAAGGCCCCGTACGGATCACGCCCGCAGCGCTCTGAAACGTTTCAAATCAAAGCTTTAATTTCAAATAAACCAGTTAAAGGCACTTTTGAATTGTCAGAAGGTCGGTCAGTCAGTAAGGTGAAGCTAGTCGCCCATTCCAAAGAGTAGGTACCTATGGAGAAGAACGGGCAAGAAACTCCATGGACACTTTTTTAAATTATCAAGCTATTGATACAAATATTTGATTACATCATTCATGTTCACAATGGGCCTCATACGAAGGCTCAGAGTCACACAAAGGGCAATGGAAAGAGCTATGCTCGGAGTTTCTCTGCGTGATCGAAACAGAAATGAGGAGATCCGCAGAAGAACCAAAGTCACCGACATAGCTCTGCAAGTCGCTAAACTGAAGTGGCAGTGGGCAGGGCACATTGCTCGTAGAACCGATGGCCGATGAGGCAGTAAGGTTCTGGAGTGGCGGCCACGTACTGGAAGACGCAGCGTAGGGAGGCCCCCAACAAGGTGGACCGATGACCTGGTGAAGGTCGCGGGAAGCCGATGGATGCGGGCAGCACAAGACCGGTCAGCGTGGAAAGCCTTAGGGGAGGCCTTTGTCCAGCAGTGGACATCCATAGGCTGAAGAAGAAGAAGAAGAAGATTCATTTTGAAATCAATCGTGTGAGAACGATGCAGAATTATATTGTACGCTAAGAGCGTCCATTATGGAAAACACACAAAAAAAACAACAACAAAAAAAGACTAACCCAATTGTGTTCATTCAGTAAAGTCTTTCAGTATGCAAGTACGCGCTCCCCCCCGAATTAGTCGCTTGCGCACCAGTCCGCGTGGCTGTGAAACGATGTTCCAAGCTCCTTATGAGTGCTCCCGCTCCGGGTGAGTCCATACGGATTTGCCGGATAGCTCTGAAACAGCCTTCATTAATAGAAAGGAATTATAAGAAAAACACTTTAGATTAGGTACATCACAATAACACATTTTTGAAGCATTAATATTGTTTCATAGGTTGCAATAATATAGGTACCTACCTACGTATCCATAATTTAATTAATTGCTTAAATATTTAAACTGATTAACAAAGTTATTTGTTTTGAACGACCTTTAGTTAGTGTCGATTTACCCAGTTATGGATTATAACGCATAACTCGGTTCTTATTATTCTCCTTCAGCCTATAGACATTTACTGCTGAACAAAGGCATCCCTCAAGGCTTCCATTACATTGGGAGATTTTGCCACAATCCCCAACTCGGTTTGTAACCCACAACTAAGTTCGAATCCTGTCGAGCACTAGGCCTAATTTTTCATTATAGCGGCAACTGAAATACATAATCTGGTTACAACTAAGGTTACAAGAAGAAGAGCCAAGTGTGGTTTGGTAGAGGTCACATGTCTTCAAAGATTTGCCTCTAGGGTACATACATATACAGAGTGGTGCTGACAATACGACAATAAATGCAAACACGAACAATGCTGGTTCATAGGAATAATTCTAAACCATAGAAAAAAACCTACCATCAAAAATAAAAAAATAAATAATTTCAAACAAACTAAAACGAATAAAATTGCAAACGGAACAAATAGAACATCCTTTGAAAATATTGGTTAACTGACCTCCGACCGGCGACATCGAGATCCTGTATCGACTTGCTTTTTTCGCGCCATAGTATTAAAGTTTGGATGCGGCGGTCATTAACCTGTAAGCGCTTCCTTATCAACATGTACATCATGTAGATAATGTGAAAAATGAAAAATAATTTCCTGTAACTCAACTAATGGACATATTTATATGATTTTATAGACTGAGAATGTGTTGTCAGCACCATTCTGTATATTCAGCCTAATGTGCCAAAGCTCCTGGGACACAAGCCTCCTGTCGATGAGAGTGGAGTGGGTCGTAATATAACCCGCGGGCCCAATGCGGCACCCTAATTACGTAACACACTATTAGTATCAGTTGGAATAATTTTGAAGCTTATGGCTAGTCCATTGGTCCTTATGTTCGATAAAAATCTCTGCTCACTGCTTACTCGACAACGTAAATAACGCAATGAATGTTGTTGAACTGTCAAAATTAAACTCATAGCTACTGATAATGGGTTACGTAATTACTTTTCGGGTTGGTAGATGCTACACATGTGCGAAATTTAATCACTCCTGGGACACAATCCTGGATGGCACATGTCTACGTGTGGACTGTGAAGTTTTGCTTCTAAGACATGTCGGTTTCGAGAGCAGTGGTGATGAAATCATTTACACAAAGTTAAGCGCCTGCCGGGGTTCGAACCTATGACCTACAAGTACAAGTCGCGATTTCAGACTTATAAAGTCCAGGTTTCCTCAAGATGTTTTCCTTCACCTTCAGTCATTGGTGTCCAAGGTATACTTAGAAAGTACATATAACTTTAGAAAAGTTACATTGGTACTTGCCTGACCTGGAATCGAACCCGCACACTCGTATTTGAGAGGCTGGTGTTTTAACACTAGGCCACCACTGCTCTCTAAAGCCTCTTACTTCTCAATAATTTACACGATGAACCCTTTAAATCCCCGAGGGCTGAGGAATCTATCTTTTAAAACAAAATTATTCATCCAATCAGCTGGAACACATCTCCGCTGATAACGGGCTTGCTCTGCTTTTAACTAAATTAGACGAAGCAAAATTACATTGAGTATTTAATATTAACACATTTTAAATGGACGCGTGTCTCTCATTTGTTAAAAGCATCGTAAACATAAGAAGAAACCAAGCGAGTGCGAGTTGGACATACACACGATGCGTTCCGCGATATAGGGTGTCTCTGACATCGACGCACAAACGAGTACCATGGATCCAGTACATTATTCTGAACCCCCAGAGGTGGAATTTTTCGTCGGTTTTTTCCTGATTTAAAAAAAATAATATGCAGTTTTTTTCACTTTACCGTTCATAATTACTATACTTTTATAACCCAATAAGATTTTAAAGTAAAAATTAATTAATTCGCTAATTACACAAAAAAGCGCATTGAAAACAAAACTCGAAAAATTATCTTATCAGCTGATTTAATAGAGTTCACATCAGGGATCAACTTCATACCTACAAACCTGCACGGCGGTACGCTTGCAACGTTCAAAGGCCGAGCCGACACATTTTTTTAAATACTGTTATTTCTGTAACCGCTCATTAAAGATATAAATGACTATCATAATTTTATTGGTGGCATGCGGTGTAGCCTTCTCGCGAAGTTTGCGTTACGATGTCAGATACACCCTGTATAAAAAGATAATTGTTTGTGTTCTGTTTTTAGTATTAGTTTTAAGGGATAAACATTTCCTATGACTTAATCTACCTTACGCGTTCGTTCACATCAAAATTAATCGTAATTGGTACAGCCGTTTGAGCCTGAAGTTTCAAACATTAACACACACATACACACTCATTCACAGCCGTTCACGTTCATTATTATTGTTTTATCATTTCTTTTAAAAGACACATAGGAATTACTCTTGTATTTTGGGTGCGTTTACAAGCATTTGAATTCACATAAATAAACAGCCAGACCCAGAATAACTACCTGTAGGCCATACAAATATTTGTCCCATGCGGGAATCGAGCCCACGACACTCAGCGCAGCAGCTGATCGCTCAGACACCGACACCATCCGTATCATCACTTTATAATATTAATTTAATAACTATCATCTACAAAGCATTTATTTGTATATATGGCTAATATTTACATAAATTAAAAAGCTAAAAAAATAAAATTATGTACAAGTATATAAAAGAGGAATGTAAATATCTAGAGGGCATCAAAAAATTCATCCGCATCGCTGTCAGGAAACGTGCCCAATAGGCTGGCAGCATTGCCACGTTGTATGGCGATGCTGATTCTTTGGCCAAAAAAATAGCCCAGCCCTCTGGTCACGTTAAGAGTCGATTAAACGTTTGAATCGTCTACAATAATCATCCACTATTCAGTAACGTTTGTGATGACGTCCAACGAGGCGGTCAATTAGAATTACAAGAAATAGTTCAAAACAAATAACAAAAAGTTTTCAATACACTAAACCTCCATGCTACTAGTTTCTTTTTGTTCCTTCACTTAGAACCTCTTGTAAGCAAGGTCTTACCTACTTGAAAAACTAACTAAAGTAAGTACCTAAGGGTGAGGTTAATAGGCTGTGAAGGGTCGTAACAGACTACTTCTGGTTTTCGTTTTCCTAAGGGTCCCCTAACATTTAGAACTAAAAAGCTCTCGGACTACACTCTCGAGCTCATGGAGGACAGACGTGAGATGATTTTGCGTTCGTCAAGTGATGCTTGCAGATACCGGCAGCTCAATAAGCAGATCTCAAAGTCTCTGAAGCGCGACCTACGTCGGTATAATACCGAGCGTATAACGGAGGCTATAGAGCGAAACAGAGGCTCTAAAGTTTTCGCTAGAGATCTGACTATTGGGCATAGCCGGCTAAGCAAGCTGAAGACTGACGACGGCAAGATCTTAACGTCCGGGCCCGAGCTTTTGAGGGAAGTCGAGAATTTCTATGGACAGCTCTACACTTCAACGACAAGACCCGCATTAAATCTTGCTGAAGACCCTAGAGCAAGATTAACCCGACACTACACTGAAGATATCCCGGACGTCAGCCTGCAGGAGATTCGATTGACTCTGAAACAGCTTAAAAACAACAAGGCGCCAGGCGATGACGGAATAACGGCAGAGCTACTGAAGGCGGGTGGTGAACCGATCCTTAGGGCCCTTCAGAAGTTATTTAATTCCGTCATAGATAAGGGAAAAACGCCACAGGCATGGCACAGAAGTGTGGTGGTACTCTTTTTCAAAAAGGGTGACAACACCCTTTTGAAAAACTACAGACCCATCTCACTTCTGAGTCATGTCTATAAGTTGTTTTCAAGAGTCCTCACAAATCGTCTCGCCTGCAGGTTTGACGACTTCCAGCCGCCCGAACAAGCCGGTTTCCGAAAAGGCTACAGCACAGTAGACCACATACATACGCTGCGGCAGGTTATACAGAAGGCCGAGGAGTATAACCTACCCCTTTGCTTGGCGTTTGTGGACTACGAAAAAGCCTTTGATTCGATCGAGACCTGGGCTGTACTGCAGTCTCTCCAGCGGTGCCAAGTAGACTATCGGTATATTGAAGCGCTGAAGGGTTTGTACGAAAACGCCACCATGTCAGTCCGAATACAGGACCAGACCTCGAAACCAATACCTCTGCAGCGTGGTGTCAGACAGGGAGATGTTATCTCTCCGAAACTGTTCACCGCTGCATTGGAGGATGTCTTCAAGGTTCTGGACTGGAAAGGACTGGGCATCAACATCAATGGCGAGTACATGACACACCTTCGGTTTGCTGATGATATCGTAGTCATGGCTGAGACCGCGGAGGACCTGAGTACAATGCTCGAAGACCTCAGTAGGGCCTCCAAGCGTGTCGGTCTTAAAATGAACATGGGCAAGACGAAAGTCATGTCTAATGCCCATGTTGTACCGACTCCTATAAAGATTGGAGACTCTGTTCTCGAAGTTGTTGACAGCTACGTGTACCTGGGACAAACTATCCAGTTAGGAAGGTCCAACTTCGATAAAGAGGTCAATCGTCGAATCCAACTCGGCTGGGCTGCTTTCGAGAAGCTACGTAGAATCTTCTCGTCCGAAATACCGCAGTGTCTCAAGACAAAAGTCTTCGACCAGTGTGTGTTGCCAGTGATGACTTATGGAATTGAGACGTGGTCGCTAACAATGGGCCTTATAAGAAGGCTCAAAGTCGCTCAAAGGGCAATGGAGAGGGCTATGCTTGGGGTTTCACTGCGCGATCGAATCAGGAATGAGGAGATCCGCAGAAGAACGAGAGTAACCGACATAGCCCGAAGAATTGCAACACTGAAGTGGCAATGGGCTGGACACATTGCCCGTAGGACCGATGCCCGATGGGGCCGACGGGTTCTCGAGTGGCGACCACGCACCGGAAGACGTAGCGTGGGTAGGCCCCCGACAAGGTGGACCGACGACCTGGTGAAGGTCGCGGGAAACCGCTGGATGCGGGAGGCGCAGGACCGATCGTCGTGGAGAACCTTGGGGGAGGCCTATGTCCAGCAGTGGACGTCTTTCGGCTGAAATGATGATGATGATGATTCATGTTCACAATGGGCCTCATACGAAGGCTCAGAGTCACACAAAGGGCAATGGAAAGAGCTATGCTCGGAGTTTCTCTGCGTGATCGAATGAGAAATGAGGAGATCCGCAGAAGAACCAAAGTCACCGACATAGCTCTGCAAGTCGCTAAACTGAAGTGGCAGTGGGCAGGGCACATTGCTCGTAGAACCGATGGCCGATGGGGCAGTAAGGTTCTGGAGTGGCGGCCACGTACTGGAAGACGCAGCGTAGGGAGGCCCCCAACAAGGTGGACCGATGACCTGGTGAAGGTCGCGGGAAGCCGATGGATGCGGGCAGCACAAGACCGGTCAGCGTGGAAAGCCTTGGGGGAGGCCTTTGTCCAGCAGTGGACATCCATAGGCTGAAGAAGAAGAAGAAGAAGATTCATTTTGAAATCAATCGTGTGAGAACGATGCAGAAATATATTGTACGCTAAGAGCGTCCATTATGGAAAACACACAAAAAAAAAACAACAACAAAAAAAGACTAACCCAACAAATAGATGCTTTACAGCAAGTACATTGTGTTCATTCAGTAAAGTCTTTCAGTATGCAAGTACGCGCTCCCCCCCGAATAAGTCGCTTGCGCACCAGTCCGCGTGGCTGTGAAACGATGTTCCAAGCTCCTATGTGTGCTCCCGCTCCGGATGAGTCCGTAAGGATCTGCCGGATAGCTGCGAAATCAGCCTTTATTAATAGAAAGGAATTATAAGAAAAATACATACATTATATTGTTTCATAGGTTGCAATAATATAGGTACCTACCTGTATATTCATAATTTCATTAATTGATTAAATAATTAAATTGATTAACAAAGTTATTTGTTTTGAGCGACCTTTAGTTAGTGTCGATTTAGCGAGTTATGGATTATAACGCATAACTCGGTTCTTATTATTCTTTTTCAGCCTATAGACATTTACTGCTGTACAAAGGCATCCCTCAAGGCTTTCATTACATTGGGAGATTTTGCCACAATCCCCAACTCGGTTTGTAACCCACAACTAAGTTCGAATCTTGTCGAGCACTAGGCCTAATTTTTCATTATAGCGGCAACAGAAATATATAATCTGGTTAAAGTTACAACTTCTGCTGCGATATCCCTACTCCTCATGATAATAAAATAATCCATACTAATATTATAAATGCGAAAGTATCTCTGTCTGTCTGTCTGTCTGTCCGACTTTCACGCCAAAACTACTAAACCGATTGTCATGAAATTTGGTACACAGATAGTCTAGAGCCTGAGAAAGGACATAGACTACATAACATTCCGCGACGCCAATAGGAGCAGAGCAATAACAAAAATGTTTCGAAAACGGGGGTGAACGCAGGCTTACATATTGCTCTCAATTTTAACAGGCGCTTATTTTATATCATCTGAGCTCCTGTAAACTGAAGTCCACGCGGACGGAGTCGCGGGCAACAGCTCGTCTTACATATAAAAATAGGTAATCGCCTTTCATAGATTAGTCAGCCTATTATGTTTCCACTCTTGGAACACAAGCCTTCTGTCGGTGACAAGGACTGTGTGCGGGTTGGTAAAGGTCATGTCTTCAAAGTTTCGCCTCTAGGGTACATACATATACAGAGTGGTGCTGACAATACGACAAATGCAAACACGAATAATGCTGGTTCATAGGTAATCCTATTTTTTTTTTTTTTCTTGACGCTGTGGAAATGCGTAAAGGCATTTCCACCACCATACCCCGAAGGGCGTGTGTGGGACTCGCCCAGCCGAAGCCGGGAATACCCACTAAAACCAAACAGCGGCACACCGACATCGCCTTAGTGGCGGGGTCATGGGAAATAGCAGAGCCTGCACTACCAATCCCCCGCCGGCGATTCCCGCCAAAAGGCGGGCCCACAGTGGGCCCTCCATAGGGAGGGGCCCGGCTGGGTACGTCTTCTTGTGCGAGAAGACGCAGCAGCCAAGGGTTTTTTAGCGAGGTGTCCTTCCTCTTAGCTCCACTCGTTTGCCCGAAAGCAAACGGTGAGGAGACCGGGTTGCCCGACGGTGACCCGGAGTTCGGGTCACGTCAGCCACCTGGAGTGGTGGCCGACCCGCCGCACGTGTGACCGCCGAAGCGGTCCCCACTTCTGGTTTTGGTCCGCGCCGGTAAACCGGTAACCCCCATATCTGGGGGCCGTTCCCCTATCCGCCACCTGGGGATGCGTTCGATGGCAGGCCAGAAACTGCACACGGAAGGTATTCCTATTCCTAACCTAACCTAACCTAAACCATAGAAAAAACCTACCAACAAAAATAAAAAAAAAATAAAATTTCAAACAAACTAAAACGCATAAAATTGCAAATGGAATAGAACGTCCTTTAAAAATATTGGTTCACTGACCTCCGACCGGAGATAGCGCGATCCTGTATCGACTTGCTTTTTTCGCGCCATAGTATTAAAGTTTGATACCGCAGGATGAGGCGGTCATTAACCTGTAAGCGCTTCCTTATCAACATGTACATTATGTAGATAATGTGAAAAATGGAAAATAATTTCCTGTGACTAAACTAATGGACATATTTATTTGATTTTTTATGGATAGATTGAGGATGTGTTGAGGTACGCGATGTTTAATTTATTGTCGTATTGTCAGCACCACTCTATATATTCAGCCTAATTTGTCTAAGCTCCTGGGACACAAGCCTCCTGTCGATGAGAGTGGAGTGGGTCGTAATATAACCCGCGGGCCCATTGCGGCACCCTAATTACGTAACACACTATTACTATCAGTTGGAATCAGTTTGAAGCTTATGGCTAGTCCATTGGTCCTTATGTTCGAAAAAAATCTCTGCTCACTGCTTACTCGACAACGTAAATAACGTAATGAATATTGTTGTACTGTCAAAATTAAAATCATTGCTACTGATATGGGTTACGTAATTACTTTTCGGGTTGGTAGATGCTACACGTGTGCAAAATTTAATCACTCCTGGGACACAAGCCTTCTGACGATGACAAAAAGAGTGTGCTGCAATCTACAATCCTGGATGGCACATGTCTACGTGTGGACTGTGAAGTTTTGCTTCTAAGACATGTCGGTTTCGAGAGCAGTGGTGATGAAATCATTTACACAAAGTAAAGCGCCTGCCGGGGTTCGAACCTATGACCTACAAGTACAAGTCGCGATTTCAGACTTATAAAGTCCAGGTTTCCTCAAGATGTTTTCCTTCACCTTCAGTCATTGGTGTCCAAGATATACTTAGAAAGTACATATAACTTTAGAAAAGTTACATTGGTACTTGCCTGACCTGGAATCGAACCCGCACACTCATATTTGAGAGGCTGGTGTTTTAACACTAGGCCACCACTGCTCTCTAAAGCCTCTTACTTCTAAATAATTTACACGATGGACCCTTTAAATCCCCGAGGGCTGAGGAATCTATCTTTTAAAACAAAATTATTCATCCAATCAGCTGGAACACATCTCCGCTGATAACGGGTTTGCTCTGCTTTTAACTAAATTAGACGAAGCAAAATTACATTGAGTATTTAATATTAACACATTTTAAATGGACGCGTGTCTCTCATTTGTTAAAAGCATCGTAAACATAAGAAGAAACCAGGCAAGTGCGAGTTGGACATACACACGATGCGTTCCGCTATAAAGTCTGAAAGTCTGTGTCTCTGACATCAACGCACAAACGAGTACCATGGATCCAGTACATGATTCTGAACCCCCAGAGGTGGAATTTTTCGTCGGTTTTTTCCTGATTTAAAAAAAATAATATGCGGTTTTTTTCACTTTAAACCGTTCATAATTGCTATACTTTTATAACCCCATAAGATTTTAAAGTAAAAATTAATTAATTCGCTAATTACACAAAAAAGCGCAATGAAAACAAAACTCGAAAAACTATCTTATCAGCTGATTTAATAGAGTCCAAATCAGGGATCAACTTCATACCTACCAACCCGCACGGCGGCACGCTTGCAACGTTCAAAGGCTGAGCCGGCATATTTTTATAAACACTGTTATTTCTGTAACCGCTCATTAACGATATAAATGACTATCATAATTTCCTATGACTTAATCTACCTTACGCGTTCGTTCACACCAAAATTAATTGTAATTGGTACAGCCGTTTGAGCGTGAAGTTTCAAACATAAACACACACATACACACTTATTCACAGCCGTTCACGTTCATTATTATTGTTTTATCATTCCTTTTAAAAGACTTTACAAGCATTTGAATTCACATAAATAAACAGCCAAACCCAGAACAAAGTTACTTGTAGGCCATACGAATATTTGTCCCATACCCGGAATCGAGCCCACGACACTCAGCGCAGCAGCCGATCGCTCAGACACTGACACCATCCGTATGATGACTTTAAAATATTAATTTAATAACTATCATCTACAAAGCATTTATTTCTATATATGGCTAATATTTACATAAATTAAAAAGCTAAAAAAATAAAATTATGTACAAGTATATAAAAGAGGAATGTAAATATCTAGAGGGCATCAAAAAATTCATCCGCATCGCTGTCAACAGGAAACGTGCCCAAAAGGCTGGCAGCATTGCCACGTTGTATGGCGATGCTGATTCTTTGGCCAAAAAATAGCCCAGTCCTCTGGTCACGTGAAGAGTCGATTAAACGTTTGAATCATCTATAATAATCATCCACTATTTAGTAACGCTTGTGATGACGTCCAACGAGGCGGTCAATTAGAATTACAAGAAATAGTTCAAAACAAATAACAAAAAGTTTTCAATACACTAAACCTCCATGCTACTAGTTTCTTTTTGTTCCTTCACTTAGAACCTCTTGTAAGCAAGGTCTTACCTACTTGAAAAACTAACTAAAGTAAGTACCTAAGGGTGAGGTTAATAGGCTGTGAAGGGTCGTAACAGACTACTTCTGGTTTTCGTTTTCCTAAGGGTCCCCTAACATTTCGATCGGAATGAAGAAAACTGGATAAGTGCGAGCCGGATTCGCACACGACGTTATCTATACAAAATTAACTAATTCTATTTCTTTTTTGTTTTATCTAAAATTTCAGTCAACTAGCTGTCACTGTTATACAGTATGTTAAGAAAACCCTGTACGATCCGTGAAGATGTTGTTAGGTATCGATAACTGATTCTACTAACGGATACAAAACCGGGCTAAACTTAAAAAAAAAAAAATCCGCCTAAAAAAATAAATATTATTTCGCAAAAAGAGGTAACTTAATAAATGTGCGTTAATCACCCTTACGTGGACGGGGGGCGGCAGGGCACGCGGCACGTGGTCGCATCGCTATTCGCTCATAATAATACCGGTGTTGTAACTTAAAAAAAAAAAACCAAATTTCGGGGAAGTTGGAATTAATTCGCGGGAAAAAAAGATTATTTCAAAATTCATTTGTATTGGTACTATGATGATTACGTAAAATTTTATATTATATTTGGTCATGTGTTTACCTAACCTTTATTATCCTTATGGGTCGGACAGGGTTTTCTTAACATGCTGTATAAGTTCATATAATTGTCTTTCTTTACAATGCATAAATATGTGAGCTGTCACGCCCTTTATACCTGGGACTTTTATTTACATTTCCATTTTAATTTTTTTAATTTTTTTTTTGCTTTGCTGGTATTTTGACGTGGCTATCTGGCATAAGGTAATTAATTTCATTACGTATTATATGTTATGTTTTAGTCAAGTCTCGGGAGTTCAGGACTTGCAAAAAATTTATAAAAATCAAGGACAGGTAGTTACCAAAACCTACGTACATTTTAGAGTTCCCTTTACCGAAAAACCAATAGTGAGTGATATTCTTATCTACAGACACACCTATGCAAATAATTAAGGTTTTTAACTCTTAAATAAAAACCAATAAGTTTTCTTAACCAATTTTAAATCTAAATACGGTGAGTCAAAACTTAATACGTTTGTAATTTTCTAGCGAGAGGTGATTATAGCCACTCGTTGCATAAGATAAGGTGTCAAGTACTAGCGAAGGCCTATTGTAATTAAATGGGCATATTTTTACTAAAACAGGGCCAGGATCACCGTTATTTTTTTTATTAAACGGAGAATTTCTTAAAGTACCTAGAGTAAAAGTAAAGTTCATTATAACTAGACGAACACCCTACATTTAAATAATTAAATAATATGAAATTAAAACAATAGGAAAGAAGAAGTTAAAAAAAATTTAAAACGATATTTTCTACGGAATCACTTTTTAAGGATGCATTTTACAGTGGGTGTGTCAAAGGGACCGCAGCACCCAGACCGAAAATCCTCTCGTTAATACCGACAGTACCGATATCAAAAATGCGATATAAAATAAACACGACATTGAAGTGTTTTCTTGCTTCTGATAAGCTATCAAAGACTCGATCTTAGCATGAAAATTAATAGATCGTAATTAATTATAGAAATAACACAATTAATAGTACCATTCATAGGGGTAGATGCAAGAAGATTTCATTGAATTTACTTCTATTATTTTCTCGGTGGTAGGCCATAACATCGGCCGCCGGCAGAAGTTACCATCCACCAGACAAAGCCTTGCCGCCAAGCGATTTGTCGTATTCCGGCATGATGTCTGGTGAAGCCGTACGGAGGACGGGTCTGAGCAGTTGTGTTGCGATGTGTGCCGGGTACGATGCGCCTAATGTTGTTGTGTTGGAAGTTTGGTCGTGGAGGGTCTTCAGATCAATCTCTCTTTGGCGCAGCATCGTTGGCCGTGTTGTTGGGTTTAACATTGCATCACCTCGCTCAGTTTTTCTGAGTGAATAGGCTCTTAATAAACTAGCGCGCTTTACCATCAACGATCGCATCACTGCTTACCATCAGGTGCGATTGCGGTCAAGCGCTAGTTTATAATTATTAAAAAAATATATATATTTCTAGGATCATCACTGCGAAGTTTTCGCACTAAACTTCAAAACAAAATAATGAAAAAACCCATGCACTTTGGTACCTCACACCGGTGCCATGGGTTTGCAACATACATATATTTTATATACTGAAAGTATTATTTCATATTTCTGAAACAGATTGTAGTAATGGGGGTCAGACTTTTTCCTACGGATCCCTAAAAGAAACGGCCGAATAGAGTTGATTGAAGTGGACCGTGTTCTTAAGTAATACAGTGTTAGGTTTAGCGGAAATTGTGAGAAATGGTTGTTTGTTAGAAAGAAAGGAATTTTGAAGGAAAGCTTCTTTTTTCTACTTGGGTTCAAGCACTTTACTAAATTATTCAAATTAATGCGAGATTTTCCAATACATTTGGCATATACAATATGGCAGTAACAAGAACAAAATACTCACTGAAGATTTTTGCACGATAGGGCTGGTAGGTATCGAATTGATGTCTATAATGAAAAAGTCAGTTTTGCGTTTCATTTCAGGGTTTCATACGCAAAAGGTACGGACAGGACCCTATTAGAGCCATTCCACTGGTCACCGTCTCGGCGACTCGGTCAATGGCATAGAGTAACTTATATTACGGAGAATGGCAACTATGACTACCTTTTTTTTGGTGTTGATGGGAAATCATCAAATGACCTTTCCGCTCTAGGAAGAGCGGAAGGGCGTATCAGACTTTTATTGACTAAAACCCACCCGTGGTCCTTCACTTGCATGTGCGCCAGGACCACGGTTTTTCTTTTAATCAACTCGCAACCTTTCCACCACCGAACCAATTCTAGTTCGTTGCTCTGCACTCGAAGTTGTTTTTTGTATACCTGTGACAAACAATCCAACTAGGTAGGTCCAACTTCGAGAAAGAGGTGTCTCGACGAATCCATCTCAGCTGCAGGCTGCCCACCTGCGTTCGGGAAGCTACGATACATCTGCTCATCGTCCAAGATACCACAGTGTCTGAAGACTAAAGTCTTTAACCAGTGTGTGTTGTCAGTGATGTCTTACAGAACTGAAACGTGGTCGCTCACAATGGGCCTCATACGAAGGCTCAGAGTCACACAAAGGGCAATGGAAAGAGCTATGCTCGGAGTTTCTCTGCGTGATCGAATCAGAAATGAGGAGATCCGCAGAAGAACCAAAGTCACCGACATAGCTTTTTGAGTCGCTAAAATTAAGTGGCAATGGGCGGGGCACATTGCTCGTAAAACCGATGGCCGATGGGGCAGTAAGGTTCTGGAGTGGCGGCACGTACCGGAAGATGCAGCGTAGGGAGGCCCCCAACAAGGTGGACCGGTGACCTGGTGAAGGTCGCAGGAAGCCGATGGATGCGGGCAGCACAAGACCGGTCATCGTGGAAAGCCTTGGGCAAGGCCTCTGTCCAGCAGTGAACATCCATAGGCTGATGAAGAAGAAGAAAGGAATGAATTAGAATTACATTGATTATTTAATAATAATACACACATTTTAATTTGACGCTTGTCCCTCATTTATTAAAAGCATTGTAAATATTAAAACCTATAAAAACGGATACGCGAACATTTCGTGCGCTTTGCCTGTTTTTTTAAACGTATGTAATTTTGATTGTAGTCTGTGACAATCATTTACAACATTTATCTTTGACGAATGGCGTGACTTTTCAAATATTTCATTTTCCCACAGAAAATCACATTTTCAAAAATTAAAGTCTTATTCAAAAAGTAATTATGCCTATTTCAGGTATTACATAGGTAATAGTAGTAGGTACAGTAGGTACAGCCATTATTTAAATCACATGCATATTCATGACAAGATGATAAACAAGACATCCATTTTCTTTACGTCTTGTTTCTAATATATTAAATTCTTACACAAATATCCATTTCTAATGGAATCTTGCTGAAATTGAAGTTAAAAATGTCTTCTGAGGAAACTCGATCCAAACCCAGCTTTGTGCAGAAACCTTTGTGGAACAGAAAAGAAGATCTAGTCGCATACATAGGTGAAAATGCAATGTATAAAATTCTACCTTTTATATTCTTTATAAGAAACTAGTTTTTGACCGTGGCTTCGCTCGCATAACTTCTGATTTAGAACACAGAGGAAAGTCGGAACCGAATATTATTTTAGTACAGTACTGTAGAGGTACTGTTATTAAGGAGTTGAGGGCGGATTTCGATCGCCACCTAAAAATCACGTCAATGCGTCGCTCCGTTTTGCTGTGATATACGGACAAACAAACAGACACGCACACTTTCCCATTTATGATATAAGTATTGATTGGAGTAGGTAATATTAACCCATCAAAAAACATTAGTAGCTACCACGTTTCTGTTTCCCATACGTTTTAAAAATAACGTCTCATATAATTTCTTTTAGTGAAAAATCATCAATAATTGGCTTCTCCTGCTCTGGGCACGAATGTGACTCAGACTTTTGCTGACTCAAATCCACCCGTGCTCCTTGGTTGTCTTGCCAGATCCCTCAGCAACCAACCAACGGCGAGACCAACTCTAACAATCCGCGATGAGGGTTTGATTTAGGAGATCCTACCACTATGTGTTGACATCTCTTTGAGGCACGCGTAGGACACAATCCGCCGTCGGCACGGGCTTGATACTTACCGTAACGACAGCGACTTATAGTGACGGCCTAGCATTTCCTCCCGTCTTATCCTGAACAGGATCGTGGAGGCATGAGAAACAGGGAGTAAAGTTCACTCATCCTCCATAGAAAAGGAAATATCCTCCGACCAGATGGGTGTTATGTCTGGCGGGCACTTGCCCAACGGGCAGTGTTCCCCAGTGAGTCGGGGTGGTGGCGCTGCATTATACTTCTGTGTGTCGGATGTTGTACAGCGCCGGGATGAGGCTGGCTGCAGGAGAGAGGGCTCTGCTTGTTGACCGGCCGAAAGTGCAATGTGCTGTGCCGAGGTTGCTGATGAGGCTGAGGGTGTTAACCAGGTACGCGCGGTCGCTGCATGCTTGTGGTTAGGATACCCGTTGTAGCCGTAGGTGTTGGCTGGCTGGGTGATTCGCCGATGAAGCTTGCGGGAGTGATATGTACCTCGTATGTGGTCAGTGGGACCAACCCAGTTAATATTAGAGAATGAATTGTCAAAACACGTATTCGTTCCATCATCCTCTTTCCCGGCTCTTTAATCATAGCGATACTTGAGATAAATACCTTGCATCAAGAACAGCACGTCCCACTGAAGGTAACACCTCTCTCAATTTAACTTGTGATTCTAACAGAATCACTAATTAAATTGAAGAATAGCCTTAAAGGCTAATTTCTTATTAATTCATCAACTTTCTTTATCCTTAAAATCAAAGCAAAGCAGAAATATGCATATAAAGCGTTTTTTGTGACATTTCTCAATAGAGAAATTCTTTAGACCCAAAAAATCCTGTAATATATGTGCAGCTGTTATCAAAGTCAGATGATACGGATATCATCACAGCAGTCCGTTTGAGGGTATTACATATGCATTATGCACAAGTTGTGACGTTTCTATTGTACGGATGACAGCAAGTCAAGCTACCCGAAACTGTCAAATATTACCAATCAACCTTGAGTCTTAATGCTTTAGGGATAAAGTAGAAAATCTAATAAATAAATCTGACAGATTGTAGTAGCTTGATATGCTGTCGTCTGTACATTTGCTCGAGGGAATATCTTATGAAAAATTAATGCAGCCTTACTGTGTTCAAGTCTCGTAGGAGACTACTACAGACTACTGAGACTTATAGCTAAAAGCACGCTCAGAGTTTCTAATCTGCAAGTGGGAGTCATTTGCGCAAAAATGTAAACGAAGTTTGTGGAAAAGTTTTTTTTTTTTTTTTATTAAAACATAAACCAGCGCTTGACCGCAATCCCAATAACTTTATTTAATTAAATATGGTTAATTTACAACACCAGTAACCAACCAGTACCAACAACAGTACAATACCAATTACATTAATTTTCATAGATACAAACAATTACATTAAAAACTTAACTTAAAAAACTTTATACAAAAAAAATAGAAACCGACTTCAAAAAAAACACTTAAAAGGAAAAAATAAATTTACTTTTGTCATGGAACCAGCTCTGGCTACAGTTTTTGCTGGGAGTTGCGCAAACAGATTATATGCCTGCGGCTTTGACGGTAACCGATGCATTTGTCAGGCACAAACGGCAGAAAAGTCCATGGAACTGTAGGCAGTCTTTAACTCCTACATCAAAGTTAAGTTCGTTAAAGTTAAAGTTCAGTTTAGGCAACAACTTCCAGCATTTTTCATAACATTTTATATGTATACTACTGGTCGCTCTCAAAACATATTAATTATTATGAAAATAAAGTTGATATTCGTTTAACTTGAAATAGGGTAGGGGTGTGCAGCACTGCGTACTTTTTTATAATTTATAAACTAGTGCTTGACCGCAATCCCGCCTGATGGTAAGCAGTGATGCAATTGCTGATGGTATAGATAAACATTACATTCTATCAAACGGCCCTGTTATTAATGGAATAATAAAATAATTAATGTAATTTTCTCGGTGGTAGGCCATAACATCGGCCACCGGCAGAAGTTACCATCCACCAGACAAAGTCTTGCCGCCAAGCGATTTGTCGTGTTGCGGCATGATGTCTGGTGAAGCCGTATGGAGGAGCCTGCGCCACAGGGAGATTGATCTGAAGACCCTCCACGACCAAACTCCTAACGCAGCAACATTTGGCACATCGTACCCGGCACACATCTCAACACAACTGCTCAGACCCGTCCTCCGTACGGCTTCACCAGACATCATGCCGGAACACGCCGAATCGCTTGGCGGCAAGACCTTGTCTGGTGGGTGGTAACTTCTGCCGGCAGCCGATGTTATGCCCTACCACCGAGGAATATTGCTCCATTGCTCCAAATATTTGAAAAATGTGTTTGCTTAACCACGTAAATAACGCAATGAATATTGTTGAACTGTCAAAATTTGAAACCCATTGTTACTGATAGTGTGGTACGCAATTACCTTGCCGATATTCACATGAGATGGACATCTACATATGTGGTTAAAACCGCGAGGCGTTGTTAGTGTAAATTTAATTTTAATAATCAGTTTGTAAAAAGTCTACAAATTTGGAGGTATGAAGAACAGGGAGTAAAGTTCAATCATTCACCATAGAAAAGGGGGATCCTTGGACCAGACGGGTGTTACGTCGGCGGGAAGCCCAACGGTTGATGTTGAGAAGTTGTGTTTATGCCAATTGCACGGTAAATTCTGCTTGCGAGATGTAGAATTCGAGTGACGTCAGTATGATGCGTTGTTCGCATGTGGCGGTTGTAGATACCGCTACATTAAAAAACATCGTGTGGTTTTATGAAACCACGGTAAGAGTGAAACTTTGGACCTCGAGAGGCGTTCTGACGAGCGCATTTCACTTTATACCTACTCCGTGGCCGACCGTCACGCAACACGCAATATACAGACGAAAAAGTTTGAAACAGTGTAATAAAAGTTGCGGCATGTACCGGAACGCGCAGAGTAGGAAGTCCCTCAACAAGGTGGACCGATGACCTGGTGAAGGTCGCGGGAGGCTGATGGATGCGGGCAGCTCAAGACCGGTCATCGTGGAAAGCCTTGGGGGAGGCCTTTGTCCAGCAGTGGACCTCTATAGGCAGAAGAAAAAGAATAATAAAAGTGTCTCTTTAAAAACCAAATAGGCGGGAGCTAATACTAAAATTAGTCATTTATCGGAACATGACCAGCCTTGTGGGTCAGTTTGTTTGAAACCAAATTAATCATTCCAAGGTATTATCTGCCTAACCCTTTGGGGTCAGCTTCCACTCTAACCAAATGCAGCTGAGGCAAAAGGTGACCTATTTGAACTGGGTTAGTAACACTAATTGCGGGTTGTTTATCGTCCGCGTTCTAATACGCTGATGATAAATGGACATACAAAAGTTTTGTATGTATATATAATAAGTATAAATTTTGGTAATAGCATGTATGTGTATATAGCTTATATAAGTATTTATTTAAATGATGTTAAGAGCTTTTTTTCTCTTCACCATCTGTGGCTGACTGGTAGAGAATGCCTAAGGCATTAAGTCCGCGTCTGTATAATTTATGTGCGAAAGAATAAATAAATAAATAGACGTGGCGCTGACGGACAGCGAGCGAGAATACAAAACTTCATTGGACCGATACCAGCCCTGACTACTATATCTAACTTTTTTTTGTTTACGGTGGGAAATCATCAAATTGCCTCTCCCTCTCTGGGCGACTACATCTACCCTTACACTGAAATGTCACCAAGTCTTGTCTCAAACTTAGCGTTACAGTTGAATGTTATATGTGAGCTGATTGTGAATGTTAATGAGTAGAGATGTAGAATTCAGGTGACGTCAGTATGATGCGTTGTTCGCATGTGGTGGTTGTAGATACCGCTACATAAAAAAACATCGTGTGGTTTTATGAAACCACGGTAGAAGTGAAACTTTGGACCTCGAGAGGCGTTCTGACGAGCGCCTTTCACTTTATACCTACTCCGCGGCCGACCGTCACGCGACATGCAACACACAGAGGAAAAAGTTTGAAACAGTGTAATAAATGTTGCGGCCACGTACCGGAAGACGCAGCGTAGGAAGGCCCTCAACAAGGTGAACCGATGACTGATTCTTCTGATTGTGAATGTTAATGATGGGCCCTAGTATTACAGATTTATTATCAATTCATTAAAAGTTCTTAATCTGCCAAATTCATAACGATCGATCAATTATCTCAGTTGTCTCGTAATGGAATCGTGATAGACATGTACATATATGACATTGCACTATTGACATTGTTATAAAATCCGTTAGTAGAAGTGATTTCATAAAAAACTACTACTCAATTTAAACATTTATTAATTTGGAATGAAAATTGATCATTATGGAATAGTCGTGGTGGCCTAGTGGTTTGAACACCAGCCTCTCAATTATGAGTGCGCGGGTTCGATCCAGGCCAGGCAAGTACCAATGTAACTTTTCTAAAGTTATATATGTACTTTCTAAGTATATCTTGGACACCAATGACTGAAGGTGAAGGAAAACATCTTGAGGAAACCTGGACTTTTTAAGTCTGAAATCGCCAACCCGCATTGAGCAAGCATGGTGATTATGCGCAATCCTTCTCTGTACGAGAGGAGACCTGTGCTCAGCAGTGGGACGATAAAAAGGTTGATAATGATGATGGGATCGTTGATCGACCATTCTGACACTATTGTGTGTGTAAAATAATCAGAACAGCGCCTAAAACTAATGGAATGCTTATTCTGATCTGCAGGAATACATACAAATAAGTGTGAGTACATAATATACAAAGCTATTTATTGTTTTTACGAAACCTGAATATAGTTTGTTCAGATTAAGCCACTGAATCGATTCCAATCATTTTTACACCGTTATGTTTTTTCCTAAATACATTGAGAAATTATTGCACTGTGGTTACCGAGCCCGCACGGTAGATCATAGAAATGCGCGCGCCGGAGCAAGAGCTGATGCCAGAGGTCAACACCCGCTCGCCCGCCTGAGCGGAGCGTGTTTTTATTGGAACAACCAAGTCGGATAACAAGCTCATAACTTTGTGGTTTTTCATTAGGTATATCTTTTTGAAATTTTGTCCTTTACTTAAAAATACTGGATACGTGTTATAAACATAATCAAAAATTAATGTTGCATACATTTACTAGGACTACTACAGACATAGGTACAGACTCCAGTTTCCACTATATCAATATAATTTTGTATATTTAATTATGTGTTGAACTTATCTTTCATTACGTGGTGAAAAAAAAACTTTTATTATTATTTCATTACAATACATTAAAATTATACGGGATGACGATTTGCTTATAAATAATTGACTGTACCTTTGCCTCCGTGAAGGTTTCATTTGCAAAGATCCAAGGAAATGATAAATGACTTATGATTTGCTTACTCAAAGTTTGGGGCGCAGGAAGAACAAATCTAACTTAGGGGCCTAGCGAGAACAAATCAAAGTTTGGGGCCCGGCAAGAACAAGTGAAACTGCTGAATAATTTTAGGAGTCCAAGATATTATATAGATATTTTGAGTATTATAACTGAAGTACGTCGTAGGAGCAGTTTATTGCTTTTGAACGAAATCATTGAGTTTTTGAAAGAAAGAAAAAATGAAGGAAAGATAGGTGATAAAAGTGAACACAGTAAAAAATAAAACAGGAAACAATATTATATTTAAAAACAAGTAAAAAGTGTGATTAAAAAATTAAATGAATATTTAAATCCTTTTCAAACGCAAAGAGAAATTAAATTGCAGCCGTATTATGTTAAAGAGTGAAAATTGAAAGAATTAAAGAAGATGAAACAAGCATTCATTAGCAGTAAACATGTAGATACAAAACACAAAAAATAACAATTTAATTTTTTTTTATGATTTCAGTCTTCGAAAATTTCCATTTAAATCATATGCTGTATATATTATCTATATTAAATCAAAAATGTATTAAATTATATAAGGATTAATGCTGTATTGATTAAAATCGCTTCGAAAATTCGCCGGTATTTGTTTTAAAAAGTAAATAACAAAAAAAAAATATTGTTGGTTATCCATAAGAGATAGACATTTACCATCGGTGACTTTTTTGTAGACCTTTTCAATGTGTACAATATTTAGTAAATTATTCGGATAAATCTCGTAGGATGCCGCCTGCGTTTCACTGCAGAAGAAATGTAATTATTTACGACATCACATTAGAAGCCTTAAAAATAATAGTATTTCTCCACAATTTTGTGGATGATTTTATACATATAAACCTTTCTCTTTAATAACTCTATGTATTAGAAAAAAACTGCATCAATTCGTTGCGGAGCTTTAGATTTAATCATAGTAGTCATGGTGACCTAGTGGTTAAAACACCAGTCTCTCAAGTATGAGTGTGCGGGTTCTTGTCTAAAGTCATATGTACTTTCTAAGTATATCTTGGGCACCAATGACTGTAGGTGAAGGAAAATATCTTGAGGAAACCTGGACTTTATAAGTCTGAAATCGCCAACCCGCATTGAGCAGGCGTGGTGATTACGCTCAATCCTTCTCTGTATGAGAGGAGATCTGTGCCCAGCAGTGGGACGGTAAAAAATAAAGTTTGACGATGATGATGAATCATACAAAGGGACATAGGGACAGAGAAAGAGACTTTGTTTTATACTATATAATGATGAAAGTAACTGGTATCTGCCGCGGGTTGTTCGAAATTGAGATACCGGAGCCTTTTCGAACAGACAAGACGTGAAGGAACACGGGTGGGGTTTAGTCAGTAGAAGTCTGACACGCCCTTCCACTCCGCTCAGATCGAGGAGGCTTTTAATAATTTCCCATCCGCAAAAAAGACGGTATCTAAAATTAGATCTGATATTGCGCCTAATTAAATAACCATATTTTAACTTCTGAAGAAAAATAGGTTTTTTTGTGTTTTACTTTAGTGTTATTACAATTTACAGTTTCTGCAACACGACTGTTATGTTGTTAAGTATAGTAAATAATGGCGTCTTAGAGTTTGATTTTCATTTTATTGACAGTACCGGGCGACCGAGCTTTGCTCGGCATCTTTTTTTTTTTGTTAGGTACATCGCGTGTCTCTATATTTTCAAAACAAAAAATACATAACGAGCGAATTTTTTAAATAATATTTTTTGACTAATGTTTTTCGATCATACCGACATAATAATAAAAAAATATTATTAACCGTTATTTAAATATAAAATTACGAGTGCAATTTAGTTTAACATTTTATTAGAAATAAGTACTTATAGTTTAACAATCAGTTACATCAGTTATATATTATCATCAATACATAGTTTAAGGTCTTAACCTAATACTTCCTTCCATACTATATTGCGGGTATGTCGAGGGTTTTCATTAATAATAATCATTTCACGTTCCGACGCACGCTGCCGCATATCTTGCAGACGTCGCTCCCGTTGCTCATCATTTTCGGCGGTCACATGTTGTGCTGCACGCTCTCGTGAAACATCTAAATCATAAGACCTTTCTGTTCTTAAAATGTTAGTCAAGTTTTGCAAGTATCTTAATTTAGCAGCACTTGTGGGATGAGCGGAAACCTGATGATTTTCATCAAGTTCTTCTCCAAATGGGTCCTAACTGTGCGAAGTCTGACAAACACGTGTGGGACGAGCGAAAATCAGATTGTTTTCATGGAGGTTTTCTTCTGCTTCTTGAGATGAGTCACGGCTTAGTGGAGTTAAATTGTTCGTAAGCGTTTTTTTTTTATTTTCTTTTGGCATTTTCGTGTAAAAAAGACACATGATATTTTAAGAGCAATTTTCTGGGTCTAACCTCAAAACAAACATTGTCTTCGTGTACCATGAATGTAAACGTCATCTACGAGTGTATCAAATCAAAGTACTATATTAATTATCAGTTTAATTTAATTTTATTTTATTTTGGAATGTTATATGTATATTTATAATAGTTCATAAATAATTTAAATGTATTTTGTGTATGTGTTTTTATGAAAACTATGGACAATTGTCTGATGTAAATAAATTAATAATAATAATTATAACAAAAAAAAAGATAAAGCAAAGCTCGGTCGCCCAGGTAATTCATCATCATCATCATCTCAGCGTTTATCCCGGTTGCATCCGTGGCTTTCGCGTTGGAGCCCGGGGTCCGCTTTCCTGCTTAATTTCCTTCATTTCGCGCGATCTTTAGCATCCTGTGGTGTAAGATTGTTGGCACGCATGTCATCTCTTACAACGTCAAGCCAGCACCTCTTTGGTCTACCCCGCTTGTTCCGGCTCGGCGGAGGCGCCATAGCAAGACATTTGTGACCCACGTAACATGCCGGTTTTCGTAAGATGTGACCGTACCAACGTAGGCGACCCTCCTGCAGTTTTCCGCTATGTCACGGACATGAAGACAGCTCCTGCTACTTACTCATTATTAAATCATATTATATGGATGAATTTTATTTTGCCTACTTTGAGGAGGTGCAAGGTATCATAAGGTAGCAATAATAATAATAATAATTATGGACGAAGTTATGATGATGAACAATTACCGGAGATTTATCATGAAAGACGGCACAGTTGACATCTGTCGGGAATGTCACCGGCCGGGAGAATCAATAAGGCATATTATCTCCGGGTGTTCTCGTCTAGCTAACGGACAGTACTTGCATAGACACAACCTTGTAGCCAGGATAATTCATCAGCAACTTGCTCTAAAATACAACCTTGTAGAATCGGAGGTGCCGTACTACAGGTATATGCCCGACCCAGTTCTCGAAAATGGCCATATCACATTGTACTGGGATCGATCCATCATCACTGACAGGACTATTGTTACCAATAAGCCTGATATAGTGATGGTGGATCGATCAGAGCGGCGTGCAATGATTGTTGACATAACCATCCCGCATGATGAGAACCTCGTGAAAGCCGAGAAAGATAAACAAATCAAGTATCTTGACTTGGCTCACGAGGTTGTCGACATGGGAGGTGGATTCAGCAATCATTGTGCCGATAGTCGTGACAGCCAATGGCTTAATAGCCAAGAGCCTCGACCAATACCTCAAGAGGCTCTCGTTAGGCAGCTGCATCAAAGGCTTGATTCAGAAAGCTGTACTTCTGGACTCGGCTCGCATTGTCAGGAAGTTCCTCTCTCTGGAGCCCTGACCGCCGGTAGCTTGGACCCTGTTCCCGATGCCGGTGGGCTACTGTTTTTAATATTTTTTAATGTTTTTTATGTATTGTTTATATAGAAATATTTAAAAATGTAATTTATATGTATATACAATGAAATAAAGAATAATAATATTTCAGTTCGTGTTGTGGCAAGTCTGAAATGTTGACACTGTTGAGAAATTCTGTTGTAAATTCGACTGCTCCTTCAGGCTGATCTTTAAAATGAATGAGCTTTATAGTTTCAACTTCTCCTACACTTTTGTGCTACCCTTGTACTTTGCACCTCCACAAAGTAGGCAAAATAAAAGTTCTTCCATGTATTATACAGTATGTTAAGAAAACCCTGTCCGACCCATAAGGATAATAAAGGTTAGGTAAACACATGACCAAATATAATATAAAATTTTACGTAATCATCATAGTACCAATACAAATGAATTTTGAAATAATCTTTTTTTTCCAATTTCCCCGAAATTTGGTAATTTTTAAAAAAGTGACAACACCGGTATTATTATGAGCGAATAGCGATGCGACCACGTGCCGCGTGCCCTACCGCCCGCCGCCCCGCCGCGTGCCGCGGAAGGGTGGTTATCGCATATTTATTAAGTTACCTCTTTTTGCGAAATAATATTTATTTTTTTAGGGGGATTATTTTTTTTAAGTTTAGCCCGGGGTGTATGCATCAGTAGAATCAGTTATCGATACCTAACAACACCTTCACGGGTCGGACAGGGTTTTCTTAACATACTGTATATTTACAACAAAAAATATTGTTATTTATGTAACATCATTTCTTTCACAATTGTTTCGACTTCTACACTTTTGTGCGACCCTGGTACCATGCATCTCCACAAATTAGGCAAAACAAAATTTCTTCCATTGATTTAATAAACGAAAAAGAAAATTCGTTGACGCCGTTTCCAATTATATAAAATGTAATAAAAAAAAAGCATTAGACAACGCCATCATTCTTTTTCTCTTTCTTTCTTCAAAAAAAAAAAAGGAAAAAGCACTATATCGTCAGGGATTTGAATCCGAAGTCTACGAGCTCCGAATCAGAGGCCGAAGCCCCTCAGCTATTCGTATCATTAAGAACAGCGGCCAAATTTAGCTTCTTATGAAAAGTTTAGCAATTGTTCAGTGCCTCAAAACATGGAAAAAAGACATTTTCTGAAAATTAAACCTAGCTAGATCGACTTATCCTTCCCGAAGCCCCCTGCATACAAAATTTCATGAAAATCGTAGGCACCGTTTCCGAGATTCCAATTAAATATATATATATATATATATATACAAGAATTGCTCGTTTAAAGGTATAAGATTAAAAATACTCTAAAAATCTCCTTAATACTAAATTGGAATTCCGCAAGCGAACTAAGGTAAGAATTTTTGTGATTGATATCGTAAGCAATATATTTGTATTTCAAACTAAAAATGCCGTTAAACAACTTAAGCATTTAAGTACTACGCATACATGAAATAAAGTGAAATTAACGACATTTTTGTCTAGCACTGTTACTTACTAGCTTTTTCGGATTTCATTTAGAATACTGTAATTTCAAAGAAAGCAAAGTTTTAAACCCGTTGAAGTCATTTAAACTCATAATAGCGTAGGACATCTAGCTAAAATGTAAGTTATAAGTACTTAATCACTTTTTAATTTGGTAATGTTGCTTACTTTCATTTCGGCGTAGTAAACATTTTCAATAGGGCACTTTAACGACGTGTTTTATTTCTGACTAGCTTCCCGCCCGCGGCTTCGCCCGCGTGGAATTCGATGATATCGCGCTTTTTAGATTTCCCTCGGGAATATCAATTTTTTCCGGGATATAAAGTACCCTATTATTAAATTCGGACTTTTAACTTTAATTCTGAAAAAAATTTCAAAGCAATCGGTTTAGTAGTGTGTGTTTTATAGTGTTTTCACGGCGTGAAAGCGGAAAGAGAGGAAAGAGAGGCCATGGAGAGCGAACGAGTGTTGCACTACAGGCAGTCTCCGAATGGGGCAATGCCAATCTTGTAGAATTCAATGCCGCCAAAACACAGACGTGTTTTTTCACCGCCAAATGGAGCCCGTTCACCTTGGCTCCTACTTTTCGAAATGTATCCTTGGAGTGTACCGACCGCCTTCAGCTTTTAGGAGTTGAGATTTCCTCGAACCTAAACTTTGGGCGGTTCATTGAGTCCAATGCTAAGGTGGCTGCCAGGAAACTTGGCGTTATCGCAAAGGTCCGGCAGTATTTCACACCAGGGCAGCTTCTAATGTTGTACAAAGCACAGGTCCGTTCGTGTATGGAGTACCGCAGCCACATTTGGGCTGGTACTGCTAAGTGTCACCTGGCCACTTTGGATTCAGTAGAGAGGCGTGCGAAGAGGTTGATTGGTGACCCTGATTTAACTCGAAATGGTCTCCAAAGCCTAGAGCACAGGCGTGGAGTAGTCAGCCTTTCGGTGTTCTATAGGATACATTTTGGGGAGTGTGCGAGGGAATTGCATGATTTAATTCCCCCATCTCCGTTCCACCATCGGACGACCCGTCGTACGGCGAGTTTCCACCCTTATGTTGTTAACACCACTACGATATACGAACGAAGCGTTTCGCCTCCTTCTTTATATCGCGTAGATGGGACTGGAACAATTTGCCAGTGGCGATATTTCCGTCGGACTACAATTTGAGTGTCTTCAAGGCTAGAGTGAATAGGCTCTTAATAAACTAGTGCGCTTTGCCATCAACGACTGCGTTACTGCTTACAAAAAAAAACTCACTGTCTGTCCAAGCAAGTAGCGAAGCCCTAGCGCGATCGCCTATTAAATTAGTATTGGTTCGGAATTTAGTACCGATTACCTCTCTAGATGGCGTTGGCGTCGATTTAGATCGCGCTATGGTTTCGTTACAAGCAAAAATATAAGAGGTTTGGATTTTTATTTTTGTAAGAGGTGAGAGCAGCGCCTCTATTGTGATTTACTGTAACTAAAATTAATATTATACGGGTTGGTACAGTAGTCCAGTAGTATCATTTGACGATCCTCTCCAAGTCGACCTCGGTCGTATACATGGTCCTTCGGAGTCGGATTGGCCGGGAGTGTTTTGTGGTGGTCTTCGGTGGTGGAAAGATTAACCACCCTTCGCGTCATAACTGGGCAGTGGATCGCTGTCCAGAGCATCCCCTTCATTGGGGTACCAGGTGAGAGGTATCTGGAGGTGGAACCGGAAGGTGCCGGGAGCAGCTGGTGGTGCAGGCGGTGGAGCATCACTGGTGGGCGGCACATCCGGAGGGCGGCGCGAAGGAGGAAAGCAGAAGTTCGTGGGCAATCAAGCAGAGGGCGCCACATCTGTGGCGCAGGTCAACGCTACGTCGTAAGTGTTAGTGAGTGAATTTGGTGGAAAAAATCGTGAGTACAATTTGCAATCTTATTGTCAGGAAGAAATTAACTTAAAAGATTTTAATCAGTGCCAGTCAATTTTGAATTTTATTCTCATTAGAAAATTAACTTTGACATTCTTTAGTGATTGTGAACTTGTAAAATTTTAAGGAAAAAGTGGTTCATACGAGGAATCTATGCCCGATTTTATATAGAAACATACTTCAAAAAGACTTGTAAGATTTTAAAAAACTTATCGGATACTTATACATTTGCGAAAGTATTGAAGTGCAAGATGATTGTTTAGTGGACATTTACTTTAGTAAATAATTTATTTCTTCTACCTTCAATTTCTGTGTTTTTTGCAAGTTGTTATTTGTGTTGCTTTTATTTATGCAATTTCTTGATAATTTGTATTTCTTGTAATTTGGTATTCAGTGTTTTGTTCGGGTTATTGTTTATAAAATGGATTCATTAAATGAGATCCAAGAAAACGTGAGGTCAAGGATAAGTAAGGCTATAACTAATTTCAAAAAATGTTCTAAAGATCGTCGTACTGCGTCATATCTTGAAACACGATTAGAAAATCTCGAACAACAGTGGCAATTATTTAGTAAGACCGATGTTACAATAATAAGCGAAATTAAAAAGTCAGAATTATGTAGTTCAAATTACTATAAAAATTGCGTGTATGATGAGGTTGAAGAATTATATACACAGTTCAAAAGCGAGTTAAAGGAATTAATATCAAAATGTAACATCCAATCTGCGGAAGCTAACAGTAATCCGGGACCTAGTAATAGTAAAGAATCGATTAATTTTAGATTGCCAGAGGTCAAAATACCAGTTTTCTCCGGTAAATATCCCGAATGGCAGTCTTTTCGGGACTTATATGTAGGGTTAATTCATAATAATAATAGGCTAGATGATGCACAAAAAATGTATTATCTCAAGGGATATTTAACGGGAGAGGCCGAGCAATTGTTGAGAAATGTAAATGTCACTGCTGATAACTATAAGGCAAGCTGGGAAAAACTAGAGGCTATGTACAACAACAAAAGATTTTTAGCCAACGGGGTCTTAAAACGTCTATTCGGTCAAAGAGCTATAACGGTAGAATCAGCTTCAGATATCAAAACATTAATTAGTTCTACATCGGACTGTTTGCGTTCAATTGAAAATCTAGGTATTGATGTTTCATCCTGGGATATCTTGATAATTTATATAGTTAGTACCAAGCTAGACAAAGAAACACGGAAAGCCTGGGAGTTAAAAGCAGCATCCGAGCCTGCGGATGACCTGCCTACGTTCAAGAATTTTAGTGAATTTTTAATAAGTCGCTTCCGAGGTTTAGAAAATCTAGATGGTAAAATAGACAAACCCCCAAAAAATACACAATCATTTCATGTATTAAAAGATAAAAAATATGTTACTTGCGCGTATTGCTCAGCTGATCATCGCATCTCGTCCTGTCCTAAGTTTTGTAAAGAGTCTTTGGATAGGCGTCGAAGTATAGTACAAGAGAGGAAATTATGCTTTATTTGCCTAAATAGTAACCACTCTGCTAGGTTCTGCAAAAATACTCAAAGGTGCCAGGTGTGTAAACGCCGCCACCATTCGTTGTTACACCCGACGGGTGTTTCTGGGTCGGGTTTTGGTGAGGGTAGTAATGCTGCTCAAGAGGTAACCTCATCGGCCGCTAATGAGGAAAAGGTTATCGCCGTACATGTGCAGGATAACCCAATAGTCTCATGTTTTTCGACAGGAAACAAAAGAAACACGGTATTATTACCCACAGCCTTAGTAAAGGCTGAGTCGAAACATGGGACTTATCGCGTGGTTAGGGCGTTGCTGGATCAGGGATCGCAGGGATCCTTTGTAACGGAATCGATGGTCCAGTATCTAGGTTTGAAGAAAATACCTGCAAAAAATACGGTGTTAGGTGTTGGTAGTGATAGAAGTACTACTTCCACTGCAAGGGTAGAGGTAACGATTGGATCGAGAGTTGATCCAACGTTCAAACTACAGGTAAACGCTTTCGTGCTAAAATCGGTCACAGCACTTCTTCCAGCTACCAAGGTAACCAAGGTAGAGTGGGTAGACATAAGCGAAACTGATTTGGCAGATCCGGAATATTTCAGACCTAACAAAATAGATATTTTGTTAGGTGCTGAGGTGTACAGCCAAATTATTCGGGACGGGGTACAGACCAACTCCAACGGGACGCTTTTAGCTCAAGGCACTGCGTTTGGCTGGATACTGTCGGGAGCGGTTGAAATGGACAATAGTCCTAACATGCATTCACACATTACTGTGATGCATTCCAGTATCCAAGATGACGAAATGCTAAGAAAATTTTGGGAGCTAGAGGCGGAATCATCTGTAACAAAAAAGATGCTCACGGAGGATGAAGTCCAATGTGAACAATTGTTTAAGGATTCTACATTGCGTAATAAGGAAGGAAGGTATATTGTAAGATTACCATTACGCAATGCAGATCTAAGCGGCAAGGTTGGTGAGTCCAAGGCTATAGCTGAAAGGAGATTAAAAGGCTTAGAATTAAAATTAGGAAAGAACAATAAATTAAAACAAGATTATGAAAAGGTGATACATGAATATTCGGAATTGCAACATATGGAAAGGGTGTCGGAAGAGGGAAGAAAAAATAAAGAAGCTATATACTTACCTCACCACGCTGTCGTCCGGGACGACAAAGATACGACCAAAGTAAGGGTCGTATTTGATGCTTCCTGCAAAGGGTCAAATGGTATGTCACTTAACGACAATTTGTTGATCGGACCAACATTGCAGGCAGAACTTCGGCATATCATCATGCGTTGGAGATCCTACAAAATATGTTTGGTTGCCGATATTATTAAAATGTATCGACAAGTTTTAGTGAACAGAAAGGATACAAAGTTTCAGCGCATACTCTGGAGGGATGATTCTGAAAAAGAAATAGAGGAATATGAATTGACGACAGTAACGTTTGGCACCGCATCAGCACCGTACTTGGCTGTTCGTGCTTTACACCAAGTGGCTTATGATGAGTGTGAAGATAATCCTGAAATAAAGAAAATTATCCTGAATGATTTTTATATGGACGATATGATGACGGGAGCTGAAAGCATAGAAAAAGGGATTCAAATCTTCAAGGAAATGAATGAAACTTTAGGTAAAGGGGGATTTACGCTGCAGAAGTGGATGAGCAATTGTAAACAATTATTAAATAATATAAGGAATGAGAAAGGAGTGAAAGATGAAGATTTAAAAATCAAAATGGATGATATAGCTAAGATACTGGGACTCACCTGGAACTCCGGCGAAGACTTCTTCCAATACACGCTGAATCTCCCGACGATAACTGGACCTGTAACCAAAAGAAAAATTATTTCCGACATAGCGCGTTTATTTGACCCTCTGGGATGGTTGGGACCCAGTATTATCTTAGCTAAAATATATATTCAAAGGTTGTGGTTAGCTGGATTACAATGGGATGGAAGAGATTCCAAGCAATTTGTTATATGAATGGAGTACTTACCGTCAAAGCTTGGCTTCTCTGGGTCAGATAAAAATTTCTCGATGGTTACACACTAGCTCTGATAACATTAAGTTAGAGCTACACGGGTTTTCAGACGCTTCAAAACTAGCGTACGCGGCAGTGGTTTACCTTAGAGTAGTAGATCATTTCGGCAACGTTCATACTTCTTTGATAACATCAAAAACTAAGGTGGCACCTATTAACCAAGTGTCTATCCCAAAATTGGAACTCTGTGGGGCAGTTGTTGTTAGCAAATTAATAGCTGAAGTAGGTTTAGTTATGAACGTACATAATTTACAGCGATGGCAATTGCATCAAAGAATGATGCAGAAATTTTGGCGTCGATGGTCGCATGACTACCTTCACCAATTTCTGCAACAGCATAAGTGGGCTTATAAAACACCGGAGCCATCTATTGGTGAGGTGGTGTTAGTTAAAGAGGACAATTTGCCCCCTGGCAAGTGGTTGCTAGGTAGGATCGAGGAAAAACATCCGGGATCGGATGGTGTTACGCGTGTAGTAACAATACGGACACAGTCGGCGAAGATAAAACGACCGACGTCCAAGTTGTGTGTGTTACCAACAAATTAATGTTAAGGTTTATTTAAACATTTCATGTGCTTGTTATTTGGTTTATTATTTGTTTTTAAATTTGTTGAATGTTTTTGTTATTTATTTTTAAATTGCTTGTTAAATTAGTTAACCAGGGACATTGGCGCGCCTTTTGTTGACCTCCACATAATTTGGCACGGTGGGCGGTAGTGAAGGACATAATTCATATGTCCTTGGTGGGCGGTATGTCCAAGCAAGTAGCGAAGCCCTAGCGCGATCGCCTATTAAATTAGTATTGGTTCGGAATTTAGTACCGATTACCTCTCTAGATGGCGTTGGCGTCGATTTAGATCGCGCTATGGTTTCGTTACAAGCAAAAATATAAGAGGTTTGGATTTTTATTTTTGTAAGAGGTGAGAGCAGCGCCTCTATTGTGATTTACTGTAACTAAAATTAATATTATACGGGTTGGTACAGTAGTCCAGTAGTATCATTTGACGACCCTCTCCAAGTCAACCCTAGGTCATGTACACTGTCCGATTTATAATATTATAGTAAGGATTATAGACCACTAACCGGACACACACACACAAGACCACGATGATAGATCGGTTGATTTTGCACATGCGATATAACTGCGTTATTACTTGTGTACAACGTTATTTTTTATGCGAAACCTGAATATAGTTTGTTTAGAATAAGAATCTGAATCGATTCAATCAATTTACACTATGTTATATTTTTTTCCCAAATACATATAGAAATTGTTGCACTGTGGTTATCGAGCGCGCACGGTAGATCATAGTATTGCGCACGCCGACGCAATAGCTGACGTCAGAGGTCAATGCCCCCTTGCCCGCCTGAGCGGAGCATGGTCCATATTTTTGTTGGAACAGCCAAGTAGGATAACAAGCTCATAACTTTGTGGTTTTTATGATATCTTTTTTTAAATTTTGTACATAGATTCTTTACTTAAAAATACTGGACACATGTTTCGGGTTTCGCATAAACAAAAAATATTGTTGTATTTGTATCTGGCATTAATAATTACTGTCACTAGATTTTTCTTTTTTATATATCCTTAACTTGTATATTTAGTAAATGTGAGGACTTTATAAGCCTTGTAGACTTTAGATTTGTAGATCAATGATCTGTAGACCATTTTATCAAGTACTTGTTGACAGGCCTATGTTGTCCTCTCATAAACACTGATTTGAAATCATTGTAAAGCCCATTATTTTAGAAAGAGTATCCGTGATGTTTCTTTCCCGCTCTTCTCCATAGAAAAATAGGTACCAATTGGAATCATGCACATAGATTCTTACGTTTCTAGTGCCCATGTTTAATAAAATGAAATAAAATATATAAAATATATAGAGAACGGGTAAAAAAAAAGTTAAGATCAAAATCTTAACTTTTTTTTTCCTGTTCTCTCTCGAGCATACCTAGTACCTACTTAAAAGTTTTACAAAAAAAATATATGTTTAAATGAACTATAAACTTTATGGCAAATAAGATTTCATCAACTAAAAGATAAAAACACTTCAACAAATTATATTTTCACACGATTCACCATCATCAACGTTTTTATCGTCCCACTGTTGGGCACAGGTCTCTTCTTATGCATAGAAGGATTGAGCTTAATCAGCACGCTTGCTCAATGCGGATTGGCTATTACAGACTTAAAGTCCAGGTTTCCTCAAGATGTTTTCCTTCACCTTTTAATCAGTCATTGGTGTCCAAGATATTGTTACGGGCTAGGGGTACTAAAATACCGGTTAAGGGTTACGAAGTTTATTGGCAACGAAGGGACAGTCGATCGTAGGCAATGACAAGTAGAATGTTGCTGACGTTACACCGGAGTCTTCCCTTACGTCCACAAAGCCCGTGTCGTAAACACACAATAACACCACAGATGTTACTTCACGTAGTACTCAAAGTTCTCGTTACAGTTGTCGCAGTAGATATTCTCAAAAATCGCTTCTTAACTGTCGCTTGTTTTCATATCGCTAGTCGAATGCAGACTGACTGTTCGCTGGCATCACGGGGCTTTATATAGATCTGATCGAACATTCCAGATGTGTCCAAAATCAATAATCATCATCATCATCATCATCAACCTTTTTATCGTCCCACTGCTGGGCACAGGTCTCCTCTCATACAGAGAAGGATTGAGCGTAATCACCACGCTTGCTCAATGCGGGTTGGCGATTTCAGACTTATAAAGTCCAGGTTTCCTCAAGATGTTTTCCTTCACCTTCAGTCAATGGTGTGCAAGATATGGGGTGCGTGGCAGAAAACCTCCCCGAGTGCTCAGTGCCTGCTGGTCCTCTGGTTTTGAGACCCGAGGACGAGCAGACGCTGGGCCGGTGCACCCTGGGCGTGGGCAGCAATCTCTTCGTGACTACTGTGCGGGAGGAGATTATTGTCCACGGCGAATTTCTGCCGGAGCGGAGGAGGCGCTCCCGAGGGCTCCCTATCTGCGCTCTGCATCTCTGTAGCGGAGCGCATGAATAGGGAGTGAGGTGGTGTGGACCGCGGGCCGTCTTGACAGTCCACGGTCTAGGGGTCACGTCGCGTGACCGAGTTGGAGAAGACCGTAGGTTTCTCCTCAACCTGCGGTCTATGGGCATCAGTGGCCATTGGAGGTTTACGGCCACGGTGCCGGGTGGTGGGTAGGTTAGGTTAGCTTTAGGTTAGTTTTAGGTTTAGTGTTAGGTTTAGGTATACTCCGTTTATTTTATTAAGAGGGGAAAAAAAAGAAAATATAAAAAATCAAAGAGAAAATAAAAAAAAAATTTGAAAAGCCAAAGACAAAATGCTTAAAAAAAAAAAAAAAAAACCCAAAAAAATATTTAGTTTTAGTTACTTAGTTTTAGATACCGAATAGCGGGCGGTATATCCTGCACCGGAGGCATCCGCGGGCCTCGGGAGGATTAATACCCTCCCAAAAAGAGCGGCCGCATCGCCTTGGGGAAGCGATGCGCGTAACACCCAATTATCGTAAAATGGAAATGTCGGATAATGTGATTGATGTTTTGTCTTGCGATCCGGCTGACGCCCGGCGTTCGCAGGTGTCCGGGCCTGCGAATGTAAAATTGGCTTCCGAAGAACGCGCAGGGGTAGGCGACCAGGCCCCTGCTGTCGTTAATATTACTGGCAGCGATGATGGCAGAGTAGATGTGAACGAAGGGCCGCGTGGACCGTCTTCCGTAAGGAAGCGTCCACGCGACCCTGCTCAGAAGAGAGGTGGATCGGCGGAGCTGACCTCAGAAGAAGAAGGCCTGCCGGCCCCGAAGGTGCCGACCGCGAGGAGAGGTCGGCAGAATTCGCGAGGGGTGACTGTTTCGCGGCCGCGGAGGGACGGACAGGGTAGGTTCGTGCGTACCCCGGCGGCCAGCGAAGCAGAAAGTGACATGGGGGTCACTTCAGAGGACCCTGGTGGCGAGAGCTGCGCCTCGCTGGGGAGGTCGAAGGCGGAGCTCAACGCCGCCAGGAGGGAGCAGCGCAAAGCCGTCGCGGCCGACAAAGTGTCGGAAATGGCCCGACGCGCTCGAGAGCGACGCGCTGCTCTATCGGCGGAAGGGGGGCAACCGTCGGCGGTGGCCCTTAGTCGGCTGGCCTTGGACGGGGTGGATCTGGTCCTCAAGGTTGCCACAAAATCTGGCAACCTAAAGAGCACCTTCGTTCGCGGTCTCAAGGAGGCCGCCGCGGACATCAGGGAGGCGGTTGGCACCCTCCTCAACACGACGACCTCAGACGAGGTCGTAAAGTTGCAGGAGGAGAACGGCCGCCTCCGTGATGATCTGGAGGACCTCCGGCGACAAGTCGCTGCACTGAGCGAGCAGCAGCAGCGACACACGCCCACCGATGCCGCTCCCGAAGTGGATCCAGCTCCCGCACCAAGACCGGCACGTACGGATGATGAGCTGAGCGCATCGTGCCTTGAGCGCATCGTCCGTATGTGCATGCTCCAGTGCGGGAGCATGGTCAAAGCCCAACTCGAGGCGCATTCCCGGCGCCTCCCTGAGGAAAACCTCCGCCCGCCCCTAGCGGCCGACAAACGGCGTAGGGCTGAGGGAACGCCGGGAACTGCGCCTCAGCGAGCTCCAGAGGGCGAGGAGCCCACGACTGCCGGGTCTAAGGGTGAGACCTGGGCGACAGTCGTGGGTCGCAAGAAGGCCCGCAAAGCCGCTAAGGCCGCCAAGGCGGCCTCAGCAGCACCAGCGCGCGCCTCCGGTAAAACCGCAAAGGCGGCTCCGGAGGCTGCGCGGCGGACTGGCAAAGGCGGTCGCAAACGCGGTCGCAAAGGACCGGCTGTGCGTGCCCCGCGTTCCGAGGCTGTGACGCTCACGCTTCAGCGTGGCGCTGCGGACCGCGGCGTGACGTACGGCTCGGTCCTTACCGAGGCCAAGGCCAAGATCAAGTTGTCGGATCTTGGCCTCCAGTCCGTCACCATAAGACATGCTGCCACAGGTGCGCAGCTGTTTGAGGTGACTGGTGCTGCGAGCGGCAATGCCGAGAAGGCGGACGCTCTGGCCGCCAAGTTGAGGGAGGTCCTCAACCCCGAGGACGTCCGGATTTCCAGGCCGGTTAAAACCGCAGAGGTGCGGATTGCCGGCCTGGACGAGTCCGTGACTTCCGAGGAGGTGGTGGCGGCCGTTGCCCGAAGCGGAGAGTGTCCGCCGGACAAGGTGCGGGCCGGCGATATTCGCACCGACGCCACCGGACTCGGCGCGGTCTGGGTTCGGTGCCCTGTGGCGTCGGCGAATAAAATCGCCGCAAGTGGCAGATTGCTGGTAGGCTGGGTTGCAGCGAGAGTTAAACTCCTGCAGCCCCGGGCTTTGCGGTGCTTCCGGTGCCTGGAGAAGGGGCACGTCCGGGCCAAGTGCACCGCTGAGGTTGACCGTAGCGATCTTTGCTATCGCTGCGGTCAGCCCGGCCACAAGGCGGCCCAGTGTTCCGCGGCGCTCAACTGCAGCTTATGTTCGGCTGCAGGGAAGCCAGCGGGACACAGAGTGGGCGGAGGGGCCTGTGGCACGCCTGCCAGCAAAAAGGCCACCAAAAAGAAGAAGAGGAGCTCTAAGCCTGCCGGGGAAATCTCGCCTCCCCCGCAGGCTAACAGCTCCGCGGCCGACTCCCGGCCCAGGACCGTTGCCGAGGAAATGGAGTGTCAATAATGGCACAATTCCGTTTCCTCCAGGGCAACATCAATCACTGCGCCAGAGCTCAGGATCTTTTGTTCCAGAGCATGGCGCAGTGGTCGATCCAAGTGGCTGTGGTCGCCGAGCCGTATTTCATCCCTGCCCGTGACGACTGGCTGGGATGCATTGACGGCTCGGTGGCCATTATTGGCGGGACTCTGATCGACCCGTCTCGGGGCCGCGGCTGGGTTGCTGCGGTCTCGGGCGGCATCGTCATCGTGGGGGCGTATTTCTCCCCCAACAAGAGTCTCGCCGACTTCGAGGGGTTCCTTGTCGAGTTGGGCACCGTCGTAGGCCGCTATCACCCTCGTCCCGCTCTGGTGCTCGGGGATCTCAACGCCAAGTCATCGGCGTGGGGATCTCCGGTCACTGACCCTCGGGGCGAGGTGCTAGCGGAGTGGGTAGTGACGACCGGCCTGGTCGTCCTGAATCGGGGTTCGGTATACACGTGCGTGCGGCAGCGGGGCGGGTCGATAGTAGACGTTACTTTCGCTAGCCCCTCTGTCGCCAGCCGTGTCCATGACTGGCGTGTCGCCGTGGAGGTGGAGACGCTGTCGGACCATCGGTATATCCGGTTCGACGTCTCCGCCCAGACCGCGAGCGGCCGCCATCCAAGAGCCCCGATTAACGACGGCCCGCGCTGGGCGCTTAAGCGCCTCGACAGGGAACTACTCGAGAAAGCTGCCATAGTCCAGTCCTGGATTTGGGAGTCGGCGACGGACGGCCCCGTCGACGTCGAAGCGGAGGCGCTGCGGTTTCGCGGGGCGATGACGCAGATCTGCGACGCGTCCATGCCCCGCGTCCGCCAACAGTCCGCAAGGCGCAACGTGTACTGGTGGAACGACGACATTGCGCGGTTGCGCGTCGAGTGCGTCGCGGCTCGCCGCCAGTACACGCGCTACCGGAGACGACGTCGACGGGATCCCGTCGAGGAGGCCGCGCGGTATGGGGTGTACCGCGCGGCCCAGGAGACTCTGTGGCTGGCCATCGGCGACTCCAAGTCGCGGGCCAGGGAAGAGCTGCTGGGGTCCCTAGATCGGGACCCGTGGGGGCGCCCTTACCGTTGGGTACGGGGCAAGTTGCGTCCCTGGGCGCCCCCACTGGTGCAAAGTATGCAACCCCAGCTGCTGGAGGCGGTGGTATCCACCCTCTTCCCTGAGCGGGCGGGACATGTTCCCCCGGCGATGGTTTCACCCTCAGCCACAGACTCTCCAGAAGAAGAGGGCACCGATGTCCCCGTGGTGACGCAAGCAGAGACGGGAGCGGCCGTGTCGCGGCTCCGGGCCAAGAATAAAGCGCCCGGACCCGACGGAGTTCCTGGCCGAGCTCTCGTCCTTGCTCTGAAGGAGCTAGAGCCCCAGCTGAGGGGGCTCTTTACGGCATGCCTTGAGCAGGGTCAGTTTCCCAGTGTGTGGAAGGAGGGGAAGCTGGTCCTGCTCAGGAAGGAGGGGCGCCCCGCGGACTCGCCGTCCGCGTATCGGCCCATAGTGCTGCTCGACGAGGCGGGCAAACTTTTTGAGCGTATAATCGCAGATCGCCTCGTCGGCCACTTGTGCGGAGAGGGGCCGAACCTGGACGACAGCCAGTTCGGTTTTCGTCGGGGGCGCTCCACCATAGACGCCATCATGCGCGTGAGAGCCCTGGCGGAGGATACGGTGTCCCGGGGTGGGGTGGTGTTGGCGGTGTCTTTAGACATTTCCAACGCCTTCAACACTCTACCCTGGAACTGTATTAGGGAGGCCCTGAAATACCATCGGGTGCCTCCCTACCTCCGCCGCATAGTAGGGGCTTACCTGGAGGACAGATGCGTCATCTATCGGGGACGTGACGGTGCCGGTCGGCACCAAATGTCGTGCGGTGTTCCACAGGGATCGGTCTTGGGACCGCTCCTGTGGAACATCGGCTACGACTGGGTGCTGAGAGGCGAGCTTCCGTCGGGCGCCGACTTGACGTGTTATGCGGACGACACGCTTGTCACTGCCCGGGGGAGCTCGTACAGGGAAGCGACGTTGATAGCCACGGCTGCGGTGTCACAGGTGGTGAACCGCATCCGGCGCCTGGGCCTGGAGGTGGACCTTGACAAGTCGGAGGCCATGGTTTTCCATGGCCCCCGGCGTGCGCCGGCGCCGGGATCACATATCGTGGTCAGTGGGGCCCGGATAGCTGTCGAGTTCACCATGAAGTACCTGGGATTGGTGCTCGACAGCCGGTGGGATTTCGGACCCCACTTCCGGCGGCTGGCGCCCAAGCTGATGGGTGCAGCAGGCGCGCTATCAACGTTGCTTCCCAACATGGGGGGGCCCGAGCGCCGCCTGTAGGCGGTTGTACGTGGGAATCGTGCGGTCCATGGCCCTGTATGGGGCCCCTGTGTGGGCGATGGACCTGACGGCCGGAACACTCGCCATTCTGCGCAAGCCGCAGAGGGCGATGGCCGTCAGGGTCGTCCGCGGGTATCGCACGATATCCTACGAGGCGGCTTGCGTCCTGGCCGGATCCCCGCCCTGGGACCTAGAGGCGAAAGTACTCGCGTCATTGTACCAATGGCGCGAGGAAGAGCGGACACGGGGCTCCAGTCCGGTGCAGCGACAGATCGAGCTGCGCCGAGAGGAGCTCCGTCAGGTCCTGGTGGCGGACTGGCGGCAGAGGCTTATGCGCCCTACCGCCGGCCTCGCTACCGTCGAGGCGATCCGGCCAGTACTCGACGACTGGCTCGGGAGGAGGCACGGCTCCCTGTCGTTCAGGGTGACGCAGGTACTGTCGGGGCACGGCTGCTTCGGCAAGTACCTGCGTCGCTTAGGCAGAGAGCCCGACGCTCGGTGCCACCACTGCGTCCAATGCGGGGAGGACACGGCGCAGCACACGCTCTCCGAGTGTGTAGCATGGGAGGAGCAGCGCCGTGTCCTCACAAATGAAGTAGGAGGCGACCTGACGCTGCCGGCAGTAGTGCGGAGGATGGTCGGCAGCTCAGAGTCGTGGGACGCGGTGGTGTCCTTCTGCGAGGACGTGATGTCGCAGAAGGAAGCTGCGGAACGGGAGAGGGAGATATCAACTCCCTTCCCGGGCCGCAGAAGACGCACCGGGCGCCGAGGAAGGGCGGATAACGCCCTCTTCCGCCCCCCATGAATGGGTCCAGGGGCGAGGGACATGGGGAAGTCCCCGCCCCCCCTATTGATGGACCCCGAGGCGAAGGCGCGCGCGAGTGTCGGCGCGCGCCTTTGAGGTGATGCACGGGGTAGTTTAACACCCCACTACCCCGTGCAGGAGAGGAGGCCCGGACAGACCGGGCCAGCACGAGGGTGGGGCCGTGGAAGAATTTAGACTCCCGCGGCCCCACGCGCGCTCGTGATAGAAGACACACCGGGGTGGTTTTAGTCAGTAAAAGTCTGACATACCCCGTATCGGCGGGCGGCGGGCATCCTATGAGGATTTCCACCCCGGCAAAAAAAAAAAAAAAAAAAAAAAAAAAAAAAAAAAAAAAAAAAAAAAAAAAAAAAATGGTGTGCAAGATATACTTAGAAAAATTGGTACTTGCCTGACCTGGAATCGAACCCGCGCACTCATACTTGAGAGGCTGGTGTTTTAACCACTAGGCCACCACGACTAAATCAATAATAATGGCCCATAATTTCGAGTACATTCGGTAGTACTTTGCCGGAGACGATTTTCTGGAAATTTCGATGTCGATACTTTGTTAACAGTAGTTATGAAACCTGTACCATTCGATAAGCCACCCTAGGTCTAGCAATGCGTTTTTATATTGTAGCTTACTAAAACCTAGGTCTCGAGATACAGCACTTAAAAGTTATGTACTGCATGTCACGTAATATTGATCCTTATGCCATCGACATAAGGTACATTCATAACATTTCATTATTTAGAAAATACATTTTTTTTAATAGTTTTAAACTAGCACTTGACCGCAATCCCGCCTAATGGTAAGCAGTGATGCGATCGTTGATGGTAACGCGCTAGTTTATTAAGAGCCTATTCACTCAGAAAAACTGAGCGAATAGGAAGGAAGACGGCAGTTGAGCGAGGTGATGCAATGTTAAACCCAACAACACGACCAACGATGCTGCGCCAAAGGGAGATTGATCTGAAGACCCTCCATGACCAAACTCCCAACACAACAACATTAGGCGCATCGTACCCGGCACAACTTATATATAACTTAGAAAAGTTACATTGGTACTTCCCTTACCTCGAATCGAACCCACAGACTCAAACTTGTGTTCTAGGCTGGTGATCTAATCACTAGGCCGCCGCACGATTATCAAGATATAAATAAAATAAACAGAATTTAATATTCCTGAAAGTAATTTTCCTACTCTCAATGTTGATGTTTGTTTTGACCTCCGTAAACTTTCTCATTGTGTTGAAGTATGGTGGAAATTAAATGAGCTTGGTTGCTTGATGTTATACAAACAACATATAGAGAAAGTTTTGTAAACACCTTTAAATAAATACAATTATTTATTCTAAAACCAACAAGTTTATTCCCAACAAGTGGGTCTAAAGATAAACATGGATAAGACGAAGATCATGTCGAACTCTCATGTCGCACCCACTCCAATTCTAGTTCGTTGCTCTGCACTCGAAGTTGTTGACGAGTATATATACCTTTTTTTTTTTTTTTTTTTTTTTGTTCTCGCTGGGGAAAATGTCAATTACGCATCCCCACCCGTCGGGGGACGGGCAGGGTATGTGGGACTCCCCGGGAGAGAGCCTCCCGGTATACCCACTAAAAACCCCAGCGCAACTCCGGCATCGCCATAGTGGCGGGGGAGTGGGAAACTAGCTCAGCCTCAGCTACCTCTCCCCCGCCGGCGAAACCCGCCTAAGAAGGCGGGCCCTCATTTGCCCCTCTTAAAGAGGGGCCGTGGCTCCCGCGTGGTGAGCGGTGCAGGGCGGGCGCGGGCACCCCCGTGCCTCACGCCCGCCGCTCACCTCAGGGCGGGAGAAAGCGGGCGAAATCCCGCCTTCTCCTGCCCCTACGCCGCCTACGGAGCGCCGGAGCGAGGGGATCCTCCTCACGCTCCCGCTCCGCGGCCTCCTTCTGCGACATCACGACCTCGCAGAAGGAGGCCATCGCCGCCCAGGCCCCCTCGCTCCCCACCATCGCTCTGACGACGGCGGGCAGCGAGAGGTCCCCTCCTACCGCCGCGACAAGATCGCGGCGCGGCACGGCCCACGACGGGCACACCGCGAGGGTGTGGTCCGCCGTGTCCTCCGCCGCGCCGCAACCGTGGCACGACGGCGTCTCCTCTCGTCCTATCCGGTGCAGGTACCTGCCGAAGCAGCCGTGACCGGAGAGTACCTGCACCAGACGGAAGGAGAGGAACCCGTGACGCCTGTCGAGCCAGTCCCTTAGGACTGGCCCGATGGCGTCGAGGGTGCGACGGCCGAACACCGCGGAGGCGAGGTCGCGCGTCCAATGTTGGACGATGGCGTCCCTCGCCTCCCGGCGGACGGCCTCCCTCAACTCCGGGGCCGGACGCTCGCCAAGCGCCCTGCGCCCCGCCGTCCACTCGTACACTCTGGCGAGCACCCAGGCCTCGAGCTCCCAAGGCGGGGTGCCCGCCAGAGCGCATGCCGAAGCGAAGCCTACCGTGCGGTAGGCCCGCGCTGCCCGCTGGGCGATGGCCCTTTGGGGCGCCCGTAGGGCGGTGAGGTTCTCCCTCCTATTGAGGGAGTCCGCCCAAATGGGGGCCCTGTAAAGGGCCATGCTCCGCAGAATGCCGGCGTACAGACGCCGGCACCGCGTGCTCGGCCCTCCCATGTTCGGCATGAGCCATGAGAGGGCGTCCGCAGCCTTCAGCAGGCGCGTCGACAGCCCGCTGAAATGCGGGCCGAAGCGCAGCCTGCTGTCCACAATGAGGCCCAGATACTTGATCTGGGCCTCAACCCCGACCCTCACCCCCTCCACGAAGATGTGGGCGTCTGGTGGGGGGCGCTGCCGGGGGCCGTGAAAAAACACGGCCTCCGTTTTGTGCAGCGCCACCCTCAAGCCCAGGCGGCGGATCCTCCCCGCCACCAAGGATCCGCCCGCCGAGGCCAAACTGGCCGCCTCCCTATAACTGCTCCCGCGGGAAGTGAGGAGAGTGTCATCTGCGTAGCAGATGACACTCGTGCCTCGCAGAAGAGTTCCCCGCAGGAGCCAGTCATAACCGACGTTCCATAGAAGAGGCCCTAGAACGGACGCCTGTGGAACGCCGGTTCCCACAGTGTATCTCTGGAGCTGGCCAGCCCCGTCTACGAGGAGGACAGCACGGTCCTCCAGGTAGCTGGCCAGGAGGCCCCGCAAGTACAGGGGCACTCCGTGGAACCGCAGCGCCTCCAGGATGGTGGAGTGGGGGATGGAGTTGAAGGCGTTGGCAATGTCGAATGACACAGCCAACACTCCATCCCCCACTCCTACCGCCTCTGTCACCTGGCCCTTGAGACGGGCCAGGGCGTCCACTGTCGAACGGCCAGCTCGAAAACCGAACTGGGCGTCCGACAGGTCCGGTCCCACGCTCCGAAGATGACACTTCAGGCGGCCGGCGATGATCCCCTCGAACATTTTACCGACCTCATCGAGCAGAACGATGGGCCGGTATGCCGAGGGGGAGTCCGCCGGCCGTCCCTCCTTGTGGAGGAGGCACAATTGGCCTTCCCGCCAAGGTTTCGGGAACCTCCCCGAAGCGAAGCACGCGTCGAAGAGGTCCCGAAACCTTCCCTCCATCTCGGTGGCCGCGATGGCCACCACCCTGGCGGGAACGCCGTCGGGGCCAGGAGCCGTCTTTTTGGCGCGGAGACGGAGCGTCGCCGCGCCAAATTCCTCCTCTGAAACCGGAGGAGGAGGAGCTTCCTCCTCCGGTCCTTCCCTTGGCGGGCCCATCGCTGGTGGGGTGAAGTGCGGATCCCTGCGCGGAAACAGGGACCGCACCACCCCATCCAGGAGCGCTGGTTCCAGGGTCTCGGCAACCGGGGGACCAATGCGACGCAGTTTGTTCCGCGCCGCCTTATATGGCCTCCCGAATGGGTCGTTGTCGAGACCCTCCAGCAGCTCAGCCCTCGCCGCGTCCTTGGCGGCGCCGATGGCCGACTTAAAGGCCGCCCTTGCCCCCACGTATGTGGAGTAGAGGCGGTCCTCTTCGGCCTCGTCCCGTCGGCGCCGCCGACGCGAGCGGGTGTAGGCCCGCCGTGCCGCCACGCAGGTGGCCCGCAGCTCCGCCAACTCCTCCGACCACCAGTACACGGCGCGTCGGGGAGGTGGACGTCTCGACCGAGGCATGCTGGCGTTGCACACCTCGGTCAATGACCCCCTCAGTCGGGCCGCCGCCGCGTCCACGTCCAGGACGTCCCCACCGGGACCTGGCCAAAGCCAGTCCTGGACGAACGCGGCCTCCCGTGCCGCCTCCCGATCCAGGTGGGTCAGAGCCCACCTTGGAAACGGGGAACGGCCCGACGATGAGGGGGTGCTGCGGCGCCCCCGTGGATTCTGGGGGGAGATCTCGAATCGCACGTAGCGGTGATCCGAGATCGTCTCCCCCAGTTCCACCCTCCAATTTCGAATGCGGGCGGCCAGTGCGGGCGTGGCAAAGGTGAGGTCCACAATGGATCCGCCCTGCCGCCGCACGCACGTCTGGACGCTCCCCCTATTCAAGAGGGAGAGACCAGACGAGGCCGCCCACAATTCGACCGCCTGACCGCGGGCATCGGTGGCCGGGTTTCCCCAGACCACCGACTTGGCATTCAGGTCTCCGAGCACGGAGACCTGTCGTGGCGCCGTCCTCCCGATGACCGCCGTCAGGACCCCGAGGAAATCCTCGAAGTCCTGGAGAGGGCGGTTTGGGGAGAAGTAGACCCCCACAAGGGCCAACCCTCCCCACGCGGCGGCCACGTATCCCGGTCCCCTCTCTAAGAGCGAGAGGGGAGGGGAGTCCGAGGAAGACCGCGCCACGATTGCCACCGAGCCGTCACTATCTCCCAGCCAATTGCTGGGAGTATAGTACGGCTCGGCCACCACTGCCACATCCACCAACCACTCGGCCATTGACTGCACCAGCAGGTCCTGGGCAGCCCGGCAGTGGTTGGTGTTTGCCTGCAAGATGCGATGGTCGATACCCATTATTCGACCATCGCATCACCCTCGGCCACCGCCGCTGATGGGACATCAGCGGGAGTGGTGGCAGCAGCGGCAGGACGGCTTGTAGCCGCCTGCGGCTTGCCCTTCTTGGTGGGGGGTCGGCATGAGCTCCCCCCCATCACATGGTCCGCAGGGCGGCCACTGTCGGCGCATGCCGCGCAATGTGGCTTGGCGGCATCGCACGAGGCCGCCATATGCCCCTGCTTCCCGCAGCGGAAGCATGTGTCCGCCCTGTCCACGGTGGACGGACACATGGCTCGGGTGTGGCCGATGCCGAAGCACTTGAAGCAGCGCATCGGCGCTGCCTCAAGTACCCGGATCACGGCCCGGCTAAACCCTACCAAGAGCCGTCCTTGGCATTTTGCCCGGACGGCCAACACTGCGGCGACTGGGCACACCAGCCGGATAGTGCCCAGTCCACCGCGGCCGGGCCTAATAGCCCGAGCCTGCACCGCTGCGGGTTCGCAGCCACCTGCCGAGGCGATGGCCGCCACCACCTCCTCCTTGGTGACCGAGTCGTCGAGACCGGTCACCTCGATGGCTGTGGCCTTCGTCGGTCTGGCGACCTTCGCCACATCGGCGAGGACCTCCCGCAGCTTGACTGCGAAGAGGTCCGCATTTTTGCCGCCGTCCTTCCCCGGAAACTCGAATAGTCGAGCTCCGGTTTGGGTCCGGCGGCAAGCGCCAATCCCCAACTCGGCGGGGTTGGCGACAGTACGAGCCCGTCTTAACACGGACTCGTACGTTACCCCCTTCTCCGCGGCCTCGGGCACGATGGTCACCGTGACCGCCGCGGATTTGGGGGCAACCAGCTTCGGCGCCTTTGGGGCCGCCGCTGCAGCTGCCGGGGCAGCGGCCGGGGCAGCCGCCGAGGCAGCCGGGGCCTGGGACGCCTTCTTGCCCTTTCCCTTTCCCTTCCTAACCACCTCTGACCACGACTGGTTGGCTGGGGTGGTGGAAGGGAGGAGGGCGTCTCCCTCCTGCACCTGGGGGGGTGCCACGTTGGCAACCGGCCCCGGTTTGGCGCCCGCACTCGTACTGGGGGTAGGCATAGCCCCCGGCGACTTTTTCCCCTTGCCTTTGCCCTTTGAGGGCTTTGGGGCCTGGGGAGCCGCTGTCGGCGCCTTGTCGGCCGCTAGCGGCGGACGGAGCCGCCTCTCCGGCAGCAGGCGGTCCTCTATGCCTGCGAAGCAGGCACGAGTGAACGCCCTCTCCTCCATGACCACTTTGCGGAACAATTCCTCAAGGTGGGAGGAGGAGGGGGCGGGAACCGCCGCTGCCGACGGGGCCGCTGCCGACGCGGCCGCTGCCGACGGGGCCGAGGCCGACGGGGACGGGGCCGTAGCCTCAGCCAGCTTCTTATGAAGCTGGCTAACCTCAGCTTGCAGGCGATCGACCCTCGCCTGCAGCTGCCGCGTCTCGTCTGAGGCAGAGCGTTGCGTCAGCTCAGACACAATGCCGTGCAAGCTGTTTGCACGGCATTTAAGGGCCTTCTGGAAGGTACCCTTCAAATTTGAGGACCTGGAGGCGACCTCAACGATCTCCTCCATGTCCTCCTTCGCCAGCCGAGCTAGCTCCGCTACGGAGAGGCCCTCGAAGGAGACGAGGGCCGAACCGTATCCGGCCCTTGCCTTGGCTGCGCGCCTCTCCTTGGCGGCAACCAACTCCTCCAGTTCCAGCTCGGCCTCGGCCCGTCTGGCCAAGCCGAGCTGGCGCTGGGCGTCTGCCAAACCCACGTCGTGGGTGCCAGCCTGAGAAGAAGTCGATGGCGAAGCATTCTTCGCCTTCGACTTCTTCTTGTTGGGCCTGCCCTTGGCCGAGCCCGAGGAGCCCTCGGACCCGAGCCTCAGGTAGGCCCTCTTCAGGCTGCGCTCCGCAGCCACTCCACACACAGAGGACGAGTTCCCGACAACGGACCCCATGTCCGAGTCGGAGAACTCGTCCTCTCCGCAGAAGCCCGTCGCAGAAGGTGCGCGACTCGCCTCCGACGCCGACATTTCGTCGGGGTGGCCCTGAGAAGGGCCTTTGGGTTGGCCCTGAGAAGGGCCTTTTGATACGAAACGCCCGGAGGCATTCCGCAATGGTTTCGGAGGCATAATGACAACCAGAAACCAAATCCACAATAACAATTAAAAACAACAATAAAACCAACCCACAATAGAATAAAACCCACGATAAAAACAATAATTAAAAAAAAAAAAAAAACCACAATGTACGCAATCGCCCTCAAGTAAAATAAAAATTCGCAGATCGCGTAGGTCACAGTGCCTGTTAGCCACCGGTCTGCCACTCCGTTACGGTGGTCAGACACGGCGTTGCCCGGGGTACACTCACGAGTATATATACCTGGGATAAACAGTCCAACTAGGTAGGTCCAACTTTTCGTGTGCAGTTTCTGGCCTGCCATCGGACGCGTCCCCAGGTGGCGGATAGGGGAACGGCCCCCAGATATGGAGGTTACCGGTTTACCGGCGCGGACCAAAACCAGAAGTGGGGACCGCTTCGGCGGTCACGCGCGGCGGGTCGGCCACCACTCCAGGTGGCTGACGTGACCCGAACTCCGGGTCACCGTCGGGAACCCGGTCTCCTCATTGAGAGGAGCTGGGGGCCCCGTTTGCCTTCGGGCAAACGAGTGGGGCTAAGAGGAAGGACACCTCGCTAAAAAACCCTTGGCTGCTGCGTCTTCTCGCACACGAAGACGTACCCAGCCGGGCCCCTCCCTATGGAGGGCCTGCCTTCGGGCGGGAATCGCCGGCGGGGGATTGGTCGGCAGGCATGCTATTTCCCATGACCCCGCCACTAAGGCGATGTCGGTGTGCCGCTGTTCGGTTTTAGTGGGTATTCCCGGCTTCGGCTGGGCGAGTACCACACACGCCCTTCGGGGTATGGTGCGTAAATGTTTTAGTGGCAGTGGGTAGGGCACATTGCTCGTAGAACCGATGATCGATGGGGCTGTAAGGTTCTGGAATGGCGGCCACGTACTGGAAGACGCAGCGTAGGGAGGCCCCCAACAAGGTGGACCGATGACCTGGTGAAGGTCGCGGGAAGTCGATTGATGCGGGCAGCACAAGACCGGTCAGCGTGGAAAGCCTTGGGGGAGGCCTTTGTCCAGCAGTGGACATCCATAGGCTGAAGAAGATTTTAAAAGTGGACTTAATACGAAATAGGCATTTTTTTAAGATGAAGCGTGGCTTGTTTGGTAGTTACGAGTAGGTGTAAATTGAATTTTAATATGACAAAATCTGTCATATTAAAATATTATATATTTAATGACAGATTTATTATTATTTTTATTACTATGGCGGAGGCAATTTGCCAGCGGTGGTGTTTCCGTCGGACTACAAGTTAAAGGTCTTAAAGGCTAGAGTGAATAGGCTCTTAAAACTAACGCGCTTTACCATTAACAATTGCATCACTGCTTACCCATCAGGCAGGGTTGCGGTATGTTTGTGCCAAGAAGGCAGGAAGGTAGTAAAGATCATTTAGAAAACGGAGTTTAAAAAAAAATAAACTCACATTAAATAAGACTTACAAAGAAAATAAAACCTATTTGAATAACTTTAGTATTTTTTTTACCCTTAAAATGTGAAAACAGCCACCGGACACCCTGTACATATTTCGTTAAATTATTGACATATTGCCTTTGCAGAGTAGGAGTTTTATTTTGAAGCGCTCAAAAATGTTATCGTGCATCGTTATGATATATAAAAGGTGTATCTGACATCGACGCACAAACGAGTACCATGGATCCAGTACATGATTCTGAACCCCCAGTGGTGGAATTTTTTGTCGGTTTTTTTCCAGATTTAAAAAAAATAATATGCAGTTTTTTTCACTTTAAACCGTTTATAATTGCTATACTTTTATAACCCAATAAGATTTTAAAGTAAAAAATAATTAATTCGCTAATTACACAAAAAAGCGCAATGAGATCAAAACTCGAAAAACTATCCTATCAGCTGATTTAATATAGTTCACATCAGGGGTCAACGTCATACCAACAAACACGCGCGGCGGCACACTTGCAACGTTCAAAGGCCGAGCCGATACATTTTTTTAAACACTGTTATTTCTGCAACCGCTCATTAACGATATAAATGACTATCATAATTTTATTAGTGGTCGGTGTAGCCTTCTCACGAAGTTTGTGTTACGATGTTAGATACACCCTGTATAAATATCTAGCACTCTCGCAAACACAGAATGCCTACTTAATCAATTGCATTGTTTACGTTCATACCTTTGAAGGGTTATTTCCATAATTATTATAAACATTGATCAGCCAAACTAACTTATACAACTTCCTTGTTTACTTTGGTCTTCAACAAACAAAATCGATTAAGGCATAAACGACAGAAAAACAACACAAAAACCACACAAAACTTCTAACTACACAAGTTATGAACACTGTAACGTTTAAGAACAGCTACTTACAAAGTGATATATGCCCTAACTTTTACACCAACTGGCATTGTTTGCTGGTTTGAAGACATCCTTACAGGTAATCATTGTTCTTGGTTATGAGTTTTACTATACCACTGTAATCATAGTAACATTGAAAACAATAACCCTGTTAACAAAACATGGAATTTATTTAGATAAGGTTTAAACCACTTAAATGTTTATTAAATTATGCACCTAACTATTATAGAAATGAAGTTCTTTATATAATACAGCTTAGTTCGGTATTAAGTCGTTACTTTTGTATTAAGAACTTAGACTTAATCTCAATAAAGTTCGAAACACAAATACTGACTCAAAGTTTAAGTGAAATGAAATGAAATGAAATCGTTTATTAAGCAAGTAGGATCACCGATCACTTTTACACGTCGTCAAGTTTTTTTTTTTTTTTTTTTGACAAATGACACAGATTGAGCTAGCCCCAAAGTAAGTTCGAGACTTGTGTTATGGGATACTAACTCAACGATGAAGCCGGCATTTCCTAACTGACTACCTCTGAGAAGAAATAGCCGAAACAAACTCAAGGATCATCGTCTTTTTTCAAGTCCAGACATTAAAAATGAAAATGTTTACAATAATTTACCTTATAATTACGCATATTGCTTAATAACAATGCTTAACAGAGCGAACAGCTCAGTCCCAAGCTTTTTTGTCTTCTAAATAATCTGTGATTTTATAATACCCCTTTTTGCATAGTTTGGCCTTTATATACTTTTTAAATCGTTTAATGGGTAAGTTTCGAATGTCCATGGGAAGCTTGTTGTAAAAGTGTATACATTGACCCATGAACGAGTTGCCTACTCTGTGGAGACGAGTGTGATGTACAGCAAGATTGTGTTTGTTCCTGGTATTTATATTATGAATATCGCTTATTTTCTTAAAATCCGACATATTTTTATGTACATACATAAGATTTTCAAATATATACTGTGAAGCTACAGTCAGAATGTCCACCTCTCAGAATTTTTCTCTAAGAGAATCTCTAGGACCAAGGTTGTAAATGGCTCGAACAGCCCTTTTCTGTAAAACAAAGATGGTATTGATGTCCGCACAAGTTCCCCAGAGAAGAATCCCATAAGTCATAAGACTATGAAAATAACTAAAATAAACAATTCTGGCTGTATCCACATCAGTTATCTGTCTAATTTTCTTAACAGCAAAGGCGGCGGAACTGAGTCTACCCGACAGCTTCTCAACGTGAGGACCCCATTGCAACTTGGCGTCAATAGTCAATCCAAGAAAAAATGTCGACTCGACAGGGATCAACTCTACTCCATTCAGTTGAACATTGGTACTTAGCTGCCTGACATTTGGCGTAGAAAATTTAATGACATTCGTTTTTTTTTTCATTTAAAAGAAGGTTATTTACATTAAAGTCTGGAACTAAAGTTAGATTTTGTTTTGTAATAAGGGGGTAAAAGTTTTTTTATATCATTGACACTTTCCGGGGCGCTGGGGTCCCGAACCTTTAAAGTTGACAAAATCTAATCACAGAGGGCCGAGAGACGGTTGTTATCAACAGACGTTAATCCCTGAATGCACTAGATAAGTGCACCCAAAAACAAGCCCTGGTTGTCATCGTCATCCTCTCAGTCACTTGAACACCCCTGCTGGACTGAGGCCTCGTCCAAAGATTTCCAAAAAGAACGGTTGGACGCGGCCTGCATCCAGTGCTTCCCTGCGATTTTATCAGATCATCCGATACCATCGGCCCCATCGGCCATCGCCCACTGCTACATCAAAGAGCTATGTCGGCGACATTCGTTCTTCTACGAATTTCCTCATTCCCGATTCGATCACGTACAGAAACACATAGCACAGCCCTCTTCCATAGCTCTCTGTGCGACCTAGAGCTTTCTTATGAGGCCCATCGTGAGGGACCACGTTTCTGAGTCATATGTCAAAAGCTGAAGGCAGTCGGTAGACCGCCTGGGTGTTGAGATTTCCTCGAACCTAAACTTTGGGTTGGTCTCCAAAGCCTAGAGCACAGGCGTAGAGTAGCCAGCCGGCGGAGTAGCGGCCGGTAGCAGCAGGAATTGCATGATTTAATTCACCCATCTCCATTCCACCATCGGGCGACCCGTCGTACGGCGAGTTTCCACCCTTATGTTGTTAACACCTCTACGATCCGGACGAAGCGTTTCGCTTCCTCCTTTATACCGCGTACATCGAGGGACTGGAACAATTTGCTAGCGGCGGTGTTTCCGTCGGACTACAATTTGAATGTCTTCAAGGCTAGAGTGAATAGGCTCTTAATAAACTAGTGCGCTTTACCATCAACGATTGCGTCATTGCTTACCATCAGGCGGGATTGCGGTCAAGCGCTGGTTTATAAATTAATTTTAAAAAAATAGTCGTTTGGTCTCCACTGGGTTGGGACTTTAAAAAACTAGCAAAATGTACATGTGCTATAGGTGGGAAGTGAATCGAACCTAGTACACAAAGAACCCAAACCTCGCTACCAACTACTACGCTAATAGATAAATATTTCTAATCACTACTAAACGAACAATCAAATTACCATTTTAACAACTTGACCAACTACTTGCTAATTAATTCAACAACCTTCCATAACATTATGATGCAACATCTTCGTTCGTTGCTCTATCTTCGAGTTCTAAACAAATCGTAAATCACAAACAAACATAATGAGATACAGTTTGTATTGTTTGCATTTACATTGCTGTTTAGGGTTCTTCTGGAGGAAATGGAAGAATTATGCAGTGGAACATTTTGTGGAGGGTTATCTTCAAATTATACGTGTTTGTTCTCCATTTAGATTCTGATCGGAGCCTCCGCTAAGGCTAAGATTAATAGAATCTCGGGAGATATTCTTTCTTAAGCCCTTCAACACTTTTGTCTATGCTCTATCAGGGAGTCCGAAGATACGTAATCCTGGATTGCTCTCTCTAGAACCGTCAATAAAAACCGAAGGACTCACCGAATCACCAAAGAGGCTTTATACTAAGGAGGCGGCGGTGCGTAAGCGGCGGTGTTTCCGTCGGACTACAATTTAACTGTCTTCAAGGCTAGAGTGCATCACTACTTACCATCAGGCGGGATTGCGCTCAAGCACTAGATTGTAATTTATAAAAAAAAAAAAAAAAAAAAAAAAAGAGCCAATATTACAACAACGTGCTTCTGAGCTAGAGCAGAAATTGTGGCCGTAGTCGATGGTAATGTCATGGTTCAAGACATTTATTTCTCAAAAACAGAATACAATCATTCACTACAACCTAAAAGTTCCTTGAAACGGGAATCGGAACGGCAATGTCACCATGATTAGCTTGTCTTAGAACGTAGGTTCGGACACAAGTAAGTCCTTTACTTTTTGTAAACGTTTAAATCACCATTACTCTCAAAACGGTGAAGGAAAACATCGTAAGGAAACCGGATTATACTGGAACCAAATTTTCGAATGACATCTACCAACCTGCAGTGGATCCGAACCCGAATCCCGCCAGCAACGGGAACATTCTAGACTGATTATGTATTCGCACTTCACCAAAAGGTAATAAATATAATACGCGAGTTTCCTTAATTATGTCATTAAGTGACATTGTTACTGCTGGCCACAAAAGGATTAAATAATTACCACAAAAAGTAAATTAGCCTAACAGTCAATTAAAAGTTAATCTGGAATTCAATGATAATTTACTAATTCTTTTCAATTTATGGTAGAAACTTTGAATTTTCTAGGTATGAAATTTTGAAGGATTATTGCGTATTGCCATTGTTTCTTAATTGGAGTCCGCTAATTAATGCAAGAAGTGTTGTTGAACTTACAAATTCATTCCTAATTGTTGGTAAAGCACTGTTGCTTCACACACAATTGGGAATGGTCCTGTAGGCCGCGTCTGTCCCTATTAATTCGGAACTTTTTCAAAGAGACCTCCGCAACCACAAGCTTTTAACAGAGGTCTAAATAAAATCGCAACCTATAAACATTAATTCAGTACATAATTCTAGACACTCCAGTGAAAAAAAAATTAAGTCGGTTATGGCATAAAAGCTACCTAAATAGTACATCGCAAAACCAACACAGACAAAATGCATAGAACAGCCATTTTTTATAACTGACTAAAAATTTCTATCTATTTCAGCGAGGGCAGAATTGTGAACTCATGATTACAGGTTATACGTCTCTGCCACCCGGTATAAAGATTCACACCAATGTTACAAGAAAAGGAAATCTGTGGCTATCATTGACACGCCTTTGCTTCCTTACCATTCAAGTCCTTAAAGCGTTATAGTTCTCTTTGCATACAAACAATACGAGTAGCAGGGATCTCTCGATCCTAGCCACATTTCAATCGACAGTCGAGAGTAGGAGCTCAAGGGACGTGGTTGCATCCTTTTGCCAGGGTGTAAAGGGTATGCTTGAGTAGGAGAGAGAAGCCATATCTTCTGTCCCCTCCAGCAGGATGCGCACCGGGCGTCCGAGAATGGTACAAAACGATCTGCGACATCCATGAGAGGTGACCTGTGGACGGTGGGAAAAGGGCAGCCGAACAGACAGGTCCTAGTTGGCGACGAAGTGTTCCAAATGTGACATATGAGAGTGGATGTGACTATTATGGGAATAACCGCACTAGGAAGCCAGGGACAGCGGGTCGAAGCCTGTCGGGGGAGCGGTGGATGCTTATGCGAATAGCGCATCGGCCTTAGGTAGAAGTGAAATACCATGGTAGTTTCAGCCGAAAAGTGTCTGGCACACCTCTCTGTCAGCCCCTCGATTAACGATTAAAATAACAAAATTAAAAGAGAGGGTAGTAGAGATGCATTCTTGTTGAAAAAGTGTCTTTACGCTGTTGACGATCTGTAACAGAATTCCTATGTATCCGACTTCCGACGACCGATTCGACCCGTATGTATGTAAGCGCGATTTCAAGTTTTTATGTTTGTGCGCGCATATTTCCAGAACTACAAGTCCGATTTCAGTAATTTTTTTTTTTGTTGTACTATGTATTATTCAACTTAAGGAATACTATAAGTTTTATCAAAATCGGTTCAGTAGTTTTTGAGACAGGAAATTTTTTCTTATTGATGAGAACTTATTATAACAAGGGTTATTGGCTGCCACTATCGTTAGAAGATCACAAAGTAATATTCGAATTTTGTCTAAGACACTGAAAAGCTTGAAATAAAAACTTTTTACAAAAAAATAGAAACTCGAGGTTTCTGATGTTTAGGTCGACACCGACTTCTAGAGCCAAGACAAAAGTAATATTATTTTTTCCTTTTAAGGGTTTTTTTAAAGTCTGTTTCTATTTTTTTGTAAAAAGTTTTAAATGTAATTTAATATCTTATTTTTTCTTATACTACTGTGTGATTTCAGGTAGTAATTGTTGTTAATGATTTTTTTTTAAATGCCCTCTGTATTATTTTTCTACAGAACCATTTTACATCCTTATAATATACATGGTTATTACATGTATGCGTTGAATTTTAGTTGTCATATTGACATTTATAATTAATTATATCAACATAAACTAATATGATTACTTAATCGCTTTGTGCCTTTACAAAGTTGTATACAATATTATACAATGTATTTGTAATCTTATCATTAATCTAGATATAATACGAGTATGACGAGTCTATAATAGAAATGTATGTTTGAATTTTCAACGAAGTTGAATCTCCGTATGCTGGACCAATCCTGAATAGTTTAAGTTTGTTAATTAGATTAGTGTTTCTAATATTATCGCTCTAAATCGTATAGTCGAAAAATAAATTGATCTTTGATTTATATTTATATGCATTTATATAACAAAACATACAACTTCCTGGCAGTCGTGTAAAAATATAGGAAACAGCTGATATTTTTTTGTTTTTTTATGGCTTAAAGTCGTTCTTAATGAGGAGAATGATGATTAATAATTATTAAAAAAAAAAAAAAAACTAAATATTTGTGATTATAATCACAAATATTTAGTTTTTTTTTTTGTATAACAGCTTAAATGTATTTTTGTTTTTATTGCTGGGATGGGTAATCATCAAATGACTTCTCTCGCTCTGGGCAGAGCGGAAGGGCGTGTCAGACTTTTACTGACTAAAACCCACCCGTGTTTCTTCACTTGCCTGTGCGACAGCCAGGGCCACAGTTTCTTTTTTAACCAACCTGCAAACCTGACCCAGGAGGCATCGGTCTTCGTGGACCCCGTCACGATGTGCTGATATCTCTTAGAGGCCTGCGCGAAACACAACGCGCCATGCTGCCCACTGCTCACCACCGGCAGGTCCGCGCCTACGGTGGCTAGGAGTCCGATGTCGTCTCCCAACTAGGGCGTCTCCTTTTGAAAACGCTTTTTTTTTTAAATACTTATAACTAATGCTTGACCGCAATCCCGCCTGATGGCAAGAAGTGATGCATCGTTGATGGTAAAGCGCGCTAGTATATTAAGAGCCTATTCTCTTAAAAAACGTAGTGAATAGGAAGGAAGACGGCAGTTGAGCGAGGTGATGCAATGTTGAACCCATCAACACGACCAATGATGCCAGAGGGAGATTGATCTGGAGTTGGTCGTGAAGGGTCTCCAGATAGACCCTTCACGACCAACTCCCGACACAATAACATTTGGCGCATCGTATCCGGCGCACATTGCAAACAACTGCTCAGACCCGACCTCCGTACGGCTTCACCAGACATCATGCCGGAATACGACGAATCGCTTGGCGGCAAGACCTTGTCTGGTCGGTGGTAACTTCTGCCGGCGGCCGATATTATGGCCTACCACCGAGAAAAAACAAAGTCGCTTTCTCTGTCCTTATATTTCTATGTATGCCTAAATCTTTAAAACAGCGTAACGGATTTCGATGCGGTTTTTTTAATAGACAGAGTGATTGAAGGGGAAGATTTATATGTATAATAACTTCCATTAAATAGTGGAGAAATAGCAGCGGTTTCTAATGTGATGTCGTAAATAATTTAAAAAACGCAGGCTGAATCCTACGAGTTTTATCAAAATATTGTACTAAGTTTTATACACTTTAGTAAGGTCTACAGAAAACTCCACGATGGTATATGTTAATCTCTTAAAGATATCTCCACAATATAATTTTTTGTCATTTACTTTTTACGACAAATATATATACCTGCTAATTTTGGAAGCGTTTTTAACCAATAGAGCATTAATCCTTATCCAATTAAATACCCTAATTAAATATGGTCATTTACAGTATGTACTGTAAAGTAACATATTTAATTAGGGTTCATTTAAATCATGTGATTTAAATGAATATTTTCGAAGATATTACATATTTAAAAATTGCGGGTCGTAGCGTTTGCGGCGCTACCGGACCGGCCGGGGTGACGGGAGCGGCGAGCCCCTTTTTTATATACAAGGTTCACAGGTTTTCTGTAGTGTAATTAGTAACAGCTTTGCACTCATGCGAAGCCGGCGCTAGTATAGGTACTTATAAACTAGTTGTGCCCCTGACGTCGTTCGCTTACATGCCGAAAAACAAATAAGATATGATGGCTTTTCGTTTTTTGTGTATATTTTTTTAGTTTTTTGTGATGGTATTGTAGTTAATTAATAACAACTACACGGCTCGATTCATTAGATCCGTAGATGGGTGACTAACTGACTACATTTACATTTCAATCATTATCCGTACCTTGGAAAGCACGTTAAGCAGTTTTGGTCCAAGCTTCCATTTGTTGATTAGCCAGATATGCAAATCTACAAAAACAATTTGAATATCATAATTTTTGTGGGTTTAGTTTTTTTTTGTGAAGAGATTGTGGGTAAGAAATATTAACCGCACGGCTTGATCGTTCAAGTTAAGTGACGTTCGCCTGTGACCTGCTTTAAAGTACATCAAAACTCCTTCGTGTCTCAGAAAGCAAGCGGTTGGTCCTGGCTGCTATTAGTGGACCTCTTGCAGTCGACGTCATCATCATCATCAACCTTTTTTGGCACAGGTCTCCTCTCATACAGAGAAGGTTTGATCGTAACCACCACGCTTGCTCAATGCGGGTTCGCGATTTCAGACTTAAAATCCAGGTTTCCCCAAGATGTTTTCCTTCACCTTTTAATCAGTCATTGGTGTCCAAGATATACTTAGAAAGTACGTAAATTAATTTTTAATTTATATTTTAAGTACATATAACAAAGTTCACATCGAGGGACTGGAACAATCTGCCGGCGGCGGTGTTTCCGTCGGACTACAATTTGAGTGTCTTCAAGGCTAGAGTGAATAGGCTCTTAATAAACTAGTGCGCTTTACCATCAACGATTGCGTCACTGCTTACCATCAGGCGGGATTGCGGTCAAGCGCTGGTTTATAAATTAATAAAAAAAAAAAAGCTACATTGGTACTTGCCTGACCCGGAATCGAACCCGCGCACTCATACTTGAGAGGCTGATGTTTTAATAACTAACCTTCTGACCTAAGACCAAATTTTGACAACCAGTGTTATTAATTATCCCTGAATGGGTGACCTGTTTTACATGCAGGGTGTATCCTGACATCGTAACGCAAACTTAGCGAAAAGGCTAGACCGCATGCCACTAATAAAATTATGATAGTCATATATGTCGTTAATGAGCGGTTACATAAATAACAGTGTTTAAAAAAAAGTGTCGGCTCGGCCTTTGAACGTTGCAAGCGTGCCGCCGTGCCTGTTTGTAGGTATGACGTTGATCTCTGATGCGAACTTTATTAAATCAGCTGATAGGATAATTTTTCTAGTATTGTTCACATAGCGCTTTTTTGTGTAATTAACGAATTAATTAATTTTTACTTTAAAATCTTATTGGGTTATAAAAGTGTAGCAATTATAAACGGTCTAAAGTGAAAAACACTGCATATTATTTTTTTTTAATCGAGAAAAAGCCAACTCATGCCAGAAGCATGTACTGAATCTATGGTAATATGGTAATCTCGTTTGTGCGTCGATGTCAGATACACCCTTTATATCAAAACTCCTTCGTGTATCGGAAAGCACGTCAAGCCTTTGATCCTGGCTGCTATACCAGGATCAGCAGTCATTGTGGCGAAGTAGCAGCAACCAGTGTCACTAAAGGTAGCGAATAACCCATTAAAAAAGATTGTGTGAGTTAGATAAATAATCGCTTCATGTAAATATTAGTATACTGCTGCTACTGGCGTGACTGATAGCCGACCCCAACATTGTCTGGAAAATGCTGGACAAGTTATGGATCTGAATTTCTTTGCACAGTTAAATATCGGAAGACACAGCGTAGCGAGGCCCCCAAAGGGCGATTGAAAAAGCTATGCTCGGAGTTTCTCTGCACGATCAAATAGAAATTAGGAGATCCACAGAAGAACCAAAGTCACCAACATAGCTCTTCGAGTCGCTAAAATTAGGTGGCAGTCGACGGGGCACTTTGCTTGTAGAACCGATGGCCGATGGGGCAGTAGGGTTCTGGAGTGGCGGCCACGTACTGGAAAACAAGCAGCGTAGGGAGGCCCTCAACAAGGTAGAATGATGACCTGGTGAAGGTTGCGGGAAGCCAATCGATGCGGGCAGCATAATACCGGTCATCATGGAATGCCTTGGGGGAGGTCGTTGTCCAGCTGTGGACCTCTAAAGTTTGAAGAAGAGGAAGACATTTAAATACATTTATTAAGTATATTTCCAAGCATAAGATACATCTGATAACTTCGTTTATTTGCCGCATACCCTATCAATATCGGTACAGTAGTTTTAGAGATTCCGATCAAGCAGACCAACAAAAACACAAACAAAAACGTTCTAAACTATTTTTTGTTATAAGTACCGTAAATATTTTTTTGCTTAATACGCATTTAGTAAACAAAAACTATTTTAACAATACAAAGAGACACTTACCTACTGATATACAGATGTTTGTATATATCACTAATCATAATCAGATCACTAAGTGACTGTCTAATCATACTTAACATAACACGTTGTCTTACGAAAGTAACTCGGATGTTGCATCATGTCCATTAAAATGGAGAACTATTTTTAACTCCGATGTGACATTAATTTTTCCCGTTCCTTATGATCGTTAAGATGTAGATTAGTTCTTATTTTATTAAGATTCTTGATTTATAATGAAGTAAATGACTTCTACCTTTCCAGGCAAACAAAGTTGCAAGCAAGAATAAATCCTGCCCGACGAATAGTTTCGGAAGTTGTTTGTGTGATAGTTGCATGGAAAACGCGCGATGGTACGACACAGCGACAGGGGCTTCTGAGCATTGTTCTGAGTTCTTACTCATAACAATGTTCAAGAGTCTCTTGTCTCGTGTCTTGTTGAAGGGCATCTAATGGGGTTCCTGTTCGCACTGCACCAAGTGTTGGTGAGTGTCTCTGAAGATGGCTTAATAGGTATTACTTGCACTCAAATTATATTTTTATGTTACTAGCGACCCGCCCGTGCAATGCTGATACTATATACACTACATAAAAACTGTGAACGTATAAAAAACATAGCGGCTCGCCGCCGCTCCTGCCGCCCCAGCTGGCCGCTCCTGTCCGTAATTTTTAAATCTGTAATATATTCTAAAATATTCATTTAAATCAAAAATTATTTAAGGTATTAAATTGGATATGGAATAATGCTGTATTGATTAAAAGCCGGTATTTGTCGTAAAAAGTAAATGACGTGAAGTGAGAGATAGACATACCATCACGGACTTTTTGTCCGGATTTGTTTAGACCTTTTCAATGTGTACAATATTTAGTACATTAATAAATCTCGAAGGGCTCTTTAGAAAAACAAAAATAATAGTATTTCCCCACGATTTAATGGATGTTATTATAAATATAAACTATCCTTTTTAATGACGCAATCTATTAAAAAACCGCATGAAAATTCGTTGCGGAGTTTTAAAGATTTAATCATACATAGGGAAAGAGAAAGTGACTTTGTTTTATAATGGGTAGGTACCCATATCCTATCCTCCCTTGGGTAACGTAAGATGTGACTAAGGCAACTCTCACCAGGGAAGCAGACAGCAGCGCTTCTCCTATGGAATAACAAATTATGGCGGTCCCCATCCCGCCTGCTAAGCGTGGGGATTATGGCAATGCCCTCCAATGGAATGAAAGCCTTGGGGGAGGCCTTTATCCAACAGTGGACCTCTATAGACTGATAAGAAGATAACTGTACTGGGATGTCCTCAGGGTTCAGTTGTCGGTCCTTATTTATGGAATTTGGGTTTTGATGACTTCCTCGCGATCCCGCTTCCTTGCGGCTGTTCACTTACTGGTTACGCGGACGATGGCCTACTGCTCACTCAGTCAAGTACCCGAGCTGGACTTGAGAACTTGGCCAATACTTGCCTAAATTTAATATCTCAGTGGGGTGATCGTAACCGCCTAACGTTTGCGCCACATAAAACCTATCAACTTCTACTAAAAGGTAATCTTAAATCATTGCCTACTATTAAATTTAATAACGTTCCCATTAAAAAACAGCAATCCGTATGCTATCTTGGTATGATCTTAGAAAGGAATTTTTCATTTATAGAACATATAAAAATAGTTGGTGAAAAAGCTAAAAGGAACTTTTATGCCCTAACTAGAATATCGAAAGCAACTTGGGGTCTATCATTCCTAACTTTAAAAACTATATATGGAGCTACCTACTTAGGATGTATGTGCTACGGTGCACCTGTTTGGGCCGATAGGGCCAGCATAGGGGCGGCACGACGTAAACTGCTTCAAAGCCAACGTTTGGCATTGATATTTTTATGCAAGGCGTATAGAACGGTCAGTACTGAAGCCTTACCGGTACTGGCAGGTGTACTTCCAGTCGACCTTGAGGTACAGCGACGTGCTTCAATGTACTACTCCGCGAGGGGGGAGGCCATGGACACTAATTTTGTTACACAACGCGACTTTAATAAAATCTCTAGATTATTTAAACCTCAGACTGAAGTCTGGGAGGACCTCTTATCCGAATGGCAAAGTAGGTGGGATAATTCCATCAAGGGCCGGCACCTCCATCTATTCTTTCCATCCGTTGGCGATCGGCTGGCTAGGACATGGCTGGAGGTTGACCACTGCGTTGCCCAATTTCTCACAGGTCATGGCAACTTTAAAAGTAAACTGTATTCTTTTAAACTTGTTCCTTCCCCTTTGTGTCAGTGTTCTACATCGAACTGTGAATTTGAACAGTCCGCACATCACATCTTGTGGGAGTGTGTTCTTTGGCAGAATGAACGCAATATTATGTTGGATAGTGTACAAGTTACATCCGGAGTCGTTTATTATACGGACCTTGTAGAAACTAGAACCAATTTCCGTGCGTTCAGGCGCTTTTGCCATACCTATTATTGGAATCAATTGTAACAGCTAATACCTACTTAGGACCCATTAACTTAATCAAATTTTATTCCGTGGTGTTTGGCAATCTGGGCTTCTCCCAGTTGCAATAATGTCCCTTTGTGCCGATTGGCCTAGTTCTGTTCTGTCTCCTGCTTGTTATGGAGGGAAGTGGAAAAAATATCTTTTTTCTTACTCCTCCGCTATTCTTTTCTGATTAATTTGTTGCGGGACCCAAGACAGTTGAATCGTTTCTCCGGGACTCGTCGAGCTTCATTGCTCGGCGTTTTTCTGGCGGTCGCCACTGTTGATTCTGGCTTTCAGGAGTTGCAGTGGTTGGGAAAAGTGTGGCGGGTTTTGTCCCAATAAAAAAAAAAAAAATAAAAAATAACTGTACTAACATAGATTTGAGAAATACTAACAAAAGGGTGATGAGTCTGATGTTAAGACAAACAAATAAACAAAACTTTGCTTGCGAGATCCAAGATTTTGCGTGACATCATCGTTGGTATTGTTCGCGTGAAGATACAGTTACACGTTCGCTAGACCTTCTATCTGTGAGCGATATTAGGCCGTCTACTATGCGTGCTCAATGCGGTTTAGTCTTACATGTGTTCGAGATTTTGATCTCAGAATGTGCTATTTTCCTCGCGTGTTTTCCTTTTGAAAGTAGTGGTTATGGAATAAGAAAATAAAGTGCCAGCCTTAGTTTGCACCTACAACTTACTATTCGCTTATAGCCCAGACGAAAGCGAAGATGATTATTAAAAAAAAAAAAAAAACAACGGTTTTTATTAAACCCCATTACTCTTACTGGGACATCATTGCCTCTGCACCTTATGGAGGGTACTTCCATAAAAAAGCGAATTCCTGGTAAAGACAAGTCGAATCTGATTAAGCGGGTATTCGGACCTAAATCTCGGTACAGATCGGGATCTGTACCGAGATTCAGGAGGTTCGAGATTCTTGGAGGGGTAAAGTTATATGTTATGCCATTTTCTAGTTTAATGTGGGACTATTTTACCCGCACCGATAAGTAACGAGTTGATGGTACCGGGAAGCCGCTTCTTAATGCAAGCACCTCTTACAACTTAAAACCAAAGAGGTCCGTTACTTTGTTGCTCTGTAAATTAATTATTTCATCACCACTAACAATGAAAGGAAACCTTTACGAGGTTTCCATTCATTGTTTTTAATAACAGTTGTGATAAAGGCCAGGTAAAAGGAATTTCCTAGAATCGACATTTTTGAAGACATATAATATCTACCAACATGCACTGGGTTCGCGTGGTGGACTACGGCCCACTCCGCTCTTTGTCTCTGTAAGTAGACCTGAACAGCAGGGTAATCGCGTGGTACGATGAGCTTCATTTTGCCAGTACAACAACATTCATTGCGTTCCTTAAGAGTGGACTCTAGTGCCGAGGAATTTGAGAAATATGTATTTGAAGAAGGTAGGTATTGCCGTCGCGCCGTTTTCAACCTTTCCCCGTAAAGTGCGAAAGGGACAGTTACAACTCAGGCTGATTTGACCTACAAAAACGTTGAACAAAAGATGTTTCGTATTCCGCTGTTTTCTTTTTCAAAACACGACCGATCTCAATTATTTTTGTCAAAAACTTATGACATTTGTGTAATAGTCGTCTGAACATTGCGATGAAAATGGGTTATTTTTCGGGATTTTGAAACATCATATTTCTCTTATTAATTAAGTTTTCGAAAAAATCAAATAATAGAGGCGCGAATAATCAAGGTGCGAAATTGTAGAAAAAAATCAATGCTCTAAAAGCGATATCCACGAAGAAAACAGCGGAATACGTTTTTATGGAGAAAACGCCACTAGAGTCCCCCTCTTAATGAGCGGAGCAGACTCACTTTGGAGCAATGGATTAGATTTTATCCAATTAAATACCTTAAATACATTGTTGAGTTAATATCGATCTAATGGCCTTTCACAGTACATAAATTAAATACTTAATTATTTTCGAAGATATCACAGATTTAAAAACTGCGGGACTTAGCGTTTGCGGCGGTACCGACCGACTGGGACGGCGGGAGCGGCGAGCCACTGTTTATATGTATATACAAAGTTCTCAGTTTTTCTGTAGTGTAATTAGTATCAGCATTGCAACCGTGCCAATTCGGGGAGGGTCGCTAGTATATAATATTTTTTTATTATGTCAAAAGAATAACATACAATGAACTTCCTAAGTACTTTTTCTATGAATCTGGAAAAGAACCTCAGTAAGATAAGGTCAATAGAAATTGACAAATATAAAAGGCATCAAAGATCAGGAGTAGTGGCTGGTGACGTCACTGCTCGCTAAAATGTATAGCGTGTAGTGACGAAACACGAGTTTTCAACGCACTGGGTCGTCTTCATTTTTTGTTTGTATGAAAAAAGAAAAATAGGTGTCTAGTATTTTTTGGAAATCTGACGGACGGACTAATTAGTATTCTTTAGTCAACCACCCTATTGTAATGTCATCATTGTCTGTTAGTCTTTTGCTAACTATGTTAGCATCAGCTTTCATTCTAACCGAATTCAGCTAAATAATAAAATTTTACATGAAGCAACTATCTAGTTACTGGGTTGTGGAGGTCAAACCAAACGTAGCTTAACCAGGGGCCCTAGTCTGCTATTACAATAGTGTCAGAAATATCGATCAGTGATCTCATAATGATCAATTATGAAAAGGCGTGATTATGACTTTCCAGTGATCAATCACTGACACTTCACCACATATTAATAAATGTTCAAATTGAGTAGTATTTTTGAAAAATTGTCTCTATCAACGGGTTTTATATTAATGGCAATACGGTAATATCATTCTACCACAATTCCATTATGAGATGACTGACCGATCATTGATCGATAATTATAAGTTTAACAGACTAGGAATTTTTTGCACAATGACAATGGAATCGTGTTGGAATGACAATTTTATAAAAATAGCAGACTAGGGCCCCTGATCAATGGCTGGCCTCCAGTTAATATTTTTATAAAATTGACATTCCAACACGATTCTATTGTCATTATGCTAAAAGTTAGTAATATGCTAAATTCATAATGACCTATTAATATCGGCCAGTCGTCTCGTAATGTGGTGATAGCATGTCATTTTCGTACCGTCATTATTATGAAACCCGTTAGTAGAAAAGATTTTCTATACACGATCAATTTAAACATTGATTTATATGGAATAGAGTCTCAGTAATTGACCACTGGAAAGTCATGAAGATGATATTTTGTTAGTAGATTATAAAAATTTTCAAGTTCGATGATTATGAGATCACTGATCTACCATTCTGATACTATTGTAATAGCAAATTACGACCCTGTGCGGCTGTTACTATATTTATTATTAGTAATTATAAACTAGTGCTTGAACACAATCCCGCCTGATGGCAAGCAGTGATGGAATCGTTGATGGTAAAGCGCGCTAGTTTATTAAGAGCTAATTCACTCAAACAAACTGAGTGAATAAGAAGAAAGATGGTGATGCAATGGTAAACCCATAAGTGAGGACTTGTTATTGGCTGTCAGTCCATCTTACTGTTTCTTAACTGATTTGTTTAGCTGTAAGTCCTCCATGCTTAATGAATAAATAAATAAATAAACAACACGACCAAATGCTGTGCCAGGGGAAAATCGATCTGAAGACACTGCACGACTAAACTGCTCACACAACAACATTTGACGCATTGTACCCGGCACATATCGCAACACAACTGATCAGACCCGTCCTCCGTACGGCTCCACCATACATCATACCGGAACACGACGAATCGCTTGGCGGCAAGACTTTGCTTGGTGGGTGGTAACTTCTGCTGACAGCCGATGTTATGGCCTAGCACCGAGTAAATTATTTAGCTGCAAACCCCGCCCTGTTATCAAATTTTGAATATTATTTCATTATATTTTGGGCTAACTAGATCTTAGCTAACATTGTTTATATAACGGCGCGTGACTGGTTAATTTTGAATATTGTGATCTGTTTTATGTCAGTATCAATTGTCGGTAAATTACTCTACTATTTTGTTGAAGTCGATTAATCGATCGGTATTCAGATAAATTATGATTTTTCATTAAGATCGGGTAACACCATGGAGCGAATGGTAACACCGACTGGAGTTGCGTTTGACACAACGATTGACCGTTAGCGCGGCAGTCTTTGCTCAAGCTTCGATCGAGTGTGTGTTGGTCATGCCAGTGGCTCTCATCTGTTTTAATCTGAGATTATCATTGTAATCCCTTAATATTAAAATGATCTAAATGTCTTTACAGTTCAAATAATAAGAATTGAACATCACACTATAGTTATTGTTCAACGTTTTCTCGAAATACCGTCCACAATGGATGCTCATGCGGATGAGAAGACAACTCAACTATCCGGAACTTCGGCCCCGCCTTCCTGACGTTTCCCCTACATATATATTTATTTTGTTCTTGCAGAAAGCTTAATACAACAATACAATTCTTTTTATTCTTCCAGTGCCTCTTCAATCCTGAAGGTTGGCCGTCAGCTTCTTGTACTCGGTCTTGTTAATCGCGAATCGGAACAGTTTTTCGACGGAAGTACTGCCGGGCCACTCCCTCGTGCTTCGCAGCCACAATTTTCTCTTTCGTCCAATGCACCTCTTCCCTTCTCTTGCCCATCATAATATGTGGAGTAGCGCATATCTATCGTGTCGTAGCACGTGTCCGAGATATTACATTTTGCGTTTTTTATGGTGTGCAACAACTTTCGAGGATTTGAACGCGCTGAAGGACGGTGTCATTTCTGACCTTTTGGGTCCAGCAATAACAATACAGTACTCGACTAATATTTGTAGCCTGGATTTTTTCAGTACAATAGCTGTGAGCTAAGTGGTGTCTTATGTTGGTCTTAATCAGAACTGCACTTCCTCCATAGCCTTTTCCGTCAGGGTGCATGGTGTGATATAATTTGTATCCTGGTAAGGTAAAATAGCTTTTACTTGTAAAGTGTGTTTCCGAGATTAACATGATATCAATGTTGTTTAATTTCATATATTTATTAACCTCAAGGGTATGTTGTGACAGCCCATTGGCATTTCAGAGCACAATTTTTATGGAGTCCAGTGTTCAGTTAGTTTGGTCGTGAGATTCAAGATTAGTTTAGTGATTGTTGTTAATTGTTCTATCATCTGTCTCATTGATATCATTAATTCTTTTATGTCGGAGTTTTGGTCACTGTTCGTTTTATTGTCAGGATCATTCGCTTGCAGTGATGTTTTGTTTTGCACTGTTTCGGCATATGTTGTTCCGGTTTTTGATGGACCATATAATTGTTTTGTCCCATCATGTGGCTGTTTTGATTTCTGAAATTTAGGGGGTGCTGGTGGGAATTTGATTTTCTGAAGTTCTCTGTAAACTTTGCAGCCTTTATAGTTTGCTGGATGGTTGCCTTCACACAGCACACACTTTACGCTTTCGGATCTAGTTTTTCGTAGACAGTCCACGGACAAATGATCACCAGCACATTTAGTGCATTTTGGGCTTCTCCTACAGTAAGTTTTTGTATGTCCATATTGAAGACAGTTTCCACATTGGGGGATTTCCCGCTTAGGTCTTGGCGGTTCGAGTACTACCTTGCAGTGGAGAAGATATTTTATGTCAAAAATAGTTTTGTTATTTTCTTTTTGTTTTAATTCCACTATAAACATTGGCAATGCTTTTTTAGTGTTGCGCTGTTTGATGTTCCAGATGTTAGTGCAATCATGACCAAGCTCATTCAGAGCATCTTTTATATCTTCTATGCTGGTGGAAGGGTGTATGTTTTTTAGGACTACTTTGAAACTCCTGTCTTGTTTTTGTTTATATGTATAGAATTCCGTTTTCTTTTTTTCTAATTCTTTGACGACAGCAGTGTATGCTTCAGACGATTTAGTTTGTATTTTTACTTGTTCGTTACGAAGTACTTTTAGATCATAGTTATTGTTTGCATGCATTTCCAAGAGGTTTACAAGCGGCTGAATGTTACTAACTCTATCAACGAAAATTCGGGGTGGCTTATCTATTTTAGGCCTTAATAGAGATGGAGGCTTGCTTGTTTCCTGCAACTGATCACTTTCCAGTACGGCAAAGCTGTTGGAAGTTGAGATTGGTGTGGGCTGGGAAAGCCAATATGCATCGAGTCTGCTCACCTTTTGTGACTTAGGCGGTTCTGGGCTTGTTCGCTGCCGGCTACAAATATTTTGATTGAGGACTGGTTGGGACCAGTCATGGTATCAGCCATATATAGCCCTCCAAAGCACGTCATAAAGCAAGAGGAATACGAAAAATACCTTAAAACATTAGGACAGCGGTTTGTGTCTGGCGGTGACTTTAATGCCAAGCACACATTCTGGGGTTCTCGGACTATAAATGCAAAAGGCCGACAGTTACTCTTAGCGATAAACAAACTCCGACTGGGCGTTATCTCAACAGGAGAACCAACATACTGGCCCACTGATCGAAATAGGAGGCCAGATCTGATTGACTTTTGTGTTACCAAAGGTATTAGCAACACCGACTTCAGTTGCAGCTCCAGTACTGACCTGTCCTCTGACCATTCTCCTGTAGAAGTATTATTGAGTCGAAGAATTATGCAAAAGGAAACACCTTGTCGACTACATACCCATAGAACCAACTGGGAATACTTTCGAGAATCAATAACTAAATCTCTTGATGTCAAAATACCGCTACGGGAAGATGTCGATATTATAAGCGCAGTTGAGCATTTTAACAACATAGTCCAACAGGCTGCATGGGAAGCCATGCCTCCACCAAAGCCCATAAATCAAGATGGACTCCAATGCTCACCATCTATAAGAAAATTACTAGATGAAAAGCGTAAAGCAAGAAAGAGATGGCAAACCACTCGGTACCCAGGGGACAAAACAACATACAATGGACTAGCCAAACAACTCAAGCAACTATTAAACGATGATAGAAATCAAAAAATTGCAACTTACCTCCAAAATCTGGACGCTACACCATGTACAGACTATTCATTGTGGAAAGCGACAAAAGGCCTCAAACGCCCAATAACTTACCAACCACCTCTGCTCAAAGCAGATAATTCATGGGCTAGGTATGATGTCGAGAAAGCCAACGTATTCATGGAGCATCTGCAAGAAGTCTTTCAACCAAACCCCGATATTGGTTCCACAAAGAAGGAAATGGTGATAGAACTGCTGAACCAGACGCATCAACTAGAGCTACCCATCCAGAAACTTAGCAAAGGAGAGGTCAAATCTGCAATCAGAAAACTAAAAGTAGGGAAAGCGCCTGGATACGATTTAATTACATCAACCATTCTAAAGGAGCTACCAGAGCAGGGCATTATATTCCTGACGCAGTTATATAACGCTATTCTTCGAAGGGAATTTGTACCTCCACAATGGAAAGTAGCTAAAATTATAATGATCCTGAAACCAGGCAAGAGTCCAGAAGATGCCAAATCATATCGGCCAATTAGCCTACTCCCAATTACATCCAAAGTAATGGAAACCTTGATCCTTGGAAGGTTAAATCCAATTATTAAGGAAAACAACCTCATACCCGACCACCAATTTGGATTCAGGGAAAAACATGGTACAGTCGAGCAAATTCATAGACTCGTTGATGGTATATCAAAATCATTTGAACAAAAAGAATATTGCACAGCTTCCTTCCTTGATATATCACAGGCCTTTGATAGAGTCTGGCATGATGGTCTATTGTATAAAATCAAAAAGACACTGCCCACCAATTTTTACAGCCTAATAAGGTCCTACTTGCTCGGCAGACACTTTTTCGTTAGTCACGGTGAAGCAAATACGGAACTTAAAGAAATTCAAGCGGGAGTGCCGCAGGGTAGTGTAATGGGACCTGCTCTGTATCTTCTTTATACCGCAGACTTGCCAATATCTGACGATGTTGTTATGGGCACGTTTGCTGATGACACAGCTATCATGGCATCAGATGGCTCACCAATTCAGGCTTCTCGCAAACTACAGAGCAGCCTGGATAAGATCACAGCATGGCTAAAGGACTGGCGCATCAAAGCCAATGAAACAAAATCACTTCAGGTAACATTTACTACCCGGCGACAGACTTGTCCCCCAGTCACACTGAATGCTGTCCAGCTTCCACAATCTGACGAAGCGAAATATCTTGGAATGTATCTAGACCGACGCCTAACATGGAGAAAACATATTTTTACCAAACGCCTAGCAATGGGACAACAAGTGCGCAAGATGTATTGGTTGATGAATAGAAACAGCCAGCTCTCAATGGAAAATAAACTTTTGTTATACAAGAGTATAATAAAGCCAATATGGACATACGGAATACAGCTATGGGGCGCGGCTGCCAACTCCAATCTGGAAATCCTACAAAGGTTTCAATCAAAAATGCTAAGGATGATAGTAGACGCACCATGATATGTCACTAACGAAAGACTTCACCGAGAGCTTGGCATCAAAAGTGTAAAGGAGGAAATAAAGGAGAGAATCACAACATATAAAGACAGACTGCAGCAGCACCCTAACATATTGGCACACCACCTTATGGACGATTTCCTTCCAAGTGCAAGGAGACTAAAGAAGAGAGTTCCTCAAGACTTAATTATTTAAGACATCATTTTGGAGGGCATGTCACTGGACTTGTACCTCACATACCATACATCATTTCTTAAGTATTGTTGAATGTCTCCCAGACAGATTGCAATAAGAAATAAAGGAGAAAAAAAAACTCGACTAATATTACAATCAACGTTGGCAGGCAGCACAATTTGCTAATTACAAGCTTTCACATATATTATGTAGATCAATAACTCAATAAGCCACAGAAAATCTGGTGTTTTGAATACAAATTATCCCATCCGCTTAAGGAAAGAATGAAATCAAAATCAAAAATCATTTATTCAAATTAGACTGAGAAGCAGCACTTTTTGAACGTCATTATTACATAAGACAGTCCCCCAAAACGCCTACCCTTCGCCACTTCCTAGTGCTTTTTCTGGGAAGAAGAAGTGGGGTAACAAACACCCCAGCAACACAGCTATGTGTTCATTAAAAACATGACTTTATACAATACTATGTAGGTGCAGTAAGTAATGAACACAAGAAAACAACAACGATAAAATTATTTACCATATGTCAGCTAGCCACGCCAAAATACCAGCAAAGCAAAAACAAAAAATAAATATCATTAAAATGGAAACGTAAATAAGTAAAACTTACCTAAATAAAGGTATATTTTAAAAGTATAGGGCGTGACAGCTCACATATTAATGCATTGTAAAAAACAAATCATATGAACTTATAAAACGTGCCAGTAAGCTAATTCTGGAGAAGGAAGATAAATATTGTCTTAAGTTAATCAGAGCGATCAGCTATTGTTAACATTTAAATAGTCATTTACGGAATAATATGCCTTTGAATAAGGTTTGGATTTAATTTGTGCTTAAAAATACATTGTAAAGCAAGTCTAGCAAAGCAGAGGGTCTCTTGTTATAAAACCTTTCGAAGTAGGTGAAAACTGAATGAAATGTTTTTATTAGCTTTGCAGTAAAACAATACACATTAAAACATATCACATGTAAATGAATGCTAAGTCGATAACTTGCAATTTAAATTCCTGCGCAGACGTCATACCAAAAAAACAATGTGTATAAACAAAACAGCCTACTATAGCTACCATTAATGAGTTATTAAATAATTAGCTACATAAACAAAAAAGAAATTCATGTTTTTACAAATTATAAGCTAGTGCTTGACCGCAATTCCGCCTGATGGTAAGCAGTGATGAAATCGTTGATGGTAAAGCGCGCTAGTTTATTAAGAGCGTATTCACTCTAGCCTTGAAGACACTTACATTGTGGTCTGACGGAAACAATGACTAAGCTATGACTTTATTTCGTCATCATCGGACAACACATCATACGGCGAGGACACACTCTTACATTCTTGACACCGCTATGATCCGGACAAAGCGTTTCGCCTAGTGTTTTATACTGCGTACATCTAACGACTGGAACAATTTTCCTGCAGCGGTCTTTCCGCCTGACTACAATTTAAGTGTATGCAAGGCTCATAATAAACTAGCGCCCTTACCCATCAACGATTGCATCACTACTTACCATCAGGCCAGATCGCAGTCAAGCACTAGTTTATAAAGTTAAAAAAAACTATGGTGAGCAAGAAGCCAAGCAACTAATTGAATAATTATTTGCAGCCGATAATATTAGTTAAAAAAATAGTCTAGACTATGTAGTTGTGTTCATATCACATTAAATTAAGATAGGTTATGCAAAGGACATACTCAAGGACTTTTTTTAGTCAGTACTTGACGTAAATTGACGTAGTTTTAGTCACCACGTTTTTAATCACGTGTTAAATGCCTATGGAGTAAGTTACTTTGATAGGCCTTATTAATAGGCATTTTATGATGTCTTTTTCTTAATTAAATTATTGAAAGAAAAAGAGGGATTGAACTTAAATCAACCTAAGTTTGTTAGCTAGTGACCGCAATCCCACTTCATTATTTCAGCCGAAAGACGTATAGTACTGGACATAGCCCTCCCCCAAGGATCTCCGCGATGACCGATCCTGCGCCTCCCGCATACACCGGTTTCCCGCGACCGTCACCAGGTCATCGGTTCACTTTGTCGAGGGCCTACCCACGCTGCGTCTTCCGGTGCACGGCCGCCACTCGTACACACGTCGGCCCCATCGGGCATCGGTCCTACGGGCAATGTGCCCGACCTACTGACACTTTAGTGTTGCAATTCTTCGGGCTATGTCGGTTACACTCGTTCTTCTGCGGATGTCCTCATTCCTGATTCGATCACGCAATTAAGCCCCAAGCATAGCCTTCTTCATTGCCCTTTGAGTGTGCTTGAGCTTTCTTATAAGCCCCAATGTTAGCGACCACGTCTCAATTTCATAAGATGGTGGTAAGATTTATACAATCGTTGATGGTAAAGCGAACCTGTTTTTAAGAGCATATTTACTAAAGCCTTGAAGACATAAATTATAACCAGCTAGGAAAACCACCTCAAGCAAATTGTTCCAGTCTTTTGATGTAAATGGTATAAAAGATGAAGGGCAATGACAGAACGAGGCGAAACGCTTCCTCCAGATCTTAGTCAAGAACGTAAGGGCGGATAGTCGCCGTACGGTCGGTCGTCCAATAATAATGGAATTAAGTCATGTGATTACCGCGTACACTCTCCAAAATGCATCCTATAGACTACCGAAAGGCTTCTACTATTACTAAGCCTGTGCTTCAGGCATTGGAGATTGTTCTTTACCAAATCTGGACCACCAGTTAGCCATACTTTGATCTTCTTTTGTCGCTTTCTTTAGGGTTATTACATCACTACTCTGTTTTCGGAACGGTGCAGGAAAACTTCGTGATGAAGTCAACAAGTAATAAACCAAAAATTCTATGATAATACACTGAACCCGTGTGGTAGATCCACCCACTCCCTCTCAAAGAGACTATAATGGCTGAGAGTTTGGTGTCGACTCCCGACCAGTGCATCTCCGGTGGCGGCTAGTGGCGTGAGGGCGCTGGGATTCCCGTTGCCTCACGCGCTCCGCCTCCTCCTTTGCCAGCATCACTGCTTCGCAGAAGGAGGTGACGGCCTGCCATGCACTCTCGCTCCGGACCATGACCTGGACCAGGGTCGGACGCAAGAGATCGCCGCCGATCGCCGCTACGAGGACACGGCAGTGCTCTACCCAAGCCGGGCAGACCTCCACCGACATAAACCGTCTCTTATTTGACACGTCATTCCATAGCCTACTGTGATTTGTGAGCCCAATTATCTTTAATTGAATAACCGTAGAATTTCTTGTCGATTTTTCTCCACAGGAAATGACCAATTGAAACCATGTAAAAAGCGTCTGAGGTTCGACATTCACATAAACTAACTTGGAAACATTTATTTATTTTTTCACCAACAAATTTACAAAGTACAAAAAAACATAAAACATAGTAACTATACATACGCTGCAAATTAGGAGCATCTACAACCGAACTAGGTAAAACCTGTATCTCGGTGTGCAGCTCCAACACTCTCAGTAAGTTAGCACCCACCAGACAAAGCCTTGCCGCCAAGCGATTTGTCGTGTTCCGGCATGATGTCTGGTGAAGCCGTACGGAGGACGGTCTGAGCAGTTGTGTTGCGATGTGTGCCGGGTACGATGCGCCTAATGTTGTTGTGTTGGGAGTTTGGTCGTGGAGGGTCTTCAGATCAATCTCCCTTTGGCGCAGCATCGTTGGTCGTGTTGTTAGGTTTAACATTGCATCACCTCGCTCAACTGCCGTCTTCCTTCCTATTCGCTCAATCTGAGTGAATAAGTTCTTAATAAACTAGCGCGCTTTACCATCAACGATCGCATCACTGCTTACCATCAGGCAGGATTGCGGTCAAGCGCTGGTTTATAATTATTAAAAAAAAAATGCATATCATATAGATAAAATAAAATATTTTGATTTAATTTAAGTTGTTTTTTTTTTTTGTATAGGTACATGGAATATTGAATTTCCGTCAGTATTTGTATGTCCCTCGTTTTACCAGACCGTATCTCACAAATGCGCGTTTAATGAGACATCATGATTCATGACACAGAACTTACGTATTTATAAAGTTGTTTGTAAACAACTAAGTATTCATGATTTTTTTGCATAATGTATGGCTAAACAAAACTTCAAAACAAAATCAGAATACACGGAAGTCAAAAACTAGACCAAATAGTGTAATATACATACGGTCATGGCGAACTCGGTACTTGAAATAAAAAACAAAATTATTATTGACGCAATACGCTATAGAATGGTCTGGAAGAAAATCGCGCCACAGACAATAACATTATCATAACGATAAACACCGTTTCCTTGCCGTTACAAAACCAAGACGTTAATAAAATATCCTTGACACCACGGTTTAATGATATCTATTCATATTAGGGTTAAAGCCGCTTTTTGTATCTGACTGTGTGACCCGTTGTTATTCTAACGTCCGCAATGAATTTGAGATTTAAATAGAATATAATAACTCTTTCATATGTACACCATACAAAAGGCAGAACATGAATTTTACATAGAGCGGGCTAATCGCTAAGAGCAATCCTTTAAAGACAACGTTTGGATGGATTTTAAATCAAAAATCAAAAGTCATTTATTCAAATTAGGCTGAGAATCAGCACTTTTTGAACGTCAATATTACATAAGACAGTCCCCCAAAACGCCCACCCATCAACACGTCCTAGTGCTTTCGCTGGGAACAAGAAATGGCGGAAGAAACACCCCAGTAGCACAGCTGTCTGTTCATTAAAAAAAAACACATGACTTTATACAATACTACACACACAACACACGATAAAATACAACAACAATGAAATTATTTAAAACAATATATGAAAATGTAATTAACTAAAAACTTATTACTTAAATAAAAGCCCCAGGCATAAAGGGTGTGACAGTTTACATATTTATGTAATGTAAAAAAGTAAATTATATGTACTCATATAACACAAACATTGTCCTGAGTTAATCAGAGCGACCAGCTATTCTTATCATTTAAATAATCATTCACGGAATAATATGCCTTTGAACAAAGCTTGGATTTAATTTGTGCTTTAAATGCATTGTAAGGCAAGTGTAGCAAAGAGGGTATCTTGTTATAAAAAGCTATACCAAGCCCAACAAAAGAGTTATGAACCTTTTGAAGTCGGTGAAAAGGGGCTCGCAGTTTGTCCTTATTTCTGGTGTTAATATTATGAATATCACAGTTTTTAGTGTACACGTGAATATTTTGCCTAACATATAAGATGTTGGCTAAGATAAATTGCGAAGCAACCGTGAGAATACCAATATCTTTAAAGAAATTTCTCAGAGAAAATCTGATACCGACCTGGTAAATTGCTAGGACAGCTCGTTTTTGGAGTACAAATACATTTTGTATGTCAGCGGCTTTGCCCCACAGTAGAATACCGTAGGACATCATCATCATCAACCATTGTATAGGTCTCGTCTCATACAGAGAACGATTGAGGCGTGAGGCGCTTTACTTTGAGTAAATTATTTCTTCACTACTGCTCTCAAAACGGTGAAGGGCATGTGCTCGGGGCAAAAACTTCGAAGACATGTGACATCTACCAACTCGCACTATGCCCGCGTGGTAGATTACGGCCCACACCCTCTTACCGAAATTATTACTTTACTAGGGAGAAATCGCACTAAAATAATTCAACCAAAACAGAATTGGATCGCAACCGAGCCATAACTATTGTTATGTTTCGTATCGCGCTAACGGTTTAACTATAACTGGATCGCAAGGCCATAACATCGGCCGCCGGCAGAAGTTACCACCCACCAGACAAAGCCTTGCCGCCAAGCGATTTGTCGTGTTCCGGCATGATGTCTGGTGAAGCCGTACGGAGGACGGGTCTGAGCAGTTGTGTTGCGATGTGTGCCGGGTACGATGCGCCAAATGTTGTTGTGTTGGGAGTTTGGTCGTGAAGGGTCTTCAGATCAATCTCCCTTTGGCACAGCATCGTTGGTCGTGTTGTTGGGTTGAACATTGCATCACCTCGCTCAACTGCCGTCTTCCTTGATATTCACACAATCTGAGTTAAACCTGAGAGAGTTAAAACTGAGCTAAAAAACTGTTCTCACGATTTTTAGTTCCCAATTTTTAAGAATGATTATGATCCCTTTAGACTACAAATAAATGACTGAGGAAATGTGATTAATACCTGTTATACCCATTTTAATATGCAGGTTTGGTACAATTAACCCTTCAAGGGAGTCATTTGTAGCACTACCCTTCATTTCAATCAAAGTCAATTTTAACCAAGTTTGGTTTAATCTGGGCCAACTTTAGATATTTTAAATAGTAGATAATAAAAGGCTGTAAAATAATAATATTTAAATCAAAAGCGACGTTAAATTTGTGTAATCGACCGATGATTCGAAAATGGTACTATTATCCCCGGTCTACCCTACAATTCGTCATACTGACGATACCCAAATCCTTGATCTCAACAAGCAGAATTAACGTGCAACCGTCAAACAATTGCCCTCCAGGCACATCATCCGTCTCATCATCATCCTTTTTTTGAATGGGGGTCATCAAGTTACCTCACCCGCTCTGGATGGAGTAGAAGGGCGTGTCAGAGTTTTACTGACTAAAACGCACCCGTGTTAATTCATCTGCCTGTGTACCAGGGACCACGGTATCTTTTTCGAACAACTCGTCATGCTGACGTCACCCAAGCAGAGTTTAGGGCGCAACCAGTACAACTTCCCGACATCACACGACGGGCAACTGTCCATTAGGCATAACACCTGTCTAGTCGGAGAAATTAGCAGATAAAACAATACATAAATTATAGTTGATTATGATAAGCGAATTTTTATTAACTAATTCGCAATGTCTTGTTATTCATTATAATATTGAAATTAAACTTGTTGCCATAAAAGCTCCTTAATTGTCTGCTAAAACAGGGCTTCCTCTCTTCTACCCTTTTGCTGCGCCCTACAGAGTCTAATTTTATACTTAGTTAATACTGAAATACACATTATCCTAAAGCATACAGATGACTAGCGGCCGTCCGCGACTCCGTTCGTGTCTTTGTTATATACTCCACTCATATTGATCGCAGCGTGATGTTATACAGCCTGAAGCCTTCCTGGATTAATGGGCTATCCAACGCAAGAAGAATTTTTCAAATCTGACCCTTAGTTCCTGATATTAACCCGTTCAAACAAGCAAACTCTTCAGATTTATATATTAGTATAGAAGTATAGATTTTTTATACATATAAACTAGCGCTTGACCGCAATCCCGCCTGATGGTAAGCAGTGATGCGATCGTTGATGGTAAAGCGCGCTAGTTTATTAAGAGCCTATTCACTCTAGCCTTGAAGACACTCAAATTGTAGTTTGACGGAAAAACCGCGAGCAAATTGTTCCAGCTTATTGAGTTTAAGGTACAGGTCTCCCAAACTGATAATGCGCATAGAAATCTTCGTCACTGTTTTGCAACGGTCGTATTCCCCGAGCGTTCGGAAGAAGATATGTATATAGAGTGATGCACTTAACCACTTTTTATGCACTTAACCATTCTATATACATACTCGTATCTTGTTCCTAAAGCTCGGGGAAAACGACCGTTGCCGAACAGTGACGAAGATTTCTATGCGCATTATCACTTTGGGAGACCTGTACATTTTGCTAGCATAAAATGCTTATCAAACAAAACGAATGTCACATTACCACAAATAATCCACTTTCGAAGTTCAAGTTTGGACAGTATCAATAACAAATTAGTAGTTACATCCAAGGTCATGACTAAAGTTGTTTTACATAATACTACTACTTACTGTGCCCCGAGGGGTTCACCCACTTTTTCCTTTTCGTTTAGCGTTCTAACAACTTTTTTCTCAGTTCCAATGTATCGTGATGTGATTTAAAATTGTCTATGATGAGTTGCCCTAAGTTGTATCTGGGGAAAACTTTTGTATTAAAGGTGTATCCTAGATACAACTTTATCGGGTGAAGATATTATGCGCAAAATAGGGTACACGTGACGGAGTACGGCAGGGTAATTGCGTAACATATTCTCAGTAGCAACATGCTTTGCTTTATTTACGTAGTTGAGCAGACACATTTTCAACCATATGGGGCGATGGATTAGCTATATGTTTAGAAATGATTCCAACTGATAGTAATAGTGTATTAAGTAATTAGGGTGCTGGGTGTGGTGCTATTTAAAGTTGTGTTATAGAGATTGGTGCTGATAATACGACAATAAATTAAACATCGTGTACCTCAACACATTCTCAGTCTAGCCATAAAAAATCATATAAATATGTCCATTAGTGTAGTGACAGGAAATTATTTTCCATTTTTCACGTTTTCTACATGATACACATGTTGACAAGGAAGCGCTTACAGGTTAATGATCGCAGACTTTAATAATAATGACGCGAAAAAGCAAGTCGATACAGGATCGCGCTGTTGCCGATCGGGGGTCAGTAAACCAATATTTTTAAAGGATGTTCTATTCCGTTTGCAATTTTATGCGATTTAGTTTGTTAAAATTTTTCATTTGATATTATTTTTTACAAAATGATGTGATTTTTTTCTATGGTTTAGTTAGGATTATTCCTATGAACCAGCATTGTTCGTGTTTTCATTTATAGTCGTATTGTCAGCACCGCTCTGTACATTAAAAAAGTATTTTCGTAAAAAAACTTCAGTAAAAGTTGGATTATATTTATATCATGTTACATAATATGTAATTTAATATACAGAATGCTTCGTTGACAGCTATGGAATTGGTGTTTTTACACCCTTTAATTATAGCCTCGTCTGTTGGGCAGAGTTCTTATGTTGGGTTACAAAAGAAATAGTAGCTGTGCCTAATGTTTCATTAATGACAGTTCAGCTTTTAGTTATACATACATAGATAGTATGTCAAACAAGGTTGCGCAATGCGTACTCATTATCGAATGAAGTAAGTTATATATGTTATAATACATATAAGTGTTTTTTGTTTAATTGTCGGGTATATTATTCACAATGATACTTTCGAAACTCGAATCACGTGTCCAGTATTTAAAGAATCTATTATGTACAAAATTTCAAAAAAATATCATGAAAAATCACAAAGTTATGAGCTTAATGAATAATTCATTACGTGACATTGGCAAAATGCACAAACCGTGCGATGCCAAAAGAGAAAGAAAGAAGGTCTTTTGATGATTTTTATTTTACTTGTAATTGGCACAAAGTCATAACTAGTGCCACACTACAAAAAAAAAAGAAACTTAAATTTAATTTGTAAACAAGGGAATCGATGTCATTGTCCCACACAAGGAATTTCACCTGTATTGTAGATACAAATATTGAAACACAAACAGATAAAAACAGAACAACTGCTTGTAGGCCATGCAAATATTTGTTTCGGTTGCACGTCAATCAGGTAACATGTTTCTCTTGAACAATTAATATACCACTAGGTGGATCCCGCGGTTTCACCTACGTTAGTTTCGATTTCGTGGGAATATCGGGATAAAAAGTACCCTATGTGTTATTCCTGGGCATAAACCACCCCTGTACCAAATTTCATTGCAAATCCGTGAAGTCGCCTTTCTTTTTATAAAATTATAAAGTAGCGCTTGACCGCAATCTCGCCTGATGGTAAGTAGTGACGCAATCGTTGATGGTAAAGCGCACCAGTTTACTAAGAGCCTATTCACTCTAGCCTTGAAGATACTCAAATTGTAGTCCGACGGAAACACCGTTCGGAAATTGTTCCAGTCCCTCGATGTACGCGGTATAAAGGAGGAGGCGAAACGCTTCGTCCGAATCGTAGTGGTGTTAACAACGTAGTTATAACTCGCTGTAAGACGGGTCGTCTGATGGTGGAACGGAGATGGGGGAATTAAATCATGCAATTCTCGGAATTAAATCTTGCAAGTCTTTGCGTGAAAGATTAACAAACATCCATCCATACGTTCTCACAAACTTTCGCATTTATAATGTAGGATCAACTACAAAAATCGATTGAGACGAGGTTATTATTGATAATGTCATCATCATCATCATTTCAGCCGAAACACGTCCACTGTTGGACATAGGCCTCCCCCAAGGCACCACGACGACCGGTCCTGCGCCTCCCGCATCCAGCGGTTTCCCGCGACCTTCACCAGGTCGTCGGTCCACCTTGTCGGGGGCCTACCCACGCTACATCTTCCGGTGCGTGGTCGACACTCGAGAACCCGTCGGCCCCATGAGGCATCGGTCCTACGGGCAATGTGTCCAGCCCACTGCCACTTTAGTGTTGCAATTATTCGAGGTATGTCGGTTACTCTCGTTCTTCTGCGGATCTCCTTATTCCTGATTAGATCGCGCAGTGAAACCCCAAGCATAGCCCTCTCCATTGCCCTTTGAGTGACTTTGAGCCTTCTTATAAGGCCCATTTTGATTTGAATGATTGATAATGTACTTTAGCATTTTAAAAAAGAGGCTAAGAGTAAAAGTAGAGAGGGGGAGAGAGAGAGAGAGAAAGAGAATTAGAGTGCTGTTCTTTAATTAAATGTAGGTACTTCGGTTTCAATTTTAATAATATATTTCACTCAGTAATTAAAATTTCGATACCAAACTAAAAGTGAAAAAATGACACATGACTTTTTACAATACTATGTATAGTCATCATCATCTCAGCGTTAATCCCAGACGCATCCGAGGCTATTCTTTCAGCTTCGGATTCTGGGGTCCACTTTAATATTTACACCAGCCAAACAGCTGATTTTGGCTAAACTTCGATATTTTCCGTGAAGCGACTGCCGTTTGACCTCCACAACCCGAAGGCGATATCGAAGGAGTTAGACCAATTGTTAGGCTTTTGAGGGCTCCAGTCCGTAACGACTGCCATTAGATGCTCGTATGGCAAGCGGGACCAACGGCTTAACGTGCTTTCCAAGGCACGACCAGACCCATGCAAATATTGATATTCATGCATACAAATATTTGCACTGAACGTGATACATGAACGTAATGTGAAATAGTAAATTTGTTCTGAATGATCGTCGCTCCGAGCACTTCGCAGAATGTCTGGTAACAACTAAATAAGACTTGCCGATCGAGTTAGATAGCATGTAATAGGAAAGCCCTATGTCCAATGGACTGCTTTTGGTTGATTATGATTATTAAAAAAAAGTAAATAATAAAAAAAATAATAATAAATACGGACAAATCACACAGATTGAGCTAGCCCCAAAGTAAGTTCGAGACTTGTGTTATGGGATACTAACTCAACGATACTATATTTTATAATAGATACATATATAGATAAACATCCAAGACCCAGGCCAATCAGGAAAAGATAGACAGATAGACAGATATATAGATAGATAGATAGGATTTTGTGAGGTAGTAGGGAGTAATATCTGAATCCACTGAACCGATTTTGAAAATTCTTTTACCAATAAAAACCCACGTTATTTGTGAGTGTATATACCTCTTTTTTTGTCTGGGTGGGAAATCATCCAGTGACCTCTTCTGCTCTGGGCGGAGCGGAAGGCGTGTCAGACTTTTACTGACTAAAACCCAACCGGGTCTCTTCACTTGCCTGTGCGCCAGGGCTACGGTTTCTTTTTTAACCAACCCGCAACGGTCTTCATGGACCCCGTCACGATGTGCTGACATCTCCTTGAGGCGCGCGTGAAACACAACATACCGTTGACCCGACGATATACTTTAACTCGATAATGAAAAGACTTTCGTGGTAGTTGAATTGAATGAGAAGTACAGTTTTTTGCCACCCATCTAAGTGCTATGTAGAAAAAAATAGATTCGCACCAATGGAGGCTTAAAAAAGCTACGCTTTACAATACAATCTTTATCTAAACCGTGAAATCTTAACAATAAAATTATAGAAACACAGTGTAGGTACCTATGGGACAACTTCAACAAAATAATTGGAAACAATAGTTGCCTCTATTACGTTTATCGCTGTCTTTTTCCGTGTCTAAATTAGCCGTTTGTATACAAAAAAAGCAATGGATACTGTCTTGTTATGTATATAAACGAGGCTTTTAGAACAATAGAAATATTTTGCGAAAGATATTTGAAAGCAAATACGTGAATTAGTTATAGGTAACCATGACTGGTAATTTTGTACAATATTATCGTCTTCGTTGAGATAAATATCAACAGGGCATAATCGTGATGATACTAAAGGATGTGGTTTCAATAAGGAAAATAATAATACCGAAGATTCTCAAGAAATGTTACTTCGGTTTGTGATCCCGAGAAATGGGTTTGTGGATAATCAGTGCAAAAAATGAGATAACCACGACTTACATCGTCAATTATCTTGTTTTTTGCACTCATGAACCAGAGTAAAAAAAACAACGATGGTAAAGATAAAAAATATTATAAAGAAAGAAAATGTATTTCTTGTAACTCGTGGTTAAAGTAAATTGAATAAACACAATAAAATATATATACATACATGTTAAAACTAACTCAAAACTCCTTCTCTGTATGAGAGGACCCCTGTGCCCAGCAGTGGGATGATAAAAAGGTAGTTGATGATGATGATGATTAAAACTAGCTGCGTTACGTACTCACCCGCGTAAGGAGTAGTAAAAAAAAATCAAAATCAATTTTATTTGTGTAACGTAAGTAGGGAATACAGTTCTTAAATTCATGTTTATAGGTCGCTATGTTATGCCAAGAAGCGTACAAATATAAATATTTGCATGCAAAACATAAGAAATCTTAATCAATAATGCTAGAGATACAAATTATTAATTATATTACATGCATCAAAAGTAAATAGTAGTATTATTTATTGAAAAAATACAATTATAAATATAAAAAATAAATAAAAACCTGTTCTCAGGCTTAACACATGTATATACGAAATTTCATTAATATTGGTTCAGTCGTTTTCGAGGAGTTCGAGGACAAACACTGTGACAGGATAATTTTATATGTATATTTTTATATCAGAAGAAGATATATAAAAAAACCGGCCAAGTGCGTGTCGGACTCACGCACAAAGGGTTCTGTACCATTGATTTATGAAAGTAAAGGATTTATTTGTATGAAAGATTACGCGGTAATAAGCGGTTTACGATTTATGGGTATTAAAAAAAAACTACTTACTAGATCTCGTTCAAAACAATTTTCTTTGGTACTTTTTATAGTAATGTACATCATATGTGTTTTTAGATTTTTCATTTCCTTATTTTAGAAGTTTACCTTTTCCACTTTGGAAGCGTCTGTCACGCAAACTATTCGGTTTAGAAAAAATATTTTAGAATCCTCGATATCATTTTTGAAGACCTCTCCATAGATACCCCACACGTATCTATGTGCTTGATGAAAAAATAAAAATTGAGTTTCAGTTCTAAGTATGGGGAGCCCCCAATATTTATTATTATTTTTGCATCAAAATCATAATCATCGGTTCGGTCATAATCGGTTCATAGAATACATCTACCCAACAAGTTTCAACAGTAACAACTCTTGTTTCGGAAAAAAATGGCTGTGACATACGGACGGAAGGACAGACAGACATGACGATTCTATAAGGGTTCTGTTTTTTGCCATTTGGCTACGGAACCCTAATTATAGATAAGCTAGCTTTCCGTCCGCGGCTTCACCCGCGTGGTGTTCGGTTATATCGCGTTTCCAAGAGAACTCTTCAAAAGTTCGGAATCAAAACTATCCTATGTTATTTCTCAAGGTCAACTCTATCTTTGTACCAAATTTCAATAAATTCAGTTCAATGGCTTAAACGTGAAAGCATAACAGACAGACAGATTTACTTTGGCATTTATAATATTAGTAGGGATTATGTTTAGCATAGTATAAAAAAATTAACAAAGATAAAAATACCTTAGGAATAGGTATAGGTACCTATCTGTTAGAGTGATCTAGTAAAGAGTAAGAACCATCCAGGTACAGCCAGCAAAATCATTGTAAAAAACAGTTAATTTGCCGTGTTATATCCATAACTAGACTCGACAAATTAGTTGTGATGTGAATATACCGACAATAGGTATGTATCCAAGGTATGAAAATCAAAAAATAATTAGTCCGCTTTACAGATAATTAAAAAAATTAAGACCCGTTTTTCTTATATCACCGAAATTACCAAAAACTACTGAGATATAGCGTATTAGATAGCCCATAAAATCATTAGCTTACTAAGTTTCCGTGGCGCAGCGGTGAACACGCCTACCTGTGACGTGGAGGCCCCGGGTTCGATCCTCGGCCAGGTCATGATGGAAAACGATCTTTTCCTGATTGGCCTGGGTCTTGGATGTTTATCTATTTAAGTATCTATTATAAATATAGCATCGTTTAGTTAGTATCCCATAACACAAGTCTCGAACTTATTTTGGCTAGCTCAATCTGTGTGATTAGTCCGTATATATTTATTTTTATTTATACGGTAGTGTATTATTGAAGTTTTTAGGACAGCTTGTCCTTTCTTTGTCTTAAATATTTATGTCATATATTCATTATTTTAATATTATATTCATCAAATACGCTAGTCTGTGATACCCTGAAACACAGGTTTAAATGGACCTAGTTCGGGTGGTCCCAACATTAGTTTTAGATCGTAACTTTATAGATTTATATTATGTATTAGTCTACAGTAAGCTAGCTATTACGATTGTTCTTATTAAGTTTTTTTATTACTATATAAACTGTGACATTATTTTTATACATTCATGGTGTTATGTTTTTACATTTATGTTTTTTTAATAAATTTCATTTTCATCCCATTGCTGGGCACAATACTTCCATTACTTTTACTAGTTTATCCAGTGCCATACCGGTCCAATCCCTCCGGTTAGACTCAAGTTCGTTTCTCTATCTTCGCCTTGATCTACGGCGATGTCTGCGGTGTGATGTATACGTATAATTTATACATATCTAAATCACATTGAATTTAGTTATATACATAAATGCCACCTAACACTTAAGTACACACTTTAAATTAAGAAAAATAAAATTATTCTGAAATTTGCTTAAAGATCATGGAACTCCGAGTCAAAATAATCATAACCCAAACAAGATAAAATTTACATAACAGACAAGATAGGTGTTATTTAGTTGTAGTGTTATCGAAGAGTAAACACTACATGTGACATACTCACATACCTGCCGGTGCGGTGTTAATAATACTTTACGCTTAATCCTACCGTGAGGACCGCGGTCGAAAAGACCTGGGAGGTATTTTTGTATGTTTTGGTCAGTATTTTCAGTAAATTTCATAACATATAAACATTGTCTTGATTCTTGGAAAGGTTTGGGCAAAATAGTATTTTTTATTTTTATTTTTTGGCCAGAGTTGTACTCTTTTTTATAGAACGTTGCCCCACATTAGGAATTTCTCCTATATTGTGGGTGATTTTACAAACATTTGAACTCACATACACAAATGGCCAGACCCGAACAACTGCCTGAAGGCCATACAAATATTTGTTCCGTAAGAACCCGCAACACGTATCGTAGCAGTCGATCACTCGGACACTAAGTCAACCTTGTCGTCAAAACACATCACACGTCGCATTACATTCGATTTCGGTAGTTATTTTTAAGTAATATACAATATGTAACAAAAACCCTGTTGTTCCTTCAACCTACGTTTTAAGAATCTGCATACGGACGTAATAAAGCAAGTAATTTATAAAAATTGTTCAACAAAAATAATTAAAATAAATGTTTAATTATTAATATTTATAATAGATATGTAACTGATTTCTTAGCTCTGCAATTCTGCATGAAGAAACTAGACATAAGTAGAACGTTCCGGCCAATTTGTTTAACTTATAAAATCAGATATTCTTAAAAAAAAAAAAATCGAATTTGTGAGTTTTAATAGGTATTTGATTGTGACCCCTCGACTAGACAATGATTACTGTTTTCTAATTATAACTTCATTAATGATGTGCTTGTAGGTAAAATTATATGTCCCTGAAAGAAACAACAGGGTTTTTGTTAAATAGTGTATAATAAGAAAAAGCCTATTGCACCATCTTCTTTTTCTTCAGCCTATAGAGCTCCACTGCTGGACAAAAGCCTCCTCCAAGGTTCTTGACGATAACCGATCTTGTGTTGCCCGCATCCATCGGCTTCCCGCAACCTTGCTGGTCCACCTTGTTGGGGGCCTCCCTACTCTGCGTCTTCCGGTACGTGGCCGCCACTATAGAACCTTACTGCTCCATCGGTTCTACGAGCAATGTGCCCCGCCCACTGCCACATAATATAACTTATAAACTAGCGCTTGACCGCAATCCCACCTGATGGTAACCAGAGATGCGATCGTTGATGGTAAAGCGCGCTAGCTTATTAAGAGCCTATTTACTCTAGCCTTGAAGACATTCAAATTGTAGTGTCTTCCGGTACGTGGCCGCCACTCCAGAACCTTATTGCCCAATCACTTGAAGAATTGCTAATCCATTATCCAAATGGTCGGAAAATGTGTCTGCTCAACATTGTAAATAACGAAATGAATTGTCAAATTTAAGCCCATTGCTACCCTACTAATAGTGTGTTACGCAATTATCCTGCCGCCTGGAGTTTACTACAGAGAATTCCAGGTAGGAAAACTCAATTTTACACTCGAGCCCTGGATCTTATGTTAATCCCTAACGATATGATGTAATCCTACCTTTATTATGAATACGAAAGTTTGTGAGGAATATATTTTTATGGATAGATGGATGTTCATTATTCTTTCAAGCAACAACTAATGATCGGATTTGTATGAAATGAGACTAAGACACCTCAGAATAGGAAAAATAATCTTATATTCTAGTACCCTCATTGCGTAATACACTATACGGATAGTGTATAATTATTATTAGTAATCCATTGCTTTAATTGCTCGTAAAAATCGTCTGCTCAACAACGTAAATATCGCAACGAATGTCAAAATGAAACATGTTATGCAATTCTCGTGATACAGTTTTATACTAGTACGAGGAGATGGGATAAATCAGTAAAAAGACAACCAAACTAATTGTGAAAAACACAATGATCAATAAAAATCGTCGAAGACACGTTAAATCGCCTAGATAAAAGTTCATAGCAATGTTATTGTGTGAAGTTTATTTACCTTTGTGTAGGAGTTACTCGATATTATTTTAAGGATTGTGGAGATACGAAAAGCTCCTAAACCTTTTTAATTACAAAAAACTATTTTTTAGCTATTCAGCCTTATATATTACTAGGAATCATGTTTATACATGAGTTTTAATTTTTATAATATAAATAAATAAATAAATATATACGGACAAATCACACAGATTGAGCTAGCCCCAAAGTAAGTTCGAGACTTGTGTTATGGGATACTAACTCAACGATACTATATTTTATAATAGATACATATATAGATAAACATCCAAGACCCAGGCCAATCAGGAAAAGATCGTTTTCCATCACGACCTGGCCGGGGATCGAACCCGGGGCCTCCACGTCGCAGGCAGGCGTGTGGACCGCTGCGCCACGGAGACCGACAAAATATATAATTTATAATATTCATATCCTTTTATATATGTCATAATAACTATAAGCAGTTTTTGTTTTTCTCAACCCTGGTTTTGTTATTAAGTTACTCTGTATGGTTGTCCCATATTTGTTAATAAAGATTAATAATCTTTATAATAATATTATTGGCTATACACCTGGCGATATACCTAGCTGAATCTGGGTTGTTTTTGCCGAAATCAAAATTGTACTGATGCCCACGCCAGCCCATCAAGCTAACCGAAACTGTAATATTTCTCCAGTCAACCTTGAACCTAATACCTAAGCAATAAAGTTGAAAATAATACTGTACTTACAGATTGTAATAGCTTTACGTGCAGCGTACAGTGTGTACTTTACATTTATTTAAATTAGTCATTTAGTTGTCATTTTTTATTTACCTAAATAATTATATATTATTATAGGTAAGCAAGTCGATATTGAAACATAGGTTTACAATATCTTTTATTACTCTTTTGACAATAGGGATGTATCCAAGGTATGAAAATAAAAAAAATAATTAGTCCGTCTGATATATAATAAAAAAAATTAAAACCCGTATTTTTTATTTTGTCGTAATTACCAAAAACTACTGAGATATAGCGTATTAAAGTTACAGAGTGGGGGCTAATTACGTCACACCGTGCTATATTTTGTACCACAGCGTGACGTCATGCGACATTTCAAATCAATATATCTTCCTAAGTATTTGAATGAAAGAAAAAATAAAAAATATGTGTTCAATATTTTTTATAAATCTATCTGACGGACATTAAATTATTTTTTAGGATACAAGCCAATTGAAATCATGTTTAGGAATATAAAATGTCACACAGTGAAGGCAATGAACGAAGTTATTAAATTAAAAGTAAATGAAATTTATATAGAATAATATAAAATGTCACACAGTGAAGGCAATGAACGAAGTTATTAAATTAAAAGTAAATGAAATTTATATAGAATATTTGTACGCCGCGCGCCGTTAACAGCAAGGGACAAAACGCTAATTTTTATTAATATTTATTACATTCATTCATCAAGTAACTTACTTTGCTACCTGTTCTGAAAAAAATAAATGAAATTCCAAAAAAAAAAAATCGTGTGGAGTTTTTATTTTGACATCACTATCAATTTTAGCACCATCGCAAACTATGAAAGTGACACCCATGATGAAAATTTACAAAAGTTGGTAGCCGCCATCTTGTTTTGATATTTCCACCTAATTAGCGGCTTAAAATCTACCGCAAGACACGTTAGAGAACTTCTTTGCAAAAACACACAAATAATATGTACATTTGGCCTAAAAGACCAACTCGAAGCTAAAGTGTTAAAGTACTTTGCATCACGGTGGCTATTAATACAAATGCGACCTACTCAGACTGACTGTTTGCATTCGATTCTTACCGCGAGTGCACGCTCGATCGATAGATACTCGTATATCGCTCGATCACAATATCAATATCGTATTCGTTTTCGTAAAATTTTTAATTTGGAACAATATTGGGTTGTGTCGCTATTTGTATAAGGTTTAAACTTATAACGTAGTGCGGGGACACAGTGCCTTGTTTTAGTGATTGATAAATAATTCAGTGAAGACGTCGCGTTTAATATTTATTGTAAGTTTTCTTTTTATTATTATTTTATTGTTTATTTGTGTTTTTAGGTCCAAATACTGCTTTCATGGGACATGTCCTAATGATACAATTTTTATAACATATTTTTAGGGTATTTTTTCTCTAATTATTTTTTCTTCCATACTTATCTGTTAGTGAGTTCTGTTATCTCGGTAATCATCCCTTTCATACGATCTTATTATATTTTACACAGCGCATGTCGACATGTTCTTTATCAAATTACATATTATTGTAACTGAATAACTGGAGCACAGTATTATATGTGCAACAGTAATGTAACCTAATATTTTTGTAATGAAACTGAACATTGTATGGTATGTATCAAAATTCTTAATGAACTTCTCTTCACCTTTATCTGTGGGTACTTTGAATTCAAAGAGTGTTACAGTGTTGTTTATATTTTTTGAATGATGTCGTTGACGACGTTGACCCTAAATATATATTTCCGTTGGTGATAAATTCATTGGTCATTTACTGAATATAATACCTGCTTTTTTAGTTTAGGTCAGGTATCTGAAATGTGTTAGTTCAGGCAAACGTAATCCAAATGTTTAACAAATTAAAAAGGTAATCTGTTATTAGTCTGTAATTTCGAATAATTATTTAAAATGCAATAGGTATCATAGATCTGATATTATTACAAGAAAATAAAGCGATTCGTCGTGTTCTGGCATGATGTCTGGTGAAGCCATACGATACGAAGGTCGAGTCTAATCAGTTGTGTTGCGATGTGTGCCGGGTACGAAGCGCCAATTGTTGTTGTATTGGGAGTTTGTTGTGGAGGGTCTCCAGATCAATCTCCCTTTGGCGCAACATCGTTGGTCGTGTTGTTGGGTTTAACATTGTATCACTTCGCTCAACTGCCGTCTTCCTTCTTATTCACTCAGTTTTTCGTGTAAATAGGCTCCCTATAAACTAGGGTGCTTTACCATCACCAACAGGCGGGAGTCGGTCAAGCACCATATTTTATTATAAAAGAAAAAAAAAATTATAAGTTTTATAGAGAACATATAAACAAGGCAATTTTTTAAATGATTGCTAATTTATGTAAATATAAGTTTGAGGTGAAAATATTATCAAAAGTCAAAGAGCGAATTCTATACCTACTTTGTATTTTGCAAAAAGTTTTCAAGGTCCTTTTGTATTGTAGGATTGCAAAAATTACACATATTTTTAAAATTCTTACTTTTCCATTGTTGAATGAATGAGTGTATATACACTCACTTATTCGCAACACTGATAAGGGAATCTCCAATCTGAGGTAAATACGAACCGAACATTGCGCATGTTTTGCCAAACAATACACAAACATTATAATGATAAATTTGCTGTAAATTCACTGATAACAGACGTTGTTACTATTGTATTTTTTTTTTTGCGGTAATATTTTTTTTTAGCTAGTAGTGTAACTACAAACCGAGCTTATGATACACACGAATCAGCCAATTAGTTAAGTGTCTAACCTATAAGCCCGGTTCGTATTAACCTATTTGGTTAGAGACACTAGTAGGTAGCTAATTCGCCTATGCGTGTGTATCATAAGCTCGGTACGTATTTACTCTGTATTTAGTTCATATAATTATGGTATTATTATCGTATTCTGAAATACAAAATTAAGTCCCTCAAAGCCGTTGTAGTGGTTAGACTGTGGGGTCTGGGGTATTTATTCTCTATTTAAACTTCACTATAGGGACTGAGACTTGGGTAACACTGATACATTTTGGTTTTTTTTTTTCTTATTTTAAAATCTATTTCTACTGGCCTCACTTGGACCTTATTTCAGCGGAGAGTAAAGTGTGACAGCTGTCACATCATTTTCCGGAAGCCTATTCCCTGCTGTTACAACGCAATTAAACAAAATTTGTTTCAAGGACTTGTTTATATGTTTTTTCCATAGCTTTAGATTGCCCATTTAAATGTATGTCAACTGATTCTATAAGAATTTATTTAAAGTATACGTGGAGTGAACTACCATTTCAACTTATTGGTACTAAGGGATTGACACTTTTTACAGCCTATTTTTTTTTTTTTCGGGATGAAAAATTCTCTTGGATGTCCGTGTAGACGGCGGGCTCTGTCAAACTCTTACTAACTAAAAATAACCCTGGCTCTAAACTCACTTCACCTATCTTGTCACGCTGAAGTTCTTAATCAATCGGACTGCTCTTCGCTCTAAGTTACCACCCACCGGACAAAGTCTTGCCGCCAAGCGATTCATCGTATTCCGGCATGATGTCTGGAGAAGCCGGCTACTTACTAGTTTAGGCTCTGTATCTGTGAATTTAGGTCACACCAGGGTCAAAGTTGTTTAAAAATTAATTTTACGAGAGCAATAATTCACTACATAATTCACACCTATCAGAATGTATTAAATAACATAGATAGTAGTAGCAGCAATCCGACTAATAAAAGACGAAGACTTAATCTAAAAATATATTAGACATAGCTAAAAATAGAAAATAACAAAAACAAAACCGTCAAATCAGAGACCTTATAACAAGCAGTATTTTTGTCTATGGTCAAAACATATTTGGGATTACCAATTTAAATAGTTGTTATTAATTTAGTTGCCATAAACATTAATTTTGATACTGTTATGAATAAAAATTTAGTGATCATTTCTGTGGTTTTGAATGCCATAAAACAAATTTAGATTTAAAAATAACATCCTGTTACTTTGGGAGAAAAATACTACAGCAAACATGTGATAAACTGGTTAGATAAGATAATAATCTTGTTTGTTTTCATTCATTTTTTTTTTTTTTTTACACATAATCTTTTTTTAAACATCCGTTTAAGGTCGGTTCTGTAGGTAAACACGACAGCGGGTAGCCGCTGTAGCAGTAGTACAATCTGCCAACTTTCTTTATTAGATTTACAAATTTATCTCTAAAGTATTAAGGCTCAAGATTGACAGGGAATATTTGACAGTGCGTATCTACGATAATCTTACTTTATATTTTTTCAACAACCTTAGTAGTTATTTAATCTCTTTGGTGTAAAATGGTGGTTTCTCGGTAGTAGGCCATAACGTCGGCTGCCGGTTACCCACTAGACAAAGTCTTGCCGCCAAGCGATTCGTCATGTTCCGACAGATGTCTAGTGAAGCCTTATGGAGGACGGGTCTGAGCAGTTGTGTTGCAATGTGTGCCAGATACAATGTGCCAAATGTTGTGTCGGGAGTTTGGTCGTTAAGGGTCTCCAGATCAATCTCCCTCTGGCGCAGCATCGTTGCTCGTGTTGTTGGGTTTAACATTACATCACCTCGCTCAACTGCCGATCCTTCTTGCCTCTTTGAGTGAATAGGCTCTTAATAAATTAGCACGCTTTACTATCAACGATTGCATCACTGCTTACCATCAGGGGGGATAGCGGTCACGCACTAGTTTAAAATTAAATCACTCCTTTGGGCTATAGATACAGTGTCGTGTCACGTTGTACCTGTAGAATTTATAGAAATAAGTTGTCCACCAAATTAACATAAGTAAAATTTTGCTTATTACAATCGTGTCATACAATTTTCATAGGTTGAGAGTGTTGTGTCAAACACAGAACAGATAAAAAGATATCGAATATACAAACAGTTAAAATTTGATAAACCGTTTATTTACATGACTTAATATGATATTTAATCTAGGCAACTAGGACACTGAAAAAACGGCCCGTTAATTAAACCTTGAACTTTACGCCCCGAAACGCCGTTGGCATCAACAATGTTTTTTCTTCTCTTCCATTTTAAATTGGTGTCATTAACAAACAAATAACATATAGTGCTGGTCTAATAAATTCATTACAATTTCTAATTGACACAACAATGGGAGTAAAAAACCAATTAATTCAATAACAATTTTAATGCGAAATGATTCATTCAAGTAAGAAGTAAATAGAAAGCGTATAAAAACAATATTTATTATCAGGTTTATTGCAGAATTTTTTACAATATATCTAACATGGAGATATAAGTTCCTATTATTACGTAAAAGACGTACTAATCCATCGACTTTCCAAAATTTAAAAAAAAACACCGAGAGTAACCGACATAGCCCGAAGAATTGCAACACTTAGTGGCAGTGGGCCGGATATATTGCCCGTAGGACCGATGCCCGATGGGGCTGACGGGTTCTCGAGTGGCGACCACGCACTGGAAGACGCAGCGTGGGTAGGCCCCCGACGACCTGGTGAAGGTCGCGGAAAACCCCTGGATGCGCGAGGCGCAGGAGCGGTCGTCGTGGAGATCCTTGAGGGAGGCCTATGTCCAGCAGTGGACATCTTTCGGCTGAAATGATGATGATGAGCTTAGAGTATGCTGTTATTAGTGTCCATTATTAGCATTAATACGGAAAGACAACTCACTTGCGTCTTCAAGGTCAGAATCACACTACCTACTGTGTTAGGATGCCTGTGCCATTCCCCCCGCCTTTTTATTTTATTTATTTGGGACCAAAAACAGGTATATTACAATATTAATAGTCGGCTAAGGTATAATATATAGTAAACAAACATATAACCCACATCAATGTCCACGAAATCATATTGATTTTACAATAAAAAAGAAAACGGATGTGTACAGAAGCAGGCAGTGAGAAAATACCGAATGAAAATAAAAAAAATAACATATTTTAAGGATAATAGTGCTCTAGTAAAGAAACAGTAATATCATATACGGTGAAAATTATTCTTCAAGCTATAGAAGTCCACCGCTGGACAAGGGAGGCGTTTGTTCAGCAGTGTCGCAAGGTTTTCCATTACGTTATGGGGTGGCCATAATCCTCACGCTTGGCAGACGGGTTGGAGATCGCAGTAATTTGATATTCCACAGGAGAAACGCTGCCGTCCGCTTCCCTGGTTAGCCCTGGTAAGAGTTCCCTTACTCGCCTCTTACGACCCTCACGGAGAATAAGGGTTGGTACTATTCTAAGTAAGCAAAAATTATGTGTCCTTAATTGTAAGGCATTTTGTAAAAATGACTTTGACCTTTACAAAGATAGATTATCTTAATTATCTATTAATCGATAGAATTCATAGTTTCGTGGAAATATGTTCGTTTATTGATAAATTATTTCATTTAGCATGCAAAACATGCAAATTAATTCTGCCGATGAATATTTTCATTGGCCACATTTTAGGTATAATTTTTTTATGTGTAGTCTAATGGAATATGTTTTAATTAATTGTCATTAGGTAGTTCATTATCCCCATGCATGAAACCTTCAATATTTGAGGGGGTTCATGTATGCTTATTATTATTCTTCTTAAATTACTAAATCCATTTATAATAATCAATTGGAAATCAATTAATATTTTTTATTTTATAGTGAATATTGCAATCTAATTAATAATATTGTTATAAATAAAATACATATTAAAAATACTTTTACTTAATTAGTATTGTATTGTAATTAATAATATTGTATTGAAAGTTGAACATTTTTGATTGATTGACATGAAAATAAAAACCAAACAACAATATGAAATTTAAATCAATTTATCAAGTTATAATCTTATTTTATGCATGAAATAAAAGGAGGCTTTTTTATTTATTTATTTTTAGGTACTTCATAAAATAATGAGACTCTCGCAACGCAAATATACGTATCCAATATTTTTGTATAATCTGAATGACGGACTAAATAGAATATTTTTTTTTACGCAGGAAACATGCCTATTACTCTGCTGGTCCGTGTCTTTGTTGACTGACGTAGAAAGTGGTTCCCCAGCATCGTTGTTATAATCTAGCATCGACGGCATTGACCTCTCAAATGTGTCGAAGTAATTCCAACACATTTGAGAGGTCAATGGCGGACGCTTTCATTATTCAGTCAATCAATCGTTTTTTTTTTATTTGTGGCAACTAGGCCCAATTTATTAGTTACTTAAAAAAAAACTATTGTTTTATACAAACACGGAGACAAAACAAAAAAGAAACAAGAAATAAGAGGGAAAAGACATTCAAAATTAAACTAAATTTAAGAAAAGGACAGAAAATATAATTAATTAAGTACTTACGCTTTCATGATATTTATTACTTTGATATTGATCTACCATTTTTTTTTTTTTTTTTTTAATTAAATATAAACCAGCGCTTGACCGCAATCCCACCTGATGGTAAGCAGTGACGCAATTTCGTTGATGGTAAAGCGCACTAGTTTATTAAGAGCCTATTCACTCTAGCCTTGAAGACACTCAAATTGTAGTCCGACGGAAACACCGCCGCCGGCAGATTGTTCCAGTCCCTCGATGTACGCGGTATAAAGGACGACGCGAAACGCTTCGTCCGGATCGTAGAGGTGTTAACAACATAAGGGTGGAAACTCGCCGTACGACGGGTCGTCCGATAGTGGAACGGGGGAATTAAATCGTGCAATTCCCTCGCACACTCCCCGGAATGTATCCTATAGAACACCGAAAGGCTGGCTACTCTACGCCTGTGCTCTAGGCTTTGGAGACCAACTCGAGTTAAATCAGGGTCAGGGTTACTTCAAAAAATCAACAAAAATGCTATGAATGTTGTTAAATTGACAAGCAAATCTAAGCATGTAACTACCCCTCCGGCCTTGGCTAGTGAAGAACTCTGCAATTATTACAGATAAGTTTTACTAATAAAGATTACCAATTGTATAAATTCCTTAGCTTACAATGTTCCCACCAATTAAATTATAAATATCGTAACAAAGATAGGCTCTTAATTGAAATGAAAACAATCATAGTTTGTTTGCGTTACATTTTGACTTATGAATTTATGATAAACACAAGGTTTTGTTACTACGCTTCAATTACTTAGTTAATCATAAAATAAATACTAGAAGGCAGGTACTATTACCGACAGAACTCCACTTTCACCCTTAAAGACTACTGACGCCTGCGCTAAACCGGCCGCGGCACGCTAACGCATTATTTTACATCCGTGTGTGTCATATTCCAACCAATCAACCACATGTTGTGTAGTATCGCTACGAAGAATTAAAGGTGTTTTAATTAAAAAATTAAAGGTCTATGCTAGACAAGTAAAACAATATTAGTGAACCGTTTTCTTATCGCCGTATTCGTCTTTCTTTTAAAGTAATGCGAAATTTCGTTACAACAGTTGAAGTTAAATTAGCTTGGTTAATAAAGGGGCTGCACTTAACAATACGTTCACAAGCGTGCGATTATGGATTCGATCCTTAATAATGGCAAATCTTCTTGTTGTTTCATATAATTTAAAATTATGATAATTGATTTATGTTTATAGTAAAAATGTTTGAAAATAATATATAAACGAAAATGTATTGAATATTTATACCAAAAAAGGTTTTTATTATATATTTTACTGTACTATAAATGTAATATAATATAAAACCATAAACATGTTATAATGAAATATACTATAAAGTTATAGGTATATTATTAGGTGTAGATATACATATACTAATAAATGAAACAAACGTTGGTATGGCAGCATTGTAATATTTTATATAAAAGTAATCCCTGACAAACTTATGATATTGTTGTGGTAAAAAATATATAAAACATATTTGATTTATAGATCTGAAAATGACAATACTATATGTTATCATTAAAGAGGTTATAGCTTAATTCTTCAATTTCATAAAGAAAAGAGGATTTAAGCTTAACCTGAATATTATGACAACCATAAAATAATTTATATAACACAAAACAGTACCTACTATTTTTTTGCGTACAACATGTTACTAGTACTGCCATCTTACAGTGACTTTTTTCGGAGTTTGATGGCATGGCATTATAATGTTCAAGCACTTTCTTAGTTCAATAGTTAACGAATTTATTTCTTTTCGAATCACTCAAAACAACACGCAATGGGTTTTAGACCAATGCGTGTTATTTTTAAACCACAAATGCAACCTCCATTCTTCGCACGATTTAAAGGATTATTCAAAAACATAAACATTGAAAACATAAACATTGTCATTTCATTCCACTTCTCTCGACACTTTAAGCTACCTTCGTCCCCCAACCTCTCGACACAACGGCTTACAGTATATCTCTAAAACAATAACAATTTTATTACACACTTGCAACAAGTGATTGGTTTGCACCTTACCCAAATAATAATAAAAACAATTTACACAAAAGCCACAATATTTGCCTTAACTTCGATACTAATATTAGCATGCATATTGATTAAAAAAGTAAAATTAATAACACAAACTCGTAACTATGTATTCATCAACCACCAACAGCAAAGTAATATTATTTGAGTTGTTCACTTTGTTTCAAATCTACCCTCATATTTTCATAATGACTCTAATATAGAAAAATCTTAAAAGAATGTATCATCGTTAAGTTGCGGATCGGTATTTTTACATATTTTGCTGTCGGCATTCATAACTCAACAATCAACATAAAAAAAAAAAATGTAGGTTATTAGATTTGAACTCGAACTACCTTAAATGCTGATCACGACGTAAACCGTTTAGCCATAGAGACACTTATTGTGAACGTTGAAATTAGTAGTAGCTAACAATCATAAACGGGCAGCTAGTTGTCAAAATGTATGAGTGTGTATCAAACTTTACTATAGAAGAAGGTCGTAACTACAAGCAGTATTGCTTGTCCATAGTTTTGTGAGATTGTAACTCGACTTTTGGTCGTGATAGCACATGTACTGTTAGATACGGATTTCTTTATCAAGGTTGTGTACCTAAGGAATACCAACAGCAGGGTAATTGCGTATCACACTTTCGATAACAATGCGTATCATTTTGACAGTTCAACAATGTTCATTGCGTTATTTACGTTGTGAGGAAATACATCTTTCAAACTAATGGAGCAATGGATTAACAATATGCTTCAATATTGCTATCAATTTGGAATGCTATCAATTTGCTGGACCTCATTTCCAAGGCTTCACTGTCTGTCTGACTTACACTGGGCTTAATATTATGTTATCTTTTGAACCGAATAATCATGCGGCTATAGTTTTACAATAATAAAAATAATTTTAAAAAAATACTCTGCGAAAATTTTAAGGGAAGACCCTTGAAATTTTTCGCAGAGTATTTTTTTAAAATTATTTATTATTGTAAAACTATAGCCGCATGACACAACGAAATTAAATAACGTTAAAAATCAAAAGGGTTCTTCGTCATTACATTTAAGAATTGCGTCTTTTAGTTATTTTTTTTGTCTTGTGTTAATGCCCCCTTTTTATAAGAATCCTCAGCAAAATGGCCATTCCTCAGCGTAATAATAGGAATCTATACGAGTTAGAACCCTGGCACTGATTTTCAGCTGCAAGCGACGTTGACGTGATGTAGTCAACCGATGAATCATACCTTGCGAATACGACCCCTGGAATATTTTTTTTCTTTGTGGACTCTTACTGGCTTAAAACCACCTCGGTGTTTCATCTCACAACTACACCGGGGGTTGTGACGAACACTGCTTCTGCATTTGTGCTGGCCCGCCACTGTGAGCCTCCTTGGACGACCCCTAGAATCTAGACCAACAAAAATAGAATTTCTTATCTACGATACAAGCTCAAACATTTTTATAACACTATCAATAGTGCTGGCTACTCTGAAATCAACTTAATTTTCTTTTAATAGAGTTGATATTTGACTAATTTGAAATAAGGTCAGAGAACTGCGTACATTTATTATTGGTAGGTACCAGGTTTTTAATACTCTGATTTCAATTTCATTTCTGCCATAAAAGTTTTTTTATAATGGTTTAAAAAGGTTCAGTAATATTAAATTAATTGTTATCAAGATTAAATACTTTTCGTCGTCTATCGACATAGTATTATGTTGCTGGTATAATAAAGCCTGATGGTAAACAGTAATGCAACCGTTGATGGTAAGGCGCGTTAGTTTGATAAGAAGCTATTCACTCTAGCCTTGAAGACACTTAAATTGTGTTCTATTTATGTCACATTTATTAAGAGCAATGAACGCATCGGTTGTAGGGTGACTGGTAATTAACGAGTAATACATAAACACATGATTGTATTCATTATATTTAATAACTTTCCCAAATTCTTGCCGCCAAGCGATTCGTCGTATTCATGATGTCTAGTGAAGACGTATGGAGGACGGCTCGGAGCAGCTTGTTGCAACGTGTGCCGGGTACGATGCGCCCAATGTTGTTGTGTCGTGAGTTTGGTCATGGAGAGTCTCCAGATTAATCTCCCTCTGGCGTAGCATCGTTGGTCGCGTTGTTGCGTTTAACATTGCATGCCTCGCTCAACTACCGTCTTCCTTTGTATTCATTCAGTTTTTTTGATTGAATAGGCTATAAACACACAAGCGCGCTTTGACCGAACGATTGCATCTTACCATCAGGCGGGACTGCGGTCAAGCACTAGTTTATAATTAAATAAAAAAACGATTCTTTTTAATTACCTGAAACATACTGAGTTCATAAATTATTCCACTTTTACCTTGCATAGTTATTATATTCCTTTGTAGCGGAGAGGTATGGGTCATGCGCTTCGTAAATGAATCAAAAAGAAACGTTTTGTTAGTAATGTTGTTTCATGTGATGATTTGATGAGCGTATCCACTGCTCAACAACGTAAATAACACAATGAATGTTGTTGATCTGTCATAACGAAACCCATCATGGCTACTGATAGTGTGCAATTACCCTGTAGGATCTGGGATGTGTTGATCAAATAGGCAGTCGCTCCTTGTAAAATTGTTTTCTTCTAGTCTGTCTAACTGGCCACCGACTCCACCATAGACGGGAAAACAAGGTCTATGATGATGGCCATAACATCGGCTGCCGGCAGAAGTTACCACCCACCAGACAAAGCCTTGCCTCCAAGGGATTTGTCGTGTTCCGGCATGATGTCTGGTGAAGCCGTACGGAGGACAGTAGGCCTAGTATGAGTTTTCATTACGAAACTCGTTCGCCGATATCGAGCGCGTTTGACTCAGCGATTGGCCCGCTTCAAGGTCGTAAGAACTCTCAACCAATGAGAGCGCCAAACGCGCTCGATACGATCGAACGAGTTTCGTATTGAAAACTCATACTAGGCCTACAGGTCTGAGCAGTTGTGTTACGATGTGTGCCGGGTACGATGCGCCTAATGTTGTTGTGTTGCGAGTTTGGTCGTGGAGGATCTTTAGATTAATCTCCCTTTGGCGCAGCATCGTTGGCCGTGTTGTTGGGTTTAACTTTGCATCACCTCGCTCAACTGCCGTCTTCCTTTCTATTCGCTCAGTTTTTCTGAGTGAATAGGCTCTTAATAAACTAGCGCGCTTTACCTTCAACGATCGCTTCACTGCTTACCATCAGACGGGATTGCGGTCAAGCGCTAGTTTATAACTATATAAAAAAGTAAGGAATAATTAATATTAAACGTGGCGTTGCGGTAACGATCAATCCCCGCGCAGTGCAAATATTTGTGTGCATGAATATGAATATTTGCACCGGTCTGGTCGTGCCTCGGAAAGCACGTTAAGCCGTTGGTCCCGGTTGCCATACGAACATCGAAAGGCAGTCGTTACGGGTTGTTGTAGCCTTCAAAAGTGGAACAATTGGTCTAACTGCAATGCTTCGATATCGGGTTGTGGAGGTTTACGGCAGTCGTTTCACGGAAAAGATTGAAGTTTAGCCACAATCAGCAGTTAAACTGGTAAAGCGAACCCCAGACTCTAAAACTGAAAAAGCTTCGGATGCGACTGAGATTAACACTGAGATGATGATGAATTAATATTAAACTACCCACAGCAAATTTCCAAAAGACTTGCCTAGAATGGTGGTGCTTTTACATGCTACTTAATATTTTTCTGGCAATGTATTTCAACGTTTTTTTTTTTTTTTAATCAGTCAGAGTGTGTTCAAAAATTGCTTAAAGAATCACTCATGTTAATATAAACTTCAAACATAAATATAATAAATGGGTTTAATTTTGTCAATTCAATAATATTCATTGCGTTATTCAGATACCACATTTTTCGAACACGGAGCAACGGATTAGCAACATGCTTCAAATTTTTCCAAATAGATAGTATTAATGTGTTAGGCAATTAGGGTGCAGATTGACAGCAACATAAACATGCTTACAATAAAAATAAACCAAGAAACATGTCTTGGCATGAGATCAACAGAATTACTTAAACACCTATGAACATGCGTCGTGCCGAATTTCAGCAGTTGCTATACATGTTTATATTAGGATTAGATATGCTTGCATAGAATATTAGACTTCATGACCTAAATAAGTCACCTGGTATATTATATTTAGATAACAGCAGGGTAATAGCGTAAGCCAGGAGGCTCTCCGCCCGGTAAGGACCAGGCCCGGGTCGATGACGAGTGTATTTCATGCGTGCCTCAAAGAGATGTCAGCTCCCTCCCGGAGCACATCGTGACGGGGTCCACGAGGACCGATACCTCAGGAGGTATCGGTCCTCGTGGACTTAAAAAAGAAACGGGTCGGTTAAAAAAGAAACCGTGGCCCTGGCGCACAGCCAAATGAAGAAACACGGGTTGGTGTTAGTCACCACACCAATGAATCCAATTGCTATTGATAGTGGCTAAAAGCCACTATCAATAGCAATTGGATTCATTTTGACAATTCAACATTATCCATTGCGTTATCTACGTTGCTGAACAGTATCACAACAGTATAGTCATAAATTATGCGTTCGACCATCAAACATCGCCTTGATGTGTAAAAAGCATACTTGGCATGGGGCCATGCCTAATAAAAACATTTAATAAATTACCAAATGGAATAAAAACAACTGAAGTTTTATTTAATTTAGGAATAAATAAATAGGTACTATTTTTACTTTTAAATAAATATGTTGTTATACTATTGAGGAATTCCTTAATGATAAATGTTAAGATATTTGACATTGATATATTTATTTAATAATTACATTGTACTTATAATTATTTTTGTTGCCATTATTAAGTTGTGTTATGATTTTTTTGTTTTACTATGTTGATTATTACCTTTAATATTATTTAATATTTACGTAAAATAGGGTAAATATTAGAGTATATTTTTTTTTAAGTTTTTTCAGGAACTGAGTATTTTTGTTTATTTTTCTATGTATACACATATTAAATTTAGGGGTTAGAGCTCCATAGACAAGAATCTCCTCACGATGCGGGCCGTATCGAGGAGTACTGCTTTTTGAATAAGGCCCTTGATTCAACTGCCTAACGAGAGCCTCAATAGATGTCGGTCGAGGCTCATGGTTATCAGATCATTGGCCCATACGTCAATCGGTACAATGACAGCCGAGTTCACATTCGACATGTCAACAATCTCGTGCGCCAAGTCGAGATATTTCATTTGTTTCTTTTTCGAACTGAGTATTTATTTTTAATATCTCATGTAAAATGTATCAAAAATCATACCTAAAAAATAATTTGTAGCATGAGTACCTATGCGGGTTTGATTCCAAGTCAGGCAAGTACCAATGTAACTTTTCTAGGTTATATGTACTTTCTAAGAATATCTTGGACACCAATGACTGATTAACAGGTGAAGGAAAACATCTTGAGGAAACCTGAAATCGCCAACCCGCATTGAGCAAGCGTGGTGTCTATTCTCAATCCTTCTCTATATGAGAGGAGACCTGTGCACAGCAGTGGGATGACAAAAAGGTTGATGATGATGACAGGTGACGCAGATACCCCTCGGCTAATATGATTTGAATCAGTCTGAATATTCCGGTTATAATGTTAAATTAAAACCTGATAATAATTAAAACAGTACAACGTAGGTATAGGTCCATAAGATATGTAATTGCAGTTTTTGAATTATTATCAGAGCGCCATTAAAAGGTCAATGATTACCTACTTGGAATGTTTATTAGACCTCTTGTACTGCAATTTTTGGAACGTAAACATTAAAATCCAGGGTTATCTGCACCTACGCATCAGATTTATGCAACACAGTTACAAATATTATCATGATTTATATAAAAAACTTTAATAAGCTCGAGCTATATCAATGCAGTCACACAAAATTATAAGTGAGTGTGTTTGTTACTTCTCCACGCCAGAACTACTGAGCGGATTTGGATGAAATTTGGCACACAGATAGTTTATAACCAGGTTTAATATACGTATACTTGTTATCTTGATATTTCCACGTAATCGAAACTGATCAGTGCGGGACGCAGTTTTATAATAAATTTTTGGTTGATCAAAAATAAAATTTGTCGCGGTCGGTTTCTGAATGGATAACCATCCATTACGTATTTGGGACAACTCCCTACCTCATCCTGGCTGTCATTTATAGAGCCGTGAAAATTCGTTTCGGGTGGTGAGAAGCCCGAAAGACTAATAACCACTCCAACGTCGTAATTACATAGGAAAGGCTCCTAAAACGCCCACGATTCACTTGTCTTCGCCTGTAATTTGTCTTGCCTATAAATAAAAGATAATATCTTTACCTTGTTTACTTACAATGAGGTTTATAAAAAAGAACGCATCCAAGGGTTTCTCGGTGGTAGGCCATAACATCGACTGCCGGCAGAAATTAGTTACCAACCACCAGATTAAGTCTTCCCGCCAAGCGATTCGTCTTGTTCCGGCATGAAGTCTGGTGAAGCCGTAAGGAGGACGGGTCAGAGCAGTTATGTTGTTCGTGCCGGGTACGATGCTCCAAATTTTGTTATGTCTTGAGTTTGGTCGTGGAGGGTCTCCAGATCAATCTCCCTCTAGATTTATCATTGCATCACCTCGCTCAACCGCCGTCTTGCTTCCTAATCACTCAGTGTTCTGAGTGAATAGCGTGTTTTACCATCAATGATTGCAACACTGCTTACCATCAGGCGGGATTGCGGTCAAGCACTAAAAAAGATGATTTTACTTAGTCCGTCATTCAGATTATAGAAAAATATTGGATATAATAAAAATTTACAAATATAAAAGGCATCAAAGACCAGGAGTAGTGGCTGGTGACGTCACTGGTCGCTAAAAAGTGTAGTGTGCATTGACGTCAGACGAGTTTTCAACGCACTGTGTCGTCTTCATTTTTTGTTTATATGAAAAAAGAAAACGTGTCTTTCTCGGTGGTAGGCCATAACATCGGCCGCCGGCAGAAGTTACCACCCACCAGACAAAGCCTTGCCGCCAAGCGATACGTCGTGTTCCGGCGAGGACGGGTCTGAGCAGTTGTGTTGCGATGTGTGCCGGGTACGATGCGCCTAATGTTGTTGTGTTGGGCGTTTGGTCGTGGAGGGTCTTCAGATCAATCTCCCTTTGGCGCAGCACGTTGGTCGTGTTGTTGGGTTTAACATTGCATCACCTCGCTCAACTGCCGTCTTCCTTCCTATTCGCACAGTTTTTCTGAGTGAATAGGCTCTTAATAAAATAGCGCGCTTTACTATCAACGATCGCATCGCTTCTTACCATCAGGCGGGATTGCGGTCAAGCGCTAGTTTATAATAATTAAAAAAAAAAAAAAATTTTTGGGTATCTGACTGACGGACTAATTAGTTTTTTTAGTCAAATACCCTATTATAAAAAGGGGGTTATTATGATGTGTTAAAACCTTCATGGTTCCAGTGTTAGAAAAAGATGAAGCTATACGGGATGAATAGCGCTTTACTCTTTTCACAATGATTTAATGATGGTTTTTTTCAAAAAGAAACGTGACGTAATTTTTAGCTTATAATGTTAGCTTCTATGCGGACTTTGTTGTGTTTGATATGTCACGGACAAAAAAAAAGTCATGGAGCCATATTTGTTCGTGCATCTTTCGTCCACTTTAAGGCTACCACAGACAAGTGTAACAAAATGATGCGACGCAATTTTAGTAGAAAAATATCCATGATGTTAACAAACAAAAAAAAAAAATAGAGCTACACCCCGCCGGTCTGTCTTTAAGTATCAATATCTCTTTAGCTTCCTTAACGTTTATTATCTACGTAGGTAGCATGTATTATTCTCGCATCGATCATCATCATCATCATCATCATTTCAGCCGAAAGACGTCCACTGCTGGACATAGGCCTCCCCCAAGGTTCTCCACGACGACCGGTCCTGCGCCTCCCGCATCCAGCGGTTTCCCGCGACCTTCACCAGGTCGTCGGTCCACCTTGTCGGGGGCCTACCCACGCTACGTCTTCCGGTGCGTGGTCGCCACTCGAGAACCCATCGGCCCCATCGGGCATCGGTCCTACGGGCAATGTGTCCAGCCCATTGCCACTTCAGTGTTGCAATTCTCCGGGCTATGTCGGTTACTCTCGTTCTTCTGCGGATCTCCTCATTCCTGATTCGATCGCGCAGTGAAACCCCAAGCATAGCCCTCTCCATTGCCCTTTGACTTATGGAATTGAGACGTGGTCGCTAACAATGGGCCTTATAAGAAGGCTCAAAGTCGCTCGCATCGATATAGCTACGTAACTAGTTGTATATATTAATATACCCATCTATATTCATAAGGATATGGAGCTAATAATATCATCGTTGTCGGCTTTACTTCCGTGAGTGTGATATTATGTGTCTGCTTGCTGGAACAAACGTTATAACTTGAGACCGGAAATTACGACGCTTATATACCTAAAGTAACTAACTAAGTCATGGTGGACTAGCGTTTAAAACACCAGCCTCCAAAGTATGAGTGTGCGGGTTCGATTCCAGGTCAGGCAAGTACCAATATAACATGACACCAATGACTGATTACAAGGTGAAGGAAAACATCCTGAGGAAACCTGGACCTTAAGTCTAAAATCGCCAACCCGTATTGAGCAAGCGTGGTGATTACGCTCAATCCTTCTCTGTATGAGAGGAGACCCGTGCCCAGCAGTGGGACGATAAAAAAGAAGATTAATGATACCTAAACTTACACAAAATGCCGACGAATGAATAATGTGGATACACCTTTTAACGAACAATTGTGTAAAATAATTTAGTTTTTATATATTTATATACTGGTACCTACATAAATTTTTCCTTCAATAATGATAAAATACCGTGTTATGCGGTATCTGGTGGTATTTCTAAAAACATTTATAAACAAAACCTATAGTGGTATATATAGTAACTACGTGAAACGCATTACCATATTTTTCTTTCCTTAAATCAAATTTAGGTATTTATATCCGAATCGGAAAACATAATAAATACAAAATCGGAATATCCGACCTCTGGTTCTAAAAGAATTGTTTATAAAAGGTGTTCTAATTGCTTTAAATACATTACAATCATGTATCCAGGAAACATTTAAATAGCAAACACTTTAATAATAATGAAATTGCCCGTTGCAAATTATGCTAGGTTATACAAAGAAAATGTAAAGAAAACCCTGTCCGACCCATAAGGATAATAATGATTAGGTAAACATTTGACCAAATATATATTATAAAATTTTACGTAATCATCACAGAAACAATAGTAATGAATTTTAAAATAATCTTTTTTTCCCTCGAATTAATTCCAACTTCGCCGAAATTATGTAATTTTTAAAAAAGTGACAACACCTGTGTTATTATGAGCGAATAGCGATGCGACCACGTGACGCGTGCCTTGTCCCCCGCTTCTCGCGGAAGTGTTGTTTACCGCAAATGTATTAAGTTACCTCTTTTTGCGAAATAATATATTTTTAGGGGTTTTTTTTAAGTTTAGCTGGCTTTGTATCCATTAGTTTCTACTACAGTTATCGATACCTAACAATACCTTTACGGATCGGACAGGGTTTTCTTTACATATTGTTTCCTCAGCTTACCCCACCAAACAACACCAAAAACTGTAGGGTGTGACCACAGAATAGATACTGCCTTCTCTTTTATACCGCCTTTTATATCGAGGGACTGGAACAGTTTGCCAGCGACGGAGTTTTCGTCGGACTACAATTTAAGTGTCTTCAAGGCTAGAGTGAATAGGCTCTTAATAAACTAGCGCGCTTTACCATCAACGAAGAAGAAGGTTTATACGTATAATAACATCCATTAAATAGTGGATAAATACTAAACAAATAAGTAAATTTTTGAGGTTTTTATTATGATTTCGTAAAAAAAAAACCACTTACATTGAAAACGCAGACTGAACAAATGAACGAAACGACAAACGAACGTGTAATTAAATTAAACAAATGTATTAAGTATTGTACACTTTGAAAAGGTCTACAGAAAACTCCGCGATGGTATTAGTCTATCTCTTATGGATATCCCACAATGTAATTTTTTGTCATTTACTTTTTACGACAAATAGGTTTACCGGCGAATTTTCGAAGCGATTCTAACCAATACAGTAGATCTAAATCGCCCTTTACAGCATATGATTTAAATGAATATTTTTGAAGTTATTACAGATTTCAAAATTGCGGGACTTAGCGTTTGCGGCGGTACCGACCGGCCGGGGCGGCGGGCCCCTGTTTTTTTTATATAAAACGTTCACAGTTTTTCTGTAGTGTATTTATGTAGTATCAGCATTGCACGCGTGCGAAGCCGGGGCGGGTTGCTAGTTATCTATATAATAAAAAAAACTTTTACATTGAGGAGTCACGTGCGTTGGGCAACGCAGGAGCACGTGGGGACAGTGTGAAATATAAAACATAAAAATATCAGTGTAATAAATAAATTACTAAGTTATCGAAATGGTAGCTTTATCATAAAGGTTATTATACACAATTTGTAATTTTACATCATTAGTCTATTATGATTTGATTAATGAGATATCTTTTTTTTATAATACCTATCTATATTCTCGTCAAGCTCCATAAAGAATAGAGATAAACAAACCAATTTAGGGTTATCACAATTCACGTTTTACAAATCTCCTGTTATTATTTACATGATTATCGACTTTTACATGCTAACTATGAATTAACAATTGCTATGCTATTGCAGAATATTTCAATAGAATCACTAAAATAACATGCATAATCCATACTAATATTATAAATGTGAAAGTGTGTTTGTTTGTTTGTTTGTCCTTCCTTCACGCCGAAGCTAAGCAACCAATCGACCTGATTTTTGGCATACAGTTAGTTGAAAAGATGGAGAGTAACATAGGCTACTTTTGGTCCTAAAAAAACATCAAGTTCCCAAGGGAGATTACTGGAATATTTGTATGTGTACACAAATATCCTAATATTATAAATCGGAAAGTGAGTTTGTTTGTTCCGTTTTCACGCCGTAACTACTAAGCCGATTGTTTTGAAAGTTTACAGACTTACGAGTTAGAAGTCCGGATTAAATAATAGGGTACTTTTTATCTCGGAAAAAAATTATATTCACGAGGGAAATCGAAAAGCGCGATATAACCGATCTCCATGCGAGCGAAGCCGCGGGCGGAAAGCTAGTAACTTGATATTTCGAAAAACCATTAAAAAGTCTACATTAATTTTACGTGATAGTCCTACAGAAAAAGAAAAATTGATGAAATCCAGGTTTTAAATACATTTTGTGGAATTCAACCAATGAATAAAGTTAAGGCATTTGCCAATATGATTTTGCGTATTTTATTTACTTTCAAATCAACGGCATAACACATGCATTGTTATACTTTCTAGAAAGGACTAAGTATAATATACAGTATGTTAAGAAAACCCTGTCCGACCCATAAGGATAATAAAGGTTAGATAAACACATGACCAAATATAAAATAAAGTTTTACGTAATCATCATAGTACCAACATATATATATATATATATATAATACACCAATAAATAAATGAATTTTGAAATAATCTTTTTTTCCCGCGAATTAATTCCAACTTCCCCGAAATTTGATAATTTTTAAAAAGTGACAACACCGGTATTATTATGAGCGAATAGCGATGCGACCACGTGCCACGTGCCCTGCCGCCCGCCGCCTCCGCCGCCTCCCGGAAGGGTGGATAACGCAGATTTATTAAGTTACCTCTTTTTGCGAAATAATATTTACTTTTTTAGGTGGATTTTTTTTTTTAATTTAACCCGGTTTTGAATGCATTAGTAGAATCAGTTATCGATACCTAACAACACCTTTACGGGTCGGACAGGGTTTTCTTAACATACTGTATATGTAGCAAAAAAATTAACCTATTAGGAAACTAACTTACATGAGTGTCATATTTCATTCAAATCGGTTAAGCATTCTATGCAAATCATAAATATCTAAACAAATAAACTGTTTACATTAGTACGAACTAGAATTATTACTTTGAAATCTAGAAAAGGTTGTTTCCCTCTATTCTTTATCGAATTTGGCCGACATATAAATATTGTTGCACGAATCCGATAATACGCTTGTGTAGGTATTACGTCGTTTTCTTCCATACTCTTTTAATATTCATTGGCTCCGAATCCCTTGTTCAGAAACTAAATTAAAATATTTAATTTCAGTGCATTTCTTTTTGTATTTCACTAGCTACGCCGCGCAGTGCAAATATTTGTATGCATGAATATGAATATTTGCACTGGTCTGGTCGTGCCTCGGAAAGCACGTTAAGCCGTTGGTCCCGCTTGCCATACGAACATCTAGTGGCAGTCGTTACGGGTTGTTGGAGCCCTCAAAAAGTCCAACAATTGTTCTAACTGTAATGCTTTGATATCGGCTTCGCGTTGTGGAGGTCAGACGGCAGTCGCTTCACGGAAAATATCGAAGTTTAGCCAAATTCAGCAGTTAGACTGGTAAAGCGGACCCCAAACTCCAAAGCTGCAAAAGATTCGGATGCGACTGGGATTAACGCTGAGATGATCATCACTAGCTGCGCCGCGCGGTTTCACCTGAAATGAAAAATGGAATGAAAATGAAATGAAATTTATTAAAAAACATAGAACAACAATGAATGTACAAAAAGTCCGTTTGTATAGTAATAAAAAGTTTTAATAATAACAATCGTAAAAGATACCTGTATAATTTGCGATATGTTTTTTTATATGCTCCGCTCCTATTGGTTGCAGCGTGATGTCATATAGCCTAAAGCCTTCCTGGATTAATGGGCTATCGCTATATTTTCAATCGGACTAGTAGTTCCTGAGATTAGCGCGTTCAAACAAACAAACACACTCTTCAGCTGTATATATTAGTATAGATTAAGAAAAGGACAGAAGATAAACCCCCTTATTCATAAACGCTGCTTAAAGTTAACTAGTTTTTAGCGATTGTTTAACCATACATTTATCAATAAACTTCTTAAACACTATGGTGTTTATTCATAGACAATGATTAAAGAAATGAAGAAGAATGAAAAGTTTTTACGTATTATAAATGTTCGTGCCATGACAACCGGTTTTAATACAGCTTTTCAGTTCATCATCATCAATATTTTAATCGTCCCACTGCTGGGCACAGGTCTCCTCTCATACAGAGAAGGACACAGTACTTTTCAAAACTTTTCAGTTACCGGGACCATTCTCATAGTTGCTCATATGCACGTCTTTCTTATTCTATCTATTCGTATAACACAAAGCCTTCTAAGTATTTTCATTTCAGTTGCATATGACCTTTCATTCATCCCTTTTGCAATAAGAGTTTTTTTTTATTCGGCTTTTTTGAACTTTTATACTATAGGTATATAGGTATATTTCCGTCTGATTACTATCATAAGTTTACAGATCACTATATAATAAGTTTAAGCTAACTGATAATAGCTTAAACAATATACAAGCCGCAATAAGGATGATAACAAAACAGTTGTATGGAAAACAGAATTTTTTGGAACATTCTGTTCCATACAACGTCAAACAGTAGCGCGTTACATAATGAGATTATTTTAAGCATTAGGAAAACTCGTTTTTGAGTTACATAAGCTGGCGTAAAAAAAATCAATCGTTTTATTTTGAATAATAGGTCAAAAATTATATAAAACCAAATTAATTATATTATTTAAAAACCTACTTACCTGTACCTTGTACCTAATCAAAGTATTCAAATAATTATTCACGTTTTTGCGGTTTGACCTATGTATTGGTGTTTTCCCAACATTTTTACGATATCTTAACCGCAAAATATTCAATATAAACCAAACCGCAGACAAGGGAGCTATTAAAACAAAAATATGCAAAGAATATATTTTTAAAACTCTTAAATGATACCTAACAGGATATATCAATAAAATTAAACATTACATAAAGTTCTAAGTTCTTACTTTACATCTATTTTGAGAAAAACCTCTGTGAAGGACGATTAAAATCTTTAAAATGCAGTCATTCACACTCTTGACCTGAACCACGCTTTAGAAGCCTCAATAAATGTGGCTTACTAGGCTCACTTAGATGCGCTTGGCTGCAATCCCGCCTAATGGTAAGCAGTGATGCAATCGTTGATGGTAAAGCGCGCTAGTTCATTAAGAGCATATTCACTCAAAAAAAAAAACTGAGTGAATAGGAAGGAAGACGGCAGTAGGTCGAGGTGATGCAATGTTTAACTCAACAATACGACCAACAATGCTGCGCCAGAGGGAGATTGATCTGGAGACCCTCCACGGCCAATCTCCTGACACAACAACAATTAGTTCATTGTACCCGGCACACATCGCAACACAACTGCTCAGACCCGTTCTCCGTACGGCTTCACCAGACATCATGCCGGAACACGAAAAATTGCTTGGCGGCAAGACTTTGTCTGGTGGGTGGTAACTTCTGTCGGGAGCCGATGTGTACCAAAATTTTAAAGACATGACATCAATCAATTGAGCCCGTGTGTCGGATTATCGATGGCCCATTCCCTCTTATTTAGTGGAGGCCTATAGGAAAATTAAAAGCTGACTATGATTATTTTATTTTTTATTTTCAGATAGTTTTTGTACAAGATGGCGGACTTTTCCTTCGCCAACGCGACAGGGGAGAATGGGCTCTCCGATTTTGTCAGTGACCATTTGAAGGGGATAGGACGTATGTTCTACCTCCACTCACCAAAAGAAACAATGTTTGAAAGGAAGGAGGATGTTCCTAATTTCTTTAGACAGGTAAGATGTTTTTTCTTTGTTTTTATCTTTGTCTTTGAGATTTTTATATAAGCAGGTAACTTCTTATGAAAACTGAATGATGAACCAAAATCAAAATCAGAAATTAGGCTGAGAATCAGCACCTTCAAGGTCAAAATTACATAAGACAGTCCTCCAAAAGGTCCGACCTTCGCCACTTTTTTTTTTATTTATTTACAAACCAGTGCTTGACCGCAATCCCGCCTGATGGTAAGCAGTGACGCGATCGTTGATGGTAAAGCGCACTAGTTTATTAAGAGCTTATTCACTCTAGCCTTGAAGACACTCAAATTGTAGTCTGACGGAAACACCGCCGCTGGCAGATTGTTCCAGTCCCTCGATGTACACGGTATAAAGGAGGAGGCGAAACGCTTCTTCCGGATCGTAGTGATGTTAACAACATAAGGGTGGAACCTCGCCGTACGACGGCAGCACAGCATTCTGTTCATTTAAAACCATATAAAATATTTATTAATACTACAATGACTGTATGGTATATTTTCACTAATAATACATTGTTTTTTTCGATAAAATTTCGCAAGAAGACAAGGCCACTATTTCTCGTTGTGATGCGTTCCTTGGGTTCTACGTAGCTCAGGAGCTAGTAAAAAGTGCAGCAAGGATAAGAGCCACGAAATGCATATATTTCTAATTACACCGCTTTTTTTGTTCGCTAGAGTTAAAAGTAACCTGTCTGCTATAAGCAATGGATCAAGTAAAAGCGAAAACTAAGTAGTTTAGGTAGAATATCTAGTATTTATAAAAAAAATGACATACATACCAGTTCAAACGGTCATTGACCAACTTATCAGTACACAATTTTAATAACTTCAACCTTGACTTGTTATTTGCCATTCAAAAATAACCTCTAAATCAAACCACTTATTGCCTATAAAACCCTAATTACTATTGCAAAATTTTCTTACCAAATATCCATGTCACAATATCACCAAGGCAATGTTTGTTAACAATTAACTTGTATGATTGTTCTATTTTTTTATCGTCTTGTTAAATGTTCAGACGACAGCACATTAAGCTATTATAATTTGTTAAATTTGTTTATTGGATTTTAAAATTTATGCCTAACGAATTAAAGCTCAAGGTTTCTTTTATATAATCATAAAAGTACTTGACAGCAATCCCACCTGATGGTGAGCACTGATGAAATCGTTGACAGTAAAGCGCGCTAGTTTATTAAGGGTCTATTCACTCAAAAAATCTGGATGAATAGGAAGGAAGACGGCAGTTGAGCGAGGTGATGCAATGTTAAACCCAACAACACGACCAAAGATGCTACGCCAGAGGAAGATTGGTGTGGAGACCCTCCACGACTAAACTCCCGACACAACAACATTTGACGCATCGTACCCGGCACACACGTCATATTTGACAGATATTAATACAATATTTGACAGTTTCGGGTAGCTTGTTCTGGTGTCGTACGTACTTGACATATTGTTAGCATTAATTGGTGACGTTTGACTTTCGCTACCGAGGTTAGACTTCTGTGTAGGGTCACCTTGTTATCATCTAAATATAGCTATGTACATTCTAAACATTGCGAAGTTGCTTGATAGTTAATTAATCTAGCCACCGCTTATGTATATTTATGTGTACTATCATTTATGTACACACATTTTTCGACCTTAGGTGCGTGGTCGTCGGATCTACAATGAAATGTTTTGTATATGCAAAACTCGAAACACGTGTCCAGTATTTTTGTGAAGAATTTTATGTAAAGAATTTATGTAGAAAATTTCAAATAAATATCATGCAATAAATATCATTTTCTCGGTGGTAGGCCACATCGGCTGCCGGCAGAAGTTACCACCCACCAGACAAAGTCTTGCCGCCAAGCGATTCGTCGTGTTCCGGCATGACGTCTGGTGAAGCCGTACGGAGGACGGGTCTGAGCAGTTGTGTTGCGATGTGTGCCGGGTATGATGCGCCATGTGTTGTTGTGTTGGGAGTTTGGTGATGGAGGGTCATCATCATCATCATCAACCCTCTGGCGCAGCATCGTTGGTCGTGTTGTTGGTTTTAACATTGCACCACCTCGCTCAACTGCGGTCTTCCTCCCTATCCACTAAGTTTTTTAAGTGAATGGGTTTAATAAACTAGCGCGCTTTACAATCAACGATTGCATCACTGCTTACCATCAGGCGGGATTGCAGTCAAGCGCTAGTTTATAATTATTAAAAAAAAAAACATGAAAAATCACAAAGTTATGAGCTTGTTAAGTTACCTGGTTGTCCCAACAAATTATGGTCAAAGCGCCGCACGCCCGCTCGCGCCCACAGCGGCGTGGCGCGGCGGGGGCCCTAGGACACTATGATCCGCTGTGAACTGTGTTGTGCGCTTAGTAAACACACTGCAACATTTTTTAAATATATTTACGAAAAAATATAACATGGTGTAAAAAATATTGGAATCAATTAATTTACTTATTCTGAACAAACTATATTTTTCAGGTTTCATATTAACAAAAAAATACCTAAAGAGGTTGAAATAATAGGTCTTTACCTATGAAGTTGCTGTTCTGTAGTACTGGCCATTTGAAATAAAAAAAAAATATATTTGGCTAAGAATTCTTATTTCAAATCGGACCTCATGATACCCTAAAGACTCAATTATTTCTTTGACATATCTAATATATTTTTTTTCGTATTTCATTTATTTTAATTTGTATGTTTTTATATCAGTTATATTTACATTAGACAATACATTTAATACATTATACATTTACAATAGATACATTTTAAAACTCCACACAATGGAACCATGGAATTTGTTGTCTTTAGATAGGCCCGAAGAATTCCAACACTAAAGTGGTAGTGGGCTGGACACATTGCCCGTAGGACCGATGCCCGATGGGCCCGACGGGATCTCGAGTGACGATCACGCACCGGAAGACGTAGCGTGGGTAGGCCCCCGACAAGGTAGACCGACGATGTGGTGAAGGTCGCGGGAAACCGCTGGATGCGGGAGGCGCAGGACCGGTCGTCGTGGAGAACCTTGGGGGAGGCCTATGTCCAGCAATGAACGTCTTTCGGCTGAAATGATGATGATGATGATGATGGATAGGTGAAAGGGGTTGTCTTTGACTAAAATACTACGGTGTTTAGGATTAATTCTAACCATAAATAACTAGTGGTTCTGTTTGATATTATTCCCAATCTAGTTAACCACCTCATTAATGTTCGCACGCTTAATACCAGAGCAATTGTACAATGTTCACTCAATTATTGTTACATCCTATTCCATGTACAGACGACAGCACACCAAGCTACCACAATCTGTCAAATGTCTTTATGAGATCTTCAACTTTATGGCTAAAGCATTGACCTCAAGGTGACCCGCTGTCGTCCGTACCTACAATCATGCAAATAAATTTTACTTACTTAGTTACTTTATTAAGAAAGGTCTTATTTTCTCACAAATTTTAATGATTATAATCCTATAAATACAAATAATAGGCTACAATACTATTAAAATAATATTAAAGGTGAAGGAAAACATTTTGTGGTGACCTGGACTTTAAGTCTGAAATTGTCTACACGCATTGAGCAAACGTGGTGATGACGCTCAATCCTTCTCTATATGAGAGGTACCTGTGCCCAGGAGTGGGACGATAAAAAAAAGGTTGATATTGAATCCTATAAATACATTTTGTTACGATGACAGACAATAGTTTGTTCAACATACAACCTGCCTCTGCCCAGCAAATTAAAAAAAAAGCCTAATAAAAAAAATAATTTTGTGGGGTACTCGAGCGCTGCCTTCCAAATATACAGTATGTTAAGAAAACCCTGTCCGACCCATAAGGATAATAAAGGTTAGGTAAACACATGACCAAATATAATATAAAATTTTACGTAATCATCATAGTACCAATACAAATGAATTTTGAAATAATCTTTTTTTCCCACGAATTAATTCCAACTTCCCCGAAATTTGGTAATTTTTAAAAAAGTGACAACACCGGTATTATTATGAGCGAATAGCGATGCGACCTCGTGCCGCGTGCCCTGCCGCCCGCCGCCCGCGAAAGGGTGGTAACGCACATTTATTAAGTTACCTCTTTTTGCGAAATAATATGTATTTTTTTAAGGGGATTTTTTTTTTAAGTTTAGCCCGGTTTTGTATGCATTAGTAGAATCAGTTATCGATACCTAACAACACCTTCACGGGTCGGACAGGGTTTTCTTAACATACTGTATAATATTTTCTCCTTTCACTTCGCTTTTGATTGAACGGTTGTGGTCACGCCAAACGGTATCCAATCGTAGGTGTTGTCATCACCCGCCTCACGATCTCACTCCATCTTGTCTGTTATGTCACATGACAGTTATTAGGGGTGCGGTGATTGGTTATGCGAATCCCACACCCCCGCAGGGTAATAGGGATCTATCCAAGGTATGAAAATCAAAAAAATAATTAGTCCGTCTTATATCTAGTAAAAAAAATTAAGACCCGTATTTTTTATTTTGTCGAAATTACCAAAAACTACTGAGATATAGGGTAATAAAGTTACGGAGTGGGGGCTAATTACGTCGTGCGATATTTCAAATCAATATATCTTCCTAAGTATTTGAATGAAAGAAGAAATAAAAAATACGTATTTAATATTATTTATAAATCTATCTGATGGACATTAAATTATTTTTTAGGATACAACCCAATTGCGTAACACATTATCAGTAGCAATGGGTTTCATTTTGACAGTTCAATGAAATTCATTGCGTTATTTACGTTGTTGAACAGATACATTTTCGAACATAGGTAGCAGTAGAATGTCAATAAGCTTCAAAATGATTCCAACTGATAGTAACGGTATGTTACGTAATTAGGGTGCTCGTTATAGTTAGAGGTGAAATATGCGGCGGTTTTAGCCGGTAAGTGTTCTATATAACCCTCTGTCACCAACAGGTCCATGAGGATTTCCGCCGCGAAACCAAAATATATGTCCTTTACTTTTTTCACAAGCTGTCTAATTTCTATATCTATTGAAAAAATATCTTATGAAATAAGGTACACGTTTGTTGTACCTTTTCTGTTGTGTTTTTTCTTGTCTGTTTATATACAACATAATTTTCACTTTAAATATACGAAACCTGAATATAGTTTGTTCAGAATAAGCAACTGAATCGATTCTAATAGTTTTTACACCATGTTATATTTTTTTCCCAAATACATTTAGAAATTATTGCACACAACACAGCTGACGGTACATCATAGTAACAGGTGTGTGCGCATAGCTTTGCAGACCGCCGCGCCGCGCCGTTGTTAGCGCGGGCGAATGAGTGATGCGTTGAACATGTTTTTGTTAGGACAATCAAGTAAGACAACAAGCTCATAACTTTGTGGTTTTTCATGATACCTTTTTGAAATTTTGTACATAGATTCTTTACTCAAAATACTGGACACATGTTTCGGGTTTCGCATAAACAAAAAATTACTTTGTATATATGTAGGTAGGTACATAAATGGTTAAATAAATAAATATGTATATAGTCTTCAGCACCGTATTTCCATATGAATCTTAATCTGTAGTATGTTTAGGGATATTGCCAATTATTACACTAATTAATGTTGTGTTTACATAAATTGTGTAATACACAATTACCCAGCTCAATAGTTCTATATGACAGACGATATAGCACTCGGTGTCAAGTTAACTCGCACGGGTTTTTGTTATCATTACAGAAGGATATTACTTTTGTTTAGTTGTTATTATTGTGACGTTTTAGGAATAATAAATTTGATCATTAAGTGGCTGGTTTTATCAAGTCAAAATTGTACCATTCATTTCAATTAAGCCTATATATTATAAAAGGCAAGGTCTTATTTTTGAATGTTAATATTTTCCAGAAAATAAGATTTGATTCTAGTTGCTGCTTTTAAACGATCGATAGTCGAATATGGAGAAGAATGGACAAGGAACAATACTACCACAGTTCCACTGTAAAAATATTATACAATACTAGCTGACCCTGCAAACGGTGTTTTGCCATATAAATAATTACCTAGAAAAAAAATAATGAAAAATAGATGTTGGCCGATTCTCATAGATACCGGATAAGCACAAAAAATTTCATCAAAATCGGTCAAGCCGTTTCGGAGGAGTATCTCTTATGAAAAGCAAAACTTCCTTCGCTGGTCTCTAAAAATTCGAAAATAATTCGCCATTTAAGAAATTTATCTACAGGCGATGAACTAATGTAAATTAGATGTTTGATTGGTGTACAATAAAGAATAAATAAATAAATACATAAATAAATTAAAATTATTTATAACATACATATATTATGATGATGTTGAAGTCATTGCACGTAATAGAATAAAGTTGATAGGTATCATACAAAAAGGATAAAGTATTCAAAATGAAACAATGAGGTAAACAAAATTCTCTTGTCATTTAAAACACGTGGCATCTGCTCAAAGTTTCAAACATTTTTCCCCTTATTTTACGATACAAACGTGATAAAAATAAATATTCTTTTGTTTCATTCCTCATAAAACAAATGCCTTCAAAACCTCGCCTTTTGTTGTTAAAGAACAATTACTTAAACGCGCTTCGAATAAATTTAATCCTATCGGAACCATAGATGCAGTATATTTCGGGTTTATTGATCTGTATTTTATGTGTATAGAATTTATAATGGCTTTTGTCTTGAGGGAAATATTGTTCACGTACAGTCGACAGCACACCAAGCTAGTAGTTATCTATCAAATTGCATTATTAGATTTTCAACTTTTTCTGTGAAGCATTAAGGTAATTAAGATTGACTGAGAATATTTGACTGTTTCGGGCCAGAGGTACAAACGGCAGCAGGTTCCGTTTGTACCTCTGTAATCAAATTGTTCTATTCAATAGGCGCGTGGCTACAGTATTATCAGTCGGACGCGTTGATCAATGAGGTTAGGCTATGCTGGTTGCGGTTTGTTCGCGGATAGGTGACTTTCTACAGGAATCTTTACATGTCGATTTTTCGGAGACACCCCGATTATTATTTGTGAATCTTTTGACAGTCTGTACGAGTCATTAAAAGCTCGAAAATCTGATAACCAATCCTGCCAAGCATTACCCAGTTACTGGGTTGTGAAGGTTGGATAGGTAGCTTTATGGAAAATACTGTAAGTAAGTAAGCTGCTTCTGGTTTAACTGGAAACCAATCCTAAAATAATTGAGAAAATGGCTAGGCAGTTCGTGAAATTTTAGATTGATTGGGCTTAAGATTATCTTTGTTAATTACAACTTCTTCGGCCTATAGAGGTCCACTGCTGGACAAAGTCCTCCCCCAAAGATTTCATTACTTAGGGGGTTTGCTATAATCCCCACGCTTGACAGGTGGATTGCGGATCGCAGTAATTTGATATTCTACAGGAGAAGCGCTGCTGATCGCTTCCCTGGTGACAGTTCTCTTAGTCGCCTCTTGCGACATCCACCGATCCACGGGAGGATATGGATTGGTACTATTCTAAGTTAATTACAACGGAAAAGCATAAAAAGTACAAATAGACATGAAAAGAAGGATAGTAGGATGTGTTCGAGGGTTGTTTGAAAGACGTGGTCTTTGGCGCACAGGGAAGTGAAGGAACACAGGTCTGACACGTCCTTTCGCTCCGCCCAAAGCAGGAGAGGTCATTTGATGGTCTCCCATCCGCAAAAAAGGATAGGAAGATTTGATTGAGTGAAACTTTTGCTGTCCCAAATCCTAGCAAATAATTACGATTTGATACTGGCATGACCGCATGAGTATCAAAATGATACTATCATGTACACTCAAACATATTCTTACAAACACCAAACCAATAACAGAAACTTCATACACTTACTTAGATAATACATATGATATTTATATATATGTACGTTCAACGATTCAGGCTGTTGCAATAGTTGCAAAACCGACGGAACACGATATATCAACATTCACTACGTCTTGTGAATGGAATAGGTAAAGTGATATGTAGGATTACACAGGTGTGGATAACGATATTACATTACCTTACCAATGAATTTTTGTGTGGTTACTAACTAAAGCCGGATTTAGACGGTTCTCTCTGGTCTTCCAAATTGGTTGATTCAACTGCCTTGTTTGAAACACAGGTTTAAATGAAACCTACATAGTTCGGGTGGTCTCAAAATTAGTTGTAGACTGTTACTTTTTCGCTTTATACCAGGTCACTCAGAAAATATTGCGACAAAAAGTTTTTAAGTATGAGAAACTGGCCAGTTATAAGTTATAAACACGAGACTCTCAGGTATGAGTGTGCGGGTTCGATTCCAGGTCAGATAAGTACCAATGTGACTTTTCCAAGTTGTATGAAATGTACTTTATAAGTATATCTTGGACATCAATGACTGATTACAAGGCGAAGGAAAACATCTTGAGGAAACCTGGACTTTAAGTCTAAAATCGCCAACCCGCATTGAGCAAGCGTAGTGATTACGTTCAATCCTTCTCTTTCTGAGAGGAGACCTGTGCTCAGCAGTGGGACGATAAAAAGTTTGATGATGATGATGAACTTAGCTTATTTTTGCTGATACTTTGAATGAAAACATCGTTCATAAATCTAAATGTAGTTAAATAAAAAGAATCAACACATATGACAGTAGATGATAAAGGTACATTTTCAGTACGCACGTTCTTTCGCAAGCCTCATCCAACGCTTTTCAAAGCATTGTGATAATAGCCCACACCCTCTCACAAAGACGACGCTTTGAGCCCTGTAATGGGTCATAAAATAAAGGCTGATAATTACGTTATCATTGATGAAGCAATCAAATTAAATGGTATTATAAACGTAAAAGATATTCATTAAAATTCATTACCACGCCTTTCAATTTAAGTGAATCAATTTTGTTGAACAGTGTAACATTGCCTTAAGCTAATTCAATAGAAAGGTTTAGCGTAGCTATTACGCTTTATATTTGGACTAACTCATTGACCTTTGTCAATTATTGTTTTATATCATTCGTCGAAGGTTTTTGTACTTCTGCTAATGTTCTATACTTACCTAGTTATCTAGATGACATAAAGTAAATAGTTACTAAAAAAAATATGGCTAAACTAAAGAACGGAAGGCTGCTTTGCAAAGAAAGCGCATGTATAAATAAGATTTCTAGCAATATATAATGTTGAATAGCTGAAAATCAGTATCTGGTAATTAAAAGGTTTAGGAAATTTCATATCTGCATAAAATTAATAATATTGCGTGATTCCTACGACAAAAGTACAAAAACTTCAATCAATGATATTGCTATCAACTTTTATCTAGGCGTTAACAATTGAGTTATGTTTTCATGTTTATTAGTTCACGACAGTTATATGATATTTTTAACACTAAACAATTTATGAATTAATATATTTACGTGTTAGTGTGAAATTCATATTCTTAATTTTATTTCAAATTCATTACATTTCCTTTTTATTCAGTCATTATGTATTAAAACCAATATTTTCTTTTGTTTGCAGTCATGGCCATACTTCTTCATCTTCATGATCCTAGAACACATAGTCCTCAGGCTAGAGGGCAAGCCTGGCATCAGACTGAACGACGGCATCACCAGCATATCACATGGAGTCCTTCAGGAGTGTGGAAGGTGAGGACACGGAAAACAAGTTATGCAGTTACTCATAACTAATTATTGATTCAAAAGCCTAAATATCTGACAACGAGTCTTACCAAGGCGTATTATGTTACCCAGTAACAAGATTGTTGAAGTCAGATAGGCAGACTTGAAGTCCATCCCAATTCAGGGCAAGAAGATTCACTGAAACTCTTCGTACAAGATCGTTCTATTCCATGGACATGCTGCGTCAGAATTGTACTCTTACTTTACATTACTAGTAATTAGCAATTGTTTAACCACACATTTTCAATGTTTGCACGTCACTTAACTTTAATCATCGTTCATGAATAAACGCCTGAAACACTATGGTGTTTATTGATAAACGATGTTTAAAGTTAAGTGACGCTAAAACGTCAAAAATGTATTGTTAAAAGTCACTAACCACTAGTTAACCTTAAGCAAACTTTATAAATAAGGGGGCACATGTTGCTAAATTGATGAGTGTGTTGTGTTGCTAATTTAATTTTCTCGTTGGTAGGCCATAACACCGGCCTCCGGCAGAAGTTACCACCCACCAGACAAAGCCTTGCCGCCAAGCGATTTGTCGTGTTCCGGCATGATGTCTGGTGAAGCCGTACGGAGGACGGGTCTGAGCAGTTGTGTTGCGATGTGTGCCGGGTACGATGCGCCAAATGTTGTTGTGTTGGGTGTTTGTTCGTGGAGAGTCTTCAGTTCAATCTCCCTTTGGCGCAGCATCGTTGGTCGTGTTGTTGGGTTTAACATTGCATCACCTCGCTCAACTGCCGTCTTCCTTAATATTCGCTCAATCTGAGTGAATGGGTTCTTAATAAACTAGCGCGCTTTACCATCAACGATCGCATCACTGCTTACCATCAGGCGGGATTGTGGTCAAGCGCTAGTTTATAATGATTAAAGATTAAGAGTACAACTTAATGCAGCATGAGAAATGGAAATTACTGATATTACGTTTAGTCGGTTAACTGAGTCACTTGGTTTTTAGTTTACCTTTAGTTAACTACATAAACCGTTAACTTAGAATCGTCACTTAATAAAAGTAGGTAGTTAAAAGATCAAAGACTTTTTCGCTAGTACCTAATGTATCCCTTTCATCTTTATTACTGGTCACATATTTCATCAATTTGTCGAACATATATTTGATGAAACTGTAATAAAAGCTTTTCACTTTATATGGGTCAATAAGTATCAGATTTAGCTAATCGCAATTAGGCATCTCTCTCTAGCGACTTGGCATAGTACTTATCGTAGTTAGCTCTAGTATTATCTTTATTACAACATTAGGATTATTACAGCACCCTCTTATCTTAAATAGTAACATTATTATTAATTGGATTACTATTGTTACTGGCTTTTAGTAACCAGGGAAAAGGTCAAAGGTTTTGAGCCGTTAGATAAGATGAAAAGATTTTCTGTTAGTACATTTTATCTGTCGCTCAATTTTGCTATTTTTTGCAAAATGGCATCTATTCGTAGAGGCCTTATAACAAGTCCAAAAACCTGCAAAGCGTAACGTTTCCGATATATCTATATTTCCATACTAATATATAAAGCTGGAATGTTTGTTTGAACGCGCTAATCTCACGAACTACTGGTCCGATTTTAAAAAAATATTTTTGCGTTGAATGGCCATTAATCCATGCAGGCTTTAGGCTATATATAACATCACGTTCCGATCAATAGGAGCGAAGCATATATAAAAAAACAATTATTAATCCTAATCCAAATAAATTAATAGTAATTAATTTTGAACAAAATTGTCCTTGATAACACTTAATTTCGATTAACATTTTATAAGATACTACAATTTTAAAATAAGTAACTCTTTTGGGGTTAAAATAAAATGTTCAAATGACTAACTCCACGCGAACAAAGTCGCGGGCGGCCGCTAGTAATTTATATTTTTAAAGTGATCAAACAATAATTATGCAATAAGATCTAAGCACGTTCAAAAAAGACGGATGTCACGTGATCATTAATATCTCTGAAACATGATAATTTATGGATTCAGTTTAAATATGTTTTCACTAAATTATGATATTGCATTGATGATATTATTATCGATTTAATTATATAGGTATTATGCATGGCCGTCATTTTGTATAAAGTACATAACAAAATGGCGGAAAGGCCGATATGCCACAGATCTTTAAACCACTTACAGATAGCAACAACACTTTTCTAATCTAATTCTATCTAAAGAGAATTGTGATAATAATTTTGGTCTAGAATATTCATGTAACAATTTCTGAATTTTTAGTCAACCTTTTATTACAACAAATTATATCAAAGTTTTAGAAAAAGCCTGTAATTTCCCTAGAGATGTGCCATTTGTTTTCAGTAATTTACATTATTATTTTCAGGTTACTATGGCGTGGAGCAGAATCATTCTTATACACGTGGATATACGCTAACTTTAGATTAATTGAATTGCCATGGGATAGTACTTTGACGTGGTACGCCGCTGCATTAGGAGTCGACTTCTGTTACTATTGGATGCACAGAGCTTGTCACGGTAAGCAATACGTTATTATCACTAAAGTTTTATGATAGTACCTGATAAACATTCCTCACATCTTTGCCAACAAAATCCTTACCAACCTATGAAAGAGGATTCTCCCACTTTGACAGCAAAACATAAAATACGGCTTATTTCACCACCACGTTTCTACGTTTAGTTTTAGCCGGGTACAACTAGGTACAGCCATACTTTTGCTATTTTTCTTAACATATTTAATTAGTTAGTATGTTAGTAGATCTGGCTCTAGCGGGGCCTATAAGCGCCACATACGAACATCGCGTCATACTGACGTCACACGAATTCTACGTCTAGCAAGCAGAGTTTGCCGTTCAACTTGCATATATACAACTCCCGCCAGACATAACACCCGTGTAGTCGGAAGATTCTCCCTTTTCTATGGAGGATGAGTAAACTTTACTCCCTGTTCCCCAAGCCTCTAAAAGGCTTTCAGAGTGAAACAAAATACCTGATCTCGACATAATTTATACTGGTCATGTTTGAAATAATGAACTAATATACGTAATAATAATATTCAATGATTTTTATTTTCTTAACAGAGGTCCACATACTATGGGCGCAGCATCAAGTACACCACACGTCAGAGGACTTCAACATGGGTGTTGGAATACGACAGTCTGTGCTGCAGGGATGGTGTGGATTTGTAAGTAATCATCTTACACTAATATTATATAGTCGAAAATGTGTATGTGTGTGTGTGTGCATAACTCCGCTGTTGCTAGAATTCTCGGAACAGCAGACAGAGCTCTGGTGGAAACTCATGGCGAGATGGAAAGCGCGATTGTCGCAACCCAGTACTAGGCACGTCAAAATAGCGGCGATAAGACCCCTCTTTGAAGAGTGGCTAAAGAGATGCCACGGTGCTCACATCTTCCGCCTAACGCAGATGCTCACCGAAAATGATTGTTTCGGGAGGTTCTTGCTTACGATAAGGCGGGAGGAAACGACAGGGTGACACCAATGCGTTTATAGCTCGGTGGACACGGCGGAGCACGGCGGAGCGGTGGAGGTGTGTACGGACGAGACTGTATGGGAAGGCGTCCCCTCCTTCATCGACGTTGGAAGTCAGCAGTCGACTCCCGGCCACAGGGCGGCGAGCAATGGAAAAATCATCAGTAAGTGAAAGGTTCGGGTTGACGGCGCGTTGTCTTCCGCTCAAACAAGAAGACGGATGTGGATAAAATTTTGCAGAGATATTTTATAATCAGAACACATCCGATACGTTTTATCTCATCAGATCAACCTTTATGCAGGTGAAGCCGCAGGGCGCAACTTGTATTCCATATTTAACTTCTGAAACTTCGCAGTCCCGATCATTCTGTTTTATATTATTCTATGGTTTCCGTCATTTAGTCATAAATAATAGATAAGGAATGTCGATGGCACTGAAACTTGGTTGAGGATCGTGACAGTGAATATATTAAGGCTTTGTCGTATACACTTTGTAGGTTTTTGGGATTTAAAGGCAGACGTTCTTATCGACTTGTGTGGTTAGAGTTTATGTTTGATATTCGTAGGTATAAAGGGTGTATCTGACATCGACGCACAACGAGTACCATGGATCCAGAACACGATTCTGAACCCCCAGTGGTAGAATTTTAGTCCGCTTTTTCCTGATTATAATAAAAATATGCAGTTTTTTCACTTTAGATCGTTCATAATTGCTATACTTTTATAACCCAATGTAATTATAAAGTAAAAATTAATTAATTCGCTAATAACACTAAAATGCGCAATGTGAACAAAACTCGAAAAAGTATCCTATCAGCATGTTTTCGTATTATGGGCATGTTTTAAATGACATTTATTTAAAACTTTTTTTTAAATTATAAACTAGTGCTTGATTGCAATCCCTCCTGGTGGTAAGCAATGATGCAATCGTTCCTGGTAAAGCGCGCTAGTTTATTAAGCATACTCACTCAAAACATCTGAGTAAATAGGAAGGAAGACGGCAGTTGAGCGAGGTGATGCAATGTTAAACCCTACAACACGACCAAAGATGCTGCGCCAGAGGGAGATTGATCTGGAGACACTCCACATCCAAATTTCTCTCCACAAAAACATTTGGCGCATCATACCCGGCACACATCGCAACACATCTGCTCAACCCACCTTCCGTACGGCTTCACCAGACATCATGCCGGGAACACGACGAATCGCTTGGCGGCAAGACTCTGTCTGGTGGGTGGTCTTTGTAACTTCTGCCAGCAGCCGATGTTATGGCCTACCACCGAGAAAATATTCGTTGGTATATAGGACTGGTAGACAGCTGTCAATTTAACGGCGATATTAATTCACATTTTTTCATTTTATTGGCATGTTTTAAATGACATTTATTTAAAAGTTTCACTGCCATTTGAAATTTTCTAAAATAACATCTTAGAACTACCTGTAGATACTTGAAGAACAAGCTCAAGGGAACGTTTGCCCGAGTCACGAATCATCTTGACATATTTTTACTGTCGCAGTTCTTTCTTTTAAAGGCTACATACAAGAGCATTTTTAAAGGAATGAACTCGGAATTATTAAACAATCTCAATCCCAGAGCGAGACAGGAGCGATGGAGTGCGTCTAACTGGGCTCATATAATATTAAAACAGGTTCGGAATAAAGCCGTAGTTGTATGATTCTTGCGTTGGTAAATATTAAAGACTTTAGATAATTAGACTGGTTTATTTCACTTGTATAATTATTACATTATAATCGACATCTTCCAGGTCAGATCCTAAGTTACAATGACAAGACTATAGACTATATTCATAGACACTAATACATAGAGATGGTATTAGTTACTCGACTACAGAGTAGTGATGTATGATACAACATCCCCCCTGTTTAAGTTTAAATTAACCCTTGACAAACAATATTATAGAGACCTGACCCAGTTACAATTTAGACAATGACTTAAGCCTATGGTTAGGTCTTAATCTAGGATACAATGTTCTACTTAATCTATTTCATCAATTAGCCTTCTGGTTGGCTTTACAACTCTTCCAAAACGAGTTACATGTTGACTGACTGAGGATTGAGATGAGAGCTCTTGAGGTCTAGACTCCTGCCTGTTACCTTCCTCTCTCCCCTGCGACGAATTGGATAGCATAGGAGAATATTTGTGTCTTAAATGAACCCTATTCCTCCTATACCTAACTCCATTGACATCCTCAACGACATATGACCTATTATTAGCCAACCTTAGCTTGACAATGGCTTGTTCCCAATTGCTATCAGGCTTTCTTTTAAAGTATACATGATCATTGGGATACAATAATGACAATGACTTTGTATTTCTATTATAATATTTAGACTTATTTTTATTATTTTGCTTGACACATTCTTCATAATTTTTGAATGTAACCACTTTAGGTTTCAATTTCTTATAAGACATAGGAATGTTATTTCTTAAATTCCTGGACATTAACAATTGAGCTGGAGATGGTAAATTATTCTTAGGTGTGTTTCTATACTGTAATAAAGCTATGTATGGATCAGATGAGTTTCTTTTACATTTTTTTAACATATTTTTGATAATCTTGACTGAACTCTCTGCTTGACCATTTGACTGTGGATGATATGGGCTAGTTACAATGTGTTCTATGTCCCATTCATGCATAAAATTTTTGAATTCTAATGACTGAAAAGGAGGACCACCATCAGACACTAAAGATAAAGGTATTCCATGACGAGCAAAAATGGACTTTAAATGTGTTATTACATTCTTTGCTGTACTGTTTTTATTTAACAAAGCTATTTCTATAAATTTAGAATAATAATCTGTGACAATTAAATAAGTAAGGTTATCAAAATACATTAAATCAACACCTACTTGTTGCCATGGATATTTATTAATTTCAAAATTTTTTAGTGGTTCCTTTGGATTATTAGGTTTAAATTGTGCACATACATAACATTGTTCTACCAAGTTTTTAATATCAGCTGACATGCTTGGCCAGTACAAAGACTCTCTAGCCAGTTTTAAGCATTTATTTATACCTTGGTGACCTTCATGAATTTTACCTAACATTTCCTTATACATTGACTGTGGTACTATTAATTTTGACCCTTTGAACAACAAATCTTTGACTACATGAATTTCAGCTTGTATGTTCCAAAATGGTTTTATTGACAGACTGACATTATTTTTATTTTTTGGCCAACCTTCATAATAATACTTTTTTAACAATTGCAAAGTATCATCTTTCTTAGTGTTCTGTAACAATTTTGTACAGTACTCCTTTGTGACTGCTAGACTTGAATGCATTAAATTGACATGACAAGATATTTCTGACTCATTCTCAGGTATATAATGTTCTTTCAATGCTGCTCTAGACAGAGTGTCAGATATAAACATTTCTTTACCTGGAACATGTATAACTTCCAAATCATATTTTTGTAAAGTTAACATCATGCGTTGCAATCTTGCTGGTACATCATGTAATGGCTTTTTAAAAAGATAGACTAAAGGTTTATGATCAGTATGAACAGTTACTTTATGACCGTACACATACTGGTGAAATTTTTCACAACCAAACTGAATGGCTAACAATTCTTTCTCAATTTGAGCATACCTTGACTGAGTTTGAGTTAATGTTTTTGAACTATAAGCAATAGGTTTATTATTCTGCATAATGACTGCTCCTAATGCTGACTTTGACGAATCGACTGACAAGACTAATGGTACATTGGGATTATAATGAGCTAAAACTGGTGAATTTGTAATTTCATCGATTAAACTCTTAAGACATTGACTATGATTTTCATCCCAAGTCCAGACTGAATCTTTCTTCAAAAGATTTCTTAAAATTTGAGTTTTTTGAGACAAATTGCTAATAAAGGGACCTAAATAATTGATCATACCTAATATTCTTTGCAATTCTTTGACATTTTTTGGTGTGGGCATATTGACAATTGCTTTTACTTTCTCTTCATCAACCCTGGCACCATCTTTACTAAAAACATACCCTAAAAAACAGACTTCTGAAACTAGAAATTTACATTTAGACTTATTGAACTTTAAATTGACTTCACGTGCTCGTTGCATGACTTTATGTACTCTCTCATTATGTACTGACTCGTTTGGTCCATATACCAAAATATCATCGATGAATATTAGAACTCCTTCTAAATCACCGAACAAATTCATCATGACTCTTTGAAAAATTTCAGACGATGCATTAATACCAAAAGGTAACCTTAAATATTTATATCTACCGAAAGGTGTTTGAAATGTACATAAATCAGAACTATATTCATCTAGTTTTAGCATCCAAAATCCTGAAAATGCATCTAAATGAGAAAAACAAACAGCTCCTGCTAGTTGAGATCTGATCTCATCTATTGACTTTAGTGGATAAATTTCCCTTATAATATTCTTATTCAAATTTCTAGGATCTAAACAAATTCGTAACTGACCCGTGCTTTTGACTGTTATGACTATACTGTTCACCCATTCTGTAGGTTTAATAACCTTTTCAATGACCTGCATTTTCTCCATGCGATCCAATTCATCGCGCAGTTTGTTCAGTAAAGCGAAGGGTACTCTTCTCGGAGCATCCACGCATGGCACTGCTTCAGGTTTGAGTTTCAGGCGACAGACTTGAGGTAGACATCCAAGACCCTGAAATACATCATTGTATTGTGTAAGAATTTGTTCACTAAAATTTTGTTGAGACACAGAGAAAACTCTTTGAATTATACCTAATTTTTCACAAGTTGGTAGACCTAAAACATTCGGACAAACTAAATCTGCGACTATAAACACTATATTTACACTAATAGTGCTATTATTTAAAGATAAACTACATTTTATATTGACTTTGCCCATAATGGGTATTGATATACCACCAAACCCACTAACGTTTATTTGACATTTCTCAAGTGACATTTGACTTTGACATTTCAAAAATTGAAAAGTTCTCTTTGACATAATATTGATATCAGCTCCTGAGTCAATAATGCAATTAATTTGTGTATGACCAACTAAAATGTTTATGTTCCATGACTGTTTAGAATAGTATTTGTTTTGTTTTGACTCGACTGTATTGACCTGTTTACTATGTGTTGACTTTGCTGTAATAATTCTACAAGTGTTTATTGTGTGAGATTCCTCAGACTTGTGTCTGTACTCATCATTAAGATATGAATCTCGACTAAGACTTTTTGACTTTTTTGACTTGACTGTGAATCTCTCAGACTGTTTAGTGTTTTCATCATTGAGATACGACATATGACAAGATGAGTCTTCATGAGATCTCTCGGACTTATCAGTCACCAGACTTTTTTCATCACTGAGGCATTTTTTATTAGACCTCTCAGATATGACATTATCACCACTTTCATCACAGAAATATGACACAGGATATTTTTTATGACAAGATGAGTCTTCATGAGATCTCTTAGACTTTGACTGCGACTGGCCTATGTGCGACCTGACCGTTGATTGTAACTTGGGATGTGACTGTGACTGTGTGTATGACAACCTGCTATTTCTGTAATGATTTCGATTGTGATGACTTTGTGACTCTAAATGACAATTATATTGACTAGACTTATGACTATGACTGAAATTATGACAATTTAAAATTCCAACAAAATTATCTTGACTACCAGTTGAACTAAAAGACTCTAAATGACTGACTTTTTTATTATTTGAGTAACAAAATTTTGCAAAATGACCATAAGAGTTACATGACCTGCATTTAGCTCCCTGCGCTGGACATTTGTAGCGGTGGTGTTGTCCACAGCGGCTACACGTCTTCGAGCGCTTCTCAGGACTGGGACTTGACTTTGACCTCCCTGCGCTGGATCCCTGCTGACTGACTGGTGAAGCTCGCCGTCGCTGACGCTCCGCTCGACCACGGCTCCTCCGACGCAGATGCATGACTTTTTCAGACTCTTCACTAGTGGACCTCTTGACAATTTGGTCTGCATCCTGCTGTGCGACGATGAGTGTCCTAGCTAGCTCTCGCATCCTCTGATATGTCAGATCAGGTTCCTGCAGCAGTCTCTGACGTACATGTGCTAAGTCCAAACTCAAGTTGGCGATAAAAATATCTCTGATAAGAGATTCTCTGAGCGTTCCAAATTCGCAATCTTGGCTCTTATTTTCGAGATCGGTTAAGAAATCCTCGATGCTTTCCGATTTCTGTTGACGTGTGGTAAAAAACATGTAACGATACATGGTAATATTTTTTCTGGGTTGAAAAAATTCGTCGAATTTGGCTTTGACGTCATGTAATGTGCTTTCTCCAATATTTATGTTGAATGTGTTGAAAATATTTAAGCATTTTTCACCAATGTGATGTAATAAAATGGCGATCTTGCGTTTCTCACCGGACTTGTCCAAACCTGTTGCCAACAAGTATAATTCGAACTGTTGCCACCAGCGCTTCCAGGTTTCGTAATTGTTGTTTGTTGCATCTGACGATATTCTAAGCGCCTTCAAGCCATTGTTCATTGCAGTACCGGTGTCATGGCTGCCACCGACGCCATCCGACTTTTGCATTTTTTGAATTTTCTTTCTTCGTATTGGGTTTTTTCACTCTTCTGACACCATGTATGTGTTTTTCCACTTCTGACACCATGTATATTCTTGCGTTGGTAAATATTAAAGACTTTAGATAATTAGACTGGTTTATTTCACTTGTATAATTATTACATTATAATCGACATCTTCCAGGTCAGATCCTAAGTTACAATGACAAGACTATAGACTATATTCATAGACACTAATACATAGAGATGGTATTAGTTACTCGACTACAGAGTAGTGATGTATGATACAACAGTAGTGTATTACGGTGGTTTTTTATAGACTTATAATATGTAGACCTAAAGAGAGAAAATACGTTAAATATAACGCATTTATATAAAGGAAAACGTCACATCCGCGCAAGACGGCCATCGTTCAGCATAAAGCTAAGACAAAAAAATCCAGTACAAATACAGCACATCAAGCTATTACAATCTGTCAGATTTCCTTATTAGATTTTCAACTTTATCTCTAAAGCATTATGACTCAAGGTTGATTGGGAATATCTGACAGTTTGGGGTAGCTTGACCTGCTGTCGTCCGTACATAACATAAGATTAAACTTACAGTTACTACAGTCAGTGCATGTTTTATTTATATTTTACTACTTTTAGAGACTAATATTAAAATTCCACTGTCGGTTGTAAGACACTACCCATCGACCATCGACTTAAACCTCTGTTTTTTTTTCTTCTGTTAAAAATACTTAATTTATTATGTTTCGGCAGGGTAATTGCGTAACATAAAGTGGAGCCGTTCGGAGGACGGGTCTGAGCAGTTGTGTTGCGATGTGTGCCGGGTACGATGCGCCTAATGTTGTTGTGTTGGGAGTTTGGTCGTGGAGGGTCTTCAGATCAATCTCCCTTTGGCGCAGCATCGTTGGTCGTGTTGTTGGGTTTAACATTGCATCACCTCGCTCAACTGCCGTCTTCCTTCCTATTCGCTCAGTTTTTCTGAGTGAATAGGCTCTTAATAAACTAGCGCGCTTTACCATCAACGATCGCATCACTGCTTACCATCAGGCGGGAATGCGGTCAAGTGCTAGTTTATAATTATAAAAAAAAAAAAAACATATCATCAGTAGCAATGGGTTTCATTTTGACAGTTCAACAGCATTAACTGCGTTGTTTATGTTGTTGAGCAGATACATTTTAGAACAGGGAGCAATGGAATAGCAATAAGCTTCAAAATGTTTCCAACTGATAGTAATAATGTGTTACATAATTGGGTTGTATGCTAAAAAATAATTTAATGTCCATCAGATAGATTTATAAACAATATTGTGCACGTGTTTTTTTATTTTTTTCTTTCATTCAAATAACATATATTGATTTGAAATGTCGCATGACGTCACGCCGTGGTAATTAGCCCCCACTCCGTAACTTTAATACGCCGTATCTCAGTAGTTTTTGGTAATTTCGACAAAATAAATAATACGGGTCTTAATTTTTTATATTATCTATGAGACGGACTAATTGTTTTTTTGATTTTCATACCTTGGATACATCCCTATTAGGGTGCTAGGCTGAATTAAGGTGCTAGTCTGACTGTTTGTGTATGAGAATTTAAATGTTTGTAAATATTACACCACAATATACAGGAGTAATTTATTGTGTGATGCAATGTTATTGAAAAATAATAATAATTATTATGATAGCTATTTCCGCAACGTCATATTTGTATGATAATACTGGCAGATTAACTTTACCTATTTTAATTATTCTGCAAGTAGAGAATCAAAATACAAAATTAACCAGTCTTTTGCTGCCTACTCTTGTGGACAGCACAAAGCTATAGCTTTAAATATCTTTAAAGAAATATTTTGCTAAATATTGCAACAGCCAAAGTGCCTACTATTTCATAACAAATTGGCCGACTGCCAAATCCATCAATAGCCTACTCAAGAGAAAAAACTTTGTTTCTTCTAACACTCTCTCGTAACATATTTCTCTTTTTCTCTTCAGGTCTTCTATCTACCTCTGGCGCTGGTGATACCTCCAGCTCAATTTGTGATGCACCACCAGTTCAGCTATCTGTACATGTTCTGGATCCACACGGAAGCTATCAAGAGCCTTGGACCGCTGGAGTACATCCTCAATACTCCGAGCCATCACAGAGTTCACCATGGTTAGTCTAAACTAAGTTTTGTGTTATGTAAGAAACCAAGGCTACTGGAGTTTAGAACTATAGTGTACTCGTATAGGAGAAAAAGATCGCCCGTGGAATAATTTATGGAAAAATATTGTTGTAACAGATCCTTATATTTCACACGCCTGACAAAAGAGGATGCTTGTGTTAGACGACTCTTTAATCATTTTAAGGCGTAAATTGTGGACTCTTTCAAAAGACTTCTGTGTATTAGAAGTTCAGAAATAACTAATTTCGGAAGTCGGTGTCAAAAACTAATATACAAAAAAACCAAAGACACCGACTTGCGACGAAATTAGTTATTTTTCACTTTGTGTTGTTTTTTGGAAGTCGGTTGTTTTTTTTTTTTTTTTGTAAAAAAAGTTTTTATTTACACAAAATAAAGCGCCTGATGGGGTTCGAACCTATAACTTGTAAGTCGCGCCCGATACCACTAAGCTACCACTACTCACGCTGCTGCAACTGAAATCGGTTGTTTTTTTTTTATTTTACACTTTTTACGTTTTTATTTTACACTTTTTAGTTGTGAAAAGTACTGTTTAGCTGCATCCGGTTAGACTGGATGCTGACGCTAAAATACTTAATGAAAAAACTTACAAACGCACTGGTTGCCCCTACGATTTTTGAAAGTTTCCCTTGATTTCTCTGGTCTTCCATCAAACCCTGGTATCCTATATGTATCATGGGACCACCTTGGGAATGTCTTCTTTCCAACAGAAAAAGAATTATCAAAATCGGTTTATAAACGACGAAGTTATCCGCGAACAAACATAAAAAAAGCATATATACGGTCGAATTGAGGAACCTCCTCCTTTTTGAAGCCGGTTAATTATTACATCACCACTGCTCTCAAAAATGGTGAAGGAAAACATCGTGCGGAAACGGCATATCCTGTAGAGCCAAAATTTCTAAGACATGTGAGATATACCAACCCGCACTGGGTCTACTCCCGCACTGGGTGTCTCAAGACAAAAGTCTTCGACCAGTGTGTGTTGCCAGTGATGACTTACGGAATTGAGACGTGGTCGCTAACAATGGGCCTTATAAGAAGGCTCAAAGTCGCTCAAAGGGCAATGGAGAGGGCTATGCTTGGGGTTTCACTGCGCGATCGAATCAGGAATGAGGAGATCCGCAGAAGAACGAGAGTAACCGACATAGCCCGAAAAATTGCAACACTGAAGTGGCAATGGGCTGGATACATTGCCGGTAGGACCGATGCCCGATGGGGCCTACGGGTTCTCGAGTGGCAACCACGCACCGGAAGACGTAGCGTGGGTAGGCCCCCGACAAGGTGGACCGACGACCTGGTGAAGGTCGCGGGAAACCACTGGATGCGGGAGGCGCAGGACCGGTCGTCGTGGAGAACCTTGGGGGAGGCCTATGTCCAGCAGTGGACGTCTTTCGGCTGAAATGATGATGATGACTGGGCCCACGTGGTAGATTACTGCCCACTCTTTCTCACCGAGAGAAGGCCTGTGTCCCAGAACTGGGAACATTAGGTATGGGCTGGGTATGTAGCAGCAGTTCAATGCTGCATAAAGCCCGTAATACTTATTTTTGAGCTTTGGCCCCTCTAACAAAGAATGCTGTTTTTTATCAATTGACATGTTTTTTCTTATTCTCTCTTTAGGCAGCAACAAATACTGCTTAGACGTGAACTACGGCGGAGTGCTCATCATTTGGGACCGTCTGTTCGGCACCTTTAGACCAGAGACTGACAAGATCGAGATCGTCTACGGCCTCATCTACAATCAGCCGTCTTTCAACCCGCTGTACTTGCAGGTATTAATTTTTGTATTTTTGTTTAAGTATACTATTTACTAGAAATACCTGGTGGAGACTCGCATATACCAAGAAAGCGTGCCACAAAAGGGATGAGGCTTTTGCCACGATGGTTATGATGTCTGGTTATCAAAAGTTGTAAAAGAAAAGCTTTGCAGTCTATTAAAAAAAATATTACGTGTAAATGTGATCAGTGATCCTACTTGCATAAAAAACGAATCATTAAACATTTAATCTAAAAAGTTTTTCTTTGAACACGAAATATAATGAAATATGTGACACCTACCAAACCGCACTAGGCGTGCTTGGTTGATACCAATGAGTAGTACATTGTAGGATGATTATCATCATCATCATCAATTCAGCCGAAAGACGTCCACTGCTGGACATAGGCCTCCCCCAATGTTCTCCACGACGACCGGTCCTGCGCCTCCCGCATCCAGTGGTTTCCCGCGACCTTCACCAGGTCGTCGGTCCACCTTGTCGGGGGCCTACCCACGCTACGTCTTCCGGTGCGTGGTCGCCACTCGAGAACCCGTCGGCCCCATCGAGCATCAGTCCTACGGACAATGTGTCCAGCCCACTGCCACTTTAGTGTTGCAATTCTTCGGGCTATGTCGGTTACTCTCGTTCTTCTGCGGATCTCCTCATTCCTGATTCGATCGCGCAGCGAAACCCTAAGCATAGCCCTCTCCATTGCCCTTTGAGTAACTTTGAGCCTTCTTATAAGGCCCATCAATGATGGTTATACTTATGCAATAACATTTCCCCTCTATTGCGATGTAGGTAATCATAGTAGTTTTGAAACATTCCTTTTCACTATTACACAAACAACGGCCCAGATTCCCATGCTCATAAAGTAAATTAAATTTGAATGCATCTTTTTCATTCATTAAGAAAAGGACAGAAGATGAAATGTTAGTTTCGACTTGTCAAATTAGTCCGTTCCTGGCGTAAATTGACGTATTTTTGGTGGCCATGTTTGTAATAGCGTCTAAACTGTATAGCATAGTCAGAACACGTCTTTATATCTGAAAACGCATTAATTATGAGTGTACTTAAGTCTTAAACTATACATCTTAACATAAGATTTTGTGGGCTGTCATGACAATGTTTAACGAGTAACGTTTAATAAGGCCGGTAATCGCACTTGTTCTATTGTTATTCCTAATTGTGTGGAGATGCTTGTGTCTTTTTAATATAAGGCTGGTTACATTAAACATCTCAGGAGTTTTATTTTTTTAACTTACACACACACACTTATAGAATTTTTTTTTTTTTCTTTAATGCATGGACGGGCAAATGAGCGTGAGGACGTGTATGCCTTATGGGAGGCACGCTCGTTCTGCTTTCTTCACCTTTTCCGCGTTCTATGATTGTGAATTGTTAATAACTTCGTCTATTATTTCCAGGCATTCTATAGCAACTACGTGGTCGAGAAGTTCCGTAAGATGGATACCTGGGGGAACAAACTGAAGGCCATCTTCTGGGGACCCAGCTGGGAACCAGGAACTCCTAGATTGGGCGACGAAGCTATGAAAGTAGATGTAAGTATTCCTTGTTTGCCTTTTTTGACTTTTTAGTTGAATTTTTTCAATACCCAGTATTTATTGAATTCAGATTCAGAGCATATTGGACTCAGATGGTTAGTTTACAATGCTTGACTTGACCCTATCGGGCACAGAAAAGTAAAAGATCGAGGGAATAAATGTTTACCACTAGATACGTATGTGTGAAAAGATTGGTGGTCAGGACCAAGGTACCTTGTTGTATGGCTTTTTTTTTTTTTAAAGTTGGCATTAGACAGATTTCCTGTAGTTCCGTGTGTATCTTCCGTGCGGGAATCGTTGCTTTATGCTTAACCACTGCGCCAACCGTGCCGTCAAATTAAAAAAAAAATGTTTATTTCTCAGCTTTGTACATAATTTTTATAATAATTTTCTTAATTCTTAATAGCAATGATGTATAATTTGCCTGAACTAGGTAGAACCTGTGCTTCAGGCGTAAAAGTGCTTATTATAAACTTTTATTTTGCAATAAATTAACAATAAAAGTAGTACGTAAAATCTACGACATAACGGAATTATACAGTGTTATTATTAGTATCCTATTGCTTACATAGTATTATAAGTCTGTTAATGTAATGATTATTTCTAAATTTATTTACATACTGTAAATAGGTCATCAGTCTGCTCATATGACAAACCTTGTAGATAAAAAAATTATTATTATTATTATAATTAGAAACAACATTCCTACAGTTAAAATAATTCAAATTATAAATATTTAATACTCTATTTAATCTATTGTATTAAAAGGGCCCTAAGAACTTATAGAATTTGTGTGTAAATGCATATTAAGAGATAGACGTTGAGCTGCACTCTATATCGTTCCGCCTTTTGTTAATTATATTAGCATTGTAAGTAAGGGTAGCATGCTGTTTTAGAACTGACAAAACTTTGCAAGATTTAAATAACTAGAAGGTAGGGAAAGGAAAGGTAGAGAATTCGCTACTTTTAGAACAGCTCTTTGTGCTCGTTCCAGGGAGAGGAGTGAATAATTATGTTGTTGAGATATTCTTAACCCTTCTGTTGATATTTTACAAAGCTTTAGAAGTTACTAAGATGTTTTTTTTATTTGCAGGTGGAGAACAGAGATAAATACGACGTGCAGTTACCTGGCTGGTGCAACTTCTACCTCGTGGCACATTACACTATTGTGCTGTATGGATTCTTTGAGCTGGCCTCTAGACATATGGTGAGTTTTCTTCTATTTTGTGTATATTAGCTACGTAATTAATAAAAGAGAGTCTTGTTTATGTAATGGTCATCGGTATTTTGTCGTCTAAGTTATATGTACTTTCTAAGTCTATCTTGAACACCATTGACTCATTAAAAGGCGAAGGAAAACATCTTGAGGAAACCTGATTAACTTAAATCATCCTTTATGAATAAACACCACAGTGTTTAAGGGGTTTATTCATAAACACTGATCAATGTTAAGTGACGTTAAAAGGTCAGCAATTTATAGTTAAAGAATCGCTAATCAATAATTAACGTTAAGCAAAGTTTATGAATAAAGGGGTATGTCTGAAATCGCCAACCCGCATTGATCAAGAGTGATGATTAAGCTCAATCCTTCTCTGTATGAGAGGAGTACTGTGCCCAGCAGTGGTACGATAAAAAGGTTGATGATGATGATGATAACACAAAATTGGGCGTTCCTATTTCCGACTACCAATTTTGTAGCATTTTGATTGAAAACAACAGTTTGAAAAACTGTTATGTTAAATTTTAATTAAAAAAAAATATTTTTGTGTTTCATGAAGGCAGTTTTAGTATGACTGAAACCCTATATACGAGTACCGCAGAGATTTACTATACAAGAATATTCAATTTAGTATCACTTATCACGTTCCCCGTAATCACGATGCTTCTTTGAAAACTAATTAATAAATAATAGTAATTATAAATAAGTGCTAGACCGCAATCCCGCCTGATGGTAAGCAGTGAAGCAATAGTTGATGGTAAAGCGCGCTAGTTTATTAAGCATATTCACTTAAAAAACTTAATGGATAGAAAGGAAGACGGCAGTTGAGCGAGGTGATACAATGTTATACCCAACAACACGACAAACGATGCTGCGCCAATGGGAGATTGATCTGTAGACCCTCCACGACCAAACTCCCAACACAATAACATTTGGTGCATAGTACCCGGCACATATCGCCACACAACTGCTTAGACAGTTAAATATATTCTCTCATTCTTAAGTCAATGCGTAATAATATTTGTGTAACTGTTTTATTAATAACATCTTCTTTCTCTTCTAGGGTATGACTCCAATCTCAGTACTGGTCTGTGTCCTCTACATCATCGCTTCACTCTCCGTTATCGGAATGGCGTTCGACAACTCCAAACACGCCCCTATTTTGGAAGTCATCCGGTGTTCTGCTCTCGCTTTCCTCACCAGGAGTGTCACCATTGCCAGTCCAGCATTTGCCACGGCATTGCAAACCTTCTTCGTGGCCTCTGCTATGTTTTGGTGCTTAAACATCTTGAAGTTCTTGGAGATCAAGAAGACGAGAAAGGTGGATTAGAGACTTCACGACTGATTTTATTGGTTTGTTTGTTTGAGTGATTGATGCGGTGTAGATAGATGTTGGTGTACAAAATCTACTCTTTTGAACAGAAAACGGTATTTTTTATAAAGTTTATATTATACTTTGAATATGATTTTGACACCGGATCTATGTGTTAAAAATTTCGCAGGATCAAAAGGCAAACAGGACGGTTACTTTTGTTTTAATAATTTTGAAGTTCGTAACTTCTGCTGCTTTTAAAACTAGTTCCTGATTATTTTTTATCTAGTGAAGAATGCTTGCGATACAGGAAATGTTCGATAAGTGCCTATAAATGTAGAAATAATAAAAGGAAATAAGCCAAGTTATGCCTTAATAATGTAGATAATGATAAAATATTTATAAATGAACTTAATAACACTATTACAAGTTTCACAGATTTTGATGGTATTCTCATTTTGTGCAAACAACAATAGATATTAAAATAATTCAATTCAAATACATTTTGGTAATAATAGTAAAAATGGCGAAAGTGATAAATAATATGCTTCAGGTTATATCCACTTTCATGTTACTTGGTATGAAAATTATAATTGGTAACTATCTAAAATAAATTGAAAGCCAAAACAAATAACATTAATGTGAACAAAACAACGACTGTATTTATTAATAATAATATTTAATGTTATTATAATATTTTTATATATTTTGTACATTAATCTTAATTAATTATAATAAAAATTAAACACTTTTTGTATTGTTACGAGAAAACACCAAATATTTAGAATTTATAAAATAATTTTATCTTAGTTAAGTTAATTATAATTTCATAGTGTACAGTTCATTTGTTTGTCAATAATTAATTCTTATTAATTATTTGAAGTCGCCTTAGCATTTTAATAGTTTTATTGTAATGTTGTATAAATTAACTATTAATTTGTTACGAATTTATTTAATACAATTTTTTTAAGCAATTCATGTTTTTGATTTTTATCCCTTGTTATATAATTACTCCTCCGATAAAGTTAGTTAGTTTACCAGCCCACTAACTTTCACTGTCAGGCATCAATTTCATTCCACGAATAAAAATTATCTTCGGTTGATTAATAAATGGTGGCAGTCTTTGTGTCCGTGACATAGCAGACAAACTGCAAGAGGGTCGCCTGCACTGGTACGGTCACATCTTACGAAAACCGGCCAGTTACTTAGGTAACAAATGCCTTGCCATGCGCCACCGGCAGGCCGGTACAAGCGAGGTAAACCAAAGAAGTGCTGGCTTAACGTTGTAAGAGATGACATGTGTGCCAACAATCTCACACTACGGGATCCAGAGATCGTGCAAAATGGAGACGTATATGTAGGAAAGCGGACCCCGGGCTCCAACGTGAAAGCCGCGGATGCGACCGGGATTATACGCTGAGATGACGATGATGATGATTAATAAATCAAATCTTAACATAAGAAATCCAAATAATACCACATTTTAATTATTTGCTAAGGAAGGAATGTCAATAATTCCAGTAGCTTTTTAGACTGATGGTTGAAAACAGTCGATTATTAAGGGGATGATTAATGACATGATGTTGGGAAAAATATCGGCCGTCGGCAGAAGTTACCACCCATCAGACAAAGTCTTGCCGCCAAGCGATTCGTCGTGTTCCGGCATGATGTCTGATGAAGCCGTACCGAGGACGGGTCTGAGCAATTGTGTTGCGATGTGTGCCGGGTACGATGCAATAAATGTTATTGTGTCGGGAGTTTGGTCGTGGAGGGTCTCCAGATCAGTCTCCCTCTGGCGCAGCATCGTTGTTCGTGTTGTTGGGTTTAACATTGCATCACCTCGCTTAACTGCCGTCTTCCTTCCATGCACTAAGTTTTTTTTAAGTGAATAGGCTTAATTAACTAGCGCGCTTTACCATCAACGATTGCATTACTTCTTACCATCAGGTGAGATTGCAGTCAAGCACTAGTTTATAATGATTAAAAAAAAAAGTACCTACTCATCTAGTACACAGGCATAGCATAATTATTTACAGCACTTTTGCAGATGCAAAGGTTTTTTTAGAGACATAAATGAAGATACCTTTAACTTGACCGGTGTCCTAGTGAAGGTCTCGAGAAGCCGATGGATGGATCGACAATGACCGGTCATTGTGGAAAGAGTTGTGGGAGGCCTTCGTCCAGCAGTAAACCTCTATAGGCTCGAGAAAAATAAGAAGATGGACGGGATCTACGATAGGGTGAGGTGTCCAACAGTGAACCATAAAAATAAGAAGATGGACGGGATCTACGATAGGGTGAGGTGTCCAACAGTGAACCATAAAAATAAGAAGATGGACGGGATCTACGATAGGGTGAGGTGTCCAACAGTGAACCATAAAAATAAGAAGATGGACGGGATCTACGATAGGGTGAGGTGTCCAACAGTGAACCATAAAAATAAGAAGATGGACGGGATCTACGATAGGGTGAGGTGTCCAACAGTGAACCATAAAAATAAGAAGATGGACGGGATCTACGATAGGGTGAGGTGTCCAACAGTGAACCATAAAAATAAGAAGATGGACGGGATCTACGATAGGGTGAGGTGTCCAACAGTGAACCATAAAAATAAGAAGATGGACGGGATCTACGATAGGGTGAGGTGTCCAACAGTGAACCATAAAAATAAGAAGATGGACGGGATCTACGATAGGGTGAGGTGTCCAACAGTGAACCATAAAAATAAGAAGATGGACGGGATCTACGATAGGGTGAGGTGTCCAACAGTGAACCATAAAAATAAGAAGATGGACGGGATCTACGATAGGGTGAGGTGTCCAACAGTGAACCATAAAAATAAGAAGATGGACGGGATCTACGATAGGGTGAGGTGTCCAACAGTGAACCATAAAAATAAGAAGATGGACGGGATCTACGATAGGGTGAGGTGTCCAACAGTGAACCATAAAAATAAGAAGATGGACGGGATCTACGATAGGGTGAGGTGTCCAACAGTGAACCATAAAAATAAGAAGATGGACGGGATCTACGATAGGGTGAGGTGTCCAACAGTGAACCATAAAAATAAGAAGATGGACGGGATCTACGATAGGGTGAGGTGTCCAACAGTGAACCATAAAAATAAGAAGATGGACGGGATCTACGATAGGGTGAGGTGTCCAACAGTGAACCATAAAAATAAGAAGATGGACGGGATCTACGATAGGGTGAGGTGTCCAACAGTGAACCATAAAAATAAGAAGATGGACGGGATCTACGATAGGGTGAGGTGTCCAACAGTGAACCATAAAAATAAGAAGATGGACGGGATCTACGATAGGGTGAGGTGTCCAACAGTGAACCATAAAAATAAGAAGATGGACGGGATCTACGATAGGGTGAGGTGTCCAACAGTGAACCATAAAAAGTTGCACATTCATAGCTCAGCTGTTTGTAAAGATAGTGAAGATTTTTTTTACTAGAGGACTTCCCATATATCTGGCTATAATTTTACAAATTAATTTTAGAACCAAACACAATAACATAGAATATATTTAAGTTTTTTTTAAAGATGGTAAATGGCTCACTGAGTCCACCACGTGGGACACTCTGAACCGGAGTCAGGTCAACAGTGAATCAATATGTACTCAGTGAAGCTTCCTATTTCATTATCAACCTTTTTTATCGTCCCACTGCTGGGCACAGGTCTCCTCTCATACAGAGAAAGATTGAGCGTAATTACCACGCTTGCTCAATGCGGGTTGGCGATTTCAGACTAAAAGTCCAGGTTTCCTCAAGATGTTTTCCTTCACCTTCAGTCATTGGTGTCCAAGATATACTTAGAAAGTACATATAACTTTAGAAAAGTTACATTGGTACTTGCCTGACCTGGAATCGAACCCGCGCACTCATACTTGAGAGGCTGATGTTTTAACCACTAGGCCACCACGACTTCCTATTTATTTTACAGTAAATTATGACTATTTATGCTACAAAACTAAGGTAAAGCAATAAAACGCCTTGTTAATGTTACTAAGTAATCAACTTTATTAATTAAATGTTTTTGATAATGTTTTTTTATTTTTAAATATGAAACGTCCATTTTTTACTAACAACATGGCTAGCAACATGTGTTATTTTGTGTGGCCTACAATTTTCCTAGGCGCTGCTTTGATTCGCCCTATGCTGAAACAACAACAATTTTAGTCAAATATAAAATTAACCGGCTCACTGATCCAACTATGTTCGTGGTTCATTGTGTACTACCCCCACCCTTCAACGTTTAAGGTGATATTAAAAACAAATGAAAAGAGATACTGTAGTAATTTCAGTTGTATACGATAGCCAAATAAACGCTATATCAGGTATAATAAATTTCACATAACATAAGTAATACGAAAAGGTAATACTTACGTTTTATTGCGTTTTATCGCCGTAAATCGTACTGCGATCCGCCACACGGACGTCTTTGACGCTAGCTAGTTCCCGACTTACCAGCAGGCGGCGCAGTGAAAACTGAGTATATTCGTGTCTAAGCACGGTTTGGAAACGTAGCATTTACGAAGTAAGAAGGGTGGCTCAATGTGTACCACTGGTTCACTGTTGGACATCTCACCATATATATTAACATGGTGAAAGGTTTTATTTGAAATGATTAAGCAAGATACCTTTTTTGGTATGTTTTTATCTTACCTTATAGGATTTCATTAAATTTGTAAAGTCTCCATGATTCGCACAAATTAAACACTTAAAGGCTTAGTAAGGCATTATTAGCCTCAATTATGCAGAAACAGGTTTTAATTGACATTCCCCAAAGGTTGTCAATCAATTTGATCTTAATCATATACATGTATAGCTTTCAAATATATTAATGGATATATACTCAAAGATAAAATCAACCCAGCAGGCTACTGAAGGCTGATTTTTTCAACGCTAGGTAACTTTTTTGGAGGAATAATTTTGATTTCTTTATAATTTTCCGATACAAAACTGCCAGACGACTATTGTTTCCCTAATAAAAAATATCAATTGATTGTAAATTCAGCCCCTAATTAAAACAGGGCCGAGGAATCTAAAGTTTCAATGATTTTAAAGTAGGTAATTCTCTGGTGTCTAAAATGAGATCAATGACATCTGTAGGGTCTTTACACCTTTTAATGTTGATAGTTCGATTAATACGCAAGAGTACGTAAAAATAGAATTTAATTGAATGATAATGAGTCCACGCGATTTGAATGACAATTGTGTACTAAAGTATAGGCCGCGCGTAGCGAGTAAAGTGCTGACACAATGACGTCAAATTTGTACGTGCTTGCACTGTACATGCTCCGGGGCCCGAGAAGATGTGAATGAGATGATGGATAATGATTTACAATATGATAATTAACAATTTTGCTTACAAACTTAAATAAACTAAGCTTAAGGTATTTCATTGAATTGAGTCCGGACGGAAGGCGAAGACCCTCTGCTGGTTGTGGCGATGGTAGGTCGACCCGCAGCTTCGGCAACGGGAGCTACATAGCTCACGCTAGCCTCCACCTGCTCAGCTGCCGCAGGTGCGGGCGCCGGACGAGGCTGGCGCGATCGCATGCGTTGCCATGCGTACAAAATGATACCAATCACGATGATCCCAACCAAGATGTAAATGGCGACATAATGGTGAATGTCATGGAATGTCAATTGATCTGCCAGTTCCTGATTGGATTTCATTTCTTTGAGTGCTTTTTCTATCGCCTTTATGTCTTCCCGTTGTCCAGTGTGGTCGTCCGTCTCATTCAGTGGAGTGATGAGAGGTATAGACAGATTAATTATGTGATTTATTGGTGGAATTTCTATGTTCATGACATCGATCTTCGTTTTAATTGTGTTTGATAACGATCTGTGTGCATAAATCGTAAACATTCTGTCTTTGATGACGCAACTGTCTCCCAGTGTAATGACACCTGTTTTGCTGAGTTGCTCGATCGTAATATTGTTATCGCATATGACACGTACACTGCATTGTCCACAACAAAAGTATAGATATGAATTAATTAAATTCAAATCAGTCCAGGAATCGTGACATTCTTTTATTTCAGTCTGGCATTGATTGGTGGCTTGATGTTTCAGACATAGGTTGTTGTCTGACGTCATTTGATAGACAGGCCTTTTCAGTGGGCAAATGTACTCGTCGGCGTCGTAAGGAACGCATCTTTGTAAGTCGCTTGTAGACACCGTAATGTAAGAGTCTTGATGTGTATTGACAGCCAAATATTTTGCTACAGGCACTATAATGACCACACTTGTGTTGGTTTGTTGTGGAATCGGTATGAGGTTGTAAAGCTCATAGTCTTCCCTGCTGACAAGAGGAATTCTGACTTCGAAAATCAGGAACTCTCTGGTGGCTCTTGCTTTCACTTTCAATAGTTGATATATCGTCGCCATGTCAGTCTGAATATTATTAATCGGCAAGGTTAATTCCTTTGAGATTTGTCCGGTTATAACATTCAGTTCGTTTTTCAACTGTGCCGGTGTTAGCAAGTGAAAGTTGAACTTTTCATAGTAAATGTTGGCCACTGTATCAACTAGCGTCTCCTGGATTTCTTTTAGATTAGTCATGATGTTACTGGCTATGAACGTTGATAATGTGAATTCCGCTTTGTTGTCAGTGTGTTGGCTTTCTTCTTTCAATTTGTTCATACCTGCGTTGCAATTGGTAATGAGTTGGTTGATTATTTTGTGCTGCTTATCCAGGGTATTTTCAATTCTTTTGATGACATTTAGCTCAGCCTCCACAACTGACGTTTGGTTTCTCCATAGATGGCTAAGATGTTTTTGATTGCTTCTTATTAAGGCAATATCTTTCTGATATTGTTCGGCGAAAATTTCGTCCAAAACTCCAAACAAACTATGTGCGACGTAGCCAATGCCATTGATAAGCCCGCGACGTCGGCGAACTTGACCTTGCTGACCAAGCAAAAGATTATTGTAGTGTAAAAGTTCGTTGTACCCGTGGAGCAGTTGTAATCGGACTACGTTGCATTGTGGTATTTGATCCCTTGAACATATGTTGTCCAGATGAGTGATAAACTTATCCAGAAGGTTAATTCCTTGCCAATACGGAGCCATGTCGCAATAAACGATGAGTTTCCATTCTTCACGTTCCAATTTCATGTTTGCGAGTTTATCAAAAAATATGTTTTTATTTTCTGCAACTTTGGAAATTTTGTGTTCGCACGTTCCTGAGCAAATAAACATCAGAAGTACGAGTGTCGTAATTATAAAGTTGCACAGTTTTGATGAGGCTGGCTTGATATATTTATTGTTTGTTGTTTGACCTTCTTGTTTGACGTTTTTGTATACTTTTGCGTCATGTTTTACTGCAAATAAACGTTTTTTTCTTTCTTTCTTTTATTTACTGCCAGGGGCCACGATATCTCCTTCGAATAACCCACGTCATCAGATTTATGTTTTTATTGGTTTCATAAATGACAATTTTCTGCAACTGATATTTTTCCTCCTTTTATATTCGATATTTCAAAATGTAATTTTTTTCCGTCAATAGGTCATAAATAATTATAATACACGAGGACAGTCGACGGCACTGATACCTACTTGCCCGAGGATCGTGACTGTGAATATATTAAAGCTTCATCGTATTAACACTTTGTGGTACTTAGGCATTATAAGCAAAAGTTTTTATCGACATATGTGGTGAGAGTTGTTTGATAATTATATTTTATCTTATGATATTACGACGAGGACACGGGCCCTTGAGACATAATGCTGGAATACAGCTTCAAACGAAAAAGGTTGGTACCCAACGGTATTCATTGTGTGATAAAATATTAGCGTGTCCAGATAACGAAGTAATAAGTGAAACTAATTTTGAGTTTCACCAACTGAACACACAGTGTAAAGTTTTTCGTGTCGGTGAACCACCCAAAAAAGGTGGTTGCTAGAGCAGAGCCATTTTGTCAGACCTGCGACAGTTACAGGTCTGTAGTGGTCTGTGTGTCAGGTCAAAGTGTGGTCAGGTAAAAATCGAAATGGCTTTTGTATTATCTAACAGGAGGCATCGGTCTTCGTGGATCCCGTCACGATGTGCTGACATCTCTTTAAGGTGCGCGTGAAACACGACGCGCTGTCTAGTCGGGCCTGGTCCTTACCGGGCGGCAAGCTACCTACTGCTCACCGCTGGCAAGCCCGGGCCTTCGGTGACCGGGAGTTCGATGTTGTCTCCCGACCAGGGCATCTCCTGCGGCGGCTAGTGGTGTGAGGGCACTGGGATTCCAGCTGCCTCACGCGCTCCACCTCCTCCTTTATCAGCATCACTGCTTCGCAGGCGGAGGTGACGGTATGCCATGCACTCTCGCTCCGGGCCATGGCCTGGACCAGGGTGACACGCCAGAGATCGCAGCCGATCACCACTAGACCTCCACTGAATGTCCACCGTGTCCTCAGGGCGATCCATACAATGGTGACACCCTGGCGTTTCCTCCCGCCTAATACGGAACAGGAACCTCCCGAAACAACCGTGTCCGGTGAGGACCTGCGTCAGGCGGAAGATGAGGGCGCCGTGGCACCTCTCTAGCTACTCCTCAAACAGGGGACTTACCGCCGCTATTGTGGCGTGCCCAGCACTGGGTTGCGACAATCGAACTCTCCATGTCGCCATGAGATCCCGCCCGAGCTCTGTCCGCCGTACCGCGATTTCTCGCGGCAGCGGAGTTATGCCCCGGCGTTTTGTCTCCTCTCGCCACTCCCACATGTGGGCGAGGGCTTTGGCCTCCAGATCCCATGGCGGCAGTCCGGTAAGGAGGCTCGCCGCCTCAGCGGAGACCGTGCGGTATCCCCGGATCAGCCGAACGGCCATGACCCTCTGGGACGTGGTCAGGCATCGGGCTGGTCGCTTCCTTAGCGACCGCGCCCACACCGGTGCCCCGTAAAGGGCCATGGACCGCACGGCCCCCGCATATAGCCTCCAGCAGGAGGCGTTTGGTCCCCCTAGATTGGGGAGGAGCCGCCTCAGGGCAGGCCCGGCCCGTTCCAGTCTGGGTGCCAAACGTCGGAAGTGCTCCTCGAAGTTCCACCGGCTGTCGAGGATGAGTCCCAGGTACTTCATCGTCGACCCGCCGCCGATGTGAACCCCTCCTACAGTTATGTGGGAACCCTACGGTGGCGCATTCCGAGGACCATGAAAGCACATGGCCTCGGACTTCTGCAGGGCCACCTCGAGTATAAATTGCCGGATCCTGTTGACGGTTGTCGCAACCCCGAACCAGCAGTCAGAACCAGCGTATCGTCAGCGTAACAAACTACGCTGACGCCGATAGGGAGGTCAGCGCGCAGCACCCAGTCGTACCCGATGTTCCACAGATGCGGTCCCAAGACCGATCCCTGTGGAACACCGCACGACATCTCTCGTCGGTTCCATACTCCTTGGTGACCGGGGTAGATTACGGCAATGTCTGTCAGATAGCCTCGACCACTCGATAGTGATAGGTCGGCATCCGGTGATACCGGAATGCCTCCCTGATGCAACTCCAGGGTAGGATGTTAAAGGCGTTGGCGATGTCTAGAGACACCGCCAAGACTACCCCACCCAGGGACTTAACCCGTGGCCTTAGTCTGCTATTTTATAAATTTGTCATTTCAACACGATTCATTATGTCATTGTCATTGTGCCTATAAATCGTAACCTGCTAAATTCATAATAATCGATCAATTATCTCAGTCGTCTCGTAATGGAATGGTGATAGAATGACATTGCCGTATTGTCATTATTATAAAACCCGTCAGTAGAAATGACTTTCCAAAAACGACTACTCAATTTGAACATTTACTAATATGGAATGGAGTGTCAGTGTTTGACCACTGGACTGACGATAAAGCGCGCTAGTTTATTATGACGGAAGCACGCTGGCAAATGGTTCCAGTCCCTCGATGTACGCGGTATAAAAGAGGAAGCGAAACGCTTCGTCCGGATCGTAGTAGTGTTAACTAAGGAAGGGTGGGAAATCGCCGTATGACGGGTCGTCCGAAGGTGGAACGGAGATGGGTGAATAAAATCATACAATTCCCTTGCACACTCACCACAATGCATCCTATAGAAGACCGAAAGGCTGGCTACTCTACGCCTGTGCTCCAAGCTTTGGAGACCGTTTCGAGTTAAATCTGGGTCGCCAATCAGCCTCTGCACACGCCTCTCCACTGAATCCAAAGTAGCCAGGTGACATTTCGCAGCACCAGCATAAATGTGGCTACAGTACTCCACACAGGAGCTGACCTGTGCTTTGTACAACATTAGAAATTGCCTTGCCTGTAAAGGTTAGTTTATTAAGTTATTATTTTCCAGTGATTCTTTTATTCTTTAAACAACATTGCCTACAATACGCCCACAGCAACCAAAATATGCTATTATTAATGTACACTCGTCTTGAAAATTTATCAAAGGGACACACTCCACCATCACAATGGAAAAATCCAATTAGATAAGCTCACAATGCCAATTTATCATCAAAGAGGATACTTTATAAAAAGGGATTTTACCATAAGAGACAATACTTGGCGCTAAATTGAGACAAACAACGTCTTTGATAATCCTTTAGCCAATCTACATGAACCAAGCTAGCCTTTTAATCATTCTGGGTTACAAAAGGTTGATAGCATCCACCTAACCTAATATTCCAAAGGCATAATATTTACCTTTAATAGGATAAAATAGTCACGAAGGACGATTAGCTAAATAATAACAGACATACAGCGGGGTAATTGCACACAACACTATCAGTAGCAATGGATATCCTTCTGACAGTTCAACAGCATTCATTGAGTTGTTTACGTTTTTGAGCAGACACATTTTCGAACATATGAAGCAATGGGTTGGCATTTTGCATCGAAATGATTCCAAGTAATAACAATAGGGTAGTTGACTTAAAAAGAACTAATTAGTCCGTCAGTCAGATTTCTAAAAAATACTAGACACATATGTATTCTTTTTCATATAAACAAAAAATGAAGACGACACAGTGCGTTGAAAACTCGTGTGACGTCACTGCACGTTACACTTTTTAGCGTGCAGTGACGTCACCAGCCACCACTCCTGATCTTTGATGCCTTTTATATTCATCATTTATTATTGATTTGATAAAACAAAATATACGTATCCAATATTTTTCTATAATCTGAACGACGGACTAAATATATTTTTTTTTTTTTTTTACTCAGGAAACATCCCTTTTGTAAGGTAACGAATCGAACCCTGTTACGACCCCTGGTTGCGAGAATATTCCAAAATTCTTCGAAGGCGGACAGAGGAGAGTCTTATTGTGACACCCAGCTCTCGCAGGATTGATTGATTTGTGCGGAATGCTATCCAAAGAATTTGAAGCATCTTTCTACAGCACCACATCTCGAAAGCGCCAATGCGGTGTCGATCGGCTACATTTAGGAAAAAGTATAAATAATCAGTTTGATTTTGTAAGATAATACGTTCAAGACACTATATATTATAATAAGAAAATCGTTACGCTCAAGCTACTACAAAAATTGGAAAATGAATTCTTAACTTAATAACAATTCCATCCCTATAGCGCATTACACAATTAGGGTGCTGGTCGATCGATCAGGTTAAGCTACGCTTGCCACAGTTATTCTGTGGATGGGTGACCATCTTTATATCCCGAGACCCTTCCGTGCCCCGAAAAGCACGTTAAGCAGGTTGGTTCCGGCTTTCATTCTTAATCTTCTACAGTCGTTATGCTCGTTAGAAGTTCGAAAGTTCACCACCAGTCTGTCTAACCAAGGGATATCGTATTAGCCAGTAACTGGGTTGTGGAGGTTAGATGGCAGTCGCTCCATGTAAAATACTGGCATCCAGTTATCCCAACATAGGACAGAATACTCTTTAGAATATTTTTTTGAAAATAGAATACTCTTTATTAGGTACACTATATAAATACATACAACAAAACATAAACAAACAGAAATATGAATATTAGGCGTTTTCTTTACATTATGTAATTGGCGTTTTGTATGGGAGGAATAAAAGTCGTTTATGATAATCAAAGTGTGATCTATTGCTATCTATGCACTTCTGCCATCTCATACGTACCTAGTTCATTTATGTCTTTTCTAAAAAACACATTAGGACGGGAATCAATAAAATCTTTGAAGACGGTTTGGACTGGCTCCCCTTCATCATTGTGCCGATTCAGTAATGTAACGCAGCAGGGGACGCGCGTTTGTCGGTTTGTTTCACTCAATTCATGAGGTACCCACCTTTTGAGCTTTCTTATCTTCCCAATTTGTTTTAAGTGGATTAAAACAGTTATATCACTAACACTGCAGCCTGCAGCTACCTCGGACGTAGTTTGCGATGGATCCGCTTCCACAATAGCCTTCGATTGTTCATTGTCGACTTTGGTCTCCGGCGGTCCACGAGGATTGTTTTGTAGGATGAAATTTCCAGAACGAAAACGTTGGAACCAAAACGCACTGTGCTTTCTATAGCGACACCACTGTTATATACATAATTAATTCTTCGAGCCGTTTCTGCAGCACTGGTGCCACGGCAAAACTCATAATAATAATAATAATAACCGTATTCGTCGATATAAACGACGAGTACAACGGTACACTCAGAATCGCACCTTCCAGAGCAATCAAAGGTGGGTTTATAGGGACTGGGAACGACCAGAACAAGGTGTGGCTGACACGTGCCTACCAGATGATGATGCCATGTGTTCATTCTGGCGCAGTATCTGGTCGGTGCCTGTCAGTCACACTGAAGGTGACTGGGCTCGGGATGTCGAGCGAGCCTGCGATCCAATACCTGAAATGGGGGCTATTACCATCTGCCCCCAAGATGTAGCTCGTGCAGTCCGTCCGTTACCTAACTGGAAATCTCCAGGACCGGACGGGCTGCATAACTTTTGGATAAAATGGTTTCCAAGGTCGCACGCTCGCTTGGCATCTCAATTCCAGACTGCTTTAGTGTCTGGTTCGTTACCTCAGTTCCTAACTACTGGAATAACCCACCTGCTCCATAAATCAGGTAGCGCCGCGGAACCCAAAAATTATAGACCGATCACCTGTTTACCGACGGTCTATAAAGTTCTTACATCCATTTTGAAAACTAAAATTATCAAACATATTGACAGCAACGCCATCATGTCTGCCTCTCAAAATGGATGTAGGAGCGGGTCCCGCGGTACTAAGGAGCTACTCCTCATTGATGTGGCCATTAGCCAACAAGTTCGTCGTTCCCGAAAGGATCTTTCGACATGTTGGATTGATTATAAGAAGGCCTATGACTCAGTGCCACATACATGGCTCATGCGGGTGCTGGAGTTGTATAAAGTGGATACAACTCTACGCACCTTCCTGATGACGTGTATGAGGCAATGGAGGACAGTCCTTCGCTATCCAGGATGTCGAAATATTCTGAGGAATAGCGAACCGATAAGGATCGAGCGAGGAATATTTCAGGGCGATAGTTTGAGTCCGCTTTGGTTTTGCTTAGCATTGAATCCTCTAAGCACACTATTGGAGGATTCAGGTCTAGGCTATCGGTTGAGGAGAGGTGGTCAGGTTATATCGCACCTCCTTTACATGGATGACCTGAAACTTTTTGCTCCCAACAATTCACAACTGAAGGAGCTACTGAAAATTACTGAAACTTTCAGTAGCTCCATCAGGATGGAATTTGGTGTGGACAAATGTGCAGTCATGCATGTAAAGCGAGGAGAGATTGTGGAACCCGTGGGAACCCAACTCACGAGTTCCATAAACCTTAGAGCCCTCTCCGCATCCGAAACCTATAAGTATTTGGGTATGGCGGAAGCGTTGGGTATCAATGTTACTGACATGAAGCAATCGTTGAAGGAACGCTTCTTTGGCCGCCTGAAAAAAGTACTTAATAGTCTTCTATCAGGCGGAAACAAGGTGCGCGCTTTCAACGGTTGGGTCATGCCGGTATTGATGTACTCTTTCGGCATACTCAAATGGACTCAAACCGAACTTGACGCCCTGGACCAGAGAGTCCGTACGCTGCTGACTGCAAATCGATTGCATCACCCACGATCATCAGTTATGAGGCTGTATATCCCGCGAAAATGTGGAGGTCGTGGCTTTTTAAACGCTAAGACCCTCCACAATCGCGAGATATGCAGTCTCAGGGAATATTTTCTAGAAACCGACGTGGGGATGCATCGAGATGTGGTTGCGGTTGACAAGGGCCTCACTCCGCTCTCCTTGGCTAAAGAGAACTGGCGTAAACCAGTAGTGCTTGACACCAATGACCGCATGGAGGTATGGAAGAGCAAAGAGCTTCACGGACGCTTTTTCAGAGCCCTACACGGGCCTGATGTAGATTTGCAAGCGTCCGTAGCCTGGCTACGATTCGGTGACCTTTTTGGGGAAACCGAAGGTTTTGTATGTGCAATTATGGACGAAGTTATGATGACGAACAATTACCGGAGATTTATTGTGAAAGACGGCACAGTTGACATCTGTCGGGCATGTCACCGGCCGGGGGAATCAATAAGACATATTATCTCCGGGTGTTCTCGTCTAGCTAACGGAGAATACTTGCATAGACACAACCTTGTAGCCAGGATAATTCATCAGCAACTTGCTCTCAAATACAACCTTGTGGAATCAGAGGTGCCGTACTACAGGTATATGCCCGACCCAGTTCTCGAAAATGGCCATATCACATTGTACTGGGATCGATCCATCATCACTGACAGGACTATTGTTGCCAATAAGCCTGATATAGTGATGGTGGATCGATCAGAGCGGCGTGCAATGATTGTTGACATAACCATCCCGCATGATGAGAACCTCGTGAAAGCCGAGAAAGATAAACAAATTAAGTATCTTGACTTGGTTCACGAGGTTGTCGACATGTGGGAGGTGGATTCAGCAGTCATTGTGCCGATAGTCGTGACAGCCAATGGCTTAATAGCCAAGAGCCTCGACCAACACCTCAGGAGGCTCTCGTTAGGCAGCTGGATCAAAGGCTTGATTCAGAAAGCTGTACTTCTGGACACGGCTCGCATTGTCAGGAAGTTCCTCTCTCTGGAGCCCTGACCGCCGGTAGCTTGGACCCTGTTCCCGATGCCGGTGGGCTACTATTTTTTATATTTTTAAATGTTTTTTATGTATTATTTATATAGAAATATTTAAAAATGTAATTTATATACAACGAAATAAAAAATAATAATAAAAATAAAATGGCAACACAGCAAACGTCAACATCATAATTTTTATCAATTTAAGAAAAAATATTTTGTATCAGTTTTTCACTTCTATACTGTGAAATATACAACAAAAAACCGAAAACCAAACTAAAAACAATTTAAAATATATATAAACAGTATCTACCTATATACATTACAACAATGAAAAAAATTACCGAATCCTTGCAAGTGACATTTGTCATGTCACCTCGGACAATACATAATTATTATGCAAAACAGTGAAATAAGTATTATGAAATGTTGACAAGATCTGCCGCAAGACAACGTGCACGCCCACCATCTCCGGACTCGTTGCTCAGCTCCGCCTGGCCGCCGCCGGTCTCCAGCGCCACTGTAAGTGCTGTGACGACCCCGGCCGCGGCAGTTGCGTCGAGCTCGAGCGACGAGTACTTCTCTCCGCCGACGACGCCACCACCTGTTCGCCGACGGGGAGGACGCCGGCCGCCGGACCGCTTAGGACCTCGAGGCCCATCGGCTTCTGACAGGGTCCCAGCTCCCGGCGGAAGTGTGCAGCGCATGAGATGGACACAATCCATCAATGAAAACGTCATGCGCTCATACTATGGGGCTACAGAGGGAGGAAACAACCTGACCGCGTACCGTGTTCGAATGCTCTCTCTGTTTCAGGTGCTTGAACCGGCTGTCAACGTTTCGACACAACGACTGTCGGATCAGGTACGGGTTATCCAGCGTAATCATATGTTGGATGATACTGTGCTTGATCGCCTGCGAAATGAAATGCAGAGTAGCCGTGTCATCGCTCCCCCGTCACAAATCGGGGAGATACCACCGCAGCCGCACAGCAGAGATAGCACAAGCTATGCTGATGAGGGGAGCAATGATGTGGCTACAAATGTAAGTACCCAGTGCAATGAGGAATTAAGAAATGCTTTGGAGGCTGCGATTCGGGAATATCGTTTTGTATCGGCAGAACTAAGACCACGCCTGCCACGTTTGCCCATGCATAACAGAAATAGGGCACTGATGGCTGCTCTGGATGCGCAGTTATCAAATTATTTTGATACCTGCGAGGACCTCACTGATACTCATTCAATCCTGTACTGCGCAGCTGTAGCAGCATGTCGTGTAGCTCATGTCAAATTTCCCAGTGACTTTAGAGCTACACGACCAAAACCAGTAGTACCAGCTTGGCAGCGCAGGATTGAACGTCGTATTGGTGAGGCCAGAGCACTCATCGGTAAACTAATCTGCTTCAGGGAGGGTAATACTCGTCCTAGAGTGATGCGCTTTGTGAGGCGGGCATTCTCAGGTACAAATACCAGCCCGCAGAATTTTATGGCCCGTGTCACGGAGCGCATCGATTTCCTGAAGCAGAAAGTGTATGCATGGGCGAATCGTATTAGAAGATATAAACGACGAGTAGAACGATACACCCAGAATCGCATCTTCCAAAGCAATGAAAGGTGGGTTTATAGGGACTGGGAACGACCAGAACAAGGTTTGGCTGACACGTGCCTACCGGATGATGATGCCATGTGTTCATTCTGGCGCAGTATCTGGTCGGTACCTGTCAGTCACACTGAAGGTGACTGGGCTCGGGATGTCGAGCGAGCCTGCGATCCAATACCTGAAATGGGGGCTATTACCATCTGCCCCCAAGATGTAGCTCGTGCAGTCCGCCCGTAACCTAACTGGAAATCTCCAGGACCGGACGGGCTGCATAACTTTTGGATAAAATGGTTTCCAAGGTCGCACGCTCGCTTGGCATCTCAATTCCAGACTGCCTTAGAGTCTGGTTCGCTACCCCAGTTTCTAACAACAGGAATAACCCACCTGCTCCATAAATCAGGTAGCACCGCGGAACCCAAAAATTATAGACCGATCACCTGTTTACCGACGGTCTATAAAGTTCTTACATCCATTTTGAAAACTAAAATTAACAAACATATTGACAGCAACACTATCATGTCTGCCTCTCAAAATGGATGTAGGAGCGGGTCCCGCGGTACTAAGGAGCTACTCCTCATTGATATGGCCATTAGCCAACAAGTTCGTCGTTCCCGAAAGGATCTATCGACATGTTGGATAGATTATAAGAAGGCCTATGACTCAGTGCCACATACATGGCTCATGCGGGTGCTGGAGTTGTACAAAGTGGATGCAACTCTACGCACCTTCCTGATGACATGTATGAGGACATGGAGGACAGTCCTTCGCTATCCAGGATGTCGAAACATTCTGAGGAATAGCGAACCGATAAGGATCGAGCGAGGAATATTTCAGGGCGATAGTTTGAGTCCACTTTGGTTTTGCTTAGCATTGAATCCTCTAAGCACATTATTGGAGGATTCAGGTTTAGGCTATAGGTTGAGAAGAGGTGGTCAGGTTATATCGCACCTCCTTTACATGGATGACCTGAAACTTTTTGCTCCCAACAATTCACAACTGAGGGAGCTACTGAAAATTACTGAAATTTTCAGTAGCGCCATCAGGATGGAATTTGGTGTGGACAAATGTGCGGTCATGCATGTAAAGCGAGGAGAGATTGTGGAATCCGTGGGAACCCAACTCACGAGTTCCATAAACCTTAGAGCCCTCTCCGCATCCGAAACCTATAAGTATTTGGGTATGTCGGAAGCGTTGGGTATCAATGTTACTGACATGAAGCAATCGTTGAAGGAACGCTTCTTTGGCCGCCTGAAAAAAGTACTTAATAGTCTTCTATCAGGCGGAAACAAGGTGCGCGCTTTCAACGGTTGGGTCATGCCGGTATTGATGTACTCTTTCGGCATACTCAAATGGACTCAAACCGAACTTGACGCCCTGGATCAGAGGGTCCGTACGCTGCTGACTGCAAATCGATTGCATCACCCACGATCATCGGTTATGAGGCTGTATATCCCGCGAAAATGTGGAGGTCGTGGCTTTTTAAACGCTAAGACCCTCCACAATCGCGAGATATGCAGTCTCAGGGAATATTTTCTAGAAACCGACGTGGGGATGCATCGAGATGTGGTCGCGGTTGACAAGGGCCTCACTCCGCTCTCCTTGGCTAAAGAGAACTGGCGCAAACCAGTAGTGCTTGACACCAATGACCGCATGGAGGTATGGAAGAGCAAAGAGCTTCACGGACGCTTTTTCAGAGCCCTACACGGGCCTGATGTAGATTTACAAGCGTCCGTAGCCTGGCTACGATTCGGTGACCTTTTTGGGGAAACCGAAGGTTTTGTATGTGCAATTATGGACGAAGTTATGATGACGAACAATTACCGGAGATTTATTGTGAAAGACGGCACAGTTGACATCTGTCGGGCATGTCACCGGCCGGGGGAATCAATAAGGCATATTATCTCCGGGTGTTCTCGTCTAGCTAACGGAGAGTACTTGCATAGACACAACCTTGTAGCCAGGATAATTCATCAGCAACTTGCTCTAAAGTACAACCTTGTGGAATCGGAGGTGCCGTACTACAGGTATGTGCCCGACCCAGTTCTCGAAAATGGTCATATCACATTGTACTGGGATCGATCCATCATCACTGACAGGACTATTGTTGCCAATAAGCCTGATATAGTGATGGTGGATCGATCAGAGCGGCGTGCAATGATTGTTGACATAACCATCCCGCATGATGAGAACCTCGTGAAAGCCGAGAAAGATAAACAAATCAAGTATCTTGACTTGGCTCACGAGGTTGTCGACATGTGGGAGGTGGATTCAGCAATCATTGTGCCGATAGTCGTGACAGCCAATGGCTTAATAGCCAAGAGCCTCGACCAACACCTCAAGAGGCTCTCGTTAGGCAGCTGGATCAAAGGCTTGATTCAGAAAGCTGTACTTCTGGACACGGCTCGCATTGTCAGGAAGTTCCTCTCTCTGGAGCCCTGACCGCCGGTAGCTTGGACCCTGTTCCCGATGCCGGTGGGTTACTATTTTTTTATATTTTTAAATGTTTTTTTATATATTTTTTATGTAGAAATATTTAAAAATATAATTTATAAGTGTATTGTAATGAAATAAAGGAAATAATAATAATAATAATATTTATTTGCTCAAAACATGGTATAACAGATCTTACAGATAACAATAGTACAAACATGTTTTGCCAAGCTTAGACTCAGCACGCAAATTAAAATTCAAAATAAGAACAAGAAGTATTCAACATTTTGTGTCAAAAAACTGTTTCAGACTATAGAAGTTATGTTGGTTTAGCCATGCACTCAATTTCCGCTTAAAACAATATCTTGTGTTATAATAGTATATCATAATAGTATATAAGTCGAAATTTTAAATTTTCCATTTTGTAAACTCAATGACGCAGTGAAAAAAAAAAAGAAATATGGTTTTCGAGACACAAATTGATGAGTAAATAGCTGTATAAATTTGAATTTGGAATTCTAAACCAAATGGAGATATTTGAGATCAAAGTGGCCAGTATGACAAAACGCCAATTTCAAAGGATTGAAACAATACGCGATCTTATCCCTAACAGCATATTTAATCTTATATTCGGTACTGAACAAAACACAGTCGGTTATTAAATTTTGAACAAGCTTACATCTGGTAGATTACACGAAACCTCGGAAAATGGGGCGAACCAGCAAAAAGTTTGACTTTACAAAGGCTTGAACAGATGTGGTTATAACGTGGTAGGTTGATCTCTTTGTTTAAGAAATCAATAAGGCCGCTTATGTAATTATGCGTAGGTTTGCAGCCTGAAATCTTTTCGTAGTCAAAAAATAAGCAGTTTAATGACTGTCTTCAAGGCTAGAGTGTTTCGGCTTTTAATAAACTACTGCGCTTTACCATCAACGATTGCGTCACTGCTTACCATCAGGCGGGATTGCGGTCAAGCGCTAGTTTATAATTTATAAAAAAAAAGTCTTGTTCTCTTATTTTGATACGCAAACCTAGTCCTTTCCAATAGGAAGTTTTATAAAAGGAAAAAAAAAGAATATTTTGTTTCAAGAGGTTCTTTAATATAACATTATTTTCAGACGTTCTAAAATATTGGTCAGCTCACCTCCAAATTGCATGATTTAATTCCACCAATAGACGACCCGTCTTACGGCGAGTTTCCACCCTTTTTTATGTTGGCTGGGAAATCATCAAATGACATCTGCCGCTCTGGGCGGAGCGAAAGGGCGTTTATGAATCATGGATACTTTTTGATGCTGATAGAATTACTTTAGTACTAGATTTGTACATTGTAGCAAGTGCAGTCATTTCTTTTCATTCATCAATTACTGAGAAAATATTTTATTAAAATCGAAACCGAAATGACTGGCCACCTAGTACCACTTACCTGCCGTGAACAGTGTTGAGCGTTCGGTAACCACACTGCAACAATTTTATTTCTAAATGTATTTGGAATAAAATGTAACATGGTGTTAAAATTATTGTAATCGTTTCAGTTGCTTATTCTGAACAAACTATATTCAGGTCAAAATCCACACCACCGTTTGACCATTTTTGCGTCGCTAAGTAACTTGTAATGTATAAACTTTTACATACCTACCTATCAAAATCTAAATTGTTTATTTCAAATTAACCATCCGTTGGTGCTTTTGAATAGTCAATGTCGGTTAGTCCAAGAAAAGTGAAGCTAAATTGCACGTTCCAAAGCGTAGATCTCTATGGAGAAGAACGTGAAAGAAACTCCATGGACACTCTTTTAAAATAGCATTTTTCAATCTCTTTTAAAGCAAGACATTTGAGTGAGCATGACAAACTCTCTATAAAATAATACATAGTAAGATTATACAAAGAAAGAAATATTTCTTTACCGCCGTTGTTGCTCGCTAATGAAAAGGAACACGTTCATAATGAAAAGATGCCTTAATGAGTGTACGTGAAGCATAATATAGGGTTTTGTGGTGGTCTATCATAAGCTGAATGGCCTGGCATGAGAAAAATAAGGCTAACAAAAAATAAAAAAATACCTTACTTCCAAAAAATAGAGTCTAGCAGTCGTTTAGGCTAAGCACCTTTTAAACACGCCGTAAATATTATATGGACTTTGATGTACAGGCATTCTGGGTAATTTTGATTGGTTCGGTTAACATTGACAGTGTGACATGAACTAGTTTTGATTTTTTTTCGTATGATACCAACTCAATTATGAGTGTGCGGCTTCGATCCCAGGTCAGGCAAGTATCAATTTAACTTATCTACGTTAAGTATATCTTGGACACCAATGACTGATTATAAGGTGAAATCTGGACTTTAAGTTTGAAATTGCCAAGCCGTATTGAGCAAGTGTGGTTATTACGCTTAATCCAAGGACTAGTGGGACGATAAAAATGAAACGAATGAACGTTGCGTTTATGATGTTAATATCAACACAATTTGCAAATACTTCTTGTAGCTTTGTATTTTTAAACTAGCTCCGTAAACGTTAAATATATTTTTTTTATTATTATTTTATCTTCCTTTCTACTTAGTTAAGCAAAAAATTTAGTCTCCAACGTGTTTTTATATGCTCATTTAAAATTTGTATTATAATGCCAAACGTCTTGGCCTGATTATTGATTATTTTATAAAATATATAAGACCAACTGAAAATTAGTGGTTTTATTTCTTCAGTTACTCCCATTTATAAGAACAACATAAACCAATGTAATCCAAATTAATTCAAAATACAATTATTACTGCTTTTCTACCATTGGTTTGATGTGTGTCAAAGTTACCCTCATTACATGGGTAACTTTGACACACATACACACAGACTAGAATATCAGTTTTTTATGGCCAGATGAGTTTTTAGATAATTTCATTAATCTTTACCGATGAAAAGTATTATGAGAGTAGCTAACAAAATAAAATACATTAGTGTGATAGGGTAAAATTTTTATAATATTGTGTAAAATACAGCATTTATATGTCAAAGTTACCCAGATTGATGGTGTGGAGGCATGAGAAACAAGGAGTAAAGTTCACTTATCCTCCAAAGAAAAGGGAGGATCCTCCGACCAGACGGGTGCTATGTCTGGCGCGTTGCACGGTAAACTCTGATTGCGAGATGTAGAATTCGGGTGACGTCACTATGACGCGTTGTTCCATGTGGCGTTTAGGTACCGTTACAAGTTTAGTTATTTTTTTTTGTATTGAGACCTTTTTCTTTTTTTATAGCCTAAATTAAGCCAGTATTTGTATTTCAAACGTTATCGACACGTAGAACGCACGACGAAGCGCTTTTCTTTTATACCGCATACATCAAGGGACTGGAATAATTTGCCATCGGCGATGTTTCCGTCAGATTACAATTTAAGTGTTTTCAAGGCTCGAGTGAAAAGGCTCTTAATAAAATAGCGCGCTTTACAATCAACAAGCAACTTTGCTTACCATCAGGGGGATTGTGGTCAAGCACTAGTTTACATACAAAATCATTCTTTTCTATGTACAAAATCCCTGAGCTAAATAAGTGTGTACAACAAATATTTTTGTTAATTTTAATATCAGTCTTACCATAACGCGACAATGTGAACTGCCTACTAATCCTATACAAACAGGAGCCTGGCGTAGCACTAAAACAGAATAATAAACCTACTGAATTAATTAATGACTATCACGTTTGTGCCACAAAATAAATGAGCACAGAAAGTTGGTACATACTCACTCAATCAACACGTACAGTGAGTGAAAGCGTACTCCCAAGAAAATCCGGCTAAGTTCCAGTCTGATTCGAGCACAAAGGATTCCATACCATTAAAAATTACGTCTGTTTTATGGGAGCACCGCGTTCTATTTTGGGTTAGGAATCATCATTTGACTTCAGCTACTCTGGGCGGAGCAGAAGAGCTTGTCAGACTTTTTCTGGCTAAAACCCTCCGATCTTCTTCATGCCCGCAGGCTACGGGGCTAGGGGGCTAGGAGTCGGCTGCTGACTAAGGCATCGGTCTTGGTAAGGCTCCTCTTTCAGGAGTGGCTAGAGAGGCGTCACGGTGCCCTCACCTTCCGCGTGACGCAGGTCCTCACCGGACACGGTGGGAGGTTCCTGTTCCAGATAAGGCTAGATAAAACGCCAGGGTGTCGCCACTGTGGCGATCTCTATGAAGAAACTGTGGAGCATATGGCGGAAGTCTACCCGGCTTGGGTAAAGCACCGCCGTGTCCTCGTGGCGGCGATCGGCGGCGTTCTCTCGCGTCCGGGCCTGGTCCAGGCCATGGTACGGAGCGAGAGTGCATGGTAGGCTGTCTCTTTCTGCGAGGCAGTAATGCTGGCAAAGGAGGAGGCAGAACGCGTGAGGGATCGGGAATCCCAGCGCCCTCACGCCTTTAGCTGCCACAGGAGACGCCCTGGTCGGGAGACAACATACAGACCAGACCCGGGTCGACGGTGCGTTGTGATTCCCGTGCGCCTCAAATAAATGTCAGCACATCGTGACGAGGTCCACGAAGAGTGATGCCTCCTGGATCAGGGTTGCGGGTTGGTTGAAAAAGAAACCGTGGCCCTGGAGCACAGGCAAGTGACGGAACACGGGTGGGCTTTAGTCAGTAACAGTCTGAACCCTTCCGCTCCGCCCAGAGCGGGAGATATCATTGATGATTTCCCATCCACGCAGTGGTCTTAGTGAACCCCTTCACGATGAGCTGACATCTCTTTGAGGCAACTTGAACAGCCACTCGCGACTACTTGCTACTGACATTTGTTTGAGGTCTCGCAGGTTTAAGTTTACGTTCACTTGTTTTCACGCGTTTTAGGGAGTCAACTTTCTGTAACTGCCTGTTTGGGGCTTCCACTCGACCCACACAGAATCTTTCTCACAAAATCATGAAATAGGAGTACAGTCGTTAACAAATATTAGTTATTACCACCCTTGTAATATAGTAGGTTTATGTAGGGTGGGATATGTATGCTACCTTGACTTGCTGTTGTGGAAAACATTACGGACTATAATTATTACAATGAGCTATGGCTAAGACAAGCTCTAAGTAAATTCGATTAATTTTATAATAAAAAAAAGGCTTTAGAATACTTGTAATTTAAATTCAAATATCGTTCCAATTTATGTTTACGTAATATGATCTTACTCGGAGCTCCAGATCTGCTACACAGCTTATAGTTAACTAGCGACCCGTCCCGGCTTCAACGGGTCCAATGCTGATACTAAATACACTACATAAAAACTGTGAACGTTGTATGAAAATTATAGCGGCCCAGCGCTCATGCCGCGTACCAACGTAAACGCGACGCCCCGCAATTTTTAAATCTTATCTTCGAAAATCTTCATTTAACTCATATGCTGTACAGTGCGATATAGCTCTATATTAAGTCAACAATATATTGAAGGTATTAACTATTATTGGACAGCCTCCGTGGCGTAGCGGTAGTGAACACGGCCGCTGCGCAAGGAGGCGCGGGTTCGATTCCCGCGCAGTGCAAACATTAGTATGCATGAATCTGAATATTGCATTGGTCTGGTCGTGCCTCGAAAAGCACGCTAAGCCGTTAGTCCCGGTTGCCATATGAATATCTAATGGTAGTCGTTACAGGTAGTTGGAGCTCTCAAAAGTCCAACAATTGGTCTAACTGCAATGCTTCGATATCGCCTTCGAGTTGTGGAGGTCAGGCAGCAGTCGCCTGACCTCCACAATTCGAAATATTGAAGTTTAGCCAAATCAGCAGTTAAACTGGTAAAGCGGACTCCAGACTCCAAAGCTGAAAAAAGCTTCGGATGGGATTAACGCTGAGATGATGATGATATTGAAGGTATTAAATTGGAAAAGGATTAATGGTGTATTGATTAAAATCGCTTCGAATATTCGCCAGTATTTGTCTTAAAAAGTAAATGACAAAAATAATGTTATTGTGGGATCTGCATAAGAGATAGACATGTGGAGGAAAGTCAGGAAGCGGGGCCGAAGTCCGGGAGAGTTGAAGTGTATTCTCATCCGCATGAGCATCCATCGTGGGCGGTATTTCGAGAAAGCGTTGAAAAAATAACTAGTGTGAGGTTCGATTCTTATTACTTTAACTGTACAGACACTTAGATCAATTTAATATTAAGGGATTACAATGATAATCTCAGATTAAAACAGATAAGAGCCACTGGGTTTAAGTATGACTAACACACTCGATCAAAGCTTGTCGCTTGCTACGGCAGACGCAACTCCAGTCGCTGTTACACCCTCTTAAAAAAAAATCGTAATTGCTCCGAATACCGATCGATTAATCGACTTCAAAAATTAGTAGAGTAATTTACGGACAATTGATACTGATACAAAACAGATCACAATATTCAAAGTAACCAGTCACGTGCCATTAGACATGTACAATCGATGACTTTTGTGTAGACCTTTTCAATGTGTACAATATTTAGAACATTATTTTGATAAATTTCGTAAGGTCGCAATTTTAAGGATTTAATCATACAAAGGGACATAGTGAAAGAGAAAGTGACTTTGTTTTATAATGTGTTGTGATGATGTCCTACGAGTAGAGAAGCATAGCATCTGTAGCAGCGCGTAGGCCGTAGACAAAACACACGAAATGATTCAAATTGATGTTATTTTAAGTTAAACAAATATCAACTTTATTTGCATAGTAGTTAAGTTGATTTTATTAGCAAAGTTATAAAAACATCGGAAGTTTTGAACTGAACTTTATTACCTAGAAGTTAAAGTTATTTTTCCTTAAACTTATATTTTTGGCAAATAAGTCGCTATTGTAGATTACTTAATATACTTTATATCACGCCTTTATATCTCGAATGGTTAGGCAGTGGGGAACTTATAGTGAACCCATCTATTAACCAGTTATGTTAACATCTCCTGTATCAACATTGCACTATCAGAATATGATGTTTCCACTCCTGGAACACCGGCCTCCCCTAGACGGAGCGGGCTTCAACGCATAGGCCCTGTGTGAGTTGTTAATGGTCACACGTCTCCAAATTTTTTGTTCAAGGATATGCCAGTTTGCTCTTTACGTTTTCCTTCACAGTTTTGAGAGCAGCGATGATAAAATTCATAAAATCAAACTCGATCTACGACCGATAACTAATAAATCGTGTCTGTTACCACTTGGACAGCTCCTGCCTGCTCCTCTCTCATCTCTCTGTATCAGGGGGTGAGTTTGCCATGAACCAGGTACCAATTCAGACCCTAGGTCACTTACCCAGAACACATATTATACTCTATGGTCGCTGGCAGAGATATGTGTATATTAAAATTACATTCTCATGATAAGAGAATGTAAGAGCATGATACACTTTATGTACATATTTATTGTCTGATCTATATAAATAGTACACTGTAGACTACCTACAATATACATATGTCTCTCCTTCCCTTTGGTATTCCATACAAAGGTTGTCTGAAAAGATTGCTCTTAGTGATAAGACCGCCCTTTGTAAAATCATCATTATTTACGTTCTGTAATCTATATGGTGTACACAATAAAGAGTATTCTATTCTATCCTATTGTTACTGTTTATGTTAATTAAATAAAGAAGTACATAGAATAAATTAGTCGTAATTAATTTGTCGTGTTCCTGCATGATGTCTGGTGAAGCCATACGGAGGACGGGTCTGAGCAGTTGTGTTGCGACGTGTGCGGGGTACGATGCGCCAAATGTTGTTGTGTTGGGAGTTTGATCGTGGAGAGTCTTCAGATCAATCTCCCTTTCACGCAGCATCGTTAGTCGTGTTGTTGGGTTTAACATAGCATCACCTCGCTCAACTGCCGTCTTCCTTCCTATTCGCTCAGTTTTTCTGAATGAATAGGTTCTTAATATACTAGTTCGCTTTACCATCAACGATCGCATCACTGCTAACCATCAGGTGGGATTGCGGTCAAGCACTAGTTTATAATTATTTTAAAAAAATGCTCTTTATTTGGGAATTGCATGACTTAATTTCGCCCTCTCCGTTCCATCATCGGATGTCCCTTAAGTTGTTGACACCACCACGATCCGGACATGTGGGCGTTTCGCCTCATCTATTATACCGCGTACATCGGGGGACTGAAACAATTTTCCAGCTACGGTATTTCCATCTGACTACATTTTAATTAGTGCCTTCAAGGCTAGAGTGAAGAGTCTTTCAATAAACTAGCGCGCTTTACCGTCAACGATTGCATCACTGCTGCCAATGAGGCGGGATTGCGGTCAAGAATTAGTTTATAATTATAAAATATATATATGTAAGGGGAAAACTACTAGAAAGGCTGAGCCGAAGTCCCGGATAGTTGAGGTGTCTTCTCATCCGCATGAGCATACATCGTGGGCAGTATTTAGAGAAAACGTTGAACAATAACTATAGTGTGACATTCGATTCTTATTATTTTAACTGTACAGACACTTAGATCACTTTAATATTAAGGGATTACAATGATAATCTCAGATTAAAGCAAATAAGAGCCACTGGGTTTGAGTATGACCAACCCACTCGAACGAAGCTTGAGCAAAACATAATGCCCGCGCAAACGGTCAAGGTTACTATGTCAAACGCAACTCCAGTCGGTATTACCATTCGCTCCATGGTGTTACCCGCTCTTAATAAAAATCATAATTTATCCAAATACCGACCGATTAATCAACTTCAAAAAAATAGTAGAGTATTTTACGCTCAATTGATACTGATATGATCTGTTTTGATCACAATATTCAAAATTAACCAGCCACGCCCCTTTTTATATATATCTACCATATAAATTAGAGAATATAAACATGGAGATTCACACAATAAATCCGCACGCTTTCACATCATATCAGCGTTAATCCTACTAATTGAAGGAAAGGCGACTTTCCATCTCCGGATTATAACAACAAATTAGAAACATTTTTTCCGGCTGACGTCGCTTTTCATGATAAAACTCCGAAGATAAGCAAGCATAAGATATACTGCATTCAAGAAAAGTTAAATGGAATTTTCAAGTCACTTTTTTAAAAAGCTGAATTTGTAGATACATAATAAGCATAGCGCATCAAAGATTCACGTCTGCAAATCTAAAACTCGTGCACACTTATTTTATATAACGGAGTTGCGAGCGCATAATTGGAACCTACTTTACCTTTCCTACTAATGTTATATGTATACGCAAAAGTTAGTGACGATGCATACGAGTATAGTATGCATGAATGTATGTATGGATACCCGTATTGAGCAAGCGTGATGATTACGCTCAATCCTTCTCTGTATGAGAGGAGACCTGTGCCCAGCAGTGGGACGATAAAAAGGTTGATGATGATGATGATGTATGGATGGATATTTATTCCTCTTTTATGCAAAAACTACTACTAGCACACAGATAGTTTATAACTAGGAAAGGAAAACATACTTTATGTCAAGTTATTTGTCGATATCGATCGAAGCTTCTGTGAGGAGCTATATTAGTAATAGTATAGTATTTGTTACTCTTTCACGCAAAAATCATTGAACAGAATTAAATGATATTTGACACACTGATAGTTTATGAGCAGGATTGATACATAGAATTCTTTTTATCATCGTGATAAAAAGAATTCTATGTATACGCGTAGAATCCAGATTTATGCAGGAGAAGCCACGGAGCAGAACTAGTACTTGAAAATACAATGAATTCAATTAGTGCTCTTAACTATTATAGTTTGTACTGATACGGGAAAAGGCTGAGATATAATAATTAGTCTAGATTTTTTAAAAAAAAATCTTAATAAACAGTGCTTTTGGCAATTCCTTTTGAAAATTTCAAAATATCTGTTTTTGACCCTAAATTTAACCAAATTTAGGGTCAAAAACAGATAGGTATTTATTACCAAATTCAAAAATAGATATTTATTTATCAACCAATCATGTGCGAATAACATATCATTTATTTATTTTATCTAATATTGAGAATTGATCCCTTCAAAGTCATTTTACCTAGATTTTCAAGTTCAGAAAAAGAAAGGAAATACATTTATTTGCGACAAACAGGGCCCATAAAAAGAACACAAAATGGTTTTTTGTTACGATTTTCATAGAATAGAACTACTTAAAAAGTTGATTTAAAAATAAAAGAACTCCTTAAATATATCCATTTGTAGAACTCTTTTATTTTTAATTCTGTTTACAAATCCTAAAACCCTAAAGACATGAATCTTCATCTTCTTAGCCTGTTAATTACTTAAGCTGTTAATGATACTTCAATGGGCATTAAGAACGTTACGAAGAGATTGAGAGATACTGAGAAATGAAAGATGTTAAATAAAATAAGATAAATTTTCCTTTTAAGATTTCAATTAATCTAGGGATTATGCATTGAAAGCTCGTTTAATCAAAGAACATTTAAAGGAGAAAATTTGAAAGCTGATTATGTGTGAGGCACGAGGAGAAAACACTGATGGGCTCAAATAGAAAATCCTAGATCAGAAGACCAAGATATTAAAATGTCAAAGGGACAAAAATGAAATGATCTTCATAGCTGATGACCTTCATATGCGTATGTGTGCCATAAACCATAATAACACACATACGCATATAATATAATAACTTATAATACAACATCGGCTCCAACATCGGCCGGCAGACGTTACCATCCCCAAAGTCTTGCCGCCAAGAGATTCGTCGTGTTCCGGCATGATGTCTGGTGAAGTCGTACGCTCGTCGTGTGCTCGTGCAGTGTTGCAATGTGTGCCAGGTACGATTTGCCAGATGTTATTGTGTCGGGATTTTGGTCGTGGAGGGTCTCCAGATCCATCTCCCTCTGGCGCAGCGTTCGTCTTTCGTCGTTCGGTTTAACATTGCATCTGTTCGCTCAACTGCCGTCTTCTCGGTTTTTATTTCGAGGGAATAGGCTCTTAATAAACTAGCGTGCTTTTCCATCAACGATGGCATCACTGCTTACCATCAGGCGGGATTGCAGTCAAACACTAGTTTATAATTACATTAAAATAGGTACATCTAATGAAAGAATTTTGGGGTTTCTCCAAAAATAATGACTTTGATCATGATTTTCACACACTTAATCATTATCATCAACCTTTTCTCGCCCCACTGCTGACCACAGGTTTCCTCTCATACAGGGAAAGACCACAAACTTAATTTAATAATTTATTTGTGAAATAAAAATAAGCTGGTACCGGAATACAAACTTTGTTGTAACCTATCATAAACCGGTGTTTAGGTACTTAATAATTGTTATATTAGGTATCAAACACATACCTTTCATAATTCTCTGAACCATTCCTATTTTGGTATAATTCTCTACGTAATTATTTAACGTTATGCTAATGTGTTGATCCATGTGTCAATATGTATGTACATATAGGGAATAATAGACCCAAAGATAAAGTATAAACAATTATTGAACATTATACAGCTTTATTTATAACCGATTTAAAGTTTACCATACTTTTTTAAATTTAATCATCAAAATCCAAAATCATAATCATAACATTTATTTCAAATAAACCAGTTACAGGCACTTTTGAATTGTCAGAAGGTCAGTCAGTCAGTAAGGTGAAGCTAGTCGCCAATTCCAAAGAGTAGGTACCTATGGAGAAGAACGGGCAAGAAACTCCATGGACACTCTTTTAAATTATCAAGCCATTGATATAAATATTTGATTACATCATTCATTTTGAAATCAACCGTATGAGAACGATGCAAAAATATATTGTACGCTAAGAGCGTCCGTTATGGAAAACACACAAAAAAAAACAACAACAACAAAAAAACTAACCTAACAAATAGATGCTTTACAGCAAGTACATTGTGCTCACACATCGTTTATGAATAAACCTCATAATGTCCAATAGTCCGCAACGCCTTAAATTCGAAACAAAATTTTACCACGATCGACAATAAATTTGAAATGTTGAAATCTATTTATTTAATTATAAAAGGAACAGTGGTGGCCTAGTGGTTATGACTGCGACTTACAAATTTGTAGGTCGTAGGTGCGAACCCCGTCAGGCGCTTTACTTTGTGTAAATATTTCTTCACTACTGCTCTCAAAACTGTGAAGGAAAACATCGTGAGGAAACCGACATGTCCTAGCAAAAACTTCGAAGATATGTTTTTTTATAAATTATAAACCAGCGCTTGACCGCAATCCCGCCTGATGGTAAGCAGTGATACGATCGTTGATGGTAAAGCGCGCTAGTTTATTAGTAGTGTGACGGAAACACCGACGCTGGTAAATTGTTCCAGTTCATCTATGTACGCGGTATAAAAGAGGAAACGCTTCGCCCGGATCGCAGTGGTGTCAACAACGTAAGGGTGGAAACTCGCCTTTCGACGGGTCGTCCGATGATGGAACGGAGATGGGGGAATTAAATCATGAGACATCTAACAACCCGCACTGGGCCCGCGTGGTAGATTACGGCCCACTATTTCTCACCAAGAGGAGGCCTGTGTCCCAGGAGTTGTAACATTATAGACTCAAAATCAAAAGTAATTTATTTAAATAAGGCTGAAAATCAACACTTTTTGAACGTCAATATTATATAAGACAGTCTCCCAAAACGCCCGCCCTTTGCCACTTCCTAATGATTTCCCTGGGATTAAAAAAAACATAAGACTTTATTCAATACTTTCTATATCTAGTAATAAATAGAAGAAAACAAAACATTAAATGAAATTATTTGCCATGTGCCAGCTAGCCATGCCAAAATAACAGCAAAGCAAAAAAAAAGTATATTAATATGGAAATATAACTAAGTAAAAACTTATAACCTAAATAAAAGCCCCAGGTATAAAAAGCGTGACAGCTCACATATTTAAGCATTGAAAAAAAAATACCAATTATATGAAATCATATAACATGTCAGTAAGCCAATTCTCGAGATTAATAATGCTGATTATGTTATGTAAACTTGAAAATCGTAGTCTGTAAAATTTTCACGACTTGTAAACTATGGGAAAGTGTTATTTGATACTCAATTGTTTATTACATTCAAGAATGTAAGATTAAGAGGGCACTGTAGTATCGAGGAATTTGGAAAATAGGTTTTTGAAGAAACTATTGTCGTCGCGCTGCTTCCAAAATCTCCCGGTAAAGTGCGAATAGGACAGTAATTGCAGTTCAGGCTGATTTTTCCTCTGTTTCTTTTCTCAAAACACGACAGATCTCAATTATTTTTATATCAAAATTTAGAGCAAAAGTATACCTATGCTTCTATTATTTTATTTTTTGTCAAAAATGTATCACCTTTGTCTAATATTCATCTGAACATGCCGGTAAAAATGGGTTAGTTTTCACGATTTTGAAGTATCGTATTTCTTTTATTAATTAAGTTTCGGAAAAAAAATCAAATGATAGGGGCACGTGTAATCATGGTGTAAAATTGTAGAAAAAAAAAATAGAGCTTAAAGCATTATCCACGAAGAAAACAGCGGAATACGTTTGTATAGAGAAAGCACCACTCGAAATCCCTCTTAAGTGATAAAATATTTGCTAAAAATAAACATTCATGAGGGTCCATGAATGTTTCTTTTAGCAAATATTTCGATGTACAGCAAAAGAAAGGTAAGCGAAGAAGAGTTTACATTATTGAAGTGAAACTTCTTTACGCACGCTTGACTTGGGGAGTAAGCTGGCGAACGCGTGACGTAAGCGTTACGAAAAGTGATCGGGCAAGGCGAACGGAAGTTAAGTGGGGGATATAAGCACAGAGGCGCCCGTGGCGCGAGCTTGGTACTACAAGGTCTACAATGAGTTTTTTTTTTTTTTCAATAAAAATAGAAGATCTATGCAAAAATATTAATTTACCAATGAAACCATGAAATAAATTTTAATATTTATAGAAAATTAATATATGTATATGTGTATACAATACATGTATATATTGTACACATATATATATAGTATATCATACAGATGGAGCGAAAGAAGTTTCACTTCAGTCGTGTGGTCATAAGCACACTCGTTTTTTTTTTCATTTCAACCAAAATGAAATAGATTTGTATTGAGGTTTATGTAAGAGTTTAACAGCTGTATTCCTTAAAGCTTTTTCTGTCCACAATAATCATATTTCAAATACGAAGAAAAGAATGCAATGGACTACATAACGAGAACAGGAATCTAAAAATAGACTCATTAAAAAACACATGGATTTGAGAAAACTGAGAATCATTATAGGTCTTTGTGTATTATTCCAGGAGAAGATATTTGCATTGATAAAGCTTTGCAATGTTTTGGTCGTAAACATGAACTATAAAACAAAATGTTTCCAAACTGATATAAATAATATTACTTTATATGTCCCGATATGACAAACATCGTAAAATTGTAGACGAGACTTTATCTACACTGTGAAATTCTATTCAAATAGCTATGTACCGTATTATCTTATCTTTCGGAACATTAAGTTAAATCTGTAGACATTTTGGTTAAAACAAAGATAATTTTAGGGGTTAGGGTCTCACAGGAACACTTAAACTGTAACTGCTTATGAAGAATTTCAATTTCTGTATCCGACGCGGTTGTACTCAAACATGGCTGAATTGTTCTCCTGTATTTTACAAATCAGTGTAGTAATATATACATTTAACTGTATGTCTTTATCTATTAGGGGGCAATGTCCTACAGGAGCAGTGTCCAAGAATTAGACTTTTAGTAGAAATGTCTTTCAATTCTTATCTGAATTTGTCTAACATAACTTTGGGTTTGAACATTTAAATAGTGGTTTCGAGGCGCAAATATATACTTTCGTAACAATTCTCTTTTCTTTCCCAGGATAGGACTCAGTGTAAGTAGAATTTCAGTACTGATCTGGCCCTGTTATGGCATTGCTTCACCCTCAATCATCCGAACGGCATTTGACATCTCCAGACAGCGAGGTTAGAGCACCATAGAGACCCCTCTCTTGGAGACCATTTTATGCTCTAACCTCGCTTTTCACATCAGAAATGTCACCACCGCCAGTTTATTATTTGACACGGCATCATAAACCTTAGTATTAGTATTTAACCTCTGCCTTTTGCTGGTGTCTGATCAAGAAGACGAGGAAGGTAAATTAAAGCTCACGACTGATTTTTCTGGTTTGTTTGTTAGAATGACTTATGGAATGTGACTTATGAAATAATTTAATTTAATGTCCTCTTTTTCTCGTAATGTTAAATACCCTGCATGCCTACTATTTTATATATTTATGATACAGGCACTACATTTTTGAAGAGAAACTAAAGTGTTTTTAATCGAACTTACACTAATTCATTAATCACTAAAAATATTGATAGAACTGTATATATGAACGTTATACAGTGTTGTGAATTTCAATGTTGCGCTGAAATTGATACTATATTATTCAAAAAATAATTGCTATTAAATCACACTGCATTAACCGTCGTTTGGATTTCACTACTGATAGAATCAATAGAGTTGTTAAACATGTATTTGTTTGTGTTTCTGCAATTTGAATTGAATACTATTTCAAAGCAAATAACTTCCATTACCTTTTGATTTAGCGGAAATTATAGCACTGGAATTGGCTTGTAAATAATTTGGCATTGGGATATTTGATTACGAAATAATTGGTTTTGTAATTATTATTATAAAAGCTCAGTAATAATAATTGTGTTGGGTTATAAAGTTGAAAAGCAACTCTATCAATTGCTACTGCTATATTAATTTTTCTGATGTTGAAAATCGCGACATTATTGTAGTTTCAGTGTCTTGTATGGAACTTTTGAAACAGTCGGGCAATAGAACTTTACTAAGAAAGTACGATTTTGCAGCTCCCAATAAGTTAGGTTTTGAATGCTTTTTGTTTGTACCGGGGTTACTGGGCTCCTGTAGGTATCATAAGAGGTGACTAAGGGAAGCACCAGGGAAGCGGGCCGTAGCGCTTCTCCGGTCGAATATCAAATTATTGCTATCCCCAACATGCCTACCAAGCATGGGATTATGGCAACCCAAATCAATGAAGGCCAAAGGGGGAGCCCTTTGCCCAGCAGTGGACTCTATAGACTGAAGAAGAAGAAGAAATAATATTAATACTGAAAAGTTATTCTCTAACATCTATAAGACTTATTATTTATTTAGAAGTATTACATATCTTTGCTTATATATGTAAATACTAAGTAGACATATATTCTCTTTTATTATTTGGCACTTGAACAAAAACTGCGAAAATGTATGAATTGAATAAAACGTGGCTCGGTCCCCTGCTGCGCTCATAAAATTGATGCGAATTAATGTTTCATTTGTCAAATTACTCGCCTATAGTCATTTTTAATATTGTATGCCAAATATTAATACGGATATGTGTGTGAGCAAAACAGCGATCTTGGTGCGATCTAGTGCGCAAAAAAGAAATGGGTAGCTCAGAATCAATAACAGAACAAATCCACATCATAAGTTTAAAAAAAAAAAACTAGTTTTTGTCCGCCCTAAAATCAGCAAATGATAGACACCAATTATTCTTATCAATATCGTAGTATTAGCATATGCTCGTACTGCGCGCTGCCACCGCCCGTACCCCGCGCGCTCTCCTAGGGCCCGTAGGCCATAGCTCAATGTGCCTTTCATTATTTTTTATTTATATTAGGCCGCGTAGTGAACATGCGGGCGGCGCAGGCACGCGGGGCTGCCTGTGATGTTCCCATCGTCCGCACTCCGCCGAACATGAATGGCAGCGCGTGCGGTGACCATAACATCGATTTCAAAATAAACATCTTTCGTTATCAATAACTTTTTTTGTACTAAAATATATCAAAGTAATAATATTTTTATCTATAAAACTTATTTAACTATAAAATGACAAAGTTTGCGCACTGGATAAAAAAAATCCTGTATAATACTTCGTAATCATAATTAATAATGATAAAAATAAGAGACACTTTTTTATATTTCTTATGAGAAAACACCAAATTATTAGAATTCAAAATTTTATAAGGTTTTAAATTATATTTTATTTAAGTTAATTATAATTTCTTATTTGTTAAGATGAATTAAAATAAAAAGAATAAAAATAATTGAAAATTGTCTTGGCTAACATGTTGTATTGCCTACAAAGTCTAGGAATAACACAAAGGATACTTATTATCCCCATAATTCCACAGAATCGAAACTTACGCTAGTGAAACCGCGGGACGCAGCTGTGATATATAAATTGTCACCTTTCCAGGCGCGCTTGTTATCGAAGTTCGTCGATGTGAATAATCCTCTTTTATGAAATCCGGTACTAAAAAGAATCTTCTCACTTTTTTGTTTTTGTTGTGTCGTGTTGTCACCATTGCAATGCTTTAATATTCTGGTTCCACATTCATAGTTTGGCAGTTCCTAGTTACTTTTGAGTAGCGAATGCCCTGCCTGAGGCCAAAAAGAACTAAGGTTTTCCATTTCCGGTTTATTCGCCTTGTGTACGGTTATCAGTAATAAGAGTTGTATTGTTGTAGGGGTCAAGCTTCTTGATAGACATGTTTTTCTATGGAACGATTTATACGCTATACCGTAAGAAATCGCATTGCCTAAGGAAGGCTAAAAAGTAATTTAGGCTTATAGGCAGCAATAGCAGGCTTAAAGATAAAGAGAATTTCATAGTACCTATCATTGAGATATTAAGTGTTATGGATCGCTTTTCTGAAAGCGGAGACGAAAGGAAATTGAACACTTCGAGGACGTTAAACGCGTTCGCGAATTTTATATTATATACTAGCCTCCCACCCGCGGCTTGTCTCGCGTGGAATTCGATTATATCGCGCTTTTTAGAATCCTCATTTTCGGGGAAAAATTGTCGTATCATTTAGCTTCTAAGTTTACATGTGCATATTTGTTTGCAATATATTATATTGTCTTAAACGACACACAGCGCCATCTATCACCGAACTGGTATGAAGCTAACAATATTTTTGTTTTCCCTCGGGAATATCAAATTGTTTCCGGTATAAAAAGTACCCTATTATTTAATACGAACTTCTGATTATACGTCTGCAAAATTTAAAAACAAACGGTTCAGTAGTTACGGCCTGAAAGCGGAACAAACAAACTCACTTTCCGATTTATAATACTGGTAAGGATATTTATAATTATATATGCTTACACGAATATAAAAAAGTCGTGGTGGCCCAGTGGTTAAAACACCAACCTCTCAAGTATGAGGCAAAAACCAATGTAACTTTTCTAAAGTTATATGTACTTTCTAAGTATATCTTGGACACCAATGACTGAAAGTGAAGGAAAACATCTTGAGGAAACCTGGACTTTAAGTCTGAAATCGCCAACCCGCATTGAGCAAGCGTGGTGATTATGTTCAATCATTCTCTGTATGAGAGGAGACCTGTGCCCAGCAGTGGGACGATAAAATGGTTGATGATGATGATGATGATGACACGAATATATACAATGGATAACGGAAAGGGTAGGTACAGACAAAAGCACTTCAAGCTACTACGATCTGTCGAATTTCTTTATTAGATTTTCAACTTAACGCTAAAGTATTAAGGCTCAAATGGGATATTTGAGAGTTTGAAGTAGCTTGCCCCGCTGTTGTTCATACATGTGATGATATCATTTAAAGAAGCCGTGCCACGGAGGGCCCGCTAGGTGGCGCGGCTTCTTTAAATAATATCAAGCGATATTAGATGGGTTTTGCAATGAAATCTGAACTTGTTCGGAAGTTATGGGAATTTTAATACATTTATGACGGAAGCTGAATTTTTCAAATTGAAATAAACACTTCATTTTATTGTAACATTGTCAAGTTAAGTGGAAAATTATTGACTTACGGACTGCGGAGTGTTTGTTATGATTTGAATTTAAGAAATACGTGAAACCGACCATATTTTATCAATTCTTAGTGTTGTTATTTTGAATTGAAACTGTGTATACCTTGTGATTTTATAGCAGTTTTGTTTTGGAATTTTTAATACTTAAGTATAAGAATGAACGTTCTCTTAAATAATGTAAAAGATAAATCTTATAATAAATTAATTCGTTTCCATCTACGGGACTAAGTTGTTATATATATATTTTTTTATTATTTATAAAGTAGTGTTTAATCGCAATCCCACCTGATGGAAAGCAGTGATGCAATCGTTGATGGTAAAGTGCGCTAGTTTATTAAGAGCCTATTCACTAAAAAAAACTGAGTGAATAGGAAGGAAAACGGTAGTTGAGCGAGGTGATGCAATGTTAAATCCAACAACACAACCAACGATGCTGCGACAGAGGGAGATTGATCTGGAGACTCTCCACGACCAAACTCTCGAAACAAACAACATTTGGCACATCGTACCCGGCACACATCGCAACACAACTGCTCAGACCCGTCCTCAGTACGGCTTCATCAGACATCATGCCAGAATACAACGAACCGCTTGGCGGCAATACTTTGTCTGGTGGGTGATAACTTCTGCCGGCAGCCGATGTTGTGACCTACCACCAAAAGAATTTCGGTACAGTTTTCCACTTAGAGAATTCTTTCTGGAAGGTTCTTGAGTGTAATGTCTACCAATAGGGATGTATCCAAGGTATGAAAATCAAAAAAATAATTAGTCCGTCTTATAGATAACAACAAAAACTAAGACCCGTATTTTTTATTTTGTCGAAATTACCAAAAACTACTGAGATATAGCGTATTAAAGTTACAGAGTGGGGGCTAATTACGTCACGGCGTGGTATATTTTGTACCACGGGGTGACGTCATGCCACATTTCAAATCAATATATCTTCCTAAGTATTGGAATGAAAGAAAAAATAATAAATACGTGTTCAATATTTTTTATAAATCTATCTGATGGACATTCAATTATTTTTTAGGATACAACCCAATTACAACTAATTGGATATTGTAACATATAAATGTTGTTTAAATGTTGGTAAATACTCCTTATTTATTAAGAAATGTATTAAAGCACACTAGCGAAAATTGAATAGAAAAAAGAAATGTATGTAAATAATAGTGTAAGAGATGAGTTTTTTATTTAGGTTTACGAAAAATTTAACTTTGCATGGTATTTTTTATATTATATAGAGAATACCCTCCCCCACTAATAGCTAAATAGCTGGCTCGAAAAATCTGAAAAAAATCATCTTAGTACTTGATATGAACTTTGGTGGAAAACTGACTGGAACAATTTGGTTAGCAGTCTTCCCGTGAGTTTATAATTTAAGTGTCTTCAAGAGCAGAATGAATAAGCATTTACTCTGATCTAGTGCGGTTTACCATCAACGATCGCATCACTGCTTACCATCAGGATCAAGCACTAGTTTGTAACATTAAAAAAAATAAAGATTGGCTTAGGTAACTGTATTGATTCAGGATGTGCAGTCCTTCATGGAAGCGTTCGTATATTCCGACTCACAATTGTTCGGTTTTGTTATAGCCGCCCGCCCCATATTCTATTCGACTCAGTGTATATTGTAATCTTTTCAATAATATTTTATTTGTTCAGAACAAATTTGTACTATTGTTTTTTTTTTGTCACATAAAAAGACTACGCCAATAGTTATTCATTTTACAACAGGCTATATTTAACAAACTTATGTAAAATCAAAATAAATAGCTTGTTCAGATTTATCGTTCAATTAAATGGTTCAGAACAAACGAAAAGTCCATTTGACTCTAAATCGTACGCACCATTGCGCTGCAAAAACATTTTCAGATACGTCTGTTATTTTAGGAAGAAAGATAACATTCAAGGCGACCAACTCAACTCGTTGAAAAAACAACAATGGATCTATGTTTTACTCACGAATGTTTTTAAACAAAAATTGTTATATTGAAGCCATACTGAACTAATTCTTCAATTAGTTTTTATGGTCAGGGAGGAGGTATGAGGAACAGGATGTAAAGTCCAGTCATCCACTATAGAAAAGGGAGGATCCTCCGACCAGACAGGTGTTGAGTCTGGCGGACACTTGCCCAATGGTTGATGTTGGGAAGTTGTATGTATGCTAATTGCACTGTAAATTCTGCTTGCGAGATGTAGAAGCCGTGTGATGTCAGTATGATGCGATGTTTTTTATTCTTTCTTTCTTTTATGGCTTCGCACGGTTTGTGCATTTAGCCAATGTCACGTAATGAATTGTTCATGTCGGAAAAGACGGCGTGATCCGTCTTACGATGGAGGTTTGAGACAAAGTCATGATGTGGCCACTATGCTGCGATATTTCACTGTTATTTATGAATTATTTACTGAATGCACTTTTTACTACATAAATCACGCACTTTTATTTAGTAAACAACACTATAAATAATTTTAAAAGTCCGATGAAAAATGAGCGTGACACTCATTTTGACTTTCACGCCAAAACCCATGTTTTTTATTTGTGCCGTTTGTAGGTACCGCTACAGTTAGCAACAAAAGTCCATTAACGTGATATGATTCGATAATGTACTTTTGTCATTTTATAACAGAAGCTAAGAGTTAAATAAGAGGAAGGAAAAAGCAAAATGCTCTTCTTTATTCAAATATGACTTCGGTTTCATTTTTATAAAATGTTGTACTCAGTAATTAAGTTTTACAAAATAAAAGTGTTAATCGATTTTTTTGCTGACTGTACGAGGTTGGTTTCTAAGACTAGGTATATGGTCAAGGGTGTGGACTGCCAGACTGTAATGACCACACTGGAACTGGCCAGACTGGAAAGGGCCGGGGCAGCCCTGAGGCGGCTCCTCCCTAATCTAGGGGGACCAAACGCCTCCTGCCGGAGGCTTTACGCGGGGACCTTGCGGTCCATGGCCCTTTACGGGGCACGATGCCTGGCCGCGTCCCAGAGGGTCATGGTCGCTCGGTTGGTCCGAGGATACTACACGGTCTCCGCTAAGGCGGCGAGCCTCCTTGCCGGATTGCCGCCATGAGATCTGGAGGGAAAGCCCTCGCATACATGTGGGAGTGGTGAGAGGAGGCAAAACGGCCGGGGCATAACTCCGCTGCCGCGAGAAATCGCGGTACGGCGGACAGAGCTCCGGCGGGATCTCATGGCGACATGGAGAGTGCGATTGTCGCAACCCAGTGCTGGGCACGCCACAATAGCGACAGTAAGTTCCCTCTTTGAGGAGTGGCTACAGAGGCGCTACAGAACCCTCACCTTCCGCCTGATGCAGGTCCTCACCGGACACTGTTGTTTCGGGAGGTTCCTGTTCCGTATAAGGCGGGAGGAAACGCCAGGGTGTCACCATTGTGTGGATCACTCTGAGGCCACGGTGGAGCATACGGTGGAGGTCTGGCCGGCTTGAGTAGAGCATCGCCGTGTCCTCGTCGCGGCGATCGGTGGCGACCTCTCGCGTCCGACCCTGGTCCAGGCTATGGTCCGGAGCGAAAGTGCATGACAGGCCGTTACCTCCTACTGCAAAGCAGTGATGCTGGCAAAGGAGGAGGCGGAGCGCGTGAGGCAGCGGAAATCCCAACTTCTCACGCCACTAGCCACCGTAGGAGACGCTCTGGTCGGGAGACGACACCGAACTCCCAGCTACCATAGGCGTAGGCCTGCGGGCGGTGAGCAGTGGGCAGGTCGCCGCCCAGTAAAGACCAAGCCCGAGTCGATGGCTCGTCGTGTTTCACACGCGCCTCTAAGAGATGTCAGCACATCGTGACGGGGTCTACGAAGACCGATGCCTCCTGGGTCAGGGTCGGGGTTGGTTAAACAAGAAACCGTGGCCGTCGCACAGGCAAGTGAAGAAACACGGGTGGGTTTTAGTCAGTAAAAGTCTGATACGCCCTTCCACTCCGCCCAAAGCGGGATAAGTCATTTGATGATTTCCCATCCAAACAAAAAAATAAGGTGTGGTCATCAGACTGTATGATTTGCTCTATGGGACGCATACACAACCACTTAAGTGGAAGTGAGCTAGGTACATTGCCCGTAGGGAGGACGGGTTTTCGATTGGCAACCACGCAACCGAAGACACAACGTGGGTAGGCCCACAACAAGGTAGACCGATGACCTGGTGAAAAACGTCTTGGAGATTCTTGGGGGAAGCCTATGTCCAGCAATGGACGTCTTTCGGCTGAAATGATGATGATCATGGGACCAACATAGCAGTAGCGAATAAAAATTCAGCTGTCCCTTATGTTTAGGTCGAGTACATATTAAAACGTTCTCTGTCCTACTCCTGAGACATAGGCCTCGGTGATCGGGCAGTAATGAAAAGCACAAAAGCCCAGTGCCGGTTGGTAGATGCCACATGATTTTGAAGTTTGGGCTTTAGGGCATGCCGGCTTCCTCACGATGATTTCGTTTATCTAGAGCAGTGACGATGAAATAATTTACACATAGTACAGTGCCTGATAGGTTTCAAACCTACGACCTATTTGTTAGTCGTGGCCGATACCACTAAGTCACCGCTACTCTTCACACAAGAACAATTATCAAAAAAAACATATTTCGTAAAAATGTAACTCATTCATTCAGTCGAAAAAGATTCTGTCTAACCAGGCAAAGTCTTGCCGCCAAACGATTCGTCGTGTGAAAGATGTCTGGTGAAGTCATACAGAAGATGGGTCCGAGCAGTTGCGTTACGATGTGTGCCGGGTATGATGCGCCAAATGTTGTTGTGTCGAGATTTTTGTAGTAGAAGGTCTCCAGATCTATCTCCCTCTGGCGCAGAATCGTTGGTAGTGTTATTTGGTTTAACATTACATCATCTCGCTGAACTGTCGTCTTCCTTTCTATATAATCAGTTTTTTGAGTGAATAGGCTCTTAATAAACTAGCGCGCTTTACCATCAACCATTAGATCACTGCTTACCATCAGGCGGAATAGCAGTGAAGCACTAGTTTATAATGTATATAAAAAACTGAAAATGTAGTTGAAAATTATAGTTATTATTAACAATAAACAATTTCACTAATTGTGAATTTGTTGCTGGATACATTACTAAAACCAGATAATTGAATTTGTGTTAACGGTTCAGTATATCCGTCATAACAGAACCGATACAAAGAGGAATTCATAAATTTGTATTCATAAATGAAATTGTAAAACAATAGAAACTTCAAACAACCAATTATTCTGTAAGTTCAATAAACTAATTTGTTGGTTTGATGAACAAATCTGATGATTGTATCAGTAAATCGGTTGATTGAGTTTTGAATGGTGGATTGACTTAACCTTTAATTTCTCCAATTCCTTTTTTCACAAACTTAATTAAATTTAAGTTAAGTGCATATTTTAAGCTATTGCATAGCTTCTATCGCGGGCCTTGAGCGCGGGGACCGAATCCACAAATTCCGTAACGAAAAAACCTCACGCTCCCCACTCCGACGGGCACGGAGGTGTGGCTTGAAGGCCGTACATCGTCTAACGTCGTTTCAGTTCGGCAGTCTTCGGCACGGTATGTTTGTGTGCCGTGCGACTACATCTTTTGAAAACCATTTATAGATTTTCAAAAAGAGCATGTATATTGCGAGGCGCGAACTCAGTTCTACACACTTGCCATGTTACTGATAGTCGCGATGTGCTAAACTTGCGATTAATTTTCTCTCTGAAATAGGTCTTCTATAGAGATATGTCATAGACGTCATCGACGTTGTCATGGCTACCTTAAAAACTTTTCATATAATTAATTATTAAGTACTTTTATTCAAATTAATTTAGTAGTGTTTTTATAAAATAGCTTTTTTTTTTAACGGAAAAGCTAAGATGAATGTCACGCTAATTTTTCATTGGACTTTTAAATTATTTATAGTGTTGTTTACTAAATAAAAGCGCGTGATTTTATAGAGTAAAAAGTGCTCACGCGGCCGTTTTTTCAACTGTGATTGGCGATATCCGCCATTATTGTGAAATATTTTTTTAAAGAATTTCTATAATTTGTTACACGTGTTATTGGCAAAATTGTGGTATCTATCCACAGGGACCAGATCAAGAGTTGAAGTTGAAGTTTTTATTAAATAAAATATTACAGAAAGATGTCGGTGAACAATGTTAATACGAGTACATTTAAGTGTACGAGTTGTAATATTGTTATCTCCGAAACGAAACAACGAAAGTTTAATAAAAATATGCTCGTCGGCTTTTTCTGAGGAAGACATTGATGAGGCAAAAAAGTTATTGTTTGTTTCTACGAAGACAAGACAAAAACATGTATCGAGGCGTAAGAACAAAAAGCAGAAAGACCTAAAATATACGATTACGGTGTTTAAAATCACGGATCCCGAACAATCCCAGTTTTTGTGGCATATGACCTTCACAAATTGCCACCAGTTTGCTTTGACTACGTAGAACGTAGGTACGTAAAGAAGTTGATGAAGGATTTATTAATTCTACGGTCAGATGTTAACGCAATCAGAAGTGATTATGTTACTAAAGATCAGCTCGAAAATATGGGACCACCATTGACGCGGTATTTTCTAGGTATTTAGAGGATATTAAGTCGCAAACTTATGTTTCTTATTTCAGTTATCATAAACCTATAGTTTCAATGATAAATATTCCTGAATAACCAACAGCTACTGTAAGGTAATAAAACCCACATGTATTGTAAAATAATAAAAATATTTTAAATAATATTAACTTTTTATTTATTTATTTATTTATTTATTTATTCTTTATTGTACACCAATCAAACATCAACAAAATACATGGAACAAAAAACATACAATGGGCGGCCTTTTAATAAAAGAAAAATTTGTTTTCTTATCGGTCACCACGCTCAAAAAGTGTAACTTGAATTAATATCAAAGAAAAAGAAATACTGCATAAATAAAATAAATAAATAATTATAATTGCATAAATTGATACAAAATGCTATGCAATAGCTTTACCGCGGCAGTCCCCGAGTGCCACACGTCTTTTTTTTTCTTTCTATTTCATTAAGAAAAGGACAGAAGATAAAATGTTAGTTTAGACCCATCAGAGGTGCTGCCTCAAGGCAGCTTCGATCCGCTCCAGTCTGGGAGCCAAACGTCGGAATTGCTTCTCGAAGTTTCATCGGCGTCCCTGCGCAACGCTTATAAGGCGATGTCCCTGAGGAGACTATAAAGGGGCCTCCCCTAGGTCTCGCTGTGTTTGGCAGCACGTAACTACTGTGCCAGCGTCTTACGTGGGGTCAGTTGATAGGTGCCCAGAGTCCACTTTATGCGGCTGCGACCCCAAAGGTCCACTTAACTTTTTCGGTAAGCGGACTTAGGCATATTAGGCGTCAAGGCCGTTACCTCCCCGGTGCCTCCTTCTCCGAGTCGGATTTCTCTTTCGAACGTAGGTATCTAAACTAAAAGCAATAAAAATTCTATAAAACAATTTAGAGAGAAGCAGTGATATTTGGTGAATAATTCTTGGAAATCTTCAAATAAATATTTAAGTTGTTTATTTTCGTATCCCCTGTATTTTCGCCTTGGCATAATGGATGCCACTATCACTTTCTGGAAGGAATAAGTTAAATAACCAAGTACCTTGTATTAATAAATCTGCCGCCTTTTCTCAACTATTTTGGGGTTACTTTCCAGTCTAACCAGATGCAGCTGAACAGGTACCAGTATGTTACATAGAGCGACTACCTGTCTGATCTTCACATCCTAGTTTTTTTTAATATAAATTAGGACTTGACCGCAATCCCGCCTGATGGTAAGCAGTGATTCAATCATTGATGGTTGAGCGCGCTGGTTTATTCACTCAAAAAACTGAGTGAATAGAAGGAAGACGGCATTTGAGCGAGGTGATGCTTTAAACCCAACAACACGACCGACGATGCTGCGCCAGAGGGCAATTGATCTGGAGACCCTCCACGACCAAACTCTTGACACATCAACATTTAGCGCATTGTACCCGGCATATATCGCAACACAACTGCTCAGACCCGTCCTCCGTACGGTTTCACCAGACATCATGAATCGTTTGGCGGCAAGACTTACTCTGGTGGGTGGTAACTTCCGCCGGCAGCCGATGTTATGGCCTATCACCGAGAAAGTGTTTAGTAGTAGTAATAATAGACTAGTTACTGGGTATAGCGATGCCTACAAACGACACGCCATACTGACGTCACACGAATTCTACATCTCGCAAACAGAGTTTACCGTGCAATAAAGATGGCACGACTTAACAAAAATAAACCGTTGGACCAGTGACCGCCAAACTCAACACATATATGGTCAGAGGATCCTCCCTTTTCTATGGAGCAACTTTACTCCCTGTTCCTCATGCCTCCACACTGTGTATTACGATATCCCTGATATTGGTAAGACTGGTTGTGTGTTTATGGTCTTCTAACAACCCGTAACGACTGCCAAAGATCTACCAATGATGATTAACAGTTGGTAAAAACAGCTTAATGTGCTTTTCGGAGGGTCTTACCATGTAAAATTACCAGTCACCTTGTATCTTTTTCTTCAGCCTATAGATGTCCACTGCTGGACAAAGGCCTCCCCCAAGGCTTTCCACGCTGACGGGTTCTGTGCTGCCCGCATCCATCGGCTTCCCGCGACCTTCACCAGGTCATCAATGGTCACCTTGTGTACACGCAGAAATTCAAACAACTTACAATGTTCCCGTTGTTTTTCAATTGTTTTAATTTAATTATGGAATCTTGTAACGTGAACTTAGTGTTCTGACTTTTCATTGTAAAAATAAATGTCTAATAGTGGGAAATAAAGGGTATTATTTTAAACATACACACTAATCATTTCTTCTGTATCGTGCGTGCGTTTACAAATATTTAAACTCACATACACGGAGAACCAGGCCCGGAACCACTACCTGTAGGCCATTCAAATATTTGTTTCGTGAGGGGATCGAACCCGCGACACGCAGCACAGGAATCAATTAACTGAACTGTTAAATAAACTATTAACTGGATCATTGCCGCTCGAATGGATCGACTTACAAGTTTTAGGTTATGAGTTCCAACTCAACGCAGCAGTCGATCGCTCAGCCACTGAGGCAACTGTAACATTTTCGCCACTCGGCAATCGGAAACCTAGTAAGAGTAGGCCCTAAGATGCGTAATATTCATACATAGGATAGAGGTCTACCCGGCTTGGGTAGAACACCGCCATGTCTTCGTGGCGCTTCTCCCGCTTCCGACCGTGGTCCAAAGTATAGGAATAGGCAAAAAAGGAGAGAAGAATCCCAGCGTCCTCGCGCCTCTAGCTACAGCAGGAGACGCCGGGCGGCGAGCTGCCCACTGCTCGATGCCCGGCAAGGACCAGGTCCTGGTGGTGCATTGTATTTCACGCGTGCCTCAAAGAGGTGTCAGTACATCGTGACGGGGTCCACGAAGACTGATGCCTCCTGGGTCAGGGTTGCGAGTTGGTTAAAAAAGAAATCCTGGCGCACAGGTAAGTGAAGAAACACGAGTGGGTTTTAGTCAGTAAATGTCTGTCACGCCGTTCCGCTCCGCCCAGAGCGGGAGAAGGCCATTTGATGATTTCCCATCCAGAAAAAAAAAAAGAGAAAAAGAAAGAAGTGGGATGTTTGGTTACTAAGATATAAATACCAGTATTTAAGAAAGCATTTACTTAGTTCACAATATAATAATATTTTTTAACTACTAGTTCAAAAGCACATAAACAGCGTCAGCAAATTTCATTACTCATACAAAATGTACACCCACCTTACGAAACGCAAATACAATTTACTTTGCCTACACTCGCCTACAGATCTTTGTAAATAAATACAATCATAGTTTTGTAAACATACGCTATATACACGTGTATAGTACGCATCAATTTATTAAAATGAGAAAGCTTGTTGGCGTGGTTTGGTATGAGGGTGGGGATGGAACGTAACCCAATGTGATTTGTGTCGCTCAAAATGAGTAATGGAATTTACAAGCGTATGTAGCAATCGGTTTGATTTTGATTCGAGCATATCGTAACAGGAAAAATGTGTAAAATGAACAAAAAGTTATGTTTTGGCGACTTTACTTTGAGTGGTACACATTATGCTTTGTCTTCTTTTATCTGGTCCTTAAGTACACTATTTTACCTAAAACAAGCCGAAGTAGTGGATTCCAAGAACAATTTTGATTTGATAAAACCTGTTAAAAGATCACGTTTGGTGCAGTGGCTTAGCGATTGATTGCTGCGCCGTGTGTCGCAAGTTCGATTCCCGCACGAAATAAATGTTAAGTATGACCTACACTTAGTTGTTCCGGGTCTTGCTGCTTGTGTTGTAAGTTTATATGTTTGTAAACGCACCTACGATGTTGGGGAAATTCATAAAAACTAAGTGAATAGGAAGGAAGTCGACAGTTGAGCGAGGAGATGCAATGTTTTACCCAGAGGGAGACTGATCTGGAGGCCCTTCACGACCAATCTCCCAACACAAAAACATTTGGCGCATTGTACTCGGCACACATCGCAACACAACTGCGCAGACCCGTCCTCCGTACGGCTTCACCCGACATGATACCGGAACACGACGAATCATTTGGCGGCAAGATTTTGTCTGGTGGGTGGTAACTTCTGCCGGCAGCCGATGTTATGGCCTACCACGGAGTATGAGTGTGTGTGAGTAGGATACATGTGTATATAAAGGAATCTTTTAACTTTGTTTTCACCTATTTCTACGAGTCTTATTAACTTGAAAATTTGCAAAGGGGTCAAGGGACGATGACAGTACGATACTATAAAAAATGTGTTTTCTACTTTTTTGTCTCGCTCTCTCTACTCGATTGCTGGCGTAATTTTTTTTTTTCAATTATAATTTATTTTTAACCGACTTCTAAGCTATGTGGTTTGTTTTTTATTTATTCGGAGATAACTTCGTTGTTTATGAACTGGTTTTGATAATTGGCTTGTATCCTAAAAAATAATTTAATGTCCATCAGATAGAATTATAGAAAATATTGAATACGTATTTCTTATTTTTTCTTTCATTCAAATACTTAGGAAGATAATATATTGATGTGAAATGTCGCATGACGTCATGCCGTGGTACAAAATATATAACGGCGTTACGTAATTAGCCCCCACTCCGTAACTTTAATAAGGTGACTGGGGGTAAGATAAAAAACGGGGTAAGAAAAAAAAAACAATAACGCCCAATACCAGGGAATTGTTTTAATGCTGACAATATCATTGTGGACATCATTTTATCTTGCCCCACCCCGCAGCCTGCGTCAGTCGCTGAGTGAAAGTGCTGGTGTATTATTTAACATTTTTCCGCACAGTACATTTACCGCAAAAAATTGTGTTTTTCTCTCTTACCCCGCTCGCTGTACTATATCTACTCAGGTAAGGAACAAACATGTTGTTTTGATATTCGTAATTAGATATAAACTGTAATATGCTCTATAATGTGGTGATTACTATATTTCACGTATTTTAAGATTTATGGTGCTTTTCAAAGGGGTAAGATGATAAAATAAAACTTTCCATCTTACCCCGTTTACGAAACTCCTACAAAAAGTCAGGGGCCCTCAATCTGAAATACCCGGTAATATCTCTTCCACAATATCGTATTAAAAACTTGTATCAAGAAATTAGTACATAATTCTAGACTCGCTAGTGTTAAACCATCGGATTAAAAAAGTCAGACTCTCTGTACATAAGCACAATACTAACACGATTAAAATGTACCAATTTCAACTGGTGTTTTGAGCGTATAATTAATTTCTACTTTAAGATGTCTAGAATTATGTAGATAATTCTAATTACATAATTTACGATATGTAAATCATCCACGGTATGGAAATTCAACTTGTATAATAATATAGACAACTTTTGACGTGACAACGTCTATTAAATTGGTACGGCGTGGAGTCATTCTCGAAAACACCGTAACGGCCGAATCTGACGCCACACGGAGTCCACGCCTACTTTATCCCCACCCCTAGAGCGCCCGATGTGTAAACATGTAATAGACGTTGTCACGTTCAAATATCGGCAGTAGACGGAGTTCTACAGACAACCAATTTTTTTTTAATTTTGTTTTAGCATCAAAATGCCTCGTAACTACACAAGGAAATCATTACGGGCTACTTGTTATACTCCTGAGGACTAAGCGATTGCAATACAGAGAGTAGAGAATTAACTACACAGCAGCTAAGTTATATAACATACCTGTCGTCTTGTAATGTCAATTTGGCAGTGATTTTTTTTTTATTTTTATTAAAGTATAAACCAGCGCTTGACCGCAATCCTGCCTGATGGTAAGCAGTGACGCAATCGTTGATGGTAAAGCGCACTAGTTTATTAAGAGCCTATTCACTCTAGCCTTGAAGACACTCAAATTGTAGTCCGACGGAAACACCGTCGCCGGCAGATTGTTCCAGTCCCTCGATGTACGCGGTATAAAGGAGGAGGCGAAACGCTTCGTCCGGATCGTAGAGGTGTTAACAACATAAGGGTGGAAACTCGCCGTACGACGGGTCGTCCGATGGTGGAACGGAGATGGGGGAATTAAATCGTGCAATTCCCTCGCACACTCCCCAGAATGTATCCTATAGAACACCGAAAGGCTGGCTACTCTACGCCTGTGCTCTAGGCTTTGGAGACCAACTCGAGTTAAATCAGGGTCACCAATCAGCCTCTTCGCACGCCTCTCCACTGAATCCAAAGTGGCCAGGTGACACTTAGCAGCACCAGCCCAAATGTGGCTGCAGTACTCCACACACGAACGGACCTGTGCTTTGTACAACATTAGAAGCTGCCCTGGTGTGAAGTACTGCCGGACTGTTTATAAAGGAAAGAGTGCCTAGTTTTGTTTCTTTTTTGTTAATTATTAGGAGACGCATAAATACGAGTAGATGGTTTTTTTTAATATTTTCGTTACTTACTTCTGCTTTGCGGGATTACCAACTGATCTGATAAGGCCAAATTTTATATTTTTGATAAGAGGTTAGTTATTTTTAGTTTTATAAGGAGAACTTATAACGGATTGATTTTATTTAACTGTGATGTTTAGGTATTACCTCCTTTGAAATAATATTTTTAATAATGTTTAATTGTATTCTGCTTTCGTGTCATTTATTTAATAAAAATAATTATAATATAGGCTTCTTGGTACTAAATTAAAACGTGTGTTTTATTTATAGACTTGACAGTCATCTATGAGCTAAAAATATTTAATTTATTTAATTTCTATAATATGTTGGGCACCTCTGACTGCCAGACATTTCAACGGGGTAAGAACGATATATTTTATTTGAAAAATGTACTTTTCTTGTTTTTAGAATGCGAGTTTTTAGTGTAACTCATTTTCAAGTTATTTGAGTTATTGAAACAGAAGGTTTATTGATCACCACACAAGCATAATGACAATGAATACGATTTAGTCACTATATCAATCTTACCCCTTCAGCATTTCATCTTTCCCCTACATAAAGCTCCAAAAAGATTGCTGTCAACTTTATAGAAACAAGTTGACTGTACTTTTTTACACAAAACATCATTTGATGCAATTGACTTAAATTCTTTTGTGTTACAACAGTTTAACCATCAACACTGTTTATCTCATCAAAAATGCATTCCATCTTACTCCCACTCACCCTATCTCATTAGTTTTTGGTAATTTCGATAAAATAAAAAATACGGGTGTTAATTTCTTTATTATCTATAAGACGGACTAATTTTTTATTTTTTTTTTATTTTCATACCTTGGATACATCCCTATTATTTTTATGTTCTAAAGAAGAAAAATTTCAAAGGTGGTTCCGTGATAACTAAATCAGGATTCGATGTAAGTTTTTTTATTAGGCATTTTAAAGCAATTCAATCTAATAAAGGTCTGGAGTAGATCTGATTATGGAGCCGGAAGACAGTCTAGGGAACTCCTCAATGATTCACAGCAACTACCTTGTGTTTATGATGAAAACGAAGGACAGCTCCGGAAACTCTTAGAAGATTTACAGTAGCTAGCTTGTCTTTGGACTTAATTCATTTATATTGATAAAAACTTTGCATCCATATGGGTTATAATGAATGTCTGCAGTAAATATAGTAATAATGACCATAGATGTTCAACGTAGGACAATCACTACTAACTCGTTATGCTGATGCGACAATCAAGGAAAATCAAGAGACTGACACCATCATTTATTGACACCACTGCGATCCGGACGAAGCGTTTCGCTTCCTTTTTTATACCACGTACATCGAGGGACTGGAACCATTTACCAGCGACGGTCGCATCACTGCTTACCATCAGGCGGGATTGCGGTCAAGCGCTAGTTTACAATAAAAAAAAGATTGATTTTAAGTTGCGTAATCGTGTCATCTCTAGCAATGCTCATACATTCAGTCAGGTCCTAGAGAATTTTTTTAAAAATCGGTTAGTACAATAGTTTGGTATTTCAATCAAAATTACTGGTAAAGATTCAAGTAAACAAAATTGCGTCGTCTGATTGCCAACCAACTATGTTGGCGGCAGCGTCCAGTCTGACCGGATGCAGCTGAACAGTACTTTTCATAACTCAAAAATGTAAAATAAAAACTTTTTTTTACAAAAAAAAAACAGGCCTCCAAAAATACTACAAAGTAAATAATGTGTGTTTTAGCCACCGAATTCAGAAAATGTGTATTTTTCACTTGTGTCAATTGTTTTATTTTTTGCAAGAAAGGTTTTGACAGTCAAGCAACTCATTGCGTTATTTACGTTGCTGAGAAAACAAATTTTTCGAACATATTGGGCAATGGACTATTAATATACGATGAATCAAAGTGATTCAAATTGAACGTAATAGTGTGTTACACAATTAGGCTAAGAACTCACGGAGCGGTTTTCACCCGCATCCGCCGCGGTTGCGGGCCCGCAGCTTCTGTAGAATGCAGATATATATGTAAAAATTTAAAGCACATTTCACGACGCGTTTTACTTCCGCGGTGTGCGCGGTTGTTTGCGGGTCCCGCTGTATCGGCGGTTATCTTGTACCTGCGGACGCAGGTCGCGATCCCACAGTGGCGGCGGTTTGCTCCCGCGCGTTCTACAACCGCCCATCTTGCAACCGCCCGTCTTGCGATAATCAACCGCCAAGTTTGCGCGACGGCTGCGTAACCGCACAAAACTCCGGTCTCGTGAGTTTTGAAAATAAAACTACATTCCGAGACCGTTTCAGACGCGGGTGAAAACCGCTTCGTGCCTTAGCCTCGTCGCTTATACTGCGTATATCGATGGAGTGGAACAATTTGTCTGAAGCGGACTTTCCGTCCAATCATAACGTAAGTGTCTTCAAGGCTAGAGTGTATAGGCCCATAGTAAACTAGTGCGCTTTATTGCTTTATCACTCGATCTCAGTCAAGCACTAGTATAAATCATAAAAAAAATTGTCAACAATGTAGATATAATTATATGACATGTGCATGACTTAATTCCGCCATCATCGTACGACCCGTCGTATGGCGAGTCCATTCTTAGGCGTTGTCCTAATTACACTTTGTGTGATGAGTTCAAACATACAGATTTCATCAGAGTGTCCTATGCGTACGATCGTTATTAAGCATTTCATGTGCTCGCACGATTAGTTGCGAGGTTCAAATTCAAATAAACATCGCACGAAGATAACGCATGGTGTCATCGTGCGATCTACTCCAATTAGGATAACGTCTTATGACAACATAAGGCGTTGACACCGCTACGATCCGGACAAAGCGTTTTAAACCGCGTACATAAACTGGAACAGTTTGCCTGCAGCGGTCTTTCCGTTCGATCAAAATAATAAATAATAAAATAATAATATTTTAATGTGTTTTTTTTTCCATAATTTATTTTGATCGGAAGGAATACATAATAAACTAGTTGTTATTTTGATGAGAGTCCTGATGCATTTTACTTTACGGTAGCCAAAATTATGGAATACTAGTTGCGTCCCGTGAATTCACCCGCTTAAGTATTGATTCCGTGGGTATATCTGGATTTAATGTATCCTGTGTTATTACTGGTTATAAAACATCTGTGTGCCAAATTTCATCCAAATCTGTTTACTAGTTTTTGCCAAAAAATATACATACCTACTTATTCACAAACATTCGCATTTATAATATTAACAGGACACAAGAGTGGGTGGTCATGAGTGTGGCTCGCTTTTTGTTAAATTTGCTATGCCCGCCAAGAGGTTGCCTACCGCTGATCCAAATTCTCATTACTATTTAGATATTTACTAGACAAAAAGCTAAACCAAACATAAAAAAGCATTTAATTCACTAAGCAATCTTACCACATATATTTAAAAACAGTCATATTTATGTATTCAAAGGATAATAACTTAAATAAAAAAACAAATCACAGAAATAAAAATAAAAAAGAAAATGAATAATAACATAATTGTCAATAATTTAAGTTAAAAATTAAAATAAAATTATAATTGTAATAAAATTAAAGATAGAAATGTCATTTAATCAAAGAAGCATATCTCAATCACATATTAAATTAAATTCAATCATATATTAAATTTATCAAAATAAACGCATGAATTATAAACTAGGAATAAGCGCGCCTTTTAAAAACGCATTTTGCTTAACCTGCTAATGAATATAACCAATTATGCGTAGGTATACCTAATAATATTAAACCCATATAACATCTCATGCAATGATCTGATTCTGTATTAAGTACATCAAGCATTTGTGATACGGAAACGGACAACAGAGTCCGTATCATCATCATCATCATCATTATCAACCTTTTATCGTCCCACTGCTGGGCACAGGTCTCCTCTCATACAGAGAAGGATTGAGCGTAATCACCACGCTTGCTCAATGCGGGTTGGCGATTTCAGACTTAAGGTCCAGGTTTCCTCAAGATGTTTTCCTTCACCTTCAGTCATTGGTGTCCAAGATATACTTAGAAAGTACATATAACTTTAGAAAAGTTACATTAGTACTTGCCTAACCTGGAATCGAACCCGTGCACTCATACTTGAGGGGCTGGTGTTTTATCCACTAGGCCACCACGATATATGTCAATGTCGAGTCCGTATAATATGTACATATTACACCCAGGCACTGAACTGAGGTATATTGCTTCTCTAGTTCTATCCTGACTATTTAATTTATTTTGCTATCTCTTGGTCCTTATCCGCCAAGAGGTTGCCTACGCTGATCTAAATTCCTAGTATACAGGTAACGTTTAAAACAAAAACAAAACAAAAAATATCTTACAAGGCCCCAGAAGATCAGATAAAAGGGATTAACTTGTCATCAAAAGAGCCCATCTCATTTTAACAATATAATTTATGTCCTTTCAGATACAAAAGACTCATTTTAATGTAAAAGTATTTGAGTAGGACGAAAAAAAAGGAAATTCATTTCGATAGTGTCTTCCAAAATTAACATAGATGGTAGAACGATATAGATAGTAAATCAAATTAAATGGTTAATATTTTACTTATAAGTATTAATAATCGAATTTAATGCAGAAATGAATATTAATTCAGTCTTGTTTCTGTAAAAATAAATATTAATTTAGTCGTTAGGAATCATATCATCCGCCCCTAACTATTCTCGTCCAATGGTGCCCGCAACGCCTGCCGCATTGCCACGCTGAATGGCGATGACTAGCCTTTGCATCAAGAACTCAAAGAACTAGAATCACCTATTTTGTCACAGAATTTGTGCCCTATCTTACTAATGAGTTTTTGGCCCCTACTACCCGTGGTCTCCACGGCAATAGGTACAAATTGGTACCTGTTCACCAACAGCGAGTACTTGACCTTTTTCCTTTCAGCGGCATCTTCCGCTGCCGCCAACGGTGTGATGAATGTGGCTAGCGGCTACCGTGTTAAAAAGTCATTAAATTTTCTTAAAAGTAAATTATTTACTTTTTTAATAAATATCATACAATCTACTTACTATATATACAAACTTATAAAACTAAATAAATACAGATTACTAGCTTTATTTAGTGATTTGTATTTAAAAGTAAATTAAACTTTAGAAATCTAATAATGTAAAATAATAAGAAAATTACCATCGAAGAATAATTTTTCATCAATGGAAAATTTATTTTTCATGTAATATTTTCCTTTTGATTTAGAAAAACTGAATTTGGGTATTAAATGAATATTAAAATATTTAGGTATTGGCCCCGTTTCCCTTGATAGACACAATTAAATAAAATTTGACTTTAGTGCATCTTTTTAGGGTTCCGTAGCCAAATGGCAAAAAACGGAACCCTTATAGATTCGTCACGTCTGTCTGCCCGTCTGTCCGTCCATATGTCACAACCATTTTTTTCTATGAACCGCATTAAGATTTTGATGCAAAAATAAAAAAAAAATAATAAATATTGGGGGCTCCCCATACTTAGCACTGAAACTCAATTTTTTTTTCATCTAACACATACGAGTACTTGTGGGGTATATAGATACCCAAACGCAAACTATGCGGTTTAGTTAGTTAGTTTAATAGTTTGCGTGACAGACGCTTCTAAAGTGAAAAAAGTTGGTCCCCCCCCCCCCTCTCTAACTTCTAAAATAAGAAAATGAAAAATCTAAAAAATAAAATATATGATGTACATTACTATAAAAACTACCAACGAAAATTGTTTTGAACGAGATCTAGTACGTAGTTTTTTTTTTAATACCTCGTAAATCGTAAACCGCTTATTATCGAGTAATCTTTCATACAAATAACATAAATCCTTTAATTTCAAAAATCAATGGTACGGAACCCTTTGTGCGTGAGTCCGACACGCACTTGGCCGGTTCTCTTTCTATTTCATTAAGAAAGGGACAGGGTTTAGTTGGCTCCTGACGTAAATTTACGTCGCCATGTTTATAATCGCGTCTAAACTACCTATAGAGTATCTTAATTTGACAGGTTTAAACTATAGATGTTATCTTCTATCCTCTTCTTAATGAAATAGAAAGAATAAGATGCACATAACTTAAAATTACTTTAGTTTGTGAACGAGACAATTGGCGAAATTGTTTCACTTAATATGGAATAATTAATATATATATATATATATATTTATTAATTTATAAACCAGCGCTTGACCGCAGTCCCGCCTGATGGTAAGCAAGGCTATTAATAAACTAGCGCACTTTATCATCAACGGGTGCATCACTGCTTACCATCAGGCGGGATTGCGGTCAAGCACTAGTTTATTATTAAAAAAGAAGACTCTTTTTAACTATTTCAGAAACTTTGGACGCAGATATTGAAAAAAATATCAAATGTAATTTCGACCATAAAAAAATAAGTTGGGAGTCCCATGAAACGTTTATAGAGTTAATGCAATATCTGACCTTTGTAGTACTCAAACCTAAGTAAGTTGCAGTAATAGACTTTTTTGGATCTTTGTACCAAACTCGATTGGCGTCAAAAAATGAGTTTTTTAATGAATATTGCACATTATTTTTTTTCTAACAGAACATTTTGTATGTGTGAATGCTAATATTTTTTTTTTAATTAAGAATAATTCCATACCTTACCATCACGTAATAGTGTTTAACACTTGTTTAGGATAAACACATTTTAAACAAAACATTATTATAGGGACTTTGACATTGGCATATTGAACAAGTGTTTAAGTTTTGTAGTAAGGCCCTTATACCTAATCGTTCTGCTAAAGGTACAACGGATAAGGTACCTACTACTGCCTAGCACAAAAGTCTACCCTGCGTTCCTATATACCTTCAGACTAAAGTTTAACCCCAGTAGCGCGAGAGCCTCCGAACTTACACCACGCGACGCATCGTCGCTTGTCGGCTCCACTCGTCTGTTGAGCTTTCGTACTTATTATTCGAAATTCAAAAGAAGTGTTTAATAACTTTTCCCTCTATTAATGTGTGTGTGAGTTGCATTTTGAATAAAGAATTTGTGTTTTCTTTGTGAAATTTTGTGAGTGCTGGGAATTAATAAATGAGGTAAGTTTTCGATTACAATTTTATGTTAAAGTTATTTACCTAAACATTGCGGTTTTTTTTTTAATTGTTCTAACTGAATCAATTTTTATGGTGTTCTTAAGTTTGATTAATTTCACAAAAACTTTTGATTTTAATTTATATTTTGACTATATTAGGTTGAGTCGCAATTAAAAAAAAGTCTCATTTTCCTTAACATAAAAATGGGCATTACCTTTTAGTAAAGAGGAAAATAAATAATGGCATAAGCTGCTTATTTTGTACAGAAAAACAAACATTACAGAATATAAATACTTAAAATACAGACATACAAAGTAGCCAAAAGCTTCGTACTCAAACAATAAAAGGCTGACAATTTGTTGGCTGTATGATGCTGGATTACAATCGAATACCGCGATTAATTAATGGGTGAAACATCTGTGGTCTAATATCAATGGTCGTTAGTGGTGAGCGGCAGATAGTGATCTGCGGCTTACCACAAACGACCGTAGATATGCAAGTTCTAGTTCTCTATGTGAGTTTGTATAACAAAATTCCATTCGGTTACTAATACAATAAGAGTCAATTAGGCAGTTTTGATCATTGTCTTTGAGAAAAACAAAACAGTTTAGTCATTTCAAAAGTTGAGAGAAACGTTTTTATAATTTTTAAGGTGGTATTTATATACTTTTTATTTGATCCAAATAATCATCGCATCAAACTAATTAATGCCGAAGTAAATGTTTACTTAGCAAACGTTAACATAAATAGGTAGTAATAACTAGAATCTTCTTATATCCTTTTAATTTATCTAGTACATTTATTTACTAAAACAACGTAATGATTTGGACTCGTTCCTACCTGACTGAGACGGTACAGGCGAATTAAACGTGAGAAAATATAGGGGAAGTTGAGGAAAAATATAAAAAATGCTTATCCTGGTAAATAAGTAAGAAGATCTTCTACAAGACTGTCTAGCTGAGACTGTGAAAATGAACTTTATCTTGATCAAAATCCACTACCGTTCAATTGTACATTGACACACTTTCATGCAGACGGTTATTGAATGAAAAAATTGATTTTTTTAAACTTTGCCCTACACTAAGAATTTCTCCTGTATGCTCTTACAAACATAATACCTATAAATTCAGATACACAAACAAACAGACCGAGAACAACTACTTATAGGTCATAGAAAGACTTGTTCCTTGCGGGAATCGAACCCACGACACGCAGCGCAGCAGTCAATAGCTTAAACACTACGCATCAAACTAACGACTCTCCTCTTTCTTTGGACCCATATTATTAATTGAAAAAACATCGAATATTTTATTTATACGGATATTTAAAATAACTGTAATCCTTAATAATGTTACAAATGTGAAAGTGAGTTAGTTAATCCCGTTTTCACGCAAAAACTACTGAACGGATTCGGATGAAATTTGACACACAGATAGTTTATAAGCAGGCATAACACATATGATACTTATTATCTCGATATTTTGACAGGATTGAAACTTACGTAGGTGAATCCGTCCTAGTATATAATGTATACACATAATATCCGGAATTGGAATCCGGATTCCGAAAAGTGAAGGCAAAGATAGTAATGATAGTATCATGTGTTAGATCTAAATGTATGAAGATATGTGGCATCTACAGGCCCGCGTGGTATTTTTTTTTTTTAAATATTATTATAAACTAGGTCATAAATCGCAATTCCGCTTGAAGGTAAGCAGTGATGCAATCGTTGATGGTAAAGCGCACTAGTTTATTAAGAGCCTATTCACTCAAAAACACTAAATAGAAAGGAGACTGCACAGTTGAGCGAGGTGATGCAATGTTAAAAACCTACTATACGACCAACGTTGGAGTTTGATCTGTCTCTCTCTCTCTCTAGAAGAGACGAAATCTGTGCCCCTATAGTGGGAACATTATCTTCTTCTTTTTCTTGAGCCTGTAGAGGTCCACTGGTGGACAAAGGCCTCCCCAAAGTCATTCCACGATGACCGGTCTAGTGCTGCCCGCATTCATCGGCTTCTCGCGACCTTCACCAGGTCCTCGTTCCCCTTGTTCTGGTTACGTGGTCACCAGTCCAGAAAAATAAGCTGATTATGTGCGACAACCAAATCCAAAATTATAAAATTGTATACCTACCACAATTCTCCGGAAATTACCATTTCTTTATTTAACACTGGAATGCACTACAAAATTAACCACAGACATTATTGCTTTAACAAATATATCGTAATGTTGTTCCCAATGGGTATCTACTAGCCAATAAGAACGTCTCATGTTGGTCTGACGTTCTGATACCTAAAAAATTAGGAGCTCAAACATTAATCAAAATGAAACAAACAGAGTTTCGTGTCCATTTATTCTGTCCTTGCTTTTAGATGATACAAATAATAACTGTAATTGGGTTTTATGTATCTTTCAACATAAATAAAATATGTTCTTGTTTTTTTTTCTTCGCTAAGCAGCAGCAATATCTTTTTTTTTATTAACTGTGCCCGATTCTGGTAGTATCTATAAAGCCAGTTTGGCTAACGCTATAAAGTTTTTTTTTTTTTTTTAACTATAAACTAGCGCTTGACCGCAATCCCGCCTGATGATAAGCAGTGGTGCGATCGTTGATGGTATAGCGCGCTAGTTTATTAAGAGCCTATTCACTCAGAAAAACTGAGCGAATAGGAAGGAAGACGGCAGTTAAGCGAGGTGATGCATTGTTAAACCTAACAACACGACCAACGATGCTGCGCCAAAGGGTGATTGAAGACCCTCCACGACCAAACTCCCAACACAACAACACTAGGCGCATCGTACCCGGCACACATCGCAACACAACTGCTCAGACCCGTCCTCCGTACGGCTTCACCAGACTTCATGCCGGAACACGACAAATCGCTTGGCGGCACGGCTTTGTCTGGGTGGTAACTTCTGCCGGCGGCCGATGTTATGGCCTACCACCGAGAAAGTTATTTGAATTATAATGTTGCTAAATGAATAATGCAAATGTGACGTACCAGGTCACTCAGAAAGTATTGCGACAAAAAGTGTTTTATGTATGAGAAACTGGCCAGTTTACAGTTATAATTTATATAAAAAATATTATTATTACCCGACTGCCAGGAAGGGTTATGTTTTTAGCGCGTATCTTGTATGTAATATTCTATATAACCTTGTATCTCCAGAACCGCTAAACGGATTTTCACATTTGAGGTATCAATAGAATAGTCTAAATAGCCCAAGTGCTACTAGATAGGTGACATTAAAAAAAACAAAATAGCGGTAGTTTGACGCCATGTTGTGAGGTAAAAAGAAAAAAATCTACGAGGCATATCGAGTATCGAGGGGTATCAAAATGAAGAATTTTAAACACTAATTCTAAATAAAGGGTTTATCTGACATCGACACACAAACGAGCACCATGGATCTAGTACATGATTCTGATCCCTTCGTGGTGGAGTTTTGCGTCGGCTTTTTCACGACTTAAAAAAAAACATGCAGTTTTTTTTCCAATTTAGACCGTTCATAATTACTATACTTTTATAACCCAATAAGATTTTAAAGTAAAAATTAATTAATTCGTTAATTACACAAAAATCGCAATGTATACAATACTAGACAAACTATCCTATCAGCTGATTTAATAGAGTTCGCATCAGGGGTCAACGTCATACCTACAAACACGCACGGCGACACGCTTGCAACGTTCAAAGGCCGAGTCGAGACTTTTTTTTAAACACTGTTATTTCTTTAACTCTCATTAACACTCATTAACGACATAAATGACTATCATATTTTTTTTAGTGGCATACGGTGTAGCCTTTTCGCGAAGTTTGCGATACGATGTCTGATACACCCTGTGTGTA